>OZ005653.1:132296720-133496720 GCA_963930645.1 Salticus scenicus | reverse complement strand
CTAATAAAAAATATGTTTTTTCAACGAATTAATAGGTACTTTTTATAAGTCATTATTTCCGTCAAATGACGTTGAATCTCTTCAACTTGATATCGATACACGATTGTGAATTGGCGGGATGTGCGTGTTATAATTTTCTTTAGAGTTTTAGAAGATGGTGTGCTTCGAAAGATCTTCTAACATGATAAAGCTTTCGGCAAATTATATTAACAAGTATAGTAGATGTTCTTTGGCTTTCGGAAACCGTAACTAACGAAGGAGTTCATATTGTACGCTTTCTCCCGTTCTACACGCGAAACCGCCAAGTATATTGTGGCAAACCTTAAAAGCGTCTTACGATACGACGCGCACCATTCTGAAAGTGAATGTGATGTGAATGAAGATGAAGTTATCGCTTTCCTGTTAAAATGGTATGAAAGTTTTCTGTAAAACAATAATTAATTCAACGCAACTTAAAACTTTTTCATCGAAAGTGTAGTGAAAGGTAAATGACATATATTTTACGTAATTTCCAAAAAACTTGCTAGCTGGTAATTTCCTTAAAAGCTCAAAGTTATAATATTCTTTGGTTTTGGGTTTGTTTACAAGCTAGCATAATATTAAAAATTAATGAGTTCTCGTCTAATTGTGGATGCTGTATATTTATTTAAACAAGATTTTTCAAGTGATGAAGTGAGTGTTTCTTTTTCCCTTCTTTAATTTTATGTTTGAATTATTGTCTTAAATTTTCAGGGGTCGGTCTAACTTTAAATATTTAATACTCTTTTTTAAAACAGTACTTTTGTAAAATTTTACTTTTTTCTTATTTACTGAAAAAATATATCTATATATAATGTAACGCTACTATTGTTTTATTGAATGAAGTATATATACACTCTTAACTAATTCAGCATTCGCTTTCTATTGGTTGTCTCACATATCAAATTTAGTGCAGTTGTATGTGCTATAAAATTTAGCTTTCCTCGAAAAACAGAAGTAAAAAATTTTTACGAATCTGGTATTTTCGTATATTGAGTATTAAAAAAGTAAGAAAATTAATCATAAAAAAAGTCTAAAAATTAAGTAAAAAAGAATGTTCCAAAACTTTTTTAACATGTGAATTTTTTCTTTTTTAAATTATTAGCAATATTTTAGAAACGAAAATTCAATGGATATATAGAGCTAGCTATTTTTCTTGGATTTCAACGTTTATAAGGCATAAGAAAAACCGTTGAAAACTGATATAAAAAGCACAACAGTATTGCGATTCTGAACAACCATTTTACAACTGTTTTTTTTTTTTTTTAGGATATAAAAAAAACGACAGTATTGCGATTTCATACAACCCTTTTACAACGGCTTTTTTTACGTCTTAAAATGTATTAAAACAACCGTTGAATGATGAGGAAATCAACCAGACATATTTTCAGATTATTAACGTTACGGAAAAACGATCATTCAACGGAATGCATTGCCGTTTGTTCAACGTTGAAAATACCATACTGTGCTACCTGGGTATATCAAGAATTACATATTACAAAAAATTCCTATTATATTTCCCAATCTAATGTTCTGTAGATCGAAGTTTATTAAATAAACCAATTTATTATTAATAAACAAAGTCATTTTCTACAAGCTTTCAAACAAAGAATATGTAACATCGTTAACGTGGAATTTATCAAATCTATAAATGATAACGAAAATTTATTTTGATGCTTCAGGCATCACTTATGAAGTTAATCTGTTAGTAAATGGTATTTAAATAACTTAAATATGTAGTGCGATTATTTACTATCCTTCTAATTAACACATTTTACTTCGTCAGCAAGCGATTACATTTCTTTTGACATAGAACCGTCCTCGGTAAAAGGCCTGTCTGGTTGCGCATGCATTTGTATTAGTTATGCGAAATTAAACAATCACTTTATTGAAAAATTGTATATTAGCCTAAAAAAATAAATAATGTGCACATTGCAAAATACCCTACAGTTTAAATGGAGAAAAATAATTTTACTAAAGAGTTTCATTCTTAAAAAAAAAAAAGAAAAAACTGTTATAATAGCTATAAAAAATTATCACTATTTCTGACGTAATTATGCTTATAATAATAAAGCTTTTAATATTAAAAAGCTAATTATTCGGCATTCCATTTATTTTTATCACATGCAAAAACTGTTAAACTTTCATTAAATTCTGGCTAACCATGACGAAGATATTGTGCGCGCAAGATTATACCTTGACGAAAAGTTCGCTCTGACATTTTTTTGATTTAAAAACAAATTAAAAATGTAGAATAACGTTTTAGAGTAATCATTTTTCAAATTTTGTAAATAAAGTTATAGTCGTTTTTTATTTTTTTATGATATTATCCCTTTTGAAAGGTGCCTGATTCCTTAACTCAATTTTAAATATAAATAATTAAAAACAACAGCTAGTATAATAGAAATTTACTTTATTGATTGTAAGAGTGATATTTGTTTGTAACACATAAATCAAACGATGAATTTTATTCTTCGTATTTCTTATTGAAACATACTAGGATAATTCCCTGTCAAATAACTTTCTGGTAAATTTGAGACAACAGGTTTCTACATATTTACCGGTAATATTTCATGATTATACTAAAAATTATGAATTATATCACAAGAGTACCATTAAATTCATAAAAAATCTGGAACGTTTCATAGAAAAAAAAGTGTTATTCTCAGAACCTGTTTCAAACGTATAAAAACCAGGAACGTCACCAAAATAACGAAGAATAAAATTACCAAAATATATCCCAGTGCATACGTATTACATCAGTTTACATTATTTTAAAGTTTTGAACGGTTCCTTTTTACAGAATAATATAGAAGCTTATTATATTAAACAATTAATAAATTAAAAATAAATTCTAGCCACTATATCGAGGGTAAATCAAAGCAAAAGAGATTAAGTTATAAATTAACATAAGAAAAATTGTTTTTATTCATTTATTTTTCTTTTGTATGTACATTCATCCTTTTACGATTTAATTATAAATATTATGTTTATAGGCTTGAAATCCTATAAATATATCCAATAATAGTTTGACAAAATCCCTGAAGCAGTAAAAATATTTTTGTTTATATTTTTGTTTGCATAATGCGATAAAAAACTACTTTATATACTTCTTATAAATATATATTGTATTTCCTCAATATGTATTTCTGAAATTGAGTAGATATATTTTACTCAATATATGTTTTTTCAATTCAGCGAGCAAATATTTTTCCACAGATTGCTTTTTTCACTAGAATGCATTTGAAATTTCCAAACCTAATATAGTTTGGCTACAAAATATACGATCCCAAAAGTTGAGCTTTCTAAAAGATAGATATATTTAAAAAAGATAACTTTATCGTATTTTCTTAAAAATTTATAAAATTTCGATCTTCTGAGTCTAAATTTGAAAAAAAAATTTTAATTTAGTTTTATTTCATAATTTAACTAATTCATGTTGATTTTCGTTTATGTTGCATAATTTATAAATGGGTATCTATTCATATATTAAAATGTATAAAATTGAGACACACAAAACAGAACAAAACAATATGACTTTAGTTTTATTATATAAAAATGTTTATACAAATCTGTCCATCTGTTTGATTACGTTATAAGTTCTAGAAGTATATGTAGAATAATTTTAAACTTAAATACACTCATGTCCATAAATTAAGGTTAATTCAGATTCACGCTGAAATCGAACTTTAATGCCAAAATTTCACCTGTAGAAATACCACACACATCTTTAAGAATAATATGCAAATTATAGGAAGCCATCAGATGACACCGATATGATGTTACAATGACGAAAGTGTAAGAAGGGGGTAGATAAGGAATGGGAGCAAAGAAGGAAAATTGTTCACAAGCGTTCTGCGTGCAGCTCAGTGCCACAACCGAATAGTTATGACACGGAGGACGCATGCAGATAATTTTTACGTGGTAAAATTATCGGCTGACTAGAATGTGGGCGTATTCAGATAGAAGTATGGGGGTAACTTAGAATCGCCCAAAGTGTCATCTCTAGGCTTTGGCAACGATTCCAAAATGATGGAAATGCTAGTCGACGTTACAGTACTGGTCGGCCACGAGTTACAATTCCGAATGACCACTGGTATTTGGTAGCAACTGCCAAAATAAGCAGATAAAGAGCATCATCAGACCTGTCTCGTCAGCTGTCTGCAGCGACGAGTGCCACAGTTTCAAGACCAACCGTGGATAGACGTTTGGGAGATATTGGTCTATATGCTCGCAGGCCTGTTAGATGTGTTCCGCTCACGGCAATGCACTGTGCCAGCGGTTAACTTGGAGTAGAGAACATTCATTGTGGACAGTGAGCTTGTGTGATGTTTTCCGACGAGTCCATGTTTAGCTTGCAGTGTGATTCACGCCAGACTTTCATATGTAGAACGTCAGGTACCCGTTATCACCAAAACATAGTCATTGAACGACACCGTGTGGGGCAGGAGTGCTCGTTTCGGGGGGGGGGATCATTTTGGGAACCAGAACAGATCTGCATGTTCAAATCGGAAGAATGATAGGCCAAATTTATCGGGACATCATTCCGGAACAACATGTACGTTTGTTTAGGGGTGCCATGAGACCAGAATTTGTGTTTATGGATGACAATGCACGTCCTTACGTGCAAACGTTGTACACGGATGCCTACAATCTCAAGATATAACCCGCATGGAATGGCCAGCATTCTCACCTGACTAGAATCCGATAGAGCATGCGTAGGACATGTTTTTTCGACGGGTTGTAGTCCGTCAACCACCTCCTACATGTGTACCGGAACTTCGGAGAGCATTGCTTACTGAGGAGAGTAACCTTCCCCAAGATCAGATCAATAATTTAATACTCAGCATTCCTAGGCGTTCTAAGGACTGTATTTCATCATCTGAGAGACATACAATGTATTAACCATCATACCAACCATGTGCTGTTAAGATTTTGTAAGGGAGATATCTTTTGTACTTGCTTCCGGGAGCAAAAATCGTAGTTTTTATAAATAGTATTCTACATAAACCACCTTTTTTTTATTCTTGATCTTTTGTTTAATAAATGGACTTTATGAATAAGTCATGTTTGTTTTGCTTCTGAACCTTTATTTGCCTCAGCTAGCATTATCCTTAATTTATGGACATGAGTGTATATTAATTACATTAATTAAAACATTTTTCAAATCAAAATTTTCTAAATAGCATTATAAAATGGATTTACATAAATAGCAACAAAATTACTGTAATATTTTATTTTTGAAAGGTTTTTTAAAGAAAATTTTAATATTTTATTTAATTTAAACGCATAACATTATTATTTTTACAATTTTTTGTTGTAGTCCTAGCCTAACAATATCACAATTCTATATCTAAAATTATTTTGTGATTTTGGTTGATTTTTAGGTGTTTTTGGTATGCTAAATCCGAAACTACAGCCAGTTTTTCTCTATCACGTATGAATTTTTTTGAGTATAGAGTTCCCGACTCAATATCTTCCGTAACACTTCGACCAATATAATTATGTGGTACTTGTTATTGTATGTCTCCATGATTTATTATAATAAACCATAGAAACATGCTAAAAAGAACCGAAACTTAAGAATTTTTGTCAATAGACCCTGTTCCGACGAAAATCTATACATGATAGAGAAAAACTGTCTTCATTTTTGGTTTTAGCACACCAAAAAATGAAAAATATCAGTCAAAATTTTGAAACCATTTTTCGTCAATTTTTTTTTTTTTTTTTTGGTTGTCCTGTGTATTTTATGCACATTCAAAAAACAGTATGTGTTTTAGATTTCATAAAAATTAACGTCCAGTACACCAAATATCGCCACCAAGGAAATGTTTAAATTTGAAATCCATCAAAAATTGTCATAAACATGTTCAGTGTAGACTTATAATGAAAATCAAAGCGACGGTAAGAAAATTATTATTCATAGATAAATAATCTTTCGATGACATTAACCTTAAGTAATTATGCTTTATTTGTCAAGATGGTATATTAGCGGGGTAAAAAAACAGTGTTGCAATTCGTGAATTCTGACGACCGAATAATGTACAAAAAGGACAAATGATATAGTTCCATTTTTATTATAATCGATAAGAAAATTTTACTTAATGGAATCTTGAACAACATCATATTCCATTACCCTACTTTTAGTATACGCAAAATAGTAAACCTCCTTTCTTAAACTTATTACTTTTAGACCTTTAGCTAAATATTATTTTACAAAGGTTTATTCAGAACCCCTATCAATCAGAATTTTAATTAATTGAAATCTGTTATTATCTTTAAGGAAAGCGAAAATCGAACAGATTTGTAGATATACCCTTTATAACATTTTTAGAAAAAATCTCAGAATTCAGTGAAAGCAATGCAAATACACTTTGGTTAACCTGAGGATGAAATTCATATTAAAGAGCACTTGCTATGGAATAGAACTTATTATGTTTAAAACCACTGCATGATTCAAAAGGCTGGATTTTAACTTCATATCAAATGGATCTTTTCTTAAATGACCTATATCAACGACGTTAAATCTTAATATCGCTCTTTTTCGTTCAGCTGTTCTCTAATGCATACCTGTTTTGATTACAGTAAAAAAAAAAAAAAGAAAGGCTTATTCAGAATAATTCATACAAAATCAATAAGAGTGTTTATCTCTTTTGAATAATTACTTTTAATTTGCTTAGCATCTTGAGACCCTTATCTTAAAATTAACAATAAAATTAGAAGCCTTCAAAATCTCAATCTTTAGTCTGTAATAAAATAGAATTATTAAGTTATATTGTCCTTTTAGACTTTTAATATTATTATTATTATTATTAAGTTCTAAATTCATGTCGTCAGATAATAATTTTAAAATAGGGTCTCTTTAAAAACACACATTCGTCGTAGTTAACATCGAAAAGAGAGAAATCTGAAAGAGCGCTTAGAGTAGAGATTAAAAATATGTAAGCTTTTCAACTATTAATTATTCAGCATATATAACTATTCAGTAATAATTGCAATGATTTTTTTCTGCTAAACTCTAAAAACAAACTTGGATCACCATGTTACTTAGGTATTGAAATTTAAAGCAATGTAATATACCTTTGTTTCAAATTGAATTTCAGTACGATGAACATTTATGGAATCGTTGTTTACAATAAGAAAATTTAATTGATGCTTATTTTTTACTCATTTAAAATTCATAAATTGATTTTCATTTTTTTTTTTTTCAGCTGCATTGCATTATTTACCTAATTCAGAATCATTACCTTTGAACCAATTTATCATTTTATGGTTAATAATTTTTAATTAAATTGCTTAGCAGTTAGCAGAAATAAATTTCCTTCAACTATATTTTATCTTACGTCTAATTTTCCTATTTTCGATACCAAATTATTTATTAATTTCGTTAGATACGTCAGCATCGTTTCCCTACCGGATTTAAGCTTAACAAAATCATGAGCCATGTTAAGAGCAAAGAACAAAAATGTAATGATGATGATGATGATGATGATGTCGTGTCTATGAAAGTGCAATTAGATGGCTCCGAAGCTGTCGAAGACAGCTTTAGCAACCTCGACAGCCCTATCTGTATAAAGTAGGTCTACTGGGTCTTCAGAGCCGATATTAAGAAGTTTGGCCTGGATTGCTGGGCAGCTGAATATGTGTTGGGGAGACAGTGGGATGTCGTCTGGGCAGTGAGGACATAAGTTGGTGTAACTACGCTGCCCGTCCTCAGAAATCCTCATCCCCTTTAAATGGTTTGTCCTCAGTCTGGTTAAAATAGTTGATAAGGCTCTATCACAGTTCAATTCCGGAATGGAGTTTCGTTTAACTTGTTGACCGATTAGTCTTCGGCCAGCGACGGCATTGGCGTCAACGAGGGTTAGACATTTGGATGGCTGAGGAGAATTACGTGCAAACTTTGCGAGCTCATCGGCCTTCTCATTCCCGAAAATATTTACATGAGCCGGTATCCATTGCAAGATGCAGGATCTCTGGGCAGCAATGATTTTGTTTGTGAGCTCAATGATCTGATGGCTGAGATGACATTTGCCCTTCTGGATCGCTTGCAATGCTGATCTGCAATCTGAGAATATGATGATGCCTTTGGAACTCTGGTCCTCCTTAGACAGATAAATCTCCAGAGCACATTTGATGGCGACGAGCTCGGATGTATAGTTGGAGGCGATTTTCCCAACAGGAATACCGTGGCATTCCTGCGCTCCGTCTGGTTCGATGAAAAAGACACATGTTCCTCCTCTATCGAGATTAGAGTCAGAAGAGCCATCTGTGTAGGCGATCGTCAGATCTTGATTTGAGGTCGTGAGTACTTCAATGGTATGGTCGCCTTTCTCTTTAATTATTGTGGTGGGATCTTTCTTGGTACAAGGTTGTAAGAGATTTAAATAGATTTTTGTTTGGGGGAGAGGGCCAAAAATGTAATAATTATACAAAAAAAAAAAAAAAAAAAAAAAAAAAAAAAAACTCTATTTATGTATTTATTTTTATTTTATTTTATTTATTTTATTTATTTCTTTATTTTATTTCTTTATTTTTATTTAATTTTTATTATTTAATTATTTAATTTTCTATTTAATTTTTTTTATTTTTTTATTTAATTTAATTATTTTTTATTATTATTATTATTATTATTATTATTTTTTTTTTATAAATTGAAATTCACAAATGCCAAGCTTTCAATAAGAGCACTTGTAATCGTAATTTTATTTGTTAGTAATCACATATTTTAATCTTATCCAAACACATTAAAGACAATATTAGTGGGATACTCAACAGGCAAAACTTAAACTCTACTCAGTACGAATATTATTTTTGCTTCAAATGTCAGAAAGATAAAAAAGTAATTTCCCGGTATGCTATGAATGGGATTACTGCTTTCTCTCCTATTCGCCTAGTATTGCAATATGTATAGGAAAACATACTCCATTTAAACGTTTCTGATCTAAAAGATGATTTATTTCCAAATTCTAATATTCAGATTCCCTCCTCGACTTGAGGAAACCGTGCTGCTAAGGCCAACTTAGACATACAAGTAAACACAAGAGCCAACTTTGTTTCTTGCACTTCTGAAACGACAGTTTTCACACATAATTGTAAAACAGATTTATCAGTAATGTTTAATTACAGTAATGTTTTGGGACTTAACCAGCACCACAATTCTAAACATCTGGTCCTGTTCACTCAATGACAACAACTTGATGTTCCAGACAAAGCTCCACCATCAGTAAAGCCTTAGAGTAAATTACTTTATAAAAATATTCAAGTTAACAATGATCTTTAGCGAGAACATATCGAGTATGCACAAGACACGCATATTAGACGGAAATTTCGATCGTCCTTTTTATAAAAAACAACTTGTGAACCTACGGCATAAAACATGTCTCATGCACGTTAAAACTGATGTTGGCAACCTTTACAAAATGAATTAAGAAATGCTTTTGCAAGGTATGCAACACGTCTTCCAGACTTTTGCCATTATCTCCTAATTCCCCTTATCATATTAATAGATCATTGAAATTTAAACTTATGCAAGTATGGGAAACCGATTGGGACAACTTCCCTTAATGATAGGTTCTCCTATGATATAATCCTTCGGGTCTCGCTGCAACTTTAAATGTAAACTCAAATAGTATATCCTTTCTTTAAGACAGCAGGACGTTTAGAATTTATCTTTATAATTTTTTTCGCTAAAGCACAGATCTATATGAATGCTGTAAAATAGGAACAGCTCAACACTATTACTATCATTGCAGCTTGACGTCATATTGGCATCTGACTGTCGGAAGCAAAATTACCCGAGCGCTACCAGTAATTCCTATACTGAAAAGTGCACTTAATACTACTTTGTTAAATCAATTCTTGTCGAGTCATGTTCTTAGACAGTCTAAGAACATTATTTGACAAGGATTTCTTTTTTTATATAGGAATTGTTACTAGCGCTCGCGTGATTTTGCTGCCGACTGATAGCGCCTACTTCCACTATCAATGGCAGGCTATATAACATTCTAGCACGCCACCTCTTACAGCAAATACTTGAACATATTACAATAACTCTTCCAGTTTGTCCAACCTTACAGCTCAGATGTGAACAGACAAACATAACAGTAACATTCTTTATAGATGTGCATCTACAACAACCTTACTTTCGTTTCTAGGACTGTTCTGTGTGTCCAGTCGTTTTTTTACATAAAAATTGGTCTGATGTACTGGTGTCTAACAAAATAATAGAAATAATAATGATAATAATAAAATTCGAATATAAACATGAATGGTCAGACTGCCACAAAAAAAAATTTATATATATCCGAGGACTCATTTTTCCTGGCATAGCAGCTACCTGATGCTTTCATGGAAACTTTTTCCCGACATCTGCTCTCAGCTATCCGTACGCGTTTGAGTTCTTACAGCACTTTCACTGGTTCCCCTTCTTGATATATTTTATGTTTTTTATTTCCTCTCATCGCATTTGAAAATTCTCTGGAAGGGTTGGTTGTTTGGCTTTTATGTAGCACTAGTGCTGCGCAATTGGCAATTGGTGTCGGTCTGGGACTCACCCTACATGTAGCACGGTGACATGCTACCACAATTTTGATCCTCCACTGAGGGGATGGCTCCCCGTTTCGGTGACCCCCAAGGTATAATTTTGATGGGAAGACGCTCACTGCTAGAGTGGGTACCACCTGTTATCTCAGCGTTTTCATTACAAGCCACTTACCAAGTACTTATATTACCAGACTCATGATGGTGAATTCTCCTGGCTAATTCCATAGAGCCTTTCTGATCGCCGCTTTTCACGAGTGGTAACTCTTCAGCTAGAACTCTGAAACCTTCATCTTCCATTCTCGACCCTCTGTCACGTGGTGAGGAGTTTTCTCACGAAATTTAATTATAAGATTGTTTACGTACTGTGAATTGTGGAGAAGGTTACACATATGCTCCAAGCTCTATCTTGCTGTTTTTTCTGCAGTTTCTGCAGTTTCTTAGTTCGGTGATTAAAAATGAAACTGGATAACTTGACATTTTTCACAAAACTGTACTTCAGACATATATAAACGATAAACATGATATAAGCATCAAGTACTTCGGCTATTGGAATTTAAACAAAGATTATACTTATCATGTTATTCAATTACAAGTCTAAATAAACACCACAGAATTAATTACGTTTTAGCTATTCATACTGTATGTATTGGGTGCCAAAATAAATGAAAGTTAAATCAAAATTAAAAAAGAAATATTTCATGGTTCTAAATATAAGTTTCAAATTTAATACTTCAGGCTTTTTTTTTTTTTTGTAACTGCTGAAGTGTTTGTTCTGAAGGAAAGTGGGCACCAATTGCCAATTGCGCAGCACTATGGTAGCTTAAAACAAAACCAACCAAAAGAAACGAAATAAACATAAAATGGCTGTTTCCATTCTAGGTACATAAAACTAAATGTATATATATATATATATATATACAATAATGATGATCTATTAAGCATAGTAGAAGACAAGCAACAGATACAAGATCACTAAAACACCAATGACCAATAAGATTAAAATTCTTTGAGAAGTTGATGATTTATTAAGTATAGTAGAAGCCAAGCAACAGATACAAGATCACTGAAACACCGATGACCAATAAGATTAAAATTTTGTTTGAGAAGTTCAGAAAAATGAAATATATATATATATATATATCTGTGGATGAAATACACAAATTTCAAGAAACCAGATTTATTAATTAACAACCTGCAAAACAAACGAATCAATAAACTATCACAACAAATCTTAACGTAAAACCATAAATTATATCAAAATTCATGAAAAAATAATTTAAGAAACTTAAGTTAGGTGGGAAGGAGGCAGGCGGCAAGACTTGTGACTTGCCTGTGGGGTTAAACTAGTTTCACGCCGGCAACACTCTCCCAGCCTGCTAAGACCAGATTAGGAGTCATATGGATTTAAAAAGCAATATTTCAAAGCAGATGAATAACAATGAAACTACGAAGCAACAATGAAATTCACTAATTGATTACAATGTGTTTAATAGTATGATTAGAATTTTAAGAATAGTTGACAACTCAAAAAAGAAGAAACTGAAATTATAATGGAATAAGAAAGTTTACATAGTAATACAAAGTAAATGCAACAAGCCTTCTTCTTTTTTTTTATAATTTCACAATCCCACCCAACCATCCAGCCTTACAACACCACCCCACCTCCGTATTTAAACATGTGCCCACCCAACCGCCACCTTTTTTATTGTATTTTATTATTCTTCATTTTTTTTTGTTAATATACACAAAAGTGTACACAGTTTTTTTATTGTACTGACAGAGACATGGTTAAGGATATAAAATAGAAAATACAAAGTTTTTAGGAAAACCCATTTTAGCAGTGCTGTGATCAGTTTATTAATATTCTTGTTTTTAAACTTCGCAGAACATAAATTATTAATTCGAAATAAATGGTTAATGATGATGTTCCTATATGCCGAAAGATGCAGACAGGAATTAAAATGTGTAAATAAGTTTACTTTAAAACTAAAATCTTGTAGTTTTTCGTACATATCTGTATAATTTTTTTTTACCATCTATGATTATTTTGATATCTAAAAAGTTAATTGATTGATTAGTTAGAGTATTTTCAGTTAGCTTTAAATTAGGTGATTGATTTAAGGAAAAGTCATTTTGTGAGTTCTTGTTGAGATAAAATACAATAATATCATCTATGTAACGATAAAATCGAACATCATCATGGCAAAATGGCTTTTCATGATAATAAATATAGAGATCTGGCAAAATACTCGAGCTACTACCTCCTTGTGGGATTCCTAATGTTGCAAATAGGTATTCTTGTTGTGGAAGGTATAATTATTATGGATAACAAAGTAAAGAAGTGTTTTAAATTTTGCTGCTTTAAAATTGTGAACAAGATTAATTTGACTTTTATATTCTTGAAAAAGACTGTAAATGATACTACTGAGATCTGATAACTCAATATTATTAAAAAGATCTTGAAAGTCAAAAGTCATAATATTGTCTATTGAAACGAGCGATTTGATGTATTGAATTAATTGAAAGCTATTTTTAAGACTGTGTAAATTATCAACTTTGCAAGTACAATTTTAAATTTGTTTTAGAATATCCAGTAGAGCTTTATTACCATTGTTGTTATAAGGGTTACACCCAATATAGACAGAGCGAAATTTATTTGGAGATTTGTGAAACTTAGGTATGAGAACTATATAAGGATAATTAAAGTTATTGAAGGGAAGTTGATGTAGTGTATAGTAATTATGTATTTTTCGGTTATTAATAATAAGGTTATTATTAGTTAAATTGAAGATGTTGCTATTAGTGACTGAAGAGCTTAAAATAGAGAGATAGTAGGATTTACATATAATGGCATAATTATTAGGTGATTTGTCAACATAAGTTATCACAAAGGCATCCTGTAGTGATTTGATTGAGTTAAGAAGTACAGATTAAAAAAAAAAAAAAAAAAAAAAACACCAGATTTGAATAATTGAAAAATAATGCATTTTTAATTTTTTGTAACACTAAAGCTTTCCATTGAGTAAAGTAGGCAATAGGTTTATTATGAGTAATAGATATTTTATAAATAAATAAATTTGTGTCATAGGAAAACTTTTGAAAGATTTGTGGAATGCTAGTTTCAATTGGAAGTCTAAATTTGGTGCCAAATTCCATGAATTTTTTTAATTGATAATTATCAATAATATTGAGATTACCAGTGATAATGTGTCCATGGTCTCTGTCAATATATTTTGAAAAAGAAGGACGATTGCATTTACATGTTACAGTGTTGGTAAATGAGGTAGACTTAGATACATAATTATAATTGAATATCTTTCTGCCAAGAGGAAGAGGATATTTGAAGGTACGAGATAGATTTAAATCTTTAATTGGAAACAAACATTCTTTGTCATTTATGATAGACATAATGTTAATACTATTCAATATTTGATTTGTAAAAGTCACAATTAATTGAGTATTAGTTTTAATTTTGTCCGGCTTTTTATTAATTTTTAAATTAAATTGTTTGATTTTGTACATTATAATATCATAAAAAATGTCTGAAAAATGTTTAGTATATGATTGGCTATGAAAGACATTCAGAAAATTTACTAAGTATTTCTTTTTAATTAAAAAAATAAATTTTCCAATAATGAACCATGTATAGTTAGATAAGTAATTAGTCTGTAGATCTGAAATTAGTTTAATAATGGCACTTTTAGAAAAGATTAAATCTGTTTTTTATTACCTCTTTTAGTTCTAGATGTTTTATTGTTAATTTTGTGATTGAGTTGTGCATAAATAGTCAAATAATCATGTAGAGGGTTGGTGTTAGAATATGTTTTAATCGTTTTATTAAAGAGTTCGGAATTTAGGCCATGTGGATATGTTGTATTGTTATATTGCATAAATTTTGATTCGAGAAATATATGCTCACTTTTATTCTTATGAATTTTGATAATCTCTATGGTACATGAATTAAAATTATGTGATTTAAAGTGCTGTAGTTCTATAATTGATTTAGATGGTGCTGCTGAAGAAGAAAGCTTTTTTGAATCAGAGCGATGCTGGTTAATACGTAGATGTAGAGGAGTGGAAGTTTCACCAATATAATTGAGTTTACAAAGACCACAACTGATTTTATAAATAACATTGTATGCCTGACAAAATGCAACCAAAGAGTCATTATTATTTATTTGTGTGTGAGAGGCCATAGGACAAATTTTACAGCGATTAGAACCGCATGTTCTAAATTGAAGTAAAGGGGGAGGAGAAGATAGGTAAGATGTTGTCGATCAAAGGATATCCCTATAAATATCCTTGTACCGGGCACAATACTGCTGTGAAGCTAAGTATTTTTTGCCAGGATCTAAAAATTTACTAAATAGAGTCATTGTAGAGGAATAAAAATATTTTTAAATATTCATAAATTAAATTCAATCAACTAGTAATACTGATAAGAATTTAGAAATCAAAGCACACAAAGTAAGTAAATATTTACATTAGTTTTTCATCGAAAGTTGACTATACCAAATTCAATGACTTAATTAAGTTGATTCTTGATTAATAAGTCTCTGGATTAATGAAAAGTAGAAAAAAATAATAATATTAATAAAATATTATTTACATATTTACAAAAACCTCCCTTAACTGACTCTATTAATTTGGTTCCAATTACAAATTAAATTCCACCCATTTTTTAAGTAAAGTAAGAAAAACAAACCAACACAGTTCACAAAAAGTCAGGCACAAAATGTTAAAGAAAAATAAACACAAATAGGTATTAGAAATAAATATTCGACTACATATACATAACATATTTCAAATCATGATTAAAGATGGAACTGTTAATGATAGTCTAAATAACGTTATCTAATTAAAGAATAGATCCTTAGAGTAAGTTGCTTATACAGTTATTTTTAAGTACAGTTATTTTTAATTAATCCAGGTCCAGTGACAAAATACACTATCGCAATACTTCACAACACTACAAGAATCATAATTTAATTTTTTTTAATTGGAAAATAACATTTTGAGAACTTAACGAAATAATACAAATTGTAAGAGCGCAAATGCAGCTTTACACAAAGTGTATAATACAAAAAATAGTATTAATGCCAATAGAAGACAAATCCAAACATATGAAATTCATATATTATCCAATTTAAATTACACAAACCAACAATTTATATCAAAGTGAAAATACATTCAAAATTTATGCGCAATTGCAGCAGGTTTAATTTTAAATGTAAATATAATAGTGATGACCTATTAAGCATAGTAGAAGCCAAGCAACAGATACACGATCACTAAAACACCAATGACCAATAAGATTAAAATTTTCTTTGAGAAGTTCAGAAAAATGAAAAAAAAAAAAAAAAAACTCAGGATGAAATACACAAATTTCAAGAAACCAGATTTATTAATTAACAACCTGCAAAACAAACGAATCAATAAACTATCACAATAAATCTTAACTTACAACCATAAATTATATCAAAATTCATGAAAAAATAATTTAAGAAACTTAAGTTAGGTAGGAAGGAGGCAGGCAGCAAGACTTGTGACTTGCCCGTGAGGTTAAACTAGTTTCACTCCGGCAACACTCTCCCAGCCTGCCAAGACCAGAATAGGAGTCATATGGATTTAAAAAGCAAAATTTCAAAGCAGATGAATAACAATGAAACTACGAAGCAACAATGAAATTCACTGATTGATTACAATGTGTTTAATGGTATGATTAGAATTTTAAGAATAGTTGACAACTCAAACAAGAAGAAACTGAAATTATAATGGAATAAGAAAGTTTGCATAGTAATACAAAGCAAATGCAACAAGCCTTCTTTTTTTTTTTTTTTTTTTTTTTTTTTAATAATTTCACAATCCCACCCAACCATCCAGCCTTACAACAACACCCCACCTCCGTAATCATACATCTGCCCACCCAACCACCACCTTTTTTATTGTCTTTTATTATTTTACAATATTTTTGTTAATATACATAAACGTGTACACAGTTTTTTTTTTTTTTTTTTTTTTTTTTTTGTACTGACAGAGGCATGGTTAAGGATATAAAATAGAAAATACAAAGTTTTTAGAAAACCCATTTTAGCAGTGGCTGTGATCAGTTTATTATTAATGATGATGTTTCTATATACCGAAAGATGCAGACAGGAATTAAAATGTGTAAATAAGTTTACTTTAAAACTAAAATCTTGCCGTTTGTCATAGACAACTGTATAAATTTTATTACCATCAATGATTATTTTGAGATCTAAAAAATTAATTGATTGATTAGTTAGAGTATATTCAGTTAGCTTTAAAATAGGTGATTAATTTAAGGAAAAGTCATTTTGTGAGTTCTTGTTCAGATAAAATACAAAAATATCATCTATGTAACGATAAAATCGAACATCATCATTGCAAAATTGCTTTTAATAATAATAAAGATAGATATCTGCCAAAATACTCGAGCTACTACCTCCTTGTGGGATTCCTAATGTTGCAAATAGATATTGTTGTTGTGGAAGATATAATTATTATGGATAACAAAGTTAAGAAGTGTTTTAAATTTTTCTGCTTTAAAATTGTGAAGAAGATTAATTTGAGTTTTATATTCTTGAAAAAGACTGTAAATGGTATTACTGAGATCTGATAACTCAATATTATTGAAAAGATCTTGAAAGTCATAAGTCATAATATTGTCTATTGAATCGAGCGATTAGTTGTAGTGAATTAATTGAAAGCTATTTTTAAGACAGTGTAAATTATCAACTTTGCAAGTACAATTGTAAATTTATTTTAGAATATCCAGTTGAGCTTGATTAGCATTGTTATGCTACTATATGTAGATAATAAATCTCCAAACAAATTATTGCCTCAAAACAAAATATACTTAAAACGTTTTTTTTAGAATTAAATTTAAATGCAATGAAGAAAACCTACCTTTCATACATAATTTTTGTTTAGAATATGTATATATTCTCTTTCTTTCATATGTAACATAAAGAAATGGCATTGTATGTCACAGTTTTCTGCAAGAACAGATTATTTTCTTTTACATATGCCAAATGTTAAACTGAACTAAATCAATTTTCATACATAAAACAGAATGTGATATTTCAGAAATATGTGAATTATTCATCTTCTGAGATTGTTTTCTTATGAATGTCAATTTTTAGAAAGGACATACCATATAATTTATTTTAAACACATAATATTTCATTTAAATGAAAACAATATAAAGCCTCTTTTAAAAAGTTATAGCTTGGGGATTAGATAAAAACATACAATTTTATTATCTGAATATATATATATATATATATATATATATATATATATATATATATATATATATATAGTAATACAATATTATCAGTGCAAAAATTTGAAATTTAAAGATGATTTAATTTCAGTATTAAAACAATTATTCGTATCATAAGCAAAGACTACCCAAATCAAACCAAAAAAGAATTAAAGAAAAATCGAAATGAATTATTGGAAATTTGAATGAGAAAAAAGCATTATTTGCATTCTAACGTTTTCAAGGGCCTGTCAGAATGCAAATATGCTAAAAAATGGATATTTTTCTGTCGCAAAGAATGCAAAAGCTAAGAATTTCTTTGTCAACAGGCCCGAAACACTCATAGTAAAACCAGATAAAACGAAGATCAAAATAAAACTGTTACCTAAAAATGATAATCCAAAACCATTTAAAATCGTAGATCAAAATAAACTCATCACGACAAATAATAATACAAAATTACTTAAAAAAGTATTATTGAAACGGATGCAACTCAAAGTTAGAATAAAAGAGACACATGTAAAAATTTAACAATCAGATATCTGTTAAAAGCACAATTAATCAGTTCAAAATTGCAGTGAACATGGAGTAAAATAAAGGATTCACAGAGGTATTCAAGTAGAATAAGGATTCAGATAAGGATTCAAGTCCTAATAAGGATTCAGATTATTATTCATAATTATTGTAACATGAATAGTGCTTCCATCTACAGTAATGTAATGAAAATAATGAAAAAATTAAATAAATAAAATAAAATAAAATGAATATATAATAAAATAAAAAGAAATAAAATACATATAATGTCTGTACAAAATGGCCAGGAAGCATGGAACAAAGTAAAAGAAGACAAAAACTATTTATTTTCTTAGGATTCAGATAATCAATGTGAATGATTGAATTGTGCTGCCATCTACGATTGTAATTTGCCACGAAGTTTGAAAGATAATGTGAATACATATTAACCATGAAATAATACCTAATTTCTTAGACCTAAATTTAAATTGGAATAAAAATTGTGAAGGGAAAAAAATAATAATTATTAAAAAATATATATATTAATTAAGTGTTTGGGATAGCCATTAATTAATGCTAAATTTTTAAAGAATCGAAATTTTACTTTTTGATGTTTATCAGACACTAAATATTTGATCCGTAGATTAAAATTAAGAAGAATATTGACAAAAACAGATTTTTGTAAACACGTTTAAAAATTTGTAAAAAAATTTACTTTAAAGGGGAAATCTTTCTTTTTATCATATAAGTCAAATTCTAATTGGCTATTACTATTAAGAATAATTTTTAAATCTAAGAAACTAATAACACTAGATTCCAAATCAGTACTGCTAAGAGACAGATTATCAGGATAATTAACAGGTAAGTCTAGATTGGTGTGATGTTTATCCAAATATAATATAATTATATCATCTATGTAATGTATATTAATCTTAGCATTAGTAGCATATTATATTCGCGAAATATAAAATTAAAGGTGAATTATAATTTGTTTGGTGTATTTTCTCACTGTCTTTAGATAAATGAATAAAGGTCAAATTTTTACTGTATAGTATAAATTTATGAAATTTGGATAAGCAAATACTTATTATTTTCGTGGCTAAAATGCATTTTATGTTTATGAGAAAGTAAGATATACTAAGTTTTCAAGCTTTACAAATGGATATGAAATTATCAATCATATTATAGGACAAAATTTTTGAATAATTATTTTTCTGATTCTAAATAAAAGCCATCGAATAGTGAATTAGATTCGGAAAATTAATTCTTTTTTCTTCTTTTTTTATAAAGTTTAAAACACAAAAGGTTAAAAATAATCTTTTTTCATTCATTAAATGTTTCTACTAATCATAAAGGGATAAATAATAAAAATTTAATTTAATTTATTTTTACATTACTTTTTTTATTTGAATTATTTAAGAAAACTCATTTTCTATACTTTTTTTTTTTTATTACATAATACAATATAGATATTTTTTAATCTTATATAGGTATTACATATATTTATAATTTATTTTCCGAAATTTTTATGATATAACTAAGCAACCTTCCACTGCTGCTGCCCTTGTTTCAGTAATAAAGCATATCTGGCGCACAGACATTTTTAAAGCTTACTGCAAGTATTTTATTTATAGCATGCCTAAGATGATTGCAAAGCAAATGATGTCCTAAAAATACCGAATTTAACTACAGTAAATAACCATGTATTTTATTCTTTTATATGTATGTTATTTTGTGGAATTGCATTAAATCTGATTTTTCTATGGGTGGTCTTAAAGTTTTGCAAATGATTGTATATTGAATTACATATATTATGTATAATAAGTATAAAAGAAAATGTAGTTCGAAGCAAAATAATATCTAAAATGAATATTTAAACAGAAGACGCGTTTCATAGCTATCTAGAAAATTAAGAAATACTAAACTAAATGTTCAGAAAATTAATGAATGATATACATTCAAATATATTTGAAGTTATCTCCGTATTTTCTTTTACATTTTTTCTCAAAATAAATAAATAAATAAATAAAATTACCTGAAACAGGCAAAGACATAAACACCTAATTAATGGTAATTACATAACAAACAAGCGCAGTATAGGAGAGGCTGGGGATGAATGGGACATTTTTCATGTTTTTATTGATAACGTCGGCCATATGTAATTTAGAATTTTGCAACGTTGCTCATAAGTACATTTCAGTAATCAGTTACATATAAACATATTAACTTTAATTAAAAGTTATCAATTTTAATTAATAATAATTTATTTTTACATGCATATGCATTGCCCCATTCATCCGCGTATATGGGGAGGAATGGAACAGGACTGGAGTTAATAAAGAAAATAAAACGAAATGGAAAGTAAATAAAAAGCTAAATTGGTTTATGTGATTTTATTACACACTATGAATATACTGAAATTAACATCAAAAGACAAAAGTCCTTTGGTTCGTGCAGTTCCTAGTGCTCTAGGCTTTGGTGATTTAATCTAATAAGACATAATCTAAAAAAAAAAAAAAAATAAGTAAGATACTAGAAAGAGATAAATCATTAGAATCGAGTACAAATTATCCAGATAAATTTTTGTTTCAGATTAATCGGGAAAATCAACATTCTATTCTGTATTACAGTAATAATCACCAAACTTTATTTAATTAGCTTGATTGTAATTGTGATTTTAATTAAATTATTAATATTTTATTTATTTATTTATTTATTCAAATTGTTGATTTAATTTGCATTGGGCGTTCTAACTTATAATTTTTTTAATCATAATTATTCTAAACAAAAATCAGAACAATTAATTTCAGTTTTTTTTTCTAAGTCCACAAAATTAAGAATCCTGATAAACAATATGGCTAATTTACGTTTTGATATAATTCTTGTGTAAAATTTTAAATTAGTACATAGTGAGGAATATCCTATTCACCCCCATTTGAACTATCCCATTCATCCCAACCATCACACTATCATATAAAACAAGAAATAGGCTTAATGAGAAATTGTTAATATTCTTCTTGAATATCATAAACACACTAAAATTTTATGCCTTTACACTATATAAGAGTTATATTAACTTTAAGCAAATAGGTAATTTCTTAACTACTACCTAACTGAATCAGTAAATCTTACTTTGGCAGCTGAAAAAGACACTTTAATTTTTTTCTGCACTTCTATGAATAGTACAATTTTGAAACTACATTTGATGAAAGACCTTAGTGCTGTCATATATCAGAACAATTGTCAAGTTTCCAGTGCTTGAAAAACATAAAAATTTTGCTATTGTCCCATTCAAACCCACTCTCCCATGTAGTTAAGTAATTATATGTGCCGTCTAGTTGCAAAATCGGCCTTCTCCCACAAACAAAATTTTGAAGAAAAGCAGATTTTTTTCCACACTTAGCTAAAATAAAATAGGAAACAAAACTCTTCAGTTTTATAATCATTAGTGTAGTATGTTTGAAAACTGAAATAAGATAGCAAGGGCACGTGATGGGAGGAGGTTTTTCAAATTTTTATTTTGGATTTGACCATTTCTACAACTTATTTTGTTCTGCGACTTTGCCGAATGCTTATTCTCTGTAAAGAGATGCACTGAAATTAACGAAGTACTTTTTTCAAAAAAAAAAAAAAAAAAAAAAAAAAAAAGAAAGAAAGAAAGAAAAGAAGAAAAAAAAATCTTTAGCTTTATTAATATTTTTTTTTAAAAGAATTCCTTTTGCAAATATTTTGTTTAAAAAATGTAAGTGTCAAAAAAGATTTTATTATTATTATTATTTAAGTAATAATAATAATAATAATAATAATAATAACTCCTATGTTCTTAGAAAAATTATTTATTAATTTACATTATTTAATCCTATTCCGTACATGTATGTATATTATTAGAAATATTCATTTTAATATTAGTAAATTTTCAGCGCATTCGGGTAGCATGATGATATTATCGAAATGTTTACAATCAAACTTTTCTTTGAGTTTTGCAAAAAACTAGAATTTTATTTTAGCTAAATTTAATTTCAATATTGTATTTTTAGGGTTGTAAATACACGAAATGTTTTGCTAATTAAATTTTATTTATAAATATCTGATTTTTGTTATCAAAAAAAAAAAAAAAAAAAAAAAAAAAACCTGATAAAAATAATAAAAGAAATCCGATTAAAAATAATTGATATCAGTAACAAAAGTAACTCCAGAAATTTATGAAAATGTATTACAAAAGGTCCCAAATTCATTAATCACCAGGTAATGACTAATACAGGGGAAAGCCTTTCGAATTGTAAACAAAATTACATACATACATGATTATAATCTGCTGAATCGTTATAGGTATGCTATTAAATTAATATCATTTTATTATTTAATCATAATATGCTAACTAAGTTGCTATTATGTTATTAATTATTATTATGTTATTACAGAGTGATTGTACATTACTTTTGAACTTTTGGCTTTATTCCTTTTCCGCGTCCTGGGGTCGCTTTTATTCTTCCTTGATTGATTAGACGATACTATTTCTACAAACGTCTTCACTGTCGATGAAAGCATGAAATTCAATTATTAGAAAACTTTGTGTGCACAAGAAAGATCAGTCACGGGCGAGAGACAGCACGATAACACAAACCTAGTCATTAAGTGTCGGTTTACTCGGTTGAAGCAGTATCACGATCCCACATTTATGGAGATAGCCGGATTTGAAGGATTTGACCAGTTTTGCAGCACATCGTGATTTTCAAACCCAAATAACACGCGGATTGATCGGCTTTGGCATAGTTTATCAGTTACAGATGATGAAAACGTTTACTTAGAACTTAAAAAAAAAAATTCTACGTTTAAGAAGTTGACCGGTTTTGCAACTAGATGACGCACATGTAAAACAATAAATGATAGGTGTTTAAACATTTTAAACAAGTGAATATGAATAAATTGTTCTGTTAATAACTGATATCTATATGTACTAAGTGGTAAGTAGACTTAATTTTCACTGTTGTTCACTTCCATCCTTTAAAACCAATGTGTCAGAATTTTATCTAAAGTAAATTCTTTTAAATCAAAATCTGACTTACTTAAAATAAACAGGGTAATTTGTATAAATGGTATTTACAATTGAATACATAACACGACTTGAGATAAGTATTGTCCCATTTATTTTACTTGATACTTAAATTTTTCTCCATCAAGATTTCTTGAAAAAAATTTAACTCTTGAAGAAAAAAAAAAAAAAAATTTTTTTTTTTTTTTTTTTTTTTTTTTTTTTTTTTCCTTTTCCCATTTTGAATCTTACATATAAAATTTACGACAGCTGAAAAGACTGCATATGTTTACTGCAAGTTACAACAAAAGCACATTCTCCCTGCAAAAAGTATTTTATATTCTTATGGGGCAGAAATTTAACACAAACCATTATGGAATGCTTATTCTCTGTAAAAAGATGCATTGAAATTCATGAAATATTCTTTGAAAAAGAAAAGATAAATTTAGCCTTTTATAATATTTTTTGCAAAAGAATTTGTTTTGCAAATATTATGTTTAAAAAATAAAAGTATCAAAAACGATTTTTTTTAATTTAAATAATAATAATAATAATAATAATAACTCATAAATATGTCCTTAGAAAAAATATTTAATAATTTTTACTATTTAATTCTATTCCATACATGGATGTATATTATTAGAAATATTCATTTTAATATTTGTCAATTTTCAGTGTATTCCGGTAGCATCATGGCATTATCCAAAGTTTTGTAAAGTAACTTTTGCTTAAATTCTGACATTAAAGGTTAAAACATGAATTAAATTTGAATTTAAGAAGTAATACATGCTTATAATTATTAAATTTCAAAATTAAAAACCACAGTAAAAGAAAGAAAAAGTATGTTAAAACTTATTTTATTATTTATTTAAAATAATTTATTCTAAATGATGCAAATATTTATAAAACTAAAATATTTACTTAAACATTTTTAAACAGTTCTAACTACATGGAAATTTCGTTTCTTATTTGATTTCTGTAGGAACTTTCATTGTTTTTTATACAGAAACTAAATTTTAAAAGTTTATTTCAAAATTTTGATAATTCGCTTTAAAACAAATACAAAATTTTCCAGTTGGTTTGTTTTATTAAGAAATGAACTTCAAAATTGCTGATTTAAATAACCATTTAAAATATTTTTAACAGTTTAAAACAATATAATTTGTTTTAACTAAATCTCTCAAATTATATTTAATGCTATTTTTAAAATAAATTTACGTTTCGAAATATTGGCTAAAAAGTTGGTACTTACTATGAGTTTCAAAATATTTAAATGGTTATTATTTTCAAATGTTTAAAAACGTAGTAATCTATCTGTCCTTTCAGGTTATTTAAAATAAAACTTCCTTACGTAATGGCTTATGACAGAAACTTTGCTTGTGATATTTGCGGTTATTTTTTACTATAGATAATATATCTACGTTGAAAATATTTCTATCTACATGATACAGATACTTATGAAAGTTTATCTCACATTTAATGATTGATATCATCGAAGCTATGATTTAGTTATTAAACATATCACAATAAAAATAAAATTAAATATAGTAGATGTTCCATAACAAGCATTTGTAAATCATATTATAAACTCTATTCATTAGGTGTTCCTTAAATATTTTTTTGGAAATCATCTTCCTTTTAGAGTTTATTGCAATACAGTTGCAAAGTGAAGCACAAATAAAACACAGACTAACATTTAACATAAAAGAAAATGAAATATTTTAAGGCGGTCAAACATGACCGTACCTTCCCGTGTCACATTTTCAACCGAACTAAAAGTTTGTTTCACGGAGCGAGCGGAGTGACAGCGCACGCCACCTATGGGGATGAGCAGTTATGAAAATTCAATTTGCAACATCCTCCTGCCCCGAAAGATTAAGATGAAGACAAATTTTAAACAAAATCTAAATAAAATACAATTCAAAAACACAACCAATAAAAATTTATAGTACATTATAAAGTAAATTTCACAAACAAATAATAATGGAATAAAAATTATATCAAATACAAAAATCAATGTTACCTTAACACAATTAAAAATGAAACCAGTATCAATATTACTTTATACGTGAACATTTGGTATTATTAATTAGTTTGTATCCTTCTGGATTTCTAAATTGTAAAGCAGCTAGATTGGCCACTTCAATAATTCAAAAGAAGTTTTCAAAGTAACTGCTCTTACCTTATTGTCTCGATCACCTTTCATAACATCTTTCTTGAGGCTTTGTTACTACTAATAAGGACTATATCACTTATATTAAAATTAGAATGGATTAACAGGTTTTACAACATTTGCATTTTTCATCTGAGAAAGATATTCAAATGTCAGCGCTTCCAAAATTCATTAAGAATCCCCTAGCGATATAAGTTTCATTCAGTCAATAACTTTTGTACACTGGATTGACCTCCGATCTTTAAACGACCACATTGTGGAGGCAAAGCAATTCTTTTTCCGATTAAGTAATGGGCTGGGATGAGAGGGTATGTTTCTACAGGGTCAATATACACATAAATTAATGGTCGAGAATTAATAATTGATTCAATTTCTGCAAGTATAGTTTGCAATTCCTCAAAGGTAACCAATGCCCTACCAAGACTTTTTCTCAAAACGACCGTTTTCATCCGCTCCCAATAACCTCCCCCCCCCCCACACACACCATGGGGCTCTTTCTACAATGTATTTCCATTCAATACCATTGTTACCATAATAGTTTTGTATTTCCAAGTTTTTAATGTTTGCATAAAGTTTCATTTGTTCATTTTTACCACTTTTAAATGCCCGGGCGTTGCCGGAATTTACAACCCTGCACAAACCTTTTCTGGAGACGAAGCGTCTGAATGCGAGCAAAATATATTCACAACTTACACTGGAAACTATTTCCAAACGAACTGCTCAAGTGGCTGCACACATGAATGATGGGATTTAAGATTTGTTATTGTCTCTCGTGAATAAGGGTCCTGCGAAATAAATTATAACGACTTCAAAAGGTTGAGCCTTACTAGTCTTTGATATGGGAAGCGGCGCTGTTACTTTCTGTCCTTGTTTGGCCTTACACCGTTTACATAAATAACATTTGTTCAACCATTCGTTCAACCTGTCCTTATGATCCTAAAATGTTTTCTTAATTGAGTGAGAGTGTCAGAAACGCCAGAATCACCTAAAATTTCGTGTTCCTTCATTATCAAAGTATTAGTAAATCGAACCTTATTTGGCAAAATAATTGGATGTCGAGGTCCATTTGAAAAATTAGAACATTGAATTCTTCCTTTCAAAAATATTAGACCTTCTGTTGTCAAAATAGGATTCAAATTATATAACTATACGACACAAATAATCTATGTAAAAAAAACAAATAACCTATTTAATGAAGAAAAGTTTATTTCAAAACAAAGAAAAGTTAAAGTACTAGAGAATCTACATGTCACAAGCAGCAGTATTCCATATTTACTTATGGAGTTATTTTCTTTTTCATTACCCTACTACCGTAGGTAGTGAGAGTATTGTATTCGGTCAAAAAATGCAATATCGACACCTGACAAATCAATAGTCACCTGAATTGAGGTATTGAATTTTAAGTTTTCCTAAGTGCAAAAAAAAAAAAAAAAAAAAAAAAATGTTTTTGACAATTGGTCAGATTATGTGTATGTATGCGTGTGGTAATCCTTCTGACTATACTTTGAAACTGATACGAGTATAACCACGAAACTTTAGAATCGGTATACAGATGATGTTTCAAACTTTTGATGAAATTTGAAAAACCAGAAGTTGGACATTAGAAACCGGAAGTGAGTCTACAAGCCCGTATCTCGAAAATGCGTCTCACGATTTTCTTCAAAGTATCTATATAAACACACTATTAGATGTCGTTTCATAAATATATTAGTTTTTTAGTTCCGAAAATTTGTAGACACCTTGTAAAATTATATCAATCTGCGGTGGTGTAAGTGCGTTACTTAAAAAACATCTGACGGTTTTTTTTTTTTCGATAGTATCTCCTTTTTAGACATCATTTTATATGTAACTGTCGTTTTTCGATCAACATTTGAGTTTATGAAGTTTTGATGAAAGTTGGTACCTTAAAAACGGTTGTAAAGATTTTTTTTTGAAAATTGCAAAATAAAACCCTTTTCAAACATCCATTCCAATAAATTACGCGTTCATTAAAGGAACATTAACAGTCATCCTGATTAAGCGGGTCAGTTATAGATCTCGGAAATGAGCGTCTAGCTCTACCGATATATAGGGGAGACCCGTGTACCTAGGGCCGCTTTTTTTCAATGTCTAAAAACAGAGCCCTTGACCTGCTTATAATTATCACACTGATATGAGCATATCTTTAGGACTAATTACTTCCATTTGGAATTAATATAAATACCAAAAATAATAAATTCCGACAAATAGAAGGTTTTTAAAAAAACATCACTCGTGGCCCTAGGTACAACACCCTCATTGTACCTGGGGCCAGACCTCCCTGTACCTAGGGCCATTCTCTCAAAATTAGATTTAATTTAGTAATGAATAGAAAATAAGTATATAAACATGCATTTTATAAAAGAAACAATATCAAGTGATATATTTATTTATCATATAATAATTACCATGTTGTTGCCTTAATTTAAAACACGAAATGTTTCACTTTTTTTTCCTTTGGGATATTCTAAGAGAATTTTTTTTTTCATCAATTTCTTTTTTTTTTTTTTTTCTTTTTTTTTTTTTTTTTTTTCTGGAGCGTCTCATGAATTTCTAGATATATCTGGTTTTCGGTCGCATCTTTGATGTGGGAGGTTTTGCTTAAGGTAAAGGTTTTACTTAGGTTCGTACCTGTTAAAGCAGGACACACGAAAAGATGTTAGATGTTGAAGGTTTTGAAATTTCAACAGGACACGAATCAGAGACATCCAGTTCTATTATTGTTGGTTCACTTTCTTCCTAGATTTTTTTTTTCTTTTAATATATGGAGGGATCTCGTCTTTCAGTCACATTTGAACTTAAATATTCATCCTCAGTGAATGTGTTTTGATTCATTGGCTATATGCCGGATACACGAAAGCCTGATAGAATGTTTACAGGAGTAAAGGCCGATGGATAGGACTTGCCAGCACTTTCAGCAACATCACATATAGTGATTGGTTTACCAGGGTTTGCCAGCATCCAATTACTACAGACTGTACTTCTTAATACTTTCGTAACACTTTCTGGACAGCTGATGTAGATTCACATCATTTGAAAGTATGAAACTCCACCAGTGGAGGTTTCTTTTGCAATTTGTATGTTATTTGTTTCTAAAAAATATACACAATAGTCATATTTGTACAATCAGTATACTAAAGATGCAAATACTTTGATTGGAGAGAGAGTATGATTATAATGCATATCCATTTGTAACATAAATGTGAATACGGAAAATTTTGTTTTGAAAAATTGTAACTTATGAAAAAAAAAAACGCCCACAGGCGGACCTTACTGTAAAAGAAACAAAAACATGCGGTCGCGAAAGTGTTAAAAGGTCCAAACACACTTGCCCTAGGTACAAGTTTTGATAACTTCATTCAAAATGCCTTCCACTAAAAAATCCACATGCAGAGAGGACTAATTAAATATATCATTTATTACTCAATATAACAAGCAAAATTATACACTAGAAATGAAAGAAAAATATTTGACTCGCCTTTGTAAAATAGGAAAAGAGATGAGGTGCAAAATTTTACTCCAGGCCATGTAAATTCGTTTTCTACATGTAACTTGTCAAAACTTTCTCCTCAAAAGTTCTAAAGTAGTTGTAAATGTAGCAATTGGTGTTGTTACTCGCCCAATTGAGTATTAAAACTTAAAATTAAATATTATTCAAATGAATTGGGGTGGCCCTAGGTACACGGGTCTCCCCTACATATATATATATACATTAAACTCTCGTATAACGCGGGGAGACGTTCCGCGAAATAGGAAATCGCGTTATGGGAGACACACATTCAACAGACGATTTCATTTCGCAATGAGACCAAAAGCGTCGGGTGTTTGCATAGTAACGGAGCAATCCTTATCTACAGTGAAAAGGTAAGTAACCTTGAAAAGGTTGAAAGTAGAAAAGATGTTGTCATGTGCTTCCTTTATCTTATGCGTTATACGAGACTATTTATCGCGTTGTATGAGTCGCAGATTTTTCGTCGCGTTATACGAAAACGCGTTTTGTGAGGGCGCGTTGTACGAAATTCTAATGTATATGTATATATCGGTATATACATATAAATCACATCAGTTTTTTCTCAGTAGAAAAATGTTCGGTGTTAGTTCGATAGGTCAGTTTTATTTCTTCTATCCACATTATCTCCAAAAAGTACGTATAATACCAATACCTATAATAGTGGGTAATGAAGTCGTGTGGTTCTTTTACAGATTTTTCAACTACTGGTTAATAACATATTAAATTGATCACTCGTTTAGAAAAAAAAAATGAAGTAAAATAAATTCTAATACACTTGTCAAAACAATTAAAGAATATTGAGGTTGTGGGTGGATCGTGCAATCGTTTAAAACCCTTAACGCGCGCTGTCCTCGCTGCGAGGACGCAAAATTTGAGATCCAGCTGCAAAAATTCATCCAGTAAAATTTTTAGCAAAAATTTACGTTGATAACATATGACAAAAAGCTGGGTTTTTAAGCTTAAAATTTAAAATTTCTTTTAGTTTAATTTAGTTTATGACTTCCGGTGTCAGTATAATTTAAATGAGCCGAATTATCTTGCGCCGCAAAGGGTTCAATGATTGATACTCGATTGACAGACGTGGTAAATTATTAGGTCGTTTCAAAAGTTCGTGCGGACGCAGATAATTTTATTGCCTCCAAAGACGAGAGCTTCTATCGCCGTGGTATACATTTATTACCCGAAAAATCGGCAAAGGTTGCATAAAGTAATGGAGAGTATTTTGATTAAAAAATGATTTTATTTGATGTATTTTTATTTGATGTATTTTATCATTTGATTTGATGTATTTTTATGAAATGAATCAATAAAAAAACGCACGAATTTATGCAATGACCTAATACATATGAAAAACAATTGCACTTGCTTTGCAAAAAAAAAAAAAAAAAAAGTATTTTATTCAGCATCTTGGTACAAAAAGGAAAAACACACAGTTGATGAGAAAAATGCACATGAGAAAAAACGAATGAAAACTGTATAAACTCTGTTTTACATGTTTTAACATGTACATTAGCTTTTTCTCAGCAGAAAATTGTTCAGTGCCTAGTTTGTTAGGTCAGTTTAATGTTTTCTGACCGCATTATCTCCATAACGTGCATAAAGTAAGCGTAATATTTAGTAACGGAAGTCGTGTGATTGTTACATACCAGATTATATACAGGGTGGCTATTATTATCGGAAAAAGTATTTGATAATAAACAATGGCAAATAAATTTAAATCTTCTATTTTTGAAACAAGTAATGTCTAAAAATTATTTTTTACGATGAGTTTTCAAAATGAAGGTCATCACCTTTGATGCAAACTGCGACGTTTTTAGGAAGTGAGGTGACAGTGCGCCGCAAGTAGTTTGGATCTAAATCATCCCATATTTTGTTCAGGGTTTTGTTGAGTCTATCAAATGTATGTTTTTTCTGCGTTCATAGTTGTTCTTGTGAGATCCCACACACTGAAAAATCCATTGGATACAAATCACAGTTGTTAGAAGAACATTGATTTTTGGTCAGATACCTTTTCACTTTGACATCGATTAAAGCAAACGTTGATTTAACTTCATGGGCAAGCGCAGAAACTTGGTGAAAGATCTTAGCCGGGTGATTTTATTTTCATGGAAGTACAGCTCTCTCTAAAACATATTTTTGATAAACTTTTCCATTGTTTTATTTGTTTTCTTCCAAAAAAATAACCAGTTGATTCTTCCCATTGTTGCTAATCTCAGCCCAAACGTTCAAACAGTTTAGAAACAAAGACCTTGTTGCATCTTTTCGTTTTCTGGTGTTCTTGAGAGCAAGATCCAAAAGTTTGCGATGATTTTGAGAGATTTAGCGACTTAAACAGTAAAAACTTTCCCATAGGACCACAAAATATCTTAGATGCGCCGCACTTTGAAAAAAATCAAGAAACTTTTCATTTATGTAATAGATTTTGCTTTCCCTGATTGCTCAAAAACTGCTCGTTGAGTAAAAGCAAAATAATTTAATAAAAACTATTTAAAGATAAAAGCATAACAACAACAAAAAAGTGGTTATAATGAAGTAGGTAGTCCATTACAGCTCCTCATTTTTTTTCCGGATACTTAGTAGCCACCCTCTCTCTCTATATATAATTATATATCTTGTCGGAATTTCTTAAAGAAACCTAAATTAAGCCGTCCATCTATCATCAAGATGCCCCAGTAAAAAGATGTGGTATATGGGTATTTTCCTGAATCTCTTTGATTTTTTTCAAGTAGATCCCAACACTGCTGAAATTAACTATTCGTAAGTAACTATATACAGCGCAAAAAGTCTGGGCAATATTTTGCGTAGTCCTTACAACTAATTTTTAATTCTATAAACAGGAATTTTTATTTTTATAGAATTAAAGTTTATAAGTAACTTAAAAACAAATAAATTTAAATTTCATTTCATTTAATACAGTGTAACGACTGTTATGTGCACTTAAAAAGTCTGTCCATAATTAATAAAATATTGAAATATTTCGTACATGAGTCACATGCAACATATACACTGGAAAATGTGTATATAAATCTTTGTAACACACAAATATTTTTTTTACAGTTTTTAAATATAATTTTCTATTAAATTTCTTGAATACTTAATAAAAATAAACGATTATATTAAAAAAAAAATTAATTTATTACTTTAATGTTATTTAATAGATATAAATAATCTTTTATTTATTATTTTATTTATGGATTTGTGTACTTTTCAATCCTGTATAATTTTTTTTTCTTTTAGAATTTCTTTTTAAAATTTTCGAACACTTTGTAAAAGAAATTTTCTTTCTTTCTTACGTTTGAAATTTATTTCCTTAAAATCTCAAACATAAAATTTACAACAGCTGAATGGACTAGATATGTTTACTAAATCTTACAACAAAAGTGTGTTTTTCTGGAGAAAATAAAAAGTATTTTATATTCTTACGAGATGGAGTATTTAGAAAATAATATTGTTCAATCCTTATTTTTTGTAGACAGATGCATTGCAATCCACTAAAAAGATATTCTTAAAAATAAATAAATAAATAAAAGATAGATTTTTTTTATTATTCATTTTTTTTTCCTCCAAAATATCATGTTTTTTAAACAAGAGTGTTACACTCTTTGATAAATTAAGTGAAAATATTTTTCGATTTATGTAGTAAAAGTGAATATTCGAAAACCTTTCTTCATATATGTATTATTGTTTATATTATTACATTTTTTTAATCAATACATGTAAGTACATATTTATAATAATTCGGATTTCGATTTAAACAAAATCTTACTGATAAACAAACCAAGGATAGTGAAAGGCATGAATATTAACGTGTGGTAAATTCTGCTATTACATGTTATTAAAATATAGTTCAGAAATTTTCGTTAGGTGACTTGTTGCATGGATAACTAATAAATTTAATTATTAAAATGACCCACATAGGATAAAAAACTAATCGATAAAAAATCGAATTTTTATATTACATTGTTCCCTCTGAAAGGGGAACATTAATATGCTGTCGACAAATCGAAAACTGTAAATGTCTTTTAAAATAAGAACCAAAAGAATTTTGACTTATGATCATTGAAATAACGAAGAAGTCTATGTTCTATCTGTTATTATTATTATTATTTTTCCAAAATATCGCAGAACTCTTTACCAAAACTAAAATATAAAAATATAAAAACATGTAAATGCATGTAACAAATTCTATCGTTAGACCTAAATTAAAATAAATTTTGTAATCACTTCTCACAAAACTAAAACTAAAATAAAGTAAAATAAAATGTAAGCCCTTTGTGTCTTTGACAATTTATGCCACTATCTATGAGATATTTTTCCTTTATTTTAATTTCCATTTTCTATGAAAAATGTCATCTATTGAATATTTTTGGACTATTTTAATTCTTTCATGGATTTCATGAAAGATCAACAGGATTTCATGAAAGATCAACATACTAAATTAGGGCAGTCTATTTTTCCATTTTAACTGCAGTATTTTAATACGACCCTTAGAACTTAAAAAAACATCGATTTCATTATAGTCTTTTTTAAAGTAAATTATTGTTAACTAAGCTTCATTGGCCATGTCTAATTGTTACCTATAAGTTTATTATGTATATTGGAATGTAATTTAAATCCTGTGTAATTTAAATCCTTTAACAATTTATGTGTTAATAATAATATTACGATTAAGGTTTTTTTTTTTTTTTTTTTTTTTTTTTTTTAATCTCAAATATATAACATAGCTTTAATACTCTTTTGAGTCAATGCTGTTTTCCTAAAATTTTAAACTAATATTACAAATAAAATTTCTAGGAATCAGTGCACTAGCCGCTGAGCCTCCACAATCTTAAATTACTGAGCAAATAATAATAATAATAATAATAATAATAATAATAATAATAAAACAGCAATCAAAGAGTTTCGCTGACATAACATATTATTTTGTATAGTGGAAACCTATTAAAATAGACAACATTTATTTTGAATAAGTGTAGGACAATTGCGCCAAATCTGTACTCATCAGAGAGAGCCCAATTTAAAATTTTCCAATTCAAGACACATCCAATAAAAGTCCCAAATTTATTTGTTTATCAGTTTAACTTCTGTGAAGAAAAAAAAACATCTGGTGACTATACAAGAACCTACACAGGAGTAATCATTCGAAAATTACTTTAAATTAAACTTCACAATTTTAAGGTCTCACATTTCCACCCTATCATTACTCCAAATTACAAAAATAATTAATAAGCAAAATGTCCTCACTCTTAATCCTTATATCTTCACAAAAACACCTAATACAAATTTTAGATCTTGTAAAAGGCATGCAAAATATCTTTACGATAGGTGAAATTACCTTCAATATAAAAAATCTAATCAAATTTAAAATTCATTTATAAGAGTTAGCAAGAACAATCAAATAAACTGAATATGCACAACTTGGAATTTTTAACAGAACAATGCATTTAATTTCCTCCCCTTAAATCCAATTTTATTTTTTTTTTTTCATTTTCAAATAAGTTAAAATTTTCGATAAAAATAATTAAACTGAACTTTACTCTCATAAGAGATATTCCAAGTTATACATAACAGTATATTCACCACACAAAAGTTAAATAAAATTTTTACAGCACAAAGGTAAACAAATAAGAAATTAATTAACTTTAAATTTTGACTACTCCACTCTGATGGTACATAAATTAATATCCCAATTTCGAAGGGAAGCTACAGCTTCCATTAAAGGAACTTTCTTTTACCCCCCCCCCCCCCCGAAAAAAAAAAAAAAAAAAAAAAAAAATGATCAACCAAAATAATTATCCATAATGGAATAACTCAAAAATTCAGCTAGTAAAAAAGAAAACTTGAAAGATTAAGAATGTAAACAGACACATAAAATTACTTTTAAATGCAAATTTATTAAAATATATATATATATATATATATATATTATACTATTTACATCAATCATAAACATCCTTTTAGTACTATTTCATTAAGTTTAAACATATTACTTTTTTTTTTTTTTTTTTTTTTTTTTACTAACACATTACAAACTTTTTGTAGGAGTTTTTATACTACTGGCAAAACAACCCATGTACATTAATCAAAATACTTTTTTTTCTCAAAACCTGTTCATACAAAGTAACTTATAACATTTCATTATTCTTGCAATTACCATTATTAACTATATCAGAAAATACCTTTTTAATTTTTCATAAAACGGGTTAAGTTCATTTCAAGCCAAGAAAAGAACATACGTACGTGTTTATAGCCTTGAAATTTTTCATGCGAATATATATAAACCAGATTACCAGGAGTTCTCCGATGCTGAAAACTTTCACCAGCAAATCACGTTACAAGGAATTTATACGATGACCGACCCACACAGAGGATCGGGATCTCCTTTAATCTCCACTGCTAGAATCTTCTCTTTCAGGCATTCCTCAATTTCCATACAGGTTAAATGCGATGAAATCCACCTTCAAACCTCGGGCTGTCTGCCTTTGACTAGACTTCTTTACTCTATGCTAACTTTAATAGGAGGTCTATGGTAAAAAACGGAGATCAGTCCAAGGGGCATTTAAAATTATTATAGCCGCGGACTGCCGAGAAAGGCAAGCGAGCGCCGTACGCTATATGACGACGTCATCACTACGGAACTTCTTCAAAAGTAAGTTTCAATCGTCAAGCTCGATAACATAATGCAGAGAGCGACAGAGTGTGAGTTGCAAGCCAGTGGGGGAAAAAGAAAAGTGAGTGAGGACCGAAGCCCCCCTCATCTTACTCAAAACCCAAAAATTCGTAGTAACTCCTAGCAAGTCTACAAAAAATTCGCCACAACGAATCACGAAAAACCTTTACATTTTCTCACAGATGCCAACTGCTAACACAACTAATGCAGAGTGTTGCCATCCCCCTACAGATAAAAAGCTACACACCCATTCGATACTGAATAATCGTAATTTTTAGCTTGGCCCAACCTAGTTAAAATTAATTAAAACCCCCTAAAATGCCCCTGAAGGATTTTCTCCTCACGACAAAAAACCATTTAAACATCATTAGCGCCCAATCATTAAATTTTGAACATTTGGGAAAAAACGATCATTACTATTAATTCTAAACAGTTAACGTTCAGATCTTGAAATTTGTAAACCGCGAGAAAGACCGCACACCTGCTGGTATCTGTCATTAATAAACCAATGTTCGCCAGTGGCTTTGACAATAACCATATGTGCCTCTAAAAGCGGAGAAGAGATAATGATCTTTTTTCTTCGGGAAAGAGGATTGCAACCAATTTACTCAAATGACTAGCCGCGTTGAAAATGGAAGGAGGCTATTTTGATGACTAAAGAACATGTGTTTTGCGATTAACAACAGATTTGCACATCATTTAGTGCACTAACGGAAAATAGTAAAGTAATTCCTTTTTCGTGGGAAAGTATATTTTTTTAACGAACACGAAAAATACCAGATAATTTCTAAACTTAACTACAGTTAAGAAAAATTTTTATATTTTAAGAATGAAGGAATTTTCTATTAATAAATATTAAAAAAAGAAAAACAAAATAAACAAAACGTTATAATTCTTCATAACAATAAATATGTTTTTTTCACCTTTGAAAAAATAATTTGCGGTTCAGTGGTGTTGACATTTTAAGAACATAAAGAATCAAAATTAATATCCCGGATTGCTTTGAAACAAGAGAATGAATAAAATAGAACGATGCATACTTTTTCTGATGGTTTAATGATTATAATAAAAAAAATTCTATTTACAAATTAAATACATTATTTACAAAAAGGAATACTTAAAGGAACATAATTCCCAAATCTAATAAGCTCTCATAGTAAGAGATCGAAAATTCTGTCTTCGAACACAGCCGAAGCATCCAAAAATCTAAAACTAAAACTTATTGGCTGTTGCCAAAATCTTTTAACAAAATATAAGTCTTTTTTCTTTCACTGGCGACGCAGCGCCGTCTAAAGGGAAATGATTTTACTACACAACTCCCCGACGTGAACTCTTACAGAGTTCACAAATCAAAATCTCATTAAATCAAAAATAAATCTCAAATCCGAACAACTTCTGATAATCATAAATTGTTCAAATTTCTAAGTATTCAATTAATACTAAATCACATAATCATTTTTTTTTAAATATCAACAATTATCTAATATTAAATACAAATGTAAACAATATTTAAAGTACTATAACTAAATCAATAAAACATCAAATCAAAATATTAAATTGAAATATCAATATTAAACATAAAGCAAACACATTATTATTTAAACAATTAACTCTTAGTTATCAAATATAAACAAACTTAAATATAAAGATAATAACACATGCAAAATTCAAAATACAGATACTAAATAATACTAATTAAAATTTCAATAATAAACAAAATAGCATACTTATTCAAATTTCCTGCATATTTGAACACCTTATTGTGAATAAACAATAATTAATTACAGATGTAAAGCAAATGCACTAAAATGTATAACAATATAAATGTAAACAAACAGATTATTATTATTTTTTTAAATTTGAAAATTATCATCTTAAAAGGATCTTAAATGTAAAAAAAAAATGATGAGGATATGCAATAAAAATTAAAGTTCCAAAAGAAAAAAAAAAAAAGAAAAGTCTTTTTTCCAGTTATAAAGTCTTAAACCATTTCTAAGGGTTACAAATGTTGTATAGTTCTTTTTAAAATACCATTACCTGTTCTTACTTCATAGGATCGAATTTGATTATCCCTTCCGACGATTGTTTTTTGGATTATACCAAGTTTCCACAAAAGTTTGTTTTTTGAATCATCACCAATTAACACTACATCTCCTACTTTCAGTTCAGGTTGTGCAGTAGGATTCTTTAAAGCATGCGCCGTCTTCAAATCCAATAGGTATTGGCTTTTCCATCTATTCCAACTGCTTTAACAACAGTAATTGGTATCTTTTACGTCTTAAGGCAAATATTTTGTTCGAAGCACCTTCAATAATGTCAGCAAAATTCACTGGGTAGGTGATTTCTTTACCAAAATTTAAAAAGTGCATAGGAGTTAAGGGGTTCGGTTCTCCAGATTCACTATACACGTAAGTTAAGGGGCATAAATTGAGCACTGTTTCTACTTCTATAAGGAGAGTAGACATTTCATCATAATTCAAGAGGGCTTTGCCGATGACTTTACGCAGACAGTCTTTGACGGATCTAACTAATCGTTCGTAGAACCCGCCCCACCACGGGGCCCTTTCTACTATATTTATCATATGATTCTTTCATTCGCAAAAAATTTTAAAAGTGAATCATCAGAATTTGATACAAATTTTCTAGCTCTTGTTTCGAACGCTTGAACGTTTTGGCGTTATCCGAATATATAACTTTACAGTTTCCTCTTCTCGCAAAGAAACGTCTGAAGGCCAACAAAAAAGAATCAGTTGACATGTCGTGTACAAGTTCTAAGTGTACCGCTCTGGTTACTGCACAAGTGAACAACACTATATAAGATTTTTCAATTTCTTTAGAATTTTTAATGTAGAGAGGCCCAGCAAAGTCAATGTCACATATGGAGAAAGGGGGCGACTCTGTTATTCTGTCACGGGGTAGTGGAGCAGTGATCTGATCTGTTGGCCTGGAAAGGTATTTCTTACACATAATACATTTATTCAGGACACTTTTAACTAACTGGCGACCTTTGGGAATCCAATATTTAGACCGTATTTTTGACAATGTTCCAGATACTCCTCCATTCATTATTTTTTCATGTTCATTTCGGATAATCAAGATAGTCAACCACGACTGTTTGGGGAGAATGATGGGATGTTTTTCTTCTAACTGTAAATCACTAAACTCTAATCTCCCGCCCAGCCGCATCATTTTTCCATCATCTAGATAAGGAGTTAAGTTGCTAAGGGGAGAATTTTTATCAATAATTTCTTCATTTATTAGCGAGTGAAATTAATTTTTTAAAATACAACTTTTGTTCATTAGGTATCAAATGTTTCTCAGCTTCTATTAGTTGTTCGGTTGTCAATGTATTGTTAAGTTCTGGAATTTTTTTGATCCTCTTAATAAATCTTTTTACCCAAGCTGTAACTCTGATTAATTTTTCTAAACTGCTGTATTTTCTGATATCAATGGGGTTTTCTAGTTGTTCTGTCATGCAATTGGAAAGGAGTGTTTCTTTTATCTTTTTTCTATATTCTAAGCTTTCTACATCTAGCTTTTGTTTATCATCAGGCTTAGGCCAAATTTCGGGGGGTGAACTGAGCCATTCAGGCCCATTTAACCACAATCTATCATTAATTAATTTTATGATATTTGCACCTCTGGATACAAGGTCGGAAGGATTAGACGAACCGGGCCAGTGCCTCCAGTTTGAAGAAGATGTCAATTCACGAATATCTTGCACTCTGTTTTGACAAAAACGGCTTACACTTTTCTGGAGAGCCTCTAATCCAAAAAAACGCGATCATTGAGTCTGTCCAGTAAAACGTGGGAATTTCAGAGCTCTCAAAATATTATGACCTAGTTTAGCTGCCAACAATGCAGCTGTGAGCTCAAGTTTAGGTAGCGTGAGATTTTTCAAAGGCGCTACTCTATTTTTGGAAGCAACGAATATCGTTTTACATTTTTCATTCGAGATTTCTTTAATTCTAAAATAGGCAACAGTGCCAAATGCTTTGATACTAGCATCTGAGAAAACATGTAGTTGCAAATCACCGATGTTAAATTCTGGAAAATCAGAAAAATAATATCTCGGCACAGAAAGTTTAGAAAGATGAGTTACTTCATTACACCAGTCTTTCCATATTTTTTTCAAATCTTCAGGTAATGTATCATCCCAATCAAGACCAGTCTTCCAGATCATCTGCATAAGGCATTTAACTCTTAAAGTGTAGGGCCCTAGGAAACCGATAGGGTCATAAATTTTACCTAGTACTTGTAAAACAAACCTTTTAGTATTTATCTGTTTAGAAACGAGGTTTATTAAATCCCTAAAATCCAAATAGTGAGTGTCTTTCAAGTTATTCCACCCTAAACCCAAAACTTTATTAGGGGGATCATTTTCTTCAAATATTTTAGAATCCTTGCTAATAACATTTTTTTGTACCCAAAGTTCATGTAATGGTGTCGAATTTGTATGATATTTGTGAAGTTGCATACTCGCGTCTTTAAAGATACTAAGTGAGTCTAGACTTGTAGTTAAAGCCTTCTCTACTGATGGGTGGCTTCCTATTATGTCATCTACATAAATGTTTTGATTTAAAAAACTAACAGTCTCCCTATGTGTGGCGCTAAAATTTTTCAAATGATGTTTTATCATCGCAGCTAATAAGAAAGGACTACAATTAAGTCCAAACAAAACTCTAGTGAATCTAAAAATCTGAAGGGGGGAGGTGCCTTCGTGAGGACTTTCTGTAAACAAAAATCGTGTTACGTCCCTATCTTCCTCGTCTATGAAAATTTGTAAAAATGCTTGTTTCATGTCCGCATTAAAGGCTACGGGATGAAATCTAAATCTAGACAAAATGTCAAAAATATCTTCATAAAGATTAGGTCCAATATGTAGACAATTATTAAGAGAAAGATTATTGTAATCATGTGAAGACGCATCAAACACGATTCGTAATTTACTTGTTGTACGATCTGTTTTTATTACCGCTCTATGTGGTAAATAAAAGGTTGTAGAATTTTCCTCCAAATCCGTAACGGGTTCTATAATCCCCTCTCTCAAACAATCCTGTAAAACATTGTTGTATTCAAAAAATAAATTTGGGTTTCTACAAAATTTGTACTTAAGTCTCGAAAATCTACTTTCAGCGAATCCAACATTATTTCGTAATTGTGATTTACTAATTTTCCAAGGGAATTTAATTTTATATCGTTTATTTTCTTACTTAATTTCCGATTTAAAATTTTTCATAATTTTATTTTCGGAAAGGTCAAATTTTTCTTTCGGATTAATAAGACCCGAATTTTCCAAATTCCAAAAATTTTCTATTTGTTTTGACAACAAATTTTCTTCTACTATGACACTCATGGTTAATGATTCAAGAGAATCGCTTTTAATTCCCTGTAAAAACCAACCGAACACAGTTTTTACTGCTACTAAATTTTTATTAATGCGCCTAATATTACCTAACACAATATTATAATAATAATCGACTCCTATCAAAAGTGTAATGCTTTCTTTACTATTAGGTATATCAGCTAATTCTAAATACTGAAAATTATCATTTTTCGTGATTTTTTCCAATTCAGGGGGAGGGTGAATGAACGATCCAGAAATTTCATCCGTAACTAACGCTTCAATTTGAATATTATGATCAGGTTTATTTTTATTCACGAGCTTTAATTTAACTATGCGATAGGTTTTTTCTATCTGTGTTGTACTTCCAAATGTGTATACTTTCAATTTTTCATTTCTAATCACTTTTAAATTTAGTTCATTAGCAATAGAACGACATAAAAATGTTCTACTAGAAGCTGAATCAAGAAGCAAACGGATCGTTTTCTCTTTCGTTTTATTTTTAATATTTACGGAACAAGTTTGCAACAAAATTTTATTTTCCTGATTTATAGAAGAAACAGTAGAAACTATTTCCTGTTTGGATTCTGAACCAGAAGGAACATTTATTTTTTCCTGAGGTTTATGTTTAGATTTGTAACAGAGAGTTGTATTATGTTTATAACCACATATTCTGCATTTAATGTCGCTATGGCATTCCGCGATACGGTGATTTTGTTCCAAACACAAAAAGCAACGGCCCTGAGATTTCAAAATATTCTTCTTCTTTTCAATATCGAATGCGAAACAATTTTCTAACGCGTGATTCTTTTTACAGAAAATGCATCTCATCTGTTTATTTTCTACCGCAGTAGTAGTGATTAATTCATGCGCAGACGATAATCTGCTGCCGTCTCGATTACTCAATTTATTACTTTTTATTTGTTCGTTTGTTTTATTTTTTGCAGATAATGTTCTTTCCCGCGAAATTATTTCCGTTTGTATGAAATCTAATAGTTCTTGAATTTTAATTCCATGTAAGTTAGATGCGTGTTTTCTATTGAATTCTAAATTTAAATCGGACGGTAGTGTCTTTAGAATTACTGCGATTGACATAGCACTATAATTATTCTCATCAACTTCTAACGCGGATAATGATCTAATATTTATCTCGATTTCTTCATGTAATTTTTTTAATCTAAAAATATCTGTGGATTTATAAACGGATGCTAAATTTAACAAATTGTTCATGTGGTGGTTAATTATCATATCGCGTTGTCCGAATCTTTGTTTAAGAATTTCTACGGCTTTGTCATAATTTTGTTCTGAAACCTCTAACCCGTGTATGGAGTTTAAAGCTGTCGAAATTAAATAACTTTTTAAATAATTAAATTTCTCTACCTTTGACAAAGCTTCATTGTGATGAATAGTAACTTGAAAAGTATTCCAAAAACTCATAAATTGGGACTATTCACCGCCAAATCTTTGAATACCCAATTTTGGTAATTTAACAAATTCGTTATTCTCACTTAACGGTGTACTTCTATTCTGTAATGTACTTGAAACATTTGAATTTACATCACTATTTTCGACTGAATTTACTTTTATTTTCATTTTTGCTCTAAAAATAGCGTTCGCGATTTTGTCTTGGTATTCATAACACACGTTTTTTTCATTTTCATATTCCGTTAAAGGAATTATTTTTTCTATTTCATTTTCGGCTTCCTGTAGAATCTCATTTTTTATAGTTAGTTGATTAAGAGCTTCTTCTAAGTTTTCAACATTTAAATGTTCTTCTTTTAAATTTAGTTCTATACTATTCACCAACTTCGTAACATAGGATCGAATAATTTTTCTATTAATTTTATGCTTGTCTTCCATTGTAAATTTCCATAAAATTTCTTACCTTGAGCTGTCTTCGCTCTAAGAGCTAATTCAATATTATGAAAACACAAAAGGGAATTTTAATAATCGAATTTAACACAAGCATCGTTACTTAAAAAAACAACATACTCTTGCCGGCACTGATGCACCAAAATGAAAAAATAATTTGCGGTTCAGTGGTGTTGACATTTTAAGGACATAAAGAATCAAAATTAATATGCCGGATTGCTTGAAGCAAGAGAATGTATAAAATAGAACGATGCATAATTTTTCTGATGGTTTAATGATTATAATAAAATAAAAATTCTATTTAGAAATTAAATAAATTATTTACAAAAAGGAATACTTAAAGGAACATAATTCCCAAATCTAATAAGCTCTCATAGTGAGAGATCGAAAATTCTGTCTTCGAACACAGCTGAAGCATCCACAAATCTAAAACTAAAACTTATTGGCTGTTGCCAAAATCTTTTAACAAAATATAGGTTCTTTTTTCTTTTACTGGTGACGCAGCGCCGTCTAAAGGGAATTGATTTTACTACACCTTGCACGCAGGATGTATCTGAAACTATTTAATATTTTTTCTTGAAATTTTTACAGATTATGTAACATATCAGATTCTTCAAACTGAACCTAAATTATGTATAACCCTCCCCCCCTACTTTTCATACAGGTTATACTTCAGTTTTATTAAAAAATAAATTACCTTTAAACTTTTTTTAAGTATATTTTTAAGCTAAATTTGAACAAATTTAGGTTCAGTTTGAAGGATCTGATATGTTTCATAATCTTTCAAAACTTCAAGAAAATATATTAAATAGTTTCAGAGATATCCTGCGCACAAGGTGAAAAAAACACATATATTTTAGCACATAAATTATTAAATAATTCACCACAGAATTTAAATTACATTCCAGAATGCCTAATAAGCTTATAGGTAACAATTAGATATGCCCAATTAAGATTAGTTAACAATAATTTACTTGAAAAAAAGACTATAACTAAATCGATGTTTTTTGAAGAACTAACAGTCGTATGTCCTTTTAAGAAAAAAAAATATTTTTTTCAAATTTAACAGTTGATGGTTAAAAACATTAATTATATAATTAAAAAAGATTTTATTTTTGCTATTAAATTAAATTAGAATTAAAAAATAAATTTAAAAAATGTAAAAGGGAAGAAGCAGGGAGTTAAGGTTAATTTGTTTTTAGATTCGAATTCAAAATATTTTTATAAAGTTTAAGATGTTTTATGGATTGAACAAATTAATTTCGACCAGGTCAATTGTGATCAGGTTAGAGTTGGAACATATGACCATTGGGTTACCATTTTTATGCATTTTAATCATAATTGTTCCTCTCAAAATCTAAGCTAGGATATTCGCTAATATAAAAGTTAGAAAATTTCATTAATTTATGAGTTCTGAGGAGGAAAACTCAGACTTCTAAGAACGCAGTTTTATTTGTTATTATTTTAACTCCTTGACTTCAGGATGTCAGTGATAATTATAAATGTAAATTGGAAAGTTTATATTACAATATTTGTCCGATTGGCAGCATTAACATTTGTAAAAGAGAAAATTTACGAGGCTAAAATTCGAACCTTCAACCTATGTCTATAATTCCAAGGCACTACTTCATCTAAGCCGAACTATTCGCTAATACAAAAGTTGGTCATTTTCATTACTTTATGTATTCTGGGGACAAAAAAAAACAGATTTTTAATGAGGAAATTTTATTGATTATATTTTCAACACCCCAACTGCAGATGGAAAAATAAATAATAATGAGAAGAAAATATACTTTTGACAGATTTTACTAAAAATATTTGATGAATTGGACAAATTATTTTTAGTTCCTTTAATACTAAAATCAAGTTTTTAACAGTTGACCTTTAAGTATGTTTGTTTTCAGAGAAAAAGTGATTACAAGAAATTCAAATGATTTATTTTGAAGTTCAAATGAATTTGCTATTTGAAAAGTTTCATCATTTTTAAAAACATTCAAAGAGTGGTGCGCGTTAAATTGTGTAAATAATTTAGAATAAATATTTGAATTTTATAATGGCCTTGAATTTTATATAAATGTCTGTATTTTATTGATAAACGGGGTCGAGGTGCGCCCCTCCTCCCCACCATCTTCCCCAGAATGAAATGTCAAAAAAAAAAAAAAAATATATATATATATATATATATTCCGAAAACTAGTTTGTATTGTTTTTAACACATTTTTGTACACAGTATCTGTTATTTTGCCCTTTAATCTGCAATTCATCTTTATATTATTGATATACAGGCTAAAAAAAATATGGTAAGTACAAAACCGTTTTTTTTCAAATTTTCAAAGGAATTTCCTACTGAAACATTGTTAAGAATGTTCAAATCTCAAAATATATTATTGGTAAGAAAAATACTTTAAGATTAAAATTTGAAGTAATATTTGTTTAAGAGGGTATTGACTGTTAAATTTTCGACTCAGTCTACAAATAATAATAACTATAATAATTAGAGAACTCGATTTAACTTTTCTTTTTTTTTACAAATTTTTAAGTAATACATTTTATTTCTTTTGAATTTTATAAAGAGTTTAAAAGATTTTTTAAAAAAAAGGTATTTTAAAAGATTTATATTACATAAAATATCGAATATAGAAAAGTTTTCGTCCTACATCATTTTTTTTATTATTATTTATTTATGAATCGAAAAATATTTTTTGAAGAAATATAGCTCTTTCATATAATATTCGTTTCTGCATTTCGACATTCGAATGTGGGTTTTGTGATTTCCAGATTTTTCTGAACTTTTTAGGAACTTTTTTTGCATTCTAAAGGAAACCTTATTTTGCATTGAAATGTTTAAAATGAAATGTGATGTATCAAATTTCTGCATTACTTTGAATTAGCTTACGATATAAATTCTCATATATACATATATCTCGTCATATTGCAGATGACATATTTAAAATTTGTCATTACTTTCATGGTAATGAAATAGAAAACGAAAATGTGTTTATCATTATAAATACTCAAAAAAATAATTATAGTTCAGCCTTTAATAAGTTTTATGTAGCTAAACATAAAATAAAGCACTTTAAAAAAATATCGATAATTTTATAAATGAAATATTTGTTTCAAAGTTTAATTGCATTACAAATCTATAATAGTTCTTGAGTAATAAAAAAAAAAAAAAAAAAAAAAAAAAAAAAGGCATTCAGATTTGTACTTTTTACTTTAAAAAATAATGAAAGTAAAAAGAAAAAAACAAAGTGATTATATACTATCGTAAGTTTATTATTTTTTAATATATTGTAGCGTTTCGTATAGTATAGATAAATTTAGTTATTTAGATGTATCATACATAGTTAAACGATATCTTTTGCTATAAATATGAGTAGACAATTTTTATACAGATCAATATATATGGAAGTGTGTATTTGTGTTAAAAGGGAATCTTTATTAATGCTATGCAAAGCATTTATTAAATCATATAGTCTATTATAAAGTTTATAAAATGAATCAATTTACTGCCTGAGTAAATTTACAAAACACTAAACACTCAAAAAGGGTAAACTAACATAATGACTCAAGGTTATGTAAAAGAATATTTTGATACTATTACCTATGGGGATCATATATCCGCGAAATTCGAAGTCAGTCCCCCTTTTGATATCGTTTTGCGAAGTTTTGAAACATTACAGCAAGGAAATTATTTATAAAAAACCTTTGGGAGTTCATTTTCTTAAAATAAAATGTACCTGCGAGATTAAATATATGTAGAATATTTTATGAATATTTTATGATAAATATGTTCTAATATTTCAATCCTAATTGACATAAGGATTTTATAAAAAAAATTAGATTAAAATTGGAACAATAATTTATGATTTGAAAGGAAAGTTCTGCTACAAGTTCAAGTATGAATGAGAGAAGAAAACCATACGCATAAAATGAAGATACAATAATAATAAGAATGAAAAAAAAAATGTTGAGTTATCCTTACCCACTGTTATAATTAGTAAAATATTTTTTGGAGATAATGTTTCAAGAACACAACATTAAAATTTACCAAACAAATCATACTCTTACCAATTTTACTGTAGTAACCAGCAAATAAGCGCATCAAAAATACAGCTGAAAGAGACTTTATAAAGCAAATTTAAAGAAAATCACCTTTTTAAGACATCAATATCTCAGAACTTATACTAACTTATCCAATAAAGACTTTTTGGTATATGAAAGACCCTGCAAACGAGGTTTTTGTGTCCATATAGATGTGCGTGAATTAAGTAATTTACAGTCTGTCATAAATTTTGTCATTCGAAACAATTCATTAAATGCAATAATTTGGAAATTTTCGTGATTTGTAGTACTCTATCAAATGAGAGGGTTTTCGGGGCCTACCGTGTTTGCTGATTGTAAATAAATATTAATAAAATACCCTATCAGCTTCCTCTTTTTGAGGAGAACTGAAGTTCTGTTCATTCTCTCTCTGATAACTTTTTGAATTTACACGACACTAGTTTCGGGTTTTCATATAAGTTGCTATTAATTTATGCAACTTTATACTTTTGGCTATTAAATTATGTAACTGATTGTTTTTCAAAAGATAGCGCATGCGTGGTTAAAACTTATTTAGTAAAAATGCTCATATTTTGTAAGATAATTAAAAATTTTGTATTCTGATTGCAGTAAGCTGTGTCTCCCAAACTTTCTAAAGGTGACATTTTACTCAGTCTAATATTCTACGTGTTATAATTTAAAAAGTGGACATTTTATTTGCAATCAAAAAAAAAAAAAAAAAAAAAAAAAGCTATATCTTTATGTAAATATGTGGTAGCCTCATGAAAATTTATACAGATAATGAGAAAAATACTTATAATCACCAGCTACAGCCACTCTGAAAGAACAAATGCATTTAACGCATTAGTTTTTGCACATTGATCCAAAACATATTGATTATTGTTTAATTTTTAACTGGTCCCCTTTTCCTCTTCAGGACACAACTTTTCCTGAAATATATGAGGTGTAGCATGTTCTTTACAATACCAAAGTGTCTATATGCTTCTTGAATAACTTACTAGATATTTGACTAGACGTCTATATTCGAAAGTGTCCAAATAGTTATTTGTAGATAGTCTGGATATATGCAAGGTAAATCTAGGAGAGTTTGCACACAATTCAACAAAATGATATAAAAAATGCAAATATTAATTTTTTGTTAAACTATTGGTGCATAACTTTGAATGGATTCATCTTCTATGCATTTCTATTGCTATTATGTTTCTCTGTTATAATTTAAAACAAGTGTAGCAATAAAACGAAGAGTGCTATTTTGCGCAATCTCTCCTTATAGTTAAGGAGTGATTGTGCACATGGGTAGGAGAGATTGCCCTTAATTATAACTACAATTACATTATCAATAATAATAATTCACTTAAATGACATTGTTGTAAGGTATTTATAGACAAATATTTTCGCATTAAGAGTGGATATTTCAATTCAATAATTAAAAAAAATAAGAAAAATAAAAGATATTTAAAAAGAACTGCAAAAATTTATTTTAAGAAAAAAATATTAATAAAAAGAACAAAGAACAAAACTAGATAAAAAACAAGACCAGAAAATAATATTAAGTTACTAGTTAACACGTTTAAATTAAAATTAGAACATTACATTTTCAGCTATGATGGTTTCTTGTTTGATGACCGATTCTCTCGTTGTCCAGAATCCTTGCACTTATTATTGTACATGTGAATTTATTATGCAACCACCTGCCACAAGTTAACCTGTTCGAGACGGTGTATCCTTCTCGAACAGACATTTCTGAGGGAAAAAAAATCGACCTTGCGTACAATAATATGTGGCTAGTTCAGCCCATTTTTAAGCGCGGAATCCGCCCACAATTTGCTATTTATTATTTTTTTTCCCTCAAAATCTTCAGCCGAAAAATCCTTTACGTTTTTCAATCCTTTAAGCTTTAAAATCCTTTGATTTTTTTTTCTTTTATTTTCTTTATTTTATTGAAATTCAGACGGTTATATTACTTAAAACAGGAGTCATACTCTTCGCCCTTTTTTCAGGACACTATCAGATAAATTTTCACCACTACTTTCATAAAGGATTATTCTGGATATATTTATAGTTATTTGCCACGATTATATAGGGTAAAGATTATAATACAAATGTAGTGGTAGCTAATATATAGTGGTAGTAATATATTTGAAAATTTCTTACTTCTGAAAGTGTCCTGAAAAAAGGGCGGCGCGTACGACCCCTACCTTAAAAAGAAGATTCAGTAGACTGTTTTTTTTTTTTTTTTTTTTTTTTGCTTCCATTTAGTTTTAACCCTTCTATTTAAGCAGCCGACAGCTGCACTGAAAACCGAAAACTTGAGCATCATATTTGAAAGTATTGCAAAACTAAATAGATGTACAATAACATTTAAATCCTTTGCCTTAAATCTCATAGGATAATAGCATTCTAGAGGAAAATCCTATCAGAGGTGTGGCTTTAGTCGATTGTGCCACTCCTGAATAACGTTCGATTTTGAGATTCTGTGAATAGTCTCCATAAAGGTGGTGCACCGTTTCGAATGGTTTGAATTAGTCAAATTACTCGTCGAAGTTAGGTTTTGGTACAGTCCCAGGCATTGAACAAACTCTTTATCATTGTCTTGTTATCACCAATAAGCTGCAAAATCCCTGTTAGTACAGAATTTTAAAAGCGCAATCTCTACTAAACAGGAAAATCGCAAACTCCCCATTTTCGTAGGAGAGATTGCGCAGTGTTTTATTAAATAATTACTCATCTTTAAAGGAAATCGTGGTGCTTGTACCGTTAGTCTAAGCCAGTAGGTTATGAGAAATTGTTCAGCTTAAAAATATTTTGTACTACTATCACTGTATTGAAATTCTTAGAAAGGGTTATGAAAATTCAGCCATTTATTTTTGAGAACGAGGCAAATTAACCACGTTTTCTCTTAAACTATTAAAGCAATCAACATGCAAATTGAATTCGGCACTTCACTATTGATGTTGTACAGCCACTTAAAATTTCAACTCACCCACTCGACTATTTTTTTTCGGATCCCGTATGTGCACAATATCTCCTATCGCGCAACATGTTCTAGCTTTCCTTTATGTATGTACACTATCTACCAATAAGCCTTTGGGCACTTTCGAATTTAGAAATCATCTTGAAACTTTAGTAGTGTAAAGAATATGCTAAAACTTATATACTAAAAAAAAAAAAATCATCCTAAAGAGGAAAAGGGAACCAGTAAAATCTAAACAAAAATCAAAATATTATAAATTCCCCTGTAGAGAGTAATACTTGAAATGTGTTTTTGTTGTGGCATATGATTATAAGGATTCTTTTAATTATCTGTTTAAAATTTTATGAGCTTACCACACATACTCATGGAGATACAACTGTTGTTTTGAAAAACTGTAAAAAAACAGTAGGGTATTAGGGCCAGTGCAAAGACATTTTTAGGAAACTTGGCATTAGACACAGCATAAAGCAACCTAAATGCAAAAATGTTAAATATCTTGCAAAATATGAGCCTTTTTACTAAACATTTTTAACTACGCATGCGCAAGCTTCTTAAAAATTTCATTTGCATACTTTAATGGCCAAAAGTATTGAGGAAGCTTACTTGCCCTAGCCATGTAGAGAAATGTTACCAGTTGTAATTGCGTAACATTCCACTGCATGCCCCTGTTACACAGCTATAGCTGATAACATTTCTCAAAATGGTTGGGGAAAATAATTTCCTTCAATAATGTTGTGTATTCTTACACAAACTTTTTTACAGTGTATAATGAGAAATTAATAAAAAAGATCTGTCGAATAATAAGTGATGAAAATAAGACGTTGAAGCTACTGATCTGTAGATCAACTAGTTTAAGATTCTCCTGCTGCAAGACTATATCACTTAGTTAAAATGAAATGTAAACTCGAAAAAATATATACCAAACATTTTAAGAAGTAACATTTAAGAAGATATCAAAAAGAAAATGAAGTAAACAAAATCGTTGTTTAGTCGATATAACCATCCTTTCTTAAAACTTTTAGTTATAGGAAGTTCATAAATAAAAGTTTTTAAAACAGTAGTTTAAACATTCATTATTTTTTGTTTTCTTGTGCTTTCATTATCTTCATATATGATATATTTTCTCATGTTTCACATATTTTACTTTTTCTTTTAAGATTGTAAATTTTGAACAAGTCACGTAACCGTCATTACAACTTTCTGAAACTTTGGATAAGTTTGTAAAAGTAAAAATGTTCTGCTTGAAAACAGGTAAATGTAAAAATTATCATTTGCGAAAGAACAAGTTGTAACTATTTCTTAACTATTTGAAATTAAAACTCATATTTTAGTAATTGCCATATAAAATATATAAATACACAAATGTGAATGGTGTTTTTAGTGGTAGAAATGATATTCCTGTTTAAATCACCTTTTATCTTATTGCCTGCTTATCATATATTAAACATTTATTACATTTCTAAATTATATAAAGATATATAGGACTTTCTCACAAAAACTCTTTGTATAAAATTTTATATTTTATTCAAAACGTATGGAAAACAATTAGGAATTTATATATATAAACACATATACATATGTATGTGCGTGTAAGAGACCTAGGTTATAGGTCACAATTTTTACATTTCAACAATAATAGTATATGTAATTATATATATATAGATATAGATATAGATAGACAGATAGATAGAAAAATACCTTTTTTACTATATTCTTGTAAAAAAATAAAAATAAAGTATTATATTGAAAATAAAAAATATAAAAATTCTGACTTATAACCTAGATCTCTAATACACACACATACATGTATATGTGTGCGCATATATTAATTCCTAATCGTGTTCCATACGTTTTGAATAAAATAGAAAATTGTATACGAAAAACTTGTGTAAGAAAATGCCATTAGTATATATATATATATATATATATATATGTAAATCGTTTTAGTATATTTCATTTTTTATAATTCTAAATTTTGTCCCAATTTGCTTCTAATGTAGGGAATTTGTGACATTCTTGTGACATAAAATGACATACAAATATTTTCTGTCTTCCGTACTTACAAAAACAGTAAAATTTCTTATACAATAAATATTAACATATTATTAATTTATTTTTGTATGCACTGTAATTGTATAATAAATAATAAAAGAAAATGAAAGAAAAAAAATCGAAAATAAAATATCTATATAAATACAGACAGAAATATAAATAAAAAGCGAAGAATTTACTCTCAACTAATCGCTTGTCATCACTATTACATTTATATTCCAATTTAACGTGAATTAGTATTGCAGCTTGATTTATTTTTAGTGCATTTAAGATGATCCTTTTTTTTTCCAAAGTAAACATCGTATCTAACCTATTTCAGATTCTGATGTTTCATAATATTGCAAAAAAACTTTTTTTTTTAAGAGTTGGCAGTTTTTTTTTTTTTTTTTTTTTTTTTTTTTTTTTGTAGTATTATAATACTCTCTTCTACAAAGGCTTTTGATGGAATATCCGTTTTCAATATTTTACGATTTGAGCACTTACGTTTTTGTTTTTATTCCTTCGGAGTGTTTTAAATAGATGGGTCTTATGATTAACTTATATTCATTGTATTAGAAATACCTAATTGAATGATATTTCTTTTCATCAGTGATTGGTCTAGAGTATTACCGGCATCAGCTGAATTTGATGACATTTATTTATTTTAAGATATTCGGATTTATTTAATTTCAATTTAATTTTTCATACTTTCTTCGACGTTCATATCCATAAAAAGAAAAGGCATGTCAGTGGTTAACAAACTCAGGATGTCTTCATATGAAAATCTGTTTATTTTAAATTCCCAAATTAAAGGGAGTGAAAACCTACTTAAATGTAATTTTAGGTTGTGGTAAAAGGAAGTATTCTTTCTTGGAAATAACGTGATAAATTATAGATCGATACAGTGTGTCGAAAAATTAGAAATATAGTTAAATGTAAATAATCGTATTATACAACCATTAACAAAATAAAATAAGTTTGAAGTTTGTTCGACTTAATAGCACAGTTTAATCTCTTGTTTAAATAACACACGATATTTCTTTAATGCAATGTGAATATTTTTTTCTGGTTAGTCTTTTTTTTATTCATGTACTTAAGAAAAGGTACCCTCTTTTCCCCAAATTCTTATGTACTTACTGCCATTCACTACTGTATGTTTGTGAATCTAAAGCTAATAAAAAATGCACCTCCACCCAAATATAAGCTTTTTCATTTGTGTCTCCGTGGCTCAGGTGGTTAGAGCGCCATGTTAGTAACGCGGTGGTCGAGTGTTCGATACCCCGGAGGTCCAGTGTTAATGTTTGCAGATAATTAGTAAAAAAGATGTCAATTGATGAAAGAAAATTTTTTGTTAACTACACAGTATCCTAAGAATTTTTGGAGTTTTTTTTTTTTTTTTTAAAATAAGAATTCTTTTTTTTTTTTTTTTTTTTTTTTTTTTGAATGCTGAAATTTAAGGCAAAAATTTAGTATTCAAATATAAAAATGTTTAATAAAAATTAACTTATTGATAAATTGACAAAGTAGTGCACAAACATATTTAAAATATTTTTTTAAACTCAAAATTAAAAAAAAAAAAAAAATGTTTGCTGGGAGCAACTTTGTATGCACATTTTTATAATTCTAAAACAATTATGCAGTTATTTACATTTAAAAAAATGCATATTTACGTTTTTAATGACGAATAGATGGCATTACCAGAGCAATAACTAATGGCTAATCATAGCAATGCATCGGTCAATGGATCAAATGCCTCAGAAAATGCTTTTGGGGGATTTGATTCACGACCGGTTAAAAGAGTACAATTTTTTTTCCGCTGAAATTTATTATTTCCCCTTAATACAAAAAAAAAAAAAAAAAAAAAAAAAAGAGAAAGAAATTGCAAAATCATAACTTCGAAAAGGTTTATCTGATATGATACATTAAGAATTTGGGTTTTAAAAGTTTTCTTTTTAATAGATTATTACTTTCAAAATCTCATCTACCTAACTTAAACTACGTTTTCCGTATTCTATTTATAGCACACCCCTTTTTTTTTTTTTTTATAATCTTCCAAAATCACATTAGCTATTCTCTTGTTCGCTTTACCCCATGTAATGTTTCAAACCTTTCGCTTGAATGAAACTAACCTGACACTCTCCATAGCTACAGCACATATAATATACAGTGTAGGAAGCGCTTATAACTAAATTCTTAAAATATTGCTAAAAACATTAAGCCTCCCAGATAGCACTGTGATTGAAATTAGCTTACACTAGTAATCTACTCTCCACTCGAAATAAACAAATAATAAATATATTCCATAAAATATATTCCATAAAATATATCAGTGTGTACACCACGAATGATTTTTACAATGAGGTGAACGAAGTCGGTCATACAGATACTAATGATTATCTAAGTTCTGTTATTTAAGTTTTAAAATAAAAAATAAAATAAAATATATATTATTTTCTTATGAAGCAATGATTTCGAATTAAAAAACAATATTTAAAAGGAATAATTTTTATTAATGTTATTTTATGACCACTCTCTTTATCCTAATACGATAAATATCAAAACAAAACTTTTCAAAAACCTACCAGTAATTCTTCTAAAAAAAAAAAAATAATAATAATAATAATGATACACTTCATGCATATACATTAATGAAGATTTATAGAAAATAAAATATTTCTACAGACTTTTGTAAAGTAAAATATATCAGAGTTTTAACTTATTCATGAATGTACACTTCATACAGCCGTTAACGTTTCAGAGCGTAAGTGAAAAGTTTGAAAAGTTAGTGAAACAGATATTAATTCTGCTTAGCGATAAAGTAATATGAATTGCAAAGAATTAACCTAAATGCATATTAAAAGTTCCGGGCAAATTTTCTTTTAGAAATAAGAAAGTAATTTGTTCTTTCATTTTATGCGAAAGGAATATTAAATATTTCGATAATTCACTTGTATGCATAAATCTTCCAAATTTACAAAAAAAAAAAAAAAAAAAAAAAAAAAAAAAAGTTTTCTTAGAAAAGAAATGATATATATCATTTGTGGTGGTGATTAAATAATTGATAAAGCTTTTATACATTCATAAAATTTCTTTTGCGTAATTCAACGCTATAAAGCTGGTCGCTACTTTATTCATAAAAATTAACGAATTAGTATAAATCTCTATATTACAATAATGATTGCATCATATTGACTAATTACATAGATAGATAATTGTGCTATTTAAAGAGAAAATTAGAACATATGATTAATTTCACTGCCCTTCATACTTTTATAATTGTATTAAATGTAAAGTCAGAAAAAAAAAAAAATCTCTACATTTAAACTAATTTTGTCACAAATCGCCCTATATTAAATATGTGGTTGATACTAATCGATTAGTAATAACGTCTCGTTTATATTGGTATAATTAGATTTTAGTTAGGAGGTCGTATATATATTAAAACTGGCACTCACTTCATGATTTTCAATAGCAACCAACATTTGACAATTTTTTGCTGTTATTTGGATCAAATTAGCCCGAAAAGTGATATTGTTTACATATTTTTCTCAATTTTACTTCCTTATACAAAGTATAAGGAAGTATAGTAATCCCGATTTGCGAAATGGATTTTGTATTTCACATTGCTCGAAAACGAATGATCGCCGAATGTTGACAATTTATACGTGTGACTGTCATGATATCTAGTTGCACACCTGCAAGTGTCGTCTTAACACGAGCTCTCGTTATAGAGATATAAGGGATTTTACACGATTTTTCGTGACGTCTGTATGTGTGTGTGTGTGTCTGTGTGTGTGTGTGTGTATGTCGCATAACTCAAAAGCGGTTGGACGTAGAAAGTTGCGAATTGGTACATAGGTTTGTTATAACATCTAGTTGTGCACCTCTCTTTTTGGACTTTCTATGATTTTCCGTTATGGAGATATTTAGGAAAATTAGGTTCATAATGACAAAAATACATAGGTTTTGGCCATAATGTATCAAAAAACGGTAATAACTCAAAAACGGTTGAACGTAGAAAGTTGCGAATAGGTACATAGGTTTGTTATAACATATAGTTCTGCACCTTCCTTTTTGGACTTTGTATGATTTTCCATTTTGGAGATATTTTGGAAAATTAGGTTCATAATGACCAAAAATACATTGGTTTTGGCCATAATGTATCAAAAAACGGTAATAACTCAAAAACGGTTTGGACAAATATTGCAATTTAACTGACTTCCCGACTAGCTAGACATTTGAAACTTTCAGAAAAGCTCAGAACACGTTGACAATGCGTTTTTTTAATATTTTTGGCCAACTGTTTCCGATACCTGCTGCCTTCGGCAGCGTTACCAGTACAAATCTTGCAATCGATTTTTAACTAACTTCCCGACTAGCTAGACATTTAAAACTTCCAGAAAAGCTCAGAACACGGTGACAATGCATTTTTTAAATATTTTTAGCCAATTGCTTCGTGTCACTGCTGCCTTTAGCAGCGTTTATATGATTCAACAGAAAATCTATTTAACTAACTTCCCGACTAGTTAGAGATTTGAAACTTCCGGAATAGTTCAGAAACACGGTGAAAATGCATTTTTTAACACTTTTATCCAATTGTTTCGGATCCGAAGTCCCCCCCCCAAGGCACAACTTTGACATGAGTCCCCCCCCAAGGCACATGAGTCCCCCCCAAGGTACAACTTTGACATGAGTCCCCCCCAAGGCATAACTTTGACATGAGTCCCCCCAAGGTGCAACTTTGAAATAAGGCCCCCCAAGGCCCAACTTTGACATGAGTCCCCCCAAGGCACAACTTTGACATGAGTCCCCCTCCCCCAAGGATTTTAAAATGAGTCCCCTCAAGGCACTATTTTATTTATTTATTTATTTATTTTTTTTACGTATGCATGCATTTTTTTTTAAATATTTTTAGCCAACTGTTTCGGGTCCAGTGACAATATTTTTTAACATTATGTATATTTCTCAAAGTGTATAAGGAAGTCATGTGGTGCCCACATCAGATTTTTTCATATAGTTATAATCTGTAAAACTATGCCAATGATACTGTAACATGAATAGGAAAAACTTTATTTCAAATCTTTCTAAAAAAAATTTATTCAAATTTCATTTTTTTAATGCATTGTTAGAATGAATTGGCGAAAAAATATTCTATGCATATTTTTTATTAAAAAGAATTTCCAAAATATTCTATAAATTATTTTCTATATTAAATTTATTTATCATCAATCGGGCATCAAAGAAAATATGGGTTTTCTAAATGTACAGCTCATTCCTACCATTATTTTTTGAGATACAGTAATATTCCATTTTTTATTGCAGTTACAGTACTTGCTATTATTTGTATCATCTACAATATTGTATAAATATGAATTAAAATAGTTATTCCAGTAATTTTAAATTCACACATAATTTCTTAATTAGTATTACTTTAGTTTATTTTTTGTTTAAAATTGTAATATTTTTCTGCGTGAAATCTTAATTTTTTTAAATGTAGGGATGAACTCCTAATACATTGTTATTTGTTACTCCATCAAGAATTAATTTAAAGTTAATGAATTACAGCTTTTTCCGAACCGCCTTATTCTAGGGAATTCGAATACGGAGTCAAAAATTTCGTTTAGAGAAAATAAGTGATAATGCATAGATATTTACTAAATCTCAATCTGTCGGGCAATTTTGCACCACTATAAACCTTAGAACTCGTTTTCCCTGCTAGTTTTAGTAAACGTCGTTACACTATAGTCAGAGAGTGTTTTTATTATTTTTTTTTTTTTTTTTCTTTCTTTTCTTTCTGGTTATGCATTTATTTTAAAATAATGAAAAAATGCAGTTAAATTCAAATATGTATTAATTTTGTATATGTGTTTCCTTAAAATGTCATTTAGATAGAAAAAATTTTATTAAGTAACATCTGACTTTGTCTGAATAACGAGATGTAGTTTTGTTAGAGCAAAGACTTCGCCTTTATCTCTATACGATCGTTGAAACTATTTTGGTGAAAAATAGTTTAATGTCATTGTGAAATTCTTTATACCGCCTTTTAAATGCATAAGCGAGAAAAACCTTCATCAATGTATTACTTTGTATATTTAAATAACACCTACTACTTACAAAAAAAAAAAAAAAAAAAAAAAAAAATTCACGATATATCGTCCTTTTATTTTGCGTAAAATATAGTGACTATTGTGATTATCTATATCTATATCATTATATAAAGCGCAAAAAATTGTTTGTTTGTGGAGGGTAATCTCTGAAACTACTGAACCGATTTAAAAACTTCTTTCACTGACCGAAAGCTACAGTATGACTTATTGTTATAGGCTATATTTAATTTTGATAAAATAAATTTTAGTTTAAAATCTGAGCATTTTAATTAAAATCCCCATAGAAGCCGTAATAGAAATGGAAATAATGAAATATTAAAAAAATTAGCTGCTGCCAACATAAAAGAAACATTTACATATTCATTTCGTTTTTAAAATATCTTGACGTGAAAAGAAAAGAAATATATTTGCACGTGCATTAAATTGAAATTCATATAAAGCATTTTTAATTGTTAAACTTACACGTTAAATCTGACGTCATTATAGAATTAAAAGTGTTTATTTTTCTAATAATTTAATTTGATATGATATGATATAATATCTAAGCATCAATGTTTAAACCACGGAGTCTTTATTACTCCGTGGTTTAAACTGATGTGTGTAAACGAAATTGGAATTTAAAAATAAATAAATAAATAAAATAAAATAAAATAAGAAATTCTATTTTATAATATTATTTATTTTAATTTATAATTGTTGCCAAAAAGATTTACGAATTAATTTATTTTTAGACATATAATAAAATATATTTTCACGCGAACAATAATATAAAAAGTGAACTGGATTTTTTGTAAAAAAATAATAAAGATCGAGGAAAATTATTTCCCCATTTTAATCCCTATATTTGGATATAGATATGTATTAGTTATCATGTGCATCCGTTAGATTAAATTGTTTTTGTTGTAAAATTGATAAAATTGGAATTTTAAATTTCAAAACTCTAGAAAAAAAAAAATGGCAAATTTCCATATTCGATTGAAAACATAAACATTTCGTTTCAAAGGATGATATTTACACAGGAAACATCCAACTAATAAACTAATTAAAAGGGAAAGGATAAATATTCTGTCATAATTTGAAGTCAAATTTGTTTTCAAATGTCTAAATAAAGTATCTGATATAATATACTAATATGTTGCAGCGGAATAGATTTGATATCCGTCATTCTTGGCAGAAAAAAAAATATCGCCAAATTATCTGGCGAATATAGTTTAATTCCTTTCAAAAATCATGGTTATTTTAAAAACTTACATTAAGAGTGTAACGAATAATATGAAACAATATTTCGTACAATACATATTACGAAAATATACATCTGGCATGTATATTTTTGTATTACGTTTTTGATCGCCAAATACAAAAAACGCCAAGGGTGACAGTTTTGAAATTTAAAATTAAAATTTTGTCAATTTGACAGCAAAATAACTCAATCTAACGCATGCATACAATAACTAATACATATCTATACCCAAATATGAGGATTAAAATCGGAAATAATTCTTCTAGAATTTTAATTAAAAAAAAAAAAAAAATCCAAAGAGCGATTAACATGGAAAATCTTTTTCTTGCATTCACGGGCGGTCAGTGATGTCATACTTCGCTTGCGTATTGAGATGTTTAAATTTATTTGGCGACTATTTTTAGCAACTAACAGTTATGGCAAGTAGCTCAATATACATAGCGCATACAGCCATTACTGAAATGTAAATAGCATTTAATTATTTGAGTTACATTATGTTGACTGGAAACCTATTTAATATACCTATGCTCTATAGCTATACTAATATAAAAAAAAAAGAAAGATTTATATGCATATGTAGAGAACGATCGCTAGAACTAAAAAGCCGATTGCTTTTTTTTTTTTTTTTTTTTTTTTTTTTTCTTTCAATAATCAAAAGTTACACTGTCTCTCTCTAAGTGCTAGAAGCTATAATAAATTTTGGTAAAATAAATTTTTAATTAAAATTTTCAATATTTTAATTGAAAACAAAGCATAGATTTGATATCTATCGTCATTGGCGATTTTTGTATTTGGCGATCGAAAACGTAATACGAAAATCTGTATATTATCGTAGTAAATACGAGATGTATGTGTTTACTTCAATTACCCTACTACCGTAGGTAGTGGAAGTATTGTATAGGTTTTGGCAATTGGTCAGAGTGTGTGTATATGTGCACGTGTGTGTGTAATCTTCTGGCTGTCATATCTCCAAAACTAATAAAAATAGAACTACTAAACTTCACAAGTGATTCAGGTCTGGTGTACAGATAAATTTTCCAAATTTTCGTGAAAATTGAAAAACCGGAATTGGGTCATCGAAAACCAGAAATGGGACCCTAAGCCCATATTTAAAAACACCTCTGATGATTTTCTTCAAAGTTGCTATATAAATAATATATTAGATGCCCTTTCGATTGAAAAGTTGCTTAGTTCAGGAAAATCGATAGGCGTCCTCTATAAACAGCTCAATTTCAGACTTCGCAAGTGCGTTCCTTTAAAAACGCCTGTACGGATTTTTTTCAAACTCGCCATGTTAACTTCCTATTAAATATCCTTTTGTATGTAATTATTGTTTTTAGGTCAATAATTGAGTATGTTAAGTTTTGGTAAAAGTTGGTATTTAAAAAACGGCTCTAACGTATTCTTGAAAATTTTTTCTTTAATCCAATTTAGATAACCTTTCTCAAGTATTACGTGCTTATTACAGGAATATTAACGGTCATCCTGATTAGGTAGTTCAGTTTTAGATCTCGGAAATTCGTGTTTAAAAAAATAACTATCTATTTTTTCCCCCTTATTTTTTAACTCGCTATGCAAACTCTGTTGTATGTGTCTTTATACGTGTATCAAGTTTCTCTTACTCGAAAATCTCAAAAAATGCAAGTAATATCTCCAAAAAATTGTATATATTACGTGTAATAGTGGGTAATGGAAGTCGTGTGGTTGTTTCACACCAGATTCTGTAATAGTGTATATTGTACGAATATTGTTTCATATTATTGATTTTTCCTTTAATATACATTATTAAAATAATAATCAATTATGGAAAAAATTAAATATATTTGCGAAATGAAAAAATAAATAATAATTCAAGCTATTGTGACGTCAATTTTATCAAAAACATTTTCATATCATAGGTTTATTTTTCAATATTGTTTATTCATGAGTAAAGAAATGTTTCTTTTTATGAAATAAATAAATAAATAAATAAATAGCATTAAGTAAAAATTGCCACCATTTAACAACTAATTAAAATAAATAATTGTAAAATTATATTTTGACTTTCCAGTTAATAATATTGCCTGACTATAACATATAAACTGATATATTTCTTGATTTTTTACATATCAATCCATCTTTAACTAAAATTTGTTCATCAGTGCGAAGCCGGACGGGTCAGCTAGTCATTATATAAAGCGCAAAAAATTGTTTGTTTGTGGAGGGTAATCTCTGAAACTACTGAACCGATTTAAAAACTTCTTTCACTGACCGAAAGCTACAGTATGCCATATTGTTATAGGCTATATTTAATTTTGATAAAATAAATTTTAGTTTAAAATCTGAGCATTTTAATTAAAATCCCCATAGAAGCCGTAATAGAAATGGAAATAATGAAATATTAAAAAAATTAGCTGCTGCCAACATAAAAGAAACATTTACATATTCATTTCGTTTTTAAAATATCTTGACGTGAAAAGAAAAGAAATATATTTGCACGTGCATTAAATTGAAATTCATATAAAGCTTTTTTAATTGTTAAACATACACGTTAAATCTGACGTCATTATAGAATTAAAAGTGTTTATTTTTCTAATAATTTAATTTGATATGATATGATATAATATCTAAGCATCAATGTTTAAACCACGGAGTCTTTATTACTCCGTGGTTTAAACTGATGTGTGTAAACGAAATTGGAATTTAAAAATAAATAAATAAATAAAATAAAATAAAATAAGAAATTCTATTTTATAATGTTTATAATATTATTTATTTTAATTTATAATTGTTGCCAAAAAGATTTACGAATTAATTTATTTTTAGACATACAATAAAATATATTTTCACGCGAACAATAATATAAAAAGTGAACTGGATTTTTTGTAAAAAAATAATAAAGATCGAGGAAAATTATTTCCCCATTTTAATCCCCATATTTGGATATAGATATGTATTAGTTATCATGTGCATCCGTTAGATTAAATTGTTTTTGTTGTAAAATTGATAAAATTGGAATTTTAAATTTCAAAACTCTAGAAAAAAAATGGCAAATTTCCATATTCGATTAAAAACATAAACATTTCATTTCAAAGGATGATATTTACACAATAAACATCCAACTAATAAACTAATTAATAGGGAAAGGATAAATATTCTATCATAATTTGAAGTCAAATTTGTTTTCAAATGTCTAAATAAAGTATCTGATATAATATCCGCGTTTGTAATGAAATGCTCGCCCTCTGGTGGGCTAAGGTGAAATTACAATAAACACGGTTTAATTCGAATTCCATACAGCCGCCATTGAATTGCCGATATTTAGTTTCACATATATTTATTGAATAAAAATGAATAAATACGGTAAAAAAGATAACACATACTTTTGTGTGCCACAGTGTAACTCCAAAGGATCAAGAAATCCAGAATTGAGCTTCCATTTATTTCCAAATGACAAATTTAAAATTTCAGTTGCTTCGGCTAATGGAAGTAAAGAATTAATCAGATGATTTGAAATTAATATTTGTTCAACTTCAGTTAAAAATCTACTTCCGATCGAACTTTGAATAAACTGAAGTATTTTTTCCAAAAGCAATCAATTTTCCATAATGTAATGGCGGAGAAATTATAGTACGAATATTAAGTAGAATAACAAAAAGAACACTAATGGAACACACGTGGCTATAATGTTTACTAACAACTGCAGTGTTCACAAAGCGCCGTCTATCGATCATTACAAACGCGGATACTAATATGTTGCAGCGGAATAGATTTGATATCCGTCATCCTTGGCAGAAAAAAAAAATCGCCAAATTATCTGGCGAATATAATTTAATTCCTTTCAAAAATCATGGTTATTTTAAAAACTTACATTAAGAGTGTAACGAATAATATGAAACAATATTTCGTACAATACATATTACGAAAATATACATCTGGCATGTATATTTTCGTATTACGTTTTTGATCGCCAAATACAAAAAACGCCAAGGGTGACAGTTTTGAAATTTAAAATTAAAATTTTGTCAATTTGACAGCAAAATAACTCAATCAAACGCATGCATACAATAACTAATACATATCTATACCCAAATATGAGGATTAAAATCGGGAAATCATTCTTCTAGAATTTTAATAATTAAAAAAAAAAAAAAAAAAATCCAATGAGCGATTAACATGGAAAATCTTTTTCTTGCATCCACGGTCGGTCAGTGATGTCATACTTCGCTTGCGTATTGAGATGTTTAAATTTATTTGGCGACTATTTTTAGCAACTAACAGTTATGGCAAGTAGCTCAATATATATAGCGCATACAGCCATTACTGAAATGTAAATAGCATTTAATTATTTGAGTTACATTATGTTGACTGGAAACCTATTTAATATACCTGTGCTCTATAGCTATACTAATATAAAAAAAAAGAAAGGTTTATATGCATATGTAGAGAACGATCGCTAGAACTAAAAAGCCGATTGCTTTTTTTTTTTTTTTTTCTTTCAATAATCAAAAGTTACACTGTCTCTCTCTAAGTTCTAGAAGCTATAATAAATTTTGGTAAAATAAATTTTTAATTAAAATTTTCAATATTTTAATTGAAAACAAAGCATAGATTTGATATCTATCGTCATTGGCGATTTTTGTATTTGGCGATCGAAAACGTAATACGAAAATCTGTATATTATCGTAGTAAATACGAGATGTATGTGTTTACTTCAATTACCCTACTACCGTAGGTAGTGGAAGTATTGTATAGGTTTTGGCAATTGGTCAGTGTGTGTGTATATGTGCACGTGTGTGTGTAATCTTCTGGCTGTCATATCTCCAAAACTAATAAAAATAGAACTACTAAACTTCAAAAGTGATTCAGGTCTGGTGTACAGATAAATTTTCCAAATTTTCGTGAAAATTGAAAAACCGGAATTGGGTCATCGAAAACCAGAAATGGGACCCTAAGCCCATATTCAAAAACACCTCTAATGATTTTCTTCAAAGTTGCTATATAAATAATATATTAGATGCCCTTTCGATTGAAAAGTTGCTTAGTTCAGGAAAATTGATAGGCGTCCTCTATAAACAGCTCAATTTCAGACTTCGCAAGTGCGTTCCTTTAAAAACGCCTGTACGGATTTTTTTCAAACTCGCCATGTTAACTTCCTATTAAATATCCTTTTGTATGTAATTATTGTTTTTAGGTCAATAATTGAGTATGTTAAATTTTGGTAAAAGTTGGTATCTCAAAAACGGCTCTAACGTATTCTTGAAAATTTTTTCTTTAATCCAATTTAGATAACCTTTATCAAGTATTACGTGCTTATTACAGGAATATTAACGGTCATCCTGATTAGGTAGTTCAGTTTTAGATCTCGGAAATTCGTGTTTAAAAAAATAACTATCTATTTTTTTCCCCTTATTTTTTAACTCGCTATGCAAACTCTGTTGTATGTGTCTTTATACGTGTATCAAGTTTCTCTTACTCGAAAATCTCAAAAAATGCAAGTAATATCTCCAAAAAATTGTATATATTACGTGTAATAGTGGGTAATGGAAGTCGTGTGGTTGTTTCACACCAGATTCTGTAATAGTATATATTGTACGAATATTGTTTCATATTATTGATTTCTCCTTTAATATACATTATTAAAATAATAATCAATTATGGAAAAAATTAAATATATTTGCGAAATGAACAAATAAATAATAATTAAAGCTATTATGACGTCAATTTTATCAAAAACATTTTCATGTCATAGGTTTATTTTTCAATATTTTTTATTCATGAGTAAAGAAATGTTTCTTTTTATGAAATAAATAAATAAATAAATAAATAGCATTAAGTAAAAATTGCCAACATTTAACAACTAATTAAAAAAAATAATTGTAAAATTATATTTTGACTTTCCAGTTAATAATATTGCCTGACTATAACATATAAACTGATATATTTCTTGATTTTTTACATATCAATCCATCTTTAACTAAAATTTGTTCATCAGTGCGAAGCCGGACGGGTCAGCTAGTCAGTTATAAAAGCAACAAAAATTTTATCAAAATTTTAGCTTCTATTTAAGTTCCATATGCAATTATATATTTTTCAATACAATTTTAATAAATTTATTTGATTCACGGGATTATTCTTCCGTATTCAAAGTAATTTCACGTAATTTTGCAATTTCGAATGAGCCTGTGATTTCAAGTGCCCGCCATTTTGAAATGTAACAGCGGATCATGTTGTTTAATAAACCTGTTTGAGACCCTCATGTAGGCTACATTTATATCAAATTTTAAGCAAATCCGTTTCATAATACGGTATTAATCTAAAATTGAAACATCCAAGCGGCCAGTACTTGGAAATGGAATGACGGACCAATTTGGTTAACGAATTTATTTGAGGTAATTGTGAGAGAACTTCACAATTCAACTACAATTAATAATAGTTGAAAATTTCAGAAGATACAGCAAAGGTTTCTTACTGAATGACCGCGTTATTTCAAATGACCGCCACTTTGAAACCACATGTATGACCAATTATTTTATTAAATTTTGTAGAACACTTGTTAAGGGTATTTATAAAAAGAGCTTCGGGTGAATCGATTCATAAATACGATTTTTATGTGATATCGAAATATTCAAGTAGCCTCTACTTGGGAAAAAAATGTCAAATCAAATAAGCTAGGGAACTCATTCAATATAAGTATTCATAATGTAAGTCCAATGTGTAATTTACGTACTAATTTACAGAGGAAAATTAGTTTTTTCAGAGACTATCGCAAAAAGAAATTTTCAAATGGCCCCGTGATTTCAAGAGTTCGCCATTTTGAAACAAATTGCGGATCAAATTGCCTAACAATGCTCCGGAGTAAAAAAAAAAAAAAAAAAAAGGTTTTTTTACATATTCTGAAAAGTATTGTAAATAAATCAATATCTGTAAGGCTGCAAGATTAGGAGATTTACTAAAACAGCTTCAGCATTAACAACTAAAATGTTGTTTTGGGAAGAAAACTTAAATATTAGTAGTTTCTTTTTTTTACGGGAGCTAATTCTTAAGCAATTAATATTATCACTGTACTTTCAGTTACATAGATGTTTATAAGGACAAGTATTAATAAGATATTTCAAAAATTATAAAAATATATTTTATGGTGACTGCCTATACAAAAAATTCAAATTCATTATATGAAACGATTGTCTTTAAAAAAGTCATATACAAAAATGATTTTTTATTTTTTTCTCTTTTATCTCCTAAACAATCAAAAACAAACCTTTGATTGAGCGGCTATACAAACGATGAAAATTCACATATTAATATATATATACATATATATTAATAAGATCTAAAATTGACCTACCTAACCATAACGCCTATTAATTTTCCAGTACTAACCAAGGAGTATATGCGAAAACCGAAATAAGAAAGTTTTAAGTAGCAAACGTAAAGAAAATAGCTTCATATGTTTTTCAGATGTCGACTTTTGGCCATACTTCCGACATTTACAAAAACGTGAGAAAATCGTCTGTTCACGCCTGAATGCCGCCTCTATTTTTTCTAAAAGTTTTCAATTAATGAATACGAAATGACATCTAAAAGAGGGATTATATGTCATTTCTTAAATACAGCAACTTTGAAGAAAGACGTTGAAGTCGTTTCTGAGCTACAAACCTATGATCATACTTCCGATTTAACACTTTTCACCAAAAGTTGGAAAAACAACACATATACCTGGCCCATTTTAATCATGAAAAATCGCAGTTCTATCAATTTTTGGTTTTAGACATATGATATGTAGAAGATTCCTCTATTCCCTTCGTAAAACTAATCAATTTCGAAAAACCACATTTTGGACTCAGGAAATATGTAAATCAGATGAAAACTCGACATCGAAATTTTTAAATGAATATAAAATTTTTGTTACATATATTTGTTGTTTTAAGACAAAATAATATTGCTTAAAACCTTTATATTATTAGATTTCAAACTATTTTTTAGTTATTTTAAACATTACAAAATATGTCTTATACAAAGTATACGATAAGATGGATATACATATGTCAAAACACTCATATGTATATCCATGTACATGGTATATCCATTTTTTTTCTTTATATTAAAAATGTTTCGGATTTCTTCAAAAAAAAAAAAAAAAAAATAGCTTTTTGTGCTTATTTATTCATTTAATATGATTTTTCTTAAGTTTAGAATCTAGATTAATCTTCAAAAAGTGGAATTGTTTATTGATCACATTAATACTTTCCTTACTATGCAATTTAAATAAATAATTGTATACATGCACTCCTTCGACCTATTTGTATATCTGAATTTGCTTTTTATATTTCTCTTAGTATCAGAATTCGTATATTATTGAAGAAATTTCGTCTGAGAATTTTTGCTTTTGGCTCTTTTTATTGGACGTTAATGCACAATTCAGCTTCTGTAAAAGCTAATGCGTCTAGATTCTTTGAGCATATATATACATGTCTGTATGTGTGTGTGTTTACATTTCTATATATACGGATGATGATTTTATTTATTGAAATATGAATTATATTTGTATAATACTTGTTTGCTTTAAGGAAAAAAGTTATATATGTATATATATATATATAATTGTATTTTCTATAGCGTTTCTTTCATTGACAACTTAAAAGTTTAAAAAATTAAAAATATTAATTCTATTTAAAATGTAATTAAATCGATTTCTTTAGGATATAGTATGTAAAACAAATAGGTGACATTTAAAAAATGTTTTTCACTGCATCTTATTTTTAATAGAGACAATATTTATGCGTTAATGAGCGTAAGCTAAAACATATATATATATATATATATATATAAATATTTACAAAGATTAAAGTTTAACAGATTAAAATAGGATTAAATTAGAATGTGCATTGAAAAAGCGAAAATATTATAAACATTGCATGATTTATAAGAAAAAAACAGTCTCAATATACTTATTGTTCCTTTCGCGGTGGTGACAGTGTTTTAGCCAAAGTTGATTTCATACAATCGTTGACATTCCCATTATTATTATTATTATTATTTATTTATTTATTTTGTAAAAAATCAGCTGTTGTTGACAATCATCGTCAGCATTCAGCCGATAATAAATCCAATTTGATATGATTTGGCAGCGGATTATTTTACTTCTGTCCTACGAAATACATCATTTTGCCTTCTTACAATGGACGTTTTCTGACATTCCTTTGAGTGTAATACCTGGCGAAACGCAAGTCTTCTTTCCTTGATGTTTTTGAATAGAAGTCACAAAGGCCCCAGTGACGAGTTTTGTCAGAAGATAAATACTCCAGTTTTGTTGCTGGAAATCGGTAACGATTCGGACATATACTCGGAACCATACAGTGAGGGTGGAAATTTGCTGCAGATCTTAAGCCGGTATTCATTTAAAAATTTTCTCCACCGATAAAATCGTTGCTTTAAGAAGCATATATATATATTCATAAATACCAGTATGAGTTCTGCGCCGATTTTCCAGCCCTGCATATAGCCATTTTTTGTAAATTTCTGAGCTTTTGGAGATGACAAACTATGATCGAATGATTCATATATTAATTTTTCGTCAACGTTCTCGCTGACCAGATTTCGTCCCCTTTCAAGGCTGCCACAAGTGTCTTATCAATTGTAACAGAAGCATGTTTGTGGATTTCGATTTTTTGTCTCATTGCTTTAGATGTTAAAAATCTAGAAGGACGCAGTATTCGGAAAACTGCGGTATTTCACTATGGTAAAATAAATTAAACTTCTTACTCATTAGGATAGTCAAAAAATGTTATGTGATAATTAAATGTATAAGTACTGACGATTAGAATTTTTTTTTTATTGTGTAGTAGTTTCAGGTGAAAAATTTGAGTCTCCGATCCTTCAGAAAAGAAAACCGCTAATTTATTACTCTTATCGTAAATAAAATGTGACCTACTGTCGAAATCTATTATTTTCTTCTGTATATGTAGACAGAAAGTACTGGATTCGTGAAAATTTTTTAGCTCCAGTTTTTGGTGTATTTACACGTTTTTGAGGTGTGTCCTGAACACGATTTGAATGCTTTTAGAAAACGTCTGTCTGTGTGACTGCGTTTGTGTAACACGCATTTTGTGTAACTGCATCTCACGAACAACTGAACGAAATTTAACCAAACTTGATACTAGATTTAAGGATCAATTGTCCAAGAGATGACGCTGTGAATTCAGATTTTCTAAATTTTTAAAGGGGTTGTATAGGACATTTTTTTTTTTAATAAATGTACATAATGAGAGTTAATTTTAACGTGTGATTGTAAATTTAATATGAATTATTCATAATAGTAGTAAACCAGGAAATAATGTTTGTGCATGTTGGAGCATCGCAACCTCCCCCTTCCCTCTTGGGGGGTTAAATCTCCAATACGGGTATCGTTCAAAATATGTCATTAATACTTTTAAAACGAACGGTTGAACCTTAGATAATTTAAAACAAACTTATCAATTTTTTTTTCATTTTTTAACAAAAATAAATAAATAAATAAAATTTATCAGAATTCAAGTATTCCACTTTATTGTATAGTAGTTGTAGGTGAAAGATTTGAATCTCTGATACTTCAGAAAAGAAAACTGCTGAATTTATTACTCTTATCGTAAAAGTAAAGTGACCTACAGTAGAAATTTATTAATTTCTTCTATATATAGAGTGATAAAGTATTGAATTCATGAAATTTTTTGAAACCACAGTGTTTGGTGGATTTACACGTTTTGGGATGTCCCGATCTGACTCTTTTCAGAAAACATTTGTCTGTGTGACTGTGTGTGTGCATCACATATGTTGCGGATGCTGTAAAACGAACCAATAAACGAAATTTAGGCAAACTCTGTATTTAGTTGGACCCTCACATAAACTGACGCTGATTAGATTTAACGATCAATTCCTCAACAGGTAACGCTGTGAATCCATTTTTTCTAAATTTTTTACATGGCAATATAGGAAGAAATTCCTTATAAATGTACATAAAGAGAGTTATTTTTAATGTGTAATTGTATATTTAATAGGAATTATTGAAAATAGTTGCAAACCAGGAAAAAGATTTTGTGCATGTGGGAGCATTGCTACCCCCCCCCCCCCTCTAGTTGAAAAAATTTCAATATGGGTATCTTTCGAAAGCTCTTGTCAATACGTTTAACACAAATGGCTGAACCACAGATATGTGATAATTTAAAATAATTTTATCTTTTTTTTTTTTTTTTTAGAATGGAATTTTAATATGCCAATTTTATTTATACTTAATGAAATAAGCATTTTTATTATATGAATTGTTTGAAAAGAAAAAAGAATAGTTTGAAAACATTTAACAGTTTAATGTGCACCATTTTCTTATCCATCTGTTTGTAAAATACAGGGTGTCCAAGAATTATCTTTACAACTTTGAAATTTAATAACTTTTGAAATAAAAAGGATATTCACATTCTGTGCTCTGCAGTTATTAGTGCAACTCATAAAGTTTTGTTCTGTTTAGGTTAGCCAGTTGTAATTGAGCATGTGGACCCCACAGGAGAAAGCACAATGTGTGGCATGGTTCATTGAGAGCAAATCAGACATACAAGTTCAATGCAATTGCAGGACCAAATTTGGCAAGGTGCCACCATCCAGACCCACCATCCGTGCATGGCACACCAGCTTCATGACCACAGGCTCAGTGTTACATAAGAACTCATTTTTTTGGACTGCGCTGAAATTCTTCGCGAACCCGCTAAACAGTTTCATCACTTGTGCTGGGTCATCCCGCTCCTTTCTTATGTAACACTGAGCCTGTGGTCATGAAGCTGGTGTGCCATGCACGGATGGTGGGTCTGGATGGTGGCGCCTTGCCAAATTTGGTCCTGCAATTGAGTTGAACTTGTGTGCACGATTTGCTCTCAATGAACCATGCCACACATTGTGCTTTCTCCTGTGGGGTCCACATGCTCAGTTACAACTGGCTAACCTAAACAGAAAAAAAACTTTATGAGTTGCACTAATGACTGCAGAACACAGAATGTGAATATCTTTTTTATTTCAAAAGTTATTAAATTTCAAAGTTGTAAAGATAATTCTTGGACACCCTGTATATGTACATAAATGTACGATCATATCTCTTGATATTTTATATATCGTTTTAAGCATTCACGTTATTCGAATAATACAAAAAAAAAAAAAAAAAAAAAAAGGAGAAACGCACTACTTTATGAATACACTAACGATAATTAAACGTGAAACTTTAATGAGGCAAGAAAATATATATATATATATATATTTTTTTTTTAATGGCAATATTAATTACAAAACATAAAATATTTAAACTTCTTTTTTTTTTTTTTTTTTTTTTTTAACAAACGTGTTTTTCTTTGCCATATAAATTCTAAATAAAGCCTCTTAGTAATGCTTTAGTAAAAATTCATAAGAAAAAGTAAACTTGAAACAGAAGTATATGTTGCTTTTAATATTCAAATTTTTAAAATAAATGGTATACTCTTGTGTAAAGTTCGCTGTAAAAAGCAACCACTTAGGAAAATGAGAAAGCATTTTAAGTTCCATTATCTATGACATGTTATTTGGCAAACACTTATTGTTTTGAATTTCAGCTACTAATTCCAGAATATTCTTTTTTTTTTTTTTTTTTATGTCAGTAACGCTACATACATTTTACTTTTAAATCCTGCTAAATGTGAACTTTCTTTTAAGTATTTTCTGTTCTTAATGTTAAAGAAATGTGAAATCTTTGTTAGAATATATTTAGACTAATAATGTACGTTTAGATAAGATAAACAGGTACCAATTATTTTGGATTATTTCAGAAATAGTTATTTTTTCAAAATAATATATATATATATATATATATATATATATATATTTTAAAGATTTTTCTGATTCTAGATATTGGGGTACAAATTTGACATTTTATTTATAATACTCATTATTAATTAATTTATTATATTTTTAAATACATTACTACACACAAACATTTTGAGTTTGATTATAGTACTTCAAACATTTTCAGTTTATTTAAGAAATATACTTTATAATAAAAAAAAATTATAATTTGCAGTCTGTATAATTATTCTTTCTCAACCAATGTTATTGTTCTAAAACATTAATGTAACTAAAGCTTAAAAATAAATCAGTTATCAGTAATCTTTCTTATATAAAAGGGAGACAGTTGAATATAAATGTAAAGAAAAAAAAAAAACTGTTATTATTTTAGAATTTTTCACAATTAATGTCTGTATTACCAACGCTTAACCAAAGAAGTTATTGAAATATAAAATATATACGAATGAAAGTGAAATGCTAGTTAAACAAAACTATGCAATGTCATTCAGTCATTCGGTGTTCCTTTATCGCTTATTTCTCTCGACGACAAGGGTTATCTCCCCTATTTTAATACTTGATTCGTTGAGTTCGCATTTGTTCAGAGCATTTGCGCAAAAATGTGTTTAAAAATAATGAGCTGCCAACATCCTAGATTTTAATTAGTAAAAGTGTTAGTACCCGTCATTTTCTCACACCAGTATTTTATTTTTTTTTTAGTACTTTTCTTCTAATTTTATTTTAAATACATTTAAAGAGAATTACTACAAATATTAAGTTATGTGGAAAAAGAGGTGAGTACCAATAATACTCCGGATTAGGTTAGCATGCATGAGTGTTACATCTCAAACTGCCAAAATACAAACATTTCTTCTCTAAGCAAATAAAGTCTTTAACAATTGGTACTCGTTTTATCTGACGGGTGCATATTTTTCTCTGTTTTGCATATGGAAAACTCGGTCTCAAAGCAAGATTGGGAAGTGCTAAGTAACAGCGCGAGATGTGGATCCGAAGAAAACAGGTAAGATCGTCGAATACCATGCGTTGGACATTTCTTCAATCCTATCTGTTCCAGCTGGAGAATTTTATTTAATGTGAGTAATTTTATAGTGTGCCCTACAAACAAGAGTATTATATGTTCGAATATTTTCTGCATTCTTATTTTTGAAAAATTTGTATTAAAGTACGTTTTTTCATTGCATAACGAAACTTTCTTGCAAATTTGCTGCCAGAAATTTTCTGTATCATAACATGATTTTTTTTAAATATAAATATATATATATATATATATATATATATATAACATAGATGGATTCACAGACGAGCCTAAGTCATTAACGCTTATAAAATTTAATAGAGGTTTTTTGAAACATTCTCGAAACTATTTTTTAAATATGAAAGATAAACTACACCAAGTAAAATTATTTTTCTTGGATTATTCAATGCTTAAAAAAAATAAGAAAATCAAGAAATTGATAATTTCACATTAATTTCAATACATATCGCTTTTTTGCATTTATTTTTCTAAGAATAGTTTAAAGGTCAAAATATTTGAATGTTTTCATGAGTCCGTCTATATCAAGTAGTTTTAAGCGAATTTAACCTTTACATAACTGGATATATAAAAGAGTATTGATTAAGCTATATGACTTTTAAAGTGAAAAGTAATAGTTAAGATTAACCACATTAAAAAAGTGACAGTTTGTTATTTTTTTAAATATTTTTTTTTTTCTCTTTTGCTTTATGAGCTTATCAAAAATTACACCCCGCGACAAAAAAATAGGTACAAAGGATTTTTCCTTTGATTTTTCATAATATACATTATCTGAATTGTGCTTATCATTTATTATTATCATAAAATGACACTATTCCCGGACTAATTTTTGCTTTAAGACTAATTTAGAAAAAATTTAAGACAAATTTTTTTCTAATTTAAGACTATACACCGCGACAAAAAGATAGGAACAAAGTTTTTTTATTTTTTATTTTTTTTAATATGATTATTCTAAATATGAATATTTTGAATATAATTCAAATATTTAATGTGTTTTTGATATGATATTTTGTTATGGTAATAAGCGATCAGCACAATTTAGATAGTTATTTTAGGAAACATAAAAAATAAAAAAAATAAAAAAACCTTTGTTCCTATCTTTTTGTCGCGGAGTGTAGTCTTAATTTACAAAAATTTTAGTCTTAAAACTTTTCTAAATTAGTCTTAAAACATAAATTAGTCCGGGAATAGGGTTATTTTATGATAATAATAAATGATAAGCACAATTCAGGTAATGTATTTTATGAAAAAGTGAATCTCCTTTTTCGTATGGTAGATTTTCCTATTTTTAAATAACTAGTTCTACTATTTAGTGTTCTTCTAAAACGTTGTCCTTTTACCAAGAAACATTTACATTTTCTTGTTAAAAAGTTTATTTTTTTGGCAATAATCGATGCGGTAAATGATACTATCATATTTATACTTAATACATTGAAAAATGCAATTTTTTTTCTTTTTTTTCTTTCTTTCTTTCTTTCTTTCTTTTTTTTTTTTTTAATAATGCATTGTTTTAGAATAATGCTGAATGTGGCGGCACAGTGGAATTGTTGCGTGAAACATACGGGTCGCTGGTCGCAAAGGATCTAAAAAACGTATAATTGTCCCTTTGTCTACTTGCATATTTACAATATTGCAAATACTTTTAAGTATAAAAATACTTCAAAATATTACATTGTTTTCGTTTAAATGTTTTAAAGAAATCATTCGGTTTTAAAGAAGTTTAACATTGCGAGGTAAAACAAAAATTAGGAATAAATGCAGTAAGTTACAGTAAATGTAAAATAAAAGGGGGAAAAATCTGCTTTCAACTGAAATATGCCAGGTACATAATGTATATAGTATATATATTATTATTATTATTATTATTACAATATGCATCTTTAATTTCTTTGAAGTTTTAAAGTTTCCGAAAAATGCATTACTTTTAAATATTTAAAATCCTGCCGAATATACAATGTATTTGTTTAAACTATGAATCGGCAGATCTATTCAAAACATAATATCCTGTACAAGAAGATCACTAGAAAAAAGTTAGTAACTGTTAAGTGCTTAGTTTGATGTTCAATCTACTTTTAAATTATAAAGCTTACTTCAAATTTATTTCACATAATTATTCGTTTAAACCGTATTTAAAATATATATTTAATATTCTAATCACTGTATACAGACAAACAAGCAATTAAGTAATTATATTTTTATTTTTTATTTATTTATTTATTTATTTTAATAGTTAACAGCATGGATAAACAATATTTTTAATGTAAATAGATTGTGTTAAAAAAAAAAAAAAAAAAAAAAAAAAAACCCTCAATTCTAGTTATATTTAAATTTTTTTTTGTTCGTATATTTACTGAGTACTACATATGTAGATTTAAACAACAAAGCGCGAAATAATATTTTGCTTGAATTTTTTTTAAACTGCGTTTTTCAACTCTTGTTACATCCTGGGGTACAAACTGATACAGCTTTTTGCTAAACCATTGATGCATTTCGTAATTTTAGATGATTTTACTTTTCTGCGCTAGAACAAAGTGTAAGTTTTGCACTTTTCAAAAACTGACATTTTTATTTACTGAGCACTTTGAGGTTTTATTTTACATAAATATAGAAAACAGGATTTTTTTCTAAAGACAGCTTCTCCGTAATAACATTTTTAAAAATGTTTTTTTATTTTTAATAAATTTTTAATCTTGGGTTCTTTAAAAAAAAAAAAAAACTATGATTTTAAAAAAGAAATTGCACATAAAAGGATATATATAAATATACATACATACACACACACAATATAGAGAATACAAAAATATTGAATTGCCAAATTTACAAAGAACTTCAAATATATGAATAATCAAGAATATATGAAATAACATGGGTTTTAACTATAAGAAATTGTTTAACTTATTGATTGCAAAAATGTAACTACTAAAGTGTACAATTATATTAAAGTGTACAATTTTGTTTTTATTTGTATTGTATATTTGTTTAACAATACACAATACAATTAAAATCTAAGTATATTTTGCCATGTCATATATTATATGATTTGGAGGTTCTCAATAAACACTATTTTGAATAATACATTTATTTTTTTAATAGTAATGCTCTTTAATCATTTGAAACTGCATATGTTCGAAAGAATAATTCAAAGATTGCTTAAAACTGTGCTGACCGCTGACGTGAAGTCACTTGAAAATCTGTAACTCCTCCAGTAAGCGATTTTTAGGCTACTTTATATCTTAAAAATATGCCCAATATTCATATTTGTACAATCAATGTACTATACAAATACTTCGATTAGAAAGAATATATTTCTACATCCGTTTATAATATAAATATGAATCGAGAAAACATTGTTCTAATATGATGCAACTGAAAATAACAACATCCGCAGGAGTAACCTACTTAAAAAAAAAAAAAAAAAAAAAAAAAACATGGGGTCGTGACCGAAACTGAAAATGCTATCTCAATATTTTAAAAATTTTCATATTTACAAAAAAAAAAAAAAAAAATGTATATTTTTAATACCTACACAAACAAGGCCGCAGGCGCCCTTAGTTTTTTATTGTTATTGTTATTTTCGTACCAATTTTTGTATAACATAAATTTTAAAATAAATTAATACAGGCGAAGTGCAGAATTATCTGCGAAAATATATTACAAATTTTATTTTTTCGAAATAATGTTACGGAAAAAATATAAAAAATACAAAGTGATTTTTTTTTTAAATCTGTCTCCAGCTTGTATGATTTTCAGCATTTGATAGAAATCATTTTTTTAATTCATATTGTATGTGTATAAATTTTACATATTTTTTCTCAGAAAATACTATTTTGATATAGGGTAAGTCCGGGAGAGATCGACCATGTTTTTTTTTTCGTTCTCTAAAAGCTGTACATTTACATGTATTTTACTTTTCATTGTATATACATATAGTGTATGATGTTTCTTATAAAAGTACTAATGTAGAAGGCCATATCTTTAAAGGAATTCCTGTTATGATTTTTTAAAACTTTTGCTATGAGGTCCATCTCACCCGAAGTAGTCCGAGGAAGATGGACCGTTTGAATGGGAGAGACGGACCACAGTAAAAAATGAAATAATTGCACATGTATTATATTTATAAGTGTTAATTTTCATTCCATGAAAATCAAATTAACTTACTTACAAGTAAATTACTTAATATTAAGTTTACATGTATTACTATTTGACTTTTATTATGTATAAAACTTAAGTTGTTAAATATATTTCTTGAATTCTTATTGAATTCAAACACTATATGAACATGTTTTTATACGCTATGATTTAAGATTGTTTTGCAGGCACTATTTCTTGCTATTTAATTTCTTTCCACAATAATTGCATGTTACTTCAAACCGTGAACATCCTTCGGGAAGCCAACGCAAACAAGGTACACACTGCATCCAATCTACTTTTTGTTTTGTCTAATTGTAATATTCACCGCATCCCACGCATTCGTTTTCGTTCCAATCTTCTACATAATCATCTTCATCATCACTTGTTTCTGAAATGTTTATATCCATATCAGAGTCTGATGCGGACGAATATTGAACCTTTTTTACTACTTTCTTTTTCTTCGTTTGCTTTAGTTTCTTGCTTTTCGCAAAACTCTTTTTTAAACACATTTTTTTTCTGCTTTTCGTCTCTTATTTTTTCCTTCTCAAGTTTTTCTTCGTTCACCTTTTTTACTTTTAAAATATTTTCTGGAGAACCTAAAGTGGTGCAACAGTTTCGGATATTCTTTTTAGTGGCTTTTCTTGGTTCACGTTTGGTAAGGGAGATATTTGCTCCAGAAGTTTTGCAGGCGTGAAACCTTCAGAAGTGTTTTGCTTAGATGTGCTTGAAATAGCAGGATCAACTTCAGGAACAATATTTTTTTCTGCAGAACGAGATTCGGTGAAATGAGTTTCCCCATTGTCTACAGCAGGTGTTTGTGCTAAATCAACACTAATTACAGTTTCAACACCGTCTTCCGATAAATAAGTATAATGTGGTATCACATCAGGGTTAAACAGAATTATTTCACATGCCCGAAAACTACTGATGCCATTTTCAGCCATTGCAGATTTTAACCAAGCAGAATTAAGTAAATTACCAAATTGGAGCCTGTTTATTTTTCTGGAAGAATTATTCTTCAGAAAATTATTGCAAGCAGCCTTGTAATTTGCCTTTTGTGACATAAAAAAAGAACTGCCAAGATGCTGCATCCAGTGAGTAGTATGAGGTGGCATGTCAAGAAAAATGACCGTCAAGAATAAGCAATACTTTGCCTATCGGTTTCCTAGGAGTGAAATGATTTTTTAACCAATCCAAAAATGTATCATAATTTACGTAAGCAGAGTGTAGCGATATTTTAATTTGTGCTCCAGGCGGCATTTCATCTAAAAACTCATGTTTTATGTTTTTTCCTTTGAAAATACAATAAGGAGAAAGAAATGTTCCCTCGCCATTACAACATGGTAAAAGTGAAATAGTTTCTCCTTTTTTTCCTGATATAATTGATGCCACATTTTTACACCCTTTAATGGCCACTACATCTCTGGGCTTATTAATCAACTGTAAACCAGTTTCATCCATATTAAAAATACAAAGGGGCTTTTCAAAAAGATCATATTCTTTAAATACATCTTCGAGTAATTTAAAATAGTTATACACAGTTTTTTTTGTTCATTCCTTTTGCTCGAGCGACCGACACTCCTTCTGCTTTTCTTATTGAGATCTTTTAATTTCGAGCAAGGAATGATTGTAACCAGACATAGCCATCATTTTTAGTTCTTTATTAAAAATATGAGGTATCTTAAGTTTTTCCGCTAATTCGTAAGGCATATACCTGACAGAATCTCCAGAAGGTGAAAAACCCACATTCTGTAGTTTTTTATGTGTAAAAAAATTTTGTTTTAATTATCACACCCCAGCACCGATGTCGGTCCTAAATCATCCTTGGTAAAGTTATGAGTTTTAATTCTTCTCTGTAAAGTAGTTTTAGGATCGCTAAAAGATTTGCCGCTTCATTCACACCCATATTCTTTTCTTCGACGGCTTTAACAGCATTTTTCAAATTAGCTTTGTGGACGAACCTTTCCTAATATAGGTAGTTTGCATATTCTGAAAACAGAAAAATACTATCCTTTAGTATTTTAAATTCAGTGTTTTGAAAATCAATATTTAAAAAATATATAGGGTTTTATAGGGTCCATCAATCCCGTCTAGATGTGGTCCACCTCTCCCGATCGTCTGAGGGAAAAGTACAATGTACCTGCAATGTACCTACAATGTACATACAATGTACCTATCCCTTCACTGTGGATTTCACGTCGCCATTTTAGGTTATTCGGAAGCCGACATGTGCCCAGACATTACAGCACCAAAAGCAGATTGTATAATTATATTGTATAATTATAACTATGTAAAAAAATTATTCGATTTACCAAAAGAAACAATGGTTTTTAGCTGCAAAAATATTATGTTTTTTTTAGAAGCAAATAAAAGCACGCCATACAAAATGTCTTTCCGTACCCTGGAGAGATAGTAGCTCAATCTATGGAGAAGCGCATTAACGAAATTTCTTACTGGCCCATCTCACATGGTGGTCCATCTCTACCGGAATTAACCTAACACATTGTTTATCAGCCACTGTGCAATGACAAGACTTCAGCTGTATAGTTATGTGGAAAGCAGGATTTCAATAGTAATAATTCATTAAACACACGCAACAAACAGTTAGTACCGAAGTGACAAAATGACGTTTTTTTTTTTCTTTTTTATCCGGAACAGTACCAGATAAACGCATTTGGCCAATAATACAAGAATACTACTCTGACTTAAATATTACAACTGACAGCAGTTGCAATATTTAAGTAAGCAATTGTAGTATTTAATGTTTAATGTAAGTAGCAGATTTGCTGATACTTACATTAAAATCTATAGAACGCTCATTTTTTTAAAAATTATTTACATCCCACGCTTTCTTACTACGGCATGTGCTTGATATTGTTAGAAAAATATCATACCCATGTTAAAATAAAATTCAAGTGTTTGTGCTTGTGTTAGCATCCCTTCACTCCCACAGATTGGCCATCCTGACAGTTCTGTCGTTCTCGACTAAAATTTGGCTTACTTGAATAAATAATCTGAAAATTTTGAAAAATACAAAGAAAACAAAACAAATTTAGCATAAAAATGAAATAAAATCAGTTCAAGTTGGTTAGCTATTCGAAACATCATTTAACACAATCATTTGGCCAGGGCTTCACATATTTTGCAACACTGGAAGTCTTGTTCGGACCTTCGTGGACACCACCTTTTTTCTACATTGTAGCGGTTGTTCAGTCTGACAGCAGAAACTCTATGAGGTCCATGATAATTTGCTTTCAACATTAAGCCTGAACCAAATTGAGTTCTTTGTATTGCGACTATATCATAAATTTCATACTTCTTCGGTTTCTTTTTTTGCTACACTTTTTAAACTGTTTTTTGTTTTCCTCTTGAATTCTCATGATGTTTTTCCGCGCTTCTTCCATCACATCTTTACGTTCTTTTATTATATAGTTCATATATTCATCATTTAATATTTCTTTAATTTTCAGATCATCCTTATTTTTCATTTTATATCCAACTAATAGCTCAAATAGAGTGAATTTCATGTTTCTTGAGGTTGAACTCTTAATAACTCTTTGTGCATCGGATACTTATTTGTACCATTTTGAACTGTCATCCTTGGAAAGTTTTGACAAGACTGGAATCCTGATGCCATGTATTCTCTCAACGTGTTCGTTTCTTCTAGGAAGTCCGGTCGTAATCTTGATATGTTCAATATCTCGCTCTGCACGAAATTTTTCAAAATCTTTAGATGTGAATGCAGTACAGACCCTCTGTCACATATGCTTCTTGAAGGATTACCAAATACTACTTTTTGCAATTTTAACTTGTCTATCACTTCCTTAGCTGATGTAGACTTTACAGGATAAAACAATGTGAATTTGGTGAAGGCATTGGTGACTATTAAGATATATTTGTCATGTTTGTTTGTTGGTGGCAATGATTCAACGTGGTCCATATGTTCAGTGCTTAAAGGCAAATGTTCTTTTGGTGTTTTATTCAAAAACTTTTCAGCTTTACCACGTTATAATTGTGCAAACTACAGTCAATGCAATTCACAATTATTATTTTGACTTGCTTCCTCACTTTTGGGATGTAAAGCTCTTGTTTCACTAGTTCTTCTGTTTTGGCAACAGCAAAGTGACCTATATTACACTATAAAAAAACATATATATATGATTTTACTAATGTATTTTTATTTGTACCCCTGATTTCCTCCCACTTACTTGGAAAACTCCTGCATTTCAAATACTACAATAAAACCTCTTGTAATCTTGCAGACAAAATTCGAATGGCCACCACACTGACCTGAAACGTAAAAACCTGCCTGAAAACCCAAACAAGATGTCGCATTAGGTGGTCAATTAAAAATACATGCTTAACGACTGGATATTTTATTTTGTAAACTGAAATTCCAACAACGTTAAAAATGCTAAAATCCAACAAAAAAATAAGTATTCTGCAGTTCCGATAATGTATGTGACCAAAAGGAGGATTTATTTTATGTATTTAATCATGTTCGAGTACTACAACTGAAATACTATAAATAAAACTGTGATACAGTGTGTTTTCGTGAAACTGTGATAATACTATTATTAACGTGTTCCATCTGCACCAGTTTTTATTTAAAAAAAATGGATTATTTTCCTTAAAGTAAAAAAAAAAAAAAAGAAAAAAAGAAAAAGAAGAAGAAGTTTAAGGGTAAGTACTTTATATTTACGCAAATTTTATTTATATGTGTATTTGTCTTTGATATTTATATTTTTGAGAATATTATGAAAATGAAGACATCTCCGGAAGAGACATACAGTTCTGTGATGTAGTTTTAAGGAAGCATCTATGCAGGCTAGTCTTTGTGTATTAAAAAAAAAAAAAAAGTCTAGCTGCACAGATTTTTACTTAAAAATATTTGTAAGAAGAAAATTAAAAATTCATAGAATTTAATAGTTTGTAGATCAATTAAAGGTTAGTATTTTTTTTTTTTTTCTTTTTTCCAGTAGTATTTATTTGATGTTTGCATAATAGTAAAAAATGTATAACACATAATTCCCAATTTACACATTTTTAAAGTTCTATGTTAGGCCTTACCAGTATATGATTTGAAATTTTTTAAAACCATTTTCACTTATTACCATGTCATTTATTATTATTATTATATTTTGTTAGATAAAATATATGAACTTGCTTAACTGCACAGTAAAATATAGCGACTCAGTTCATTTTTATTCCACGTACAACTAGAGTAATTAAAGCAGATGAAAAGACAACTTTCGTTATTCTGGAAAAAGTTATATTTTATCACAAATAAATACTGATTTATAAGGGTGAGTAAATATCACAATTAGCATTCTGTATTGATTGTTTCGCAGTGGCAATATTATTTATTTGTTTTTATCAATATTACTTAAACAATTGCTACAAAAATATCAACTAAGCATGTGAAACTAAATAAATAAATTTTGAAATATTAAATTTAAAAATGAATTTAAGAGTTATGAAAGGAACATTAATAATTTAATTTATTATTATTATATAAAAAAAAAAAAACAAAAAAAAAAACAGCAGTTTACTAGTGAATAACTTTTTTATCTATAAGGGTTATGTTCACTATTTTTTTTGTATATCTTTTATATGATTTAATTTCTAAATATGTATGAAAATGAGAAAATAAAATATATGCAAGTACAAAATTTTTTAAAGTGTACACATTGTCAGACTTACATATATTTAACATAACTTTTTTTTGTTATTTTTTAAAGTGCCAGCTTGAAAAAGAACCTGAATATACTAAATCAAGTTTACATTTTACAGAAATAAACATTAAATAAATAAACATTAAAATTATTATATTTAGGAATTCATCTGTATTTTGTATGTTATATTTAATATCAACTGAATTATTTTTGTAAAATAATTGTAATATTGTAAGAAGGCAAGAACAAAGAAATTACTGTAAAGTATTTGGCTGAATACTTAACGAATTTATATATATTTAATAGCTAAATGCATCCTTTGTATATAATGCAACTTGCAATTTCTAATAACAATATTTTTATACTTGGATTTAAACTTCCCTAACTAGCGTAAATTCATTTTCTGTTAGCGTAACTGCAACATTTTTTGTAAAATTTAAACGAAATATTTTGTATTATTGCCTAAATTTCCTCGGAACAATTACTGTTATAAAATCTGTATCGTTAGCTAAATTCTTTTAGTAAAATTACATGACGTTTTTCTGCATTTATTACTAATAAAAACTACCTAACGTATACAAAAAGTTTCCAAGTAAAATTGAAGAAGTGCTTTCTGTAATGTTACTAACATAATCTTAGTAAATACACAAGGACAGCACTTAAACTGGTACTAGTGGTTTCTAAGTATTTTTACTAAGGAAGTGCATGTATTGTTTACTAAGTTTATTACAGTAACGTTACTTTAGAAAAAGCTGTACTGCTTACTATATAATATTATGCAATACCAGTTTCCTAGATAAACTCTATTAGCAGTACAGATTTTTTTTATAGTATATGCATCTTCCTAATGACCTCATTTTTCATTTCTTCAGCTACTAAGAGTAACTCTCTTCCATTTTGCCATTTGTATAACACGTTCTTTTTAAGACTGTAACCACTTTCGCCTCCTTATATTGCTTTTATATGATCATCCTGTTCTTGTAAGATGGCGATTTTGGGTGTTACTTTATCGACGGATCTAGTGACAATCAAAATTTTGTTTCGACTCAGTGCATATACAAGTTTTATTCGATCTGCTGGTCTGTGTTCGATTTCACAATCGAAGTCTTCTAAAAACAAAGCCCATTTTGCAACTCTTAGTGTTAATTCTTTTTTGTTTAAAGTTTTTGCAAATGCAGCACAATCTGTAACGATCTTAGATTTTGAACATAACAGATAATTCCTAAATTCTTTCAAGGCTTTGATTATTGTAAGTACCTGTAATTCATAACTACAATACTTTTCTTGTTGTGGTGTTTTCTTCTTACTCATTTATTGTATAGGATGAAATTTTCCAACATCCCTATTCTGCAGCAATACAGCACCAAAACCATGACAACAAGCGTGATTATGCAATTCTAACGGGAATCTGTTTTAATAAATGGAATACTGGTTCCTTAGACAACATGTCTTTTAATTCATTAAATGCTGCTTCTAGTTCTGGACCAAACTTGAAAGTAGAACCTTTTCGCAATAGATCACTCAGTGGTTTGGCTATTTGAGCGTATTGTGGAATGAATTTGCGAAAATATCCACTTAATTCTAAATACTATTGTACTTGTTTAACTGATCTGGGTTGATGAAATCTTCGAACGGCTAATGTTTTATTAGATGAAGGTTGTTTTGTTCCATCTTCAACGATATATCACAGAAATTCAACTATTCTTTTCGAAACTGGCACTTCTTAAAATTGATATCTAAACCATATTCAGAGACAACAGTTAGTAGCTTTTTCAATTCCTTCCTCTTCGTCTTGGGTTGGAATGATTATGTCATTCCTGTAAATAACCACTGCATTGTCATGAACCAATTCTCTGAACACTTATGTATCGAACACTTATGTATCGAACACTTTATGTATCGTTGAAACTGACTTGGTGATGTGCTGAATCCGAACGGACATTTTAGAAACCCATATTCTCCATTATCTTTAACAAATAAAGTATATTTCCTGATTTTCTCGTGTATTTCGACGTGAAAAATTTCGTCCTTTAGTTCTGGCTAAAACTTTTGATTTCTCCAAATGATCCAATTCATCTTCAATTAATGGTAAGGGAAAGCGATCTTTAAAAATCTTCCGATTTTGCTTTCGATAATCTACCACAACCGGTAAGAGTTGTCTTTCTTCTTATATAATGTAAATGGTGCAGCATAATTAGAATAACTAGGTCTAATTATTACGTTATGTAAACATTGCAGAATTTGATCTTCAATTATTTTCTGTTCTTTTAAAGGAAATATTCGTGGACCTTCTTTCACAGGTTCATCATCAGTCAAAATTATGCTCACCTTGAATTCCGTAGTTTTCTTTTTCGTGAAATGCAATCTTTGATCAGTTTCTTTATTTCTTCTTTATAACCTGATTTTGTCAAATGACTCAAATCCACTTCCTCTGAATTTACGGATTCCGCTAGATTAATTAAAATATACTTTATGGTAAGATTTCATTTTCGTTTTCTTTCTCTATATATCCAAGGAAAGATTGATTTTCATTTAAATCTTTGCTTACTTTATTAAGACTATTCACGTATGCCATATCGGATTTATTCACAGATGTTTCCAGATTGGCGTTTGTACCTGACTTGATTTCATTACATGGACATTGTTGCATCAACAAACCACTTATCTGAAAAATATTTTTATTTTTATAATTCTGGATTCCAGACGATTTTTTATCTCCGTTTTCAAATTCGTTTGCGACTTTATTATATCTGATATAAGCATTTTTACGTTTGCCTAAAACTTTAAATCCTCTTTCATCTATAGACAAGTTTAATTTGTTAATTATGTGAATTTCTAGCAAAATTTCATGCACTAGATCATGTATAACATAAACATTGTCAGAAACCACAATGTCGTCATCGTCAATACACAATTTCGTTGGAAAGTACCTTTTGAAAGGGGCTGTGACAGCATCTGTCACGCTTCACCATAGGATTTCGGAAGAGCCGCTCTCAAAAGGTTAAATGTTGCATGACTTCTTTGGCGATACCCGTTAATGTTTCATCATCACACAATAATCCTGGATAACTTTTATATTGGCTTCCTAATTCACGAGACTCTATTCGCTTCCTTTGTAAATCAAACATTTTGCATTCTTGTCGTTAATTCGGATTTCTTTTTCTATTTTGTTGTAATGTGGTACAATACCATTTAAATTTTCTTCCCGTTTAGTACGTGAATCGGACGTTAAATTTTTGTCTTGATGAGAATTTTGGCGAAAACCTAGGCAACCGTTATTCCTGTTTGGGTACTGAAAAGCTATGTGGTCATAAGAATCTCACACGCAAAACACCTGATTTTTGATTTGCTTTAATTTTTCCTCCATAATCAGGGTCATAATTCTTCGCTCTCGGTTTATTAATAATTTGTGATCGAGAAAAGCACTTTACGTTGTCTGATTCTTTGACATGTGGTCTTTTGTTTGGATTTTCTGAATTGTTTGAGTTTCGATTCATGACTTTTTTAGAACTGCGCCTCGCGGCTTCATAATCATCTAGTTTATTTCCTACTTCATCAACATTTTTCATGTTCGGAATCTTGTTGAAATAAATTTAAGTTAATTCTTTTATTTTCTTTCAATTCTTTCAAATTTTCAAAATTTTTCACATCCATGCATTGAATCTATTCATCAAAATAATTGCGAAGTTCAAAGGCGAAATCTCTACCACTGGCAGAAGATTGTTTCCTATGCGAATGAAACTTCTGTCGAAATTCTTCTGAAGTTAATTTAAAACGCTTAAAGAGTAAGCTTTTTACATGATTATAGTCATCTGCTAAAGGATCAGATTCTCTCGATATTATATTTACGAATTCTAATGGTAGTAAGCTTAGCAAATGTATTACCCAATTTTCTTTAGGAATGTCTAATCGTTAATTTTTGTTTTTCAATTAAAGCTAAATACTAGATGAAAACCGTCGAATTCGACGATCACTTCATTGACTATGTTTCAGAAATCATCGCATCGTTATAAATGTATTTCAAGTTAAAATATGTAATATAATTTACGACATTTCACTTAAAAAGAGAAAGTCGGATAAATTCAAACATTGGCAGCTATGAAACTGGTGTCAGTGTTCCGTTTTGAAACAGAAACTCTAGCACCCCTGTGGATTCATTGTGACGGCAACGAGTTTAATTACAAGTGGTTAATATTGTACCCTTTAATTGTTTTCTTTTTATGTTAACCAAAAAGAAAATGTAATAATATTAATAGTATTTAAAGTTTTCAGTTTTACATGAAATAATAATTTTTGGTTGTTAATTGAACCCTATATCAATAATAAAAAATGTAGTGCAAAATATATCAATTTTTTCATAAATTTTTCAGAGATGACTTAAACATCTCAAATAAGATTTATTTATTATTAGGAAATATATTCTAAGGGACAAAAAATAAAAAATAGACAAATAGATTAAAGAAAAAAAAAAAAAAAAAAAGACCACACTGCAGGAAAATGGACTTATACCTTTTTATTTGTAATAACTTCAAAACTAATGATTGAAATAAATAAAACTGTTATTTTTGCATATTATCATAGGGATGAAATGATACTTATGTACATTTTTGAATTAGTAATTCTCTTTATTACACTCTACGAAGTATTTAATAAAAATCTGCATTTAACTTTCTTTTTAAACGTAATATAATAAACATATACTTTGCATTCTATTATGATTTATTATCTGAAATAAATAAGTTATATCTTGATATATGAAAAAAAAATATATATATATTTGTTAGAACTAAACAATTACTTAAAAAAATATTTTTTTAAGTTTCCAGTGGCAAGGCAAAAGCAGAAGCAAAATGATTACAAAATAATAATAATAATAATAATAATAAATAAATAAATAAATAAATAAATAAAAAATGGGAATACACAGAAATAAAAATAAAATAAAAATAAATAAATAAATAAATAAAAGTGACAAAAAAGTAGAAGAGACCGAAGTCATTGTCTTAAAAGTTCTCTGGCATGCCAGTAAAGCGCAGTTTCAGAGTCGCCACGAGGTGAAGGTAGGTGGTATCTGTTCCTTGGTTGTGCTGAATTGCAGAGGGGACAACCAGGGTTTGAAAAGATTCCAATGCGTTGGTGATGTTCTGCCAAACAATCATATCCAGTCAAGAGGCGGAACTGGGCCACAGATTGCCTTCGTGGACTGCTGGGAATTTTTAAAAGATCTTCAGCCCTCCAACGCTTTAATTTTATTCTGTCACGAATTAGCAGTTTTAAACACTTATCCATTATTTCTTTAATATACAGCTTTATAGAATGGAATGATAGTGCCGGGGATCTCATTTGAAGTACTCTCGAGCCTCTTTTTGCGAGGCTGTCGGCTTGCTCATTACCAAAGACACCGCAGTGGCAGGTATCCACTGAAGTACCACACGTTTCCTTTTCAAATTCAACTCCCACAAAAGTTGCCGACACTGGGAGATTTCTCCTGAGAAAGGCAGACTGACCGAGCTAAATGCCTAAATTGTGGCTTTGGAATCGGAAAATAAGGCCACTTTATAAAATTTATCGGCAAAAAACAATAAATATTTAAGAGCAATTCGGACAGCCTCCACTTCACCATCAAAAGCTGTTCGAAGTTTTCCTGCAGAAGCATAAAAGGAAGATAAGTTGGAAATACTCCTGAATCTGCAGTCTCAAGAATTTCACAAAAGGATCCATCAGTGTAGACGTGCAACCATTCAGGTTTCGGGTACCTTGTATTAACAGTGTCTAAAGTAAAACTCCTCATAAATAAAAAATATATATACTGCATTGCGTTAATTCAAACTTTATATGCAAATACTGCGATAATCAGCAATGGAATTATACAGTGTTTTAATATAAATCTCAGAAAGTTCACTGTGAAAAATATCTCAAATTGTTTTTTCTATTTCTTGCAGAGTTGTAGGCTGCAAATTTCGAATACTGTCCCCTCTCCTCCTGCCTTTTTACAGACTACACACGTTCGAGCTGATTCAGATTAGAACTATTTCCAGGTCTGGTAAAGAAGAAATTCTGCGATTTTTTTTATTTTGTGGGATTTAACTTAAAGTGAAAAAGAAAAAAAAAATACTTACAGAAATATAGGTATTCATGGGATGGGATAGGTTATTTTAACAATTTGAATGAATAAGCGTACCACAGACGCCGCACTATGAACTTGAAATGCTTTTTTTCGGAAAAGTCTGAGATACCTCCAAAATAGTCAGTCAAGAGCCACTTTTATAATGACTGTGTTTTATTTCGAGTTTTAATTGATCCCTTGAGCATGGAAATTCGCCCAACTCCTTGAAATGTTATGCACCTCAGTACCATAATGTACGGAAAATTTGTCACTGATTTAATCGTGCAATTTTCATTCAGTCGTTCACATTTTCTTTGTTCTATTAGAAATTTTATCATCTCGAAATAAACTAAACTTGAATTATAAGAAAAAACCAGTTCAGCTAAATAATTAACTGATATATATATATATATATATATATATATATTTGGTCATCTGAAGACTTTTTTTTTTTTTTTTTTTTTTTTTTTTAATTCTTTTCTTTAATAAAAGCTTTTTGCGGATATTCTGCTTCTTAAACTGCTTTGTTTAACTGTTCCCTTATTGTTCTTGAAAAAAGTAATTTTCTATACACTTTTTAAAAAATCTTTTCTAAGTTTTGAACGTGATACAAATCGATTTTTTTAAACATTTGCTTTTTAACTTGAGGTCATCTCACATGGATGAGCAATATGGTTGCCTAAATTCATATTTCCAGTTTAAATAGCCAAAAAATTTCGTATTTTGCTAAAAACCATCTCACCAATATTTCGCCATCTCAAATATTAAAATATATTTTGATTTTCACTCTAAAATTAGTACTTTTTTGTGGCATCGTTAATTGCCTTATCTTTGCCATTTTTGAAATACTTTCTAAAATTACAATTTTCCTGACAACTCATTTTTGTTTTAATACTGACCTCAATCCTAAAGTGTGCGTGGAGGACGACGTAATGAAATTTTTTCAAAAATATGCTTTTTAAACGTTAAAATCACCGGTTGCAGAAAGAGAAAAGAAAAATATCCAAGTGCGACTGTTTTTTTTTTTTCTCTCTTAGTTTATGCTATTTGTTTCGATGGTAAAAGCATAAACTGATAAATATTATAAAATAAATAATATTTTATTATTAAGGAACTCAGTTTAAAAATTTTAAAATATTAGTCCATACAAATATATCGCATTGAATTTAATAAATATTATTGTTATATTCAAAGTTTACGAACAAAGTTTCTAAGAAATTCATTTTTAATGTTTAGTCTAAATCTAATTACAAAGCACATAGAAGAAATGCATTAATCCCATTTCGAAATTCACATTCCAATGCATATCAGAAAAAGAAATGCGAGCATAATTTGGTATAATGTTCTACTCCAAATGTCGCTTTGCTTCACACTTGAAAGTATGAAACTTCATTATTCAAGTAAATTGCCTGAGAAATTTTATTTTTGTTTCTTTCATACAAGAACATGATGCGTTACGTATATTTGTAGAAGTTAGTTTCTAAATTTGTACAAAACTTTCAGTTTTATTTGTTATTTTTGAAACATTTGTTTGTTCTTTTATTTGTTATTTATGTAATAAAGTTATGGAACTCATTATTTCAGATAAAGAAATAAAGAAAGATTTCTTAAAAAATGTATACTTCTTTTTTTTTCTAAATTAATAAACTAAAAATTGTTTTAATAGTATATTTTACTGAAATTAAGGGAAACGTTTATTGTAGGACTATTTGAAATTACCCTTTTCTATTCTTTTATTTTTTTTTCTCTTAGAGAATTAAAAGTTTCTCTTCGAGCAGTATGCGAAAAAATCTCATTCCACAAGGAGTATTTGGGCAATTCGCGAGCTTGCATTAACACTAAAGTTTTTCGAAACTTTAACTTTTAAATCGCAGTAATTGAATGACGATTAAGGAGATACAACTATTTTAGATAGCAATCGTCAAATTTTGTGATCATCCACTTATGACATGATCCGATGCTTCTCTTAATATCACTTGTTTCACACTCCAAGTTAATGGTTCTTGAGACTTTTAATTGATTGCAACCAATTTGATACAATCATGCGTATTGTAAATCCTTTTTTAGGTAACATAAATGCCAGAGCCTATTTTGCGTCAATTGAATATAAAAAACCATTATTTTATCATTAAAAAATGAGGTGATGGCTTTTTATATTTTTACGGTACTACCATCTGAAGTCGAATGGCGCAATACTTCGAAAAAAAAAAAAAAAAAAAAAACATGATAATAATTAAAGAGGGAAACAATAAGAATATGATGCAATAGGGACATTACATCTGGCTTCTCATTAACAACATGGAAAATTCAGTTATTGACGAACTTCCGCAAAATTGTAGCACACAATTAAGGTAATAACACATTTTAGCAGTAGTGCACATAAGCCAAACAATCTTGCGAAAAAAAATCTTTACATTTACAGTAAATGGTTAAGTACAAGTTATTTCAGCAGAGTGTTAACGTTCCAGCGGTATATTTAATAGTGGACGCAGGTAAAATTTGGAGGTCTCCGGTTCCATATTACCTGAGGGATATTTTCATTACTATTAATTTTTATCTAAATATTTTTTTTTTCTATTTTTAAATTTATTTTATTTTTAAAACAGAGCTAAACTTTGTTTTTAAAATTATAGAAATTTATACCTACTATACATAAATAATAATTTTAACTGCATCACACACAGATATAACTACTATCCAAACGAATTAAATAATTTCTTTTCCAATCAATATAGCTTCTTGAAAATTTACAGTTATAAGAATCTTATGCAATTGAATTATTTCAAGCAAGCAAAAGTTCGAAATTATGACAGCATCTTTAAATCTAGATTTTAAACATTAATCAACAAGATTTATCTTTGACATTTACTAGTATATTACCTGACTCTCTTTACACTGACATGATGTTGAAGTAACTTACACATAAGCAATTATTGATACTTTAGAGGCTTTTTTATATTTGGCAGCTTTGAGACGTATAGTTACAATGACTTTTGACTCGATTGGTTCATATTACAACAATTCACAGAAACAAGTGCACAATATCTTGTAAACATAGGACATCACAAACATTCCTGCTCACACCGGGATTCGAACCCAGAACCTGAGGACCTAGCAGGCAGAGCTCTACCTATTCAACCACCAAGCCGGCGCTCTACTGCTATAATAAGTTTTTATCTTAATAGTATACCACAATTCTGCACAAGTTTATACCGAACAGAATTTTCCATATCGTGACCTATATCCATATCGTGAGATAAATTATGTGAATAAAACCATGCGTCAATCTCTATATATGAAGCTGATTATTTGTTTTCCTGGATTTTTAATTCGCTGTACAAATCATAACCATTCAACCAACAGCTACGAAATTGGCATACTTATTACTCTGGAAAAAATCTAGAAAACGCATTATTTTTTAGCTCATTCAGATAGTTGCATTAAAGACATTAAATAAAAACCCCATTTTAACTTTAAAATGAATTAAAAAGAAAGAAATATTTGAAATAAGGAAATAAAATAAGGAAATAAGGAAAATAAGGAAATAAAATATACATTATTTTTTTCTTCGGAAATAAAATAAAATCTACATATTAATAGGCAAGCATGAAATTTGTGGTACACTTTTAGCATATTAATTATGGGAGTAGAGGGTTAAAAGTGGTACCATTCGAAAGATACGATTCGTCAGGTTTGAAGAATATAAAAATTATTTCCTTACGATGCCAAGAAGGTATTTAAAATTACTTTTATTATATGCACTTTCATTTATTTATACCCGTAATGTTTTGTATTTAAAATTTATTTCATTTTAGTCGTCTGCGTTCCTACAGTAACGACTTGAACTTTTATGCAATTGAACATATACGCACAATAAAAAAGCATTTGATTTATGAATGTTGTTTTTTTATGATCTAATTTCTTTCTTTCTTTTTTTTTTCTTTCTGTTATGGTTATTCGTAATGTCGACGTAAGGCTTGGAATATATATTCGAGCTGTATGCTTTTTCTGCTTATTGTAAATCGTAAGTATTGATTTTTTTTTATACTTTTTAAATATATTACCAATTAGTTTTAATATATTATAACACTAGCACTTCTTATTAATATTCTATATTTTCGTGAATGAAATTTACAAAATTTTATTAAGCCTCAGTTTGCAACATGATCTCTTAAGATTATTTTTTAAAGGAAATCATCATTCATTGAGATAATTTTCTTTGTGCAATTTTTATGTATATGACTGAGAGCATAACTTAAATTATAACATTATTTTTTTACCATCTCTTTGAAAATTTTTAAACTAAAAGAATGTGGGATTTCAGCTAATATAATGAATTAAGTTTGGATTTAATGGTTTCTTCATTTTGCATGGGATCAAAACCTGTATTTGAGAATTATAACGAAGGTATATGATATGAAAAGATAGTGCAAATATTTCTATTGATTCATGTCAGACGAATGCCTATTTCATATCTTCTTACTGCATTTAAGAATGATATAATAAAGTAATATTTTTATTTAAAAAAAAGAAAGAAAGAAAAAGAAGACTTCTATAGCTTTATACTTATGTTACCATAATTTCTCTATATATTGCTGCTTTTTCGTCAACCGCACGATAATAAATGCTACACACACACATATATATATATATATATATATATATATATATATATATATATAATTTTGGTTACATTTTATTTATTTATTTATTTATTTTTAAGTAGTATACATTTTACTGAACAACATAATACGCATTCCAAAAACATTTTAAACTACAGAAATAAACTGTTCTCTTTTTGTGTTACTTTCAGCACTTTAAAATATTATACAATAAACATTATTGTTAAGTAACTGTATCATAAAGCTGTATTAACTTTATTTACTTAATTTTCTTGTGTGTGTCTTTTTTACAGGGTTTGTTAACTTCAAAATAATGGAGGTTTCTTCTTAGTGAAAGCAAGTATGTGTAAAAACCTTTATTCAATAAAAGTGTTAATATAATATTAAATATTAAATATTAAAGTAAATTTATTAAAAATTCTGCGTACTGGAAAATTGAAAATTTATTTTCTGACACATTATAAAATGGATAATTTATATGATAATAGTATCGATGGTAGTGATGTTTAGAAATATATAACGTTTTTGTTTCTGCTCTGCATATACTGAAAAGTTAATTTAGTTAAAATTACTTACTATTATTTAAATTTTAAGAAAACGATTATTTTCTAATAACAAAGGTTTAAAATTCAAAATTAGTTATTAAAATGTTATTTTTGTTAACTCAAAAGAATATTTCTTTTCTCTTTCTCTCTCTCGCAAGTCTGTCATGTTTCACTGAACTTTTAATAGTTAGAATCTAATATTATAACTTAAACAGTGTACATTCTCGTATTACTGCATTTATTTAAAATTAATATCATACAATTAAACTTAGCTGATTTAGAAAAACGTTTCTTTTTTTTTTCCCCAGGGGGGAAAAAAGTTCATTTTATATTTTTGTAAAATTTAAGTGTTGTGAATTTTGTTATAAAATTATGAAGTAAAAGTTTTCCATATCAATTTATTTATTTACTTATTTATTTTTTAAGGAATGAAATGTTATTTTTACATGTTGGAACTTAAAAGTTGTTCAGAAGGAAATCTTTTTCAAATGATTGCTCCGCCCTCTGGTTATGGCTCGACAAATTTGGTAAATTTCACTATGAAAAGAATTTGAAGTATAACTATATTTAAAAAACTGTTTGCTGCTTTAATTTGATAATAATAGTAAAGTATATTATATTAAATGTTAAGAATTAAATTCCAGCTGTCAATATTTTGAATTTTGTGATAAAACTCGAGATAGCATTTTTGTCGAAATCGCGATTTACACTTCAGTAAAATTTGACTTTTGTAGGTATTGTTACATGATTATCTGTGAAGAATTTTAAGATACCTATATTTTAAATATTTGAAACATAATTTTTGTATGGTGAAAATTAAAAAGTGGTTTAGATGGAAATCTTTTTCAAATGATTGCTCCGCTCTTGGGTTACACTTCCACAAATATGGTAAATTTCACGATAAAGTGATACTGAAAGATAATTTTGTTAATAATTTAATAATTTGTTAATAATTTAAATTGATAAAAATATTAGTGTTATAAACATTTAAATTCTGCTAATAAAAAAATGTTTTTTTTTTTTTTTCTCTCTCAGATGCTGTTGAAGAAAAATGAAAGTTTAAAGCTAATATGTAACTGAAAAATTGTTATATAGAAAAGGAAAAAAATATGCAATTTAAATGAAATACATTGAAATCAAGTGAAAGTTTTCTTTCTCTCTCTCTCTCTCTCTCTCTCTCTCTTTTTTTTTTTTTTTTTTTTTTTTCTACTTATAGGAAGATCTTATTAAATTCATTTGTAAAGAAAAAAGTCTAAGATCCAGTTTTATCTCTCTATATGCTGAATGAATGTTTTTCATATTGAAAAGGGTTTCCGTCCCTCCCCTCAACTATTTGTTTCATGTATTTCAAGCAACCGGTTGAATTAAGTAACATACATATGCAGTTTAAATTCCTTGTGAAGTTTCATTTTAATTTTATCTACTTATGTTTTACTACTATCAGATGTGTTTAAATTAAAAAAAAATATTTTAATTGATATATATGAATTTATAAAAATCTAAAATTATTCATGAATGTTTTAAATATTGTTTAAATTAAATCTTTTTAACTATTTAATATTTAAATATTAAGATCTTAATTAAAGTAATAATATAGATCAATTTTAATAAGATATTTTTTGCTTTATTCTTTAAGAGAAAATTTTATTTGAATATATTTTTTAATCTGGTTAGAAACAAAAATAAATATTCTACGAGGATATTGATCATACTAGGTAAAAAGGCTTTTTCCCACCTCCCAATTTTTTAATTTGTTGATATAGCAATTGAGATAATTTGTTATTATATAAACAGTATTATGAAAAATTACTTAATAATCGAGACTACTATTACCTTTTAAAATAAAAGGTTAGTATATATATATATATATATATATATATATATATATGAATGTTACTGGTTTTATATATTTATATAAAAAAATCATTTATTTATTTTTTAAGATAGCTATGTTTATTATTATTATTATTATTATTTTAGATTGATTGAAACCAAAGTAGTAGTAATAATTTTGAGTAAATAATTTTATAACTTGCAACCAAAATCTTTTTTTTAAAATTAATATTCAACGATTATTGTTCATTAGTATCGACATTTTATGACTCCTATGAAGTATGTGATTTAAGGCGGCTAGTTACTGTTAGCTAATCATATTATTATTCATAATCAAAATTATTTTAAGGCCAATTATTTAATTCTTTCTTCACATTCGTAAAATTTCTAATTGTTAAATTACTTTTGTTTTCTAAAATTTATTTTGAATAATAATAATACAAAAAAGATATGTTGAAAATTTTTAGAAATCAATTTTTAAAACGAGGACTTAATTTAATATGGCTGTGAATTAAACAAAATTAAACAAAATATTTTATGTAATGATTGCGTCTGCTGATTACCAATTTTCTCGTATTGTTCTTAACTATCAATGACAATGGATAATGTTCATTTAAAAAGCTGTAATATTGCTACAGAATTAATTCAGATTATAATGCATATTTTACATCTGCAGTTCAGTGTCAAAAAGGTTTATGCTGAGGAGCAAAAAAAGAAAAGAGTGTAACTTCCCCCCCCGCCCAGAAGATTGTATTTTTTTCTTTTAATGCTAAATGAAAGAATCACTCTTTTAAAACCAAAATTTAAGTTACGCAAATGTTAATTTTAAGGAATTTTTTTTTCGATTATTGATATTAATAATAAGTGAACATTATAATTGTGAATTAATTATTAATTGACGTTCCTGAAAAAAAAAAATTGAGCCTTCTTTTTCTTTTTAAATACAATTTATTCAGCCCCTCACATGATTTATGAATTGCTACTCTCCTGCCTATGCCAATTTTGTATTAAATGTTCAGATTAAGAGATTTCGAAAATACTATTTTTTGTCTCATACTCTGGGGGAGAGAGAAATTATAATTTACAAATTACTTATAAATATCCAGAGAGACAGTACTCTGTATATTAAATAAGGATGTATTTAGTGCAAAGGATGTATTTAGTCATTTTAAAGAAAAGAAAAGGCCAATTTGTCTACATACATAATGGGAAATTTATTGTTTTAGTATCTAGTATTTACAAAAAAAATTATTTTTGAAATTAAAATTATTTCTTTTCTTTGCTGAAAAATTTTGTTAAAAATATAAAGTGCAATATTTTCTTATGAGAATTTTTAATATCTGAACTAAAAGTAGTTTATACAATTAACGATCACACTGATGTTTAAATCTCCAGTTATAAGTTTTTTTTAAATATAAAATTATTGATTTTTTTCTTTTGAAAAAGTGAATTTATTGATTCAAAGTTTCATCCCCCCCCCTCGGATAACCAGAGGCGATTAATATTTCTGACAAATTTCTTTCTTTCTTTTCTTTTCTTTTTTCTTTCTTTCTTTCTTTCTTTTTTTTTTTTTTTTTTTTTTTTTTTTTGTACATTTTACATTTTTAACAAAATTAAGGTTGAGATAGGGGAAATTTAATTATATGGAGTCCCACTGTGTATACAGCATGAGATCTGTAGATATTTTGATAGATATCATTATGATAATCTTTTTTATTTACACCCATCATGTAGAGTCCCATGATATAGCATTATATAGTCCTATATAACTCTCTCTCTCTCTTTTTTTTTTTTTTTTTTTTTTTTTTATAAAATTAGTTATCATGCCACAATTATTCACAAGATATAAAGTGATATGCAGTCTCCCACAGAAGAAAATTAAATGTAAGAAAACATACACACAAAAATAAATAAAAAATAAAAGAAATAAAATATTTTGTCATAACTAATTATATAAATGTACAACTGACAAATTGTAAAAATAGTTTTAACACCAAACCTTTTTTTTTTTTTTTTAACATATGCTTAATTTTTAACGGTGGGAAATCAGTATTAAATGTTAACAACAACAACAAAAAAAAAGTGTAATTATTATTTTTTATCAACTTTTACAAAGAAAAAAAGATTTTTTTTTTTTCTTTAGGCTGTAATGCTGTTTTAACAGAGTACAGATAATGGGTGTCAAAATATATTTTTTAAGAATACATATGAATATCTAGAAAACTAGTTGGCATAGGTGGACTCTGCTCAGTTCCCCATCATATTTATGTTCTCAGAAATTTCTAGTGCGAGACATATTACTAGTGGATCTGCAGATCAGGAGCCTCAACGTCCAATTTGCATCAGACATTATTCAATAGGTCATTTTTATTTATTCCTTATTATATAATAGTATATATTGATTCGATCGACTTATTACCAAAATCAAATACATTCCTGAGGGGGGGGCGGCAGCCCCCCTAAACCCCCCGTTGTATCTCTCTTTGTATACCTATTTGTATATGATATAAAGTGTTACGAAATTGTAAATAATTGCATTTATTTTTGTATAAATTCTTTCAAAGAGGTTTAGTAAGTTGATAAAATGCTAATTTTGTGCCTTTATAGTCGTTTTAGCGTTAAAATAGCCAAATTTTCATTTAAAAACGCATTAAAAAGCTCCTATAAGGGAAGAAATAAATTTGGCGCCAAATTTGGCGACTATTTCCCTCCTTGGCGATTTTTTTTGGCGATCTTGGCGAGAAAATCCTTATTAGGGATATACCAAATATGGAAGCTCTAATCTCATTGGCTGATGTGATACGAGAATTTTCCAGAACAGTCTGGTTTCGATAGAAAGTATAAAAGGAGCATTATTTTCGCCAAGGCGGTCAGTCTCAGATCTATATCAGTTTCGTCAAATGCTTGCTCAATGGGCTCATGAATATGTGTACCAAACTGCAAGTCAATAGCGTTGTTTTGGGGGCCGCTATCGCGGTACATACAAATTCTTCCCATAGGCCATAATGGTAAAAAAAAACATTGGCGTGTCCCTGTACACGAACTTACAAATGGAATGCACACCGAAAACTATACAGCTAATTTCGTGGGCATCATGAACATGTGTACAAAATTTCAAGTCAATAGCATGTTTTATGCGGCCGCTATCGCATGACAGACAGACAGACAGACGGAATCCAAAATCCTTTTGAGTCTCAACAGAGGGCCTCCATTCACATTTCGGCAAAAATTGGAAGTCAATAGCTTGATTTTTGCGGTGGCTATCGCGGTACATACAGATTCTTCCCATAGGCCCTAATCATAAAAAATCTTTGGCGTGTCCCTGTAGACGAACTACAAATGGAATACACACCTAAAACTATACAGCTGATTCCGTTGGGCTCATGAACACGTGTACCAAATTGCAAGTCAATAGCGTGATTTTTGTGGCCGCTATCGCGGTACATACAAATTCCTCCCATAGGCCGTAATGATAAGAAAAACTCTGGCGTGTCCCTGTACACAAATTACAAATGGAATACACACCCAAAACTATACAGCAGATTTCGCGGGGCACATGAACACGTGTACCAAATTGCAAGTCAATAGCGTGATTTTTGTAGCCGCTATCGTGATACATATAAATTTCTCCCATAGGCCGTAATGATAAGAAAAACTTTGGCGTGTCCCTGTATACGAACTACAAATGGAGTACATACCAAAAACTATACAGCTGATTTCGTGGGGCTCATGAACATGTGTACCAAATTTCAAGTAAATAGCGCTTTTTTGGCGGCCGCTATCGCGCGACAGACAGACAGACAGACACAGCCCAAAACCGTTTTGGGTCTCAACAGAGGGCCTCCACTGACGTTTCGGCAATAATGTTAAAAGAAATCAATTTGACCAAAGCTTCATACAGTGACAGAATGAAATCCCCGCCTAATAGGCTATCCACCGTTCATTTCGATATATTTATCTTATTCTAATCTATTAATTTATTTTATCAGGGTCAATTTCGTTGTTTAGTTTTCATGCTACTATTTCCAATGCAATAATCCTCAAATTCATATTTATATGAAAAATTTACAATTCCGCTATGTTGATAAAATCGTAAATTACGAATAATTTACGAAATTTTCCTATTAGAATATTTGTATTCAATCATGTTCAAACAAATATCATAAACGTAATTTTGAAGTTGTCTAACGTATTTAGGATCCTCAAAATGGAAGTTTATGCTCAATTTTGCTTTATTCTGACATGTTAAATAAATCGTAAATTCCAAATAACTTACGATTTTTTTAAATTGGAAAAATCATAGTCTATGATATCCATGCCAGTATCCTAAATATTATTTCGAAAGTGGTTTGACATCTTTACGATGAAAATATCCCTCAAGATTGACGTTTATGTGAAATTTTGCTGTTATTTAGCCATGTTAAGAAATTCGTAAATTTCCAATAACTTACGAAATCTTTATATTGGAAAATTCATAGTCATTAATATTCATGCCAGTGTCCTAAATAATGTTTCAAAAGTAGTCTGACATCTTTACGATGAAAATATCTCTCAAAATTGACGTTTATGTGAAATTTTCCCTTATACTGCCATGTTAAGAAATTCGTAAATTTCCAGTAACTTGCGAAATTTTCAAAGTAGCATATTTATAGTTAGTAGTTACTGATGTTCATTCCGGCATCAAAACTGATATTTTAAAACTGGTCTGACATTTTTACAATAAAAAGTTTTCATTTAATGCACGTTTAAGTGATTTTTTGTCCTATTCTCCCATGTTAAGAAAATCGTAAATTTCGAATAACTTACGAAGTTTTTAAAATCGAATGTTGCAAATGAATAGGGTTCTTGCCAGTGTCGAAAGTAATATTTTAAAACTGATCTGACCTCTCTGCGACAATTTTTTCTTGAGATATCGTGTACACAGACTAACAAACTAACGGACTGACCCACTAACAGACTAACACACTAACAGACTAACAGACTAACAGACTAACAGACTAACAGACACCCTACAGACAGACACCATAGAAATTTTGTCATTTTCGGATTCCTCACACCTGAAAACGTGTAGAAAAGTCAAAAAACCGAGGTTGAAATTTTTCACGATTACCTAAGTTCCCCATACCTATAGTATGATGGGGAACTAAAAAGTCTCAGGTCTTGTATTCAGTAGGACAACCTGTATTTTTTCCAGTAACGATACCAAGAGCACTTTGGTTTAGAAAACGTTGCCGATATGTAGCAACTACCTCAGAAAAAAAGTTTTTGTAGGCTCATAATGAACGTCTAAAAGCAATGTAAAAACGTTTAAACTACTCTTACTAAACATTTTTTTAATGTTTAAAAATATATATATAAACTAATTTTCAACGTTTAATAGTCTCTAAATAAACGTTTTTTCACTGTTTAAAATGATTTATATGAACTGTTTCTCAACATTTAGTAATCTGTAAGTAAAAGTTTTTATCAACGTTTAAAAAACTTTGTTTAAACTATTTTTCAACGTTCAAAAACATGTACGCAAACGAATTTACAACGTTTGAAAAACCTTTAAAATACGTTATTGTCAACGTTATAAAAATTTTTTTTCAACTTAAAAAAAACTTTCTGTAAACTACTTTTCAAAGTTCGAGTGATGTGACAAACGTTTTTTCAACGTTAAAAAAACCATTGAAATACCATGTAATCCACGAGACATTTGTACGTTTTTATAGCGTTTCATCTCAACATTGTTTTTAACGAAAGTGCTAACGGATATTCAACGTTTTATGAACGAATGTGTGGTACTTGAGTCTATCGTCTATTTTTTTTTTTTTTTTTTTTACAAAAAAAAATAAAATAAAATAAAATAAAATAATTAAAAAAAATCTTCACGAGAATAATTTTTGCGTAAATTGCGTTGAATTCTACAAATTCCTTCATATTTCATGAATTTTTGAAATGGCTGTTGGCTAGTTGAACTTTAGCAATAGATATCATGGTCAGGAAGCGCGGAAACATTGCTACGCTGAGTGAACATACGCCTACTCCATAAAGAGACATTTTAACAGAGTGTGGCGTGAGTCAGGGAGCAGTAAGCAAGATTTTGAAGCGTAAAAGGAATATGCTTACTTGAATCATTTCGAAATTGTAAATCACATTTATCACCAGTGTCTTGTTATACAAATATTTCATTTTAATTTTTCACGATTAAATAAATTGAAAACTTCTATAGAAAATCTTTAGCAAGAAATCTCGCGCCTAAATTGAGAGACTTAGGAAATATGGACATGAGGTTAGCTGAAGTGAAGAGATCGAGCAACTGACCCAAGAAAAACAAATCATGACCTGAAACAAGATTTAACAACATTTGACATAGCAATACAGGATACAACTCTTTGTAAACAACAAACACAACAAAAAAAAAATCTGGTAGGAAGATTATTCGACGACGAAAAAAAAAAAAAAAAAGCCTACCACTAACCGCATGTTGAAACGCATGCTACTTTGGACCGGAAAATATACTGATTACAGGAGACTGGAAAAAGATCTTACTTTTATATGAAATCTCTTTCATAGTTTAGGGACTGTGATAGAAATTCGTCAAGAGGTTTCAAAACGGAAAACGTATTGGAGCTCATATTGAACAAACTGTAAAACATACAGTCAAGCAAATGTTTTGAGGGTGTTTTCTACATGGAGGATAGATCTTTGGTGCCAATCGAAAGCGTGATTAACAGTCAAAAATATAAATCTAAATTGGGACAGCATTTGAACAAAAACTGGAAAAGTGACAATCCCAAGAAAGATAAAATATTCAACAAGACTACTTCTTGCCGCAAATCAAATTAAATGTTGAAATATTCCTAGATAAGGAGATTAATGCTCCAGATTTGCCCTAGAATTCACTCAGTCTGGACCCTATTGAGAATTTATGGGGCATTTTGCAAAAGTAGGCTGCGCAAAATCGACTGCACAGCAAAAAATAACAGAAGCTGTTATTCAAGCTTGAAATCAGGATGAAATCAGGATTTCTGAAAATTGTCAAAAAATAGTTGAGTCCATGCCAAAACGAGTAAAAACTATTATTAAAGCCAATGTTTGGGGGAGGGAGGTGGTATTTTCTAGGAATTAGGGTAATGGTAGTGTTATAATGTTCTAAAAATATTATTTTACAAACAATAAAAGCTTTTAATATAATAATTGCCTATTATTCCAATAATTTGCTTAATACTGTATAATTATTATATTTATAAGCGATATGATTTATCAAATCAGTGTTTGAAACATATAAATCTACACAACCTATTTTATACACATAAGGAAATAATAATGTTATGTATATCTGAAATGCTTTAAGGAAATTTGCAAATCAGAATTTTATGCATTAAAGATTCGTATTTAATTCTTCTGGGGAAATAAATATGTTCAATTTCTCTGAATCTCTTGCTAATTTAAAAGATCGTCAAACTTCGCCTTTCGAAGAATTCATAAGAAAAAGAACGAAATTAAATAATACTATTTTATTGTAAATATCTTGGGTATTTCGAAAATCTAGGAAATACAACATAAAATAAAATAAAAAGTTAAATGTGATACGTATATATTCCACCAAACAAATGTTAGAAAAGACTACATGATTTTATAAAGTTTATAGTTAAGTAAAATAATAAAACTAAATATTTTTAAAATATTTATAGTTTATTTAATGAAGTTCTCGTTAATTAGAATTTCTATTTATTGTCTTTTATTTATATTTTTCATATATTTATACAGTCTTATAACTAATAACAAATTTTAAAAGCTTTCGTTAATATAGCTTGAAGTCTCCGCTCTTTTTAAGAAAACCTTTTCAAACATGAGAAATTTCCATTTTTATTTATTTTTTTTTAACCACTATTTTTGTACAATAATTTCTATTCTATTTCATTAGTACACATTACAATAAAAATACAGTAAATATTTCTGCATGAAAATGGTGGTAGCAAAAAAATGCCGAAATGCCTATTTATTTATTTATTTATTTATTTATTTATTTATTTATTTAAATATCTTCAAAAATTGTGGAGACTTCAAGCTTTGTGTTTAGTTAATGTTTAGTAAACCCTGATTTTAAAACATGATGTCACAAACAAATGTTTAAAAATATATACCACTTGAAAGCTTTACATTACTTATGAAAATATTAAAATCTATTCTGTTACAATGAATGGAATGACTGAAAATTTTGAAATGTAAAGCACGTAAAATTAAATATTAGGTCTACCGGAAATTCTGTTCTTTTAAATTAATAAATTAACACCGACATTTTTTTTTTTTTTTTTTTTTTAACACCGCTTATATGGTACTTTACCAACTATCATCTTAAAAGCTGCATACAAATATTTAATATTTATCCATAGATTTTCGATGTCACTATTTCTATTCAAAACGAAAGAAATTTCCTGTAGACCTAATATTTGTTGAATGTACTGATCGTATATTTCGCAAATCACTATTAGAAATATTTTTACTTTGTTCTTTCTTAATTGAGCTGAAACATAAAATAACAAAACTAATTTTATGTAATATGCACTAACATCAGTGTTTTGTAGGTGACAACGCTTAAAAGTTTAGAGATATTAGCGAATAAGTAAATCTGACAGTAAATAAATAAATAAAAATAAAATAAAATAAATACTATTGTAAAATCCTTTCCGCCGAGCAAAAACACTTAAATTTCTTAGGCAGCCAAAAGAAGGAATAATATCAAAATTATTTGCCATTATTTTTTCATCGGAACTCCATATCTCGCTTACTAAAGGTCTGCCATTAACTTTGCAGATAATTTTCTAATAAATCATCAGTGCTCAATCTTTCTTGTTAGCCGTACTCATTTTTTTAGCTGCATTGTGAAGCTCTGAGATGAAGTATTTTTACGGCAGGAACAGTAAGTAATATTTTTTTGCTTGTTAACAACATTATTAACAATTAAAATTTGTACTTAAGAAATGCACCCTGACGTAAAAATCGTTTAAATCCTTATAATAATGTAAAAAAATATATATTAAAAAAAAAAAAAAAAAGAAGGCAGCTAATTTAGTTCTGCAGAATTAATAATGTAATATAATTATGATTTTATTATATTTTTTAACTATCTTTTTGATACCTTAGAAACTTAAGTGATTTTGCTGGCCTAGGTAGCATTTACAATAGTTTTTTTTTTTTTTTTTTTTTTTTTATGAAATATCGCATATTTTTACAGGTTATGCATGTTAATGCGTTTATAAATATGATATATATGCATAATGTGCTCTTGTAATTGAATAACGCAGGTATCTAAAACTTAAAGTACGTGGAGAGCCATACTGTAAATCTATTTTACTTATATAGATTTTAAATAAATTATATAGATTTTATATAAATTTTAAACCAGCACAACCGGTTTCGAATGATGTAGCCTTTCTTCATCAGGTGCAAAAAAACACGTGCTACTGCCTTGGAGGCAAAAGCAAGACTGAAAGCAGGGCAAAATCCAGAGGGGGAAGAGCAACCCAAACAACCAATAGGAATCATCATGCAGGACCAAACAGAGAGGAACACACACACACACGAAATAAAAAAAAGAGGGAGGGAAGGAATAATCAATTAATTTTTTTGTTTTATTTATTTAATTAATATTATACTAATAAGTAAATTTAATAACATTTATTTATTAAATTTTTTTTAATTAGAATTATTTTATTATGTAATTAACATAATGAAGGAAATTATTTAATTGAATTAAACAAATTTTTCAGGCTGTAGACAGCAAAGTGGAATCAGATTTTACATTTACAATTTTATCACGGGTAAGGTAAATAAATAGCTAAATTTTCCAAAAAATCCAGTTCAGAAACGCGTTTGGCATGAAAGATAATTTTGGCACTCTTAAAATTAAAACTATGATCAAATTCCCAACTATACTTCGCAGTAGAAGATTTAGAAATTTCTTGATTAACAACATATCGAGAATGTTCACGTAAACGGCATTCAAGCTTTCTTTTTGTTTGACCAATATAAGATAAATCACAATTATTACAAGGGATAATATAAATGCCCCACTTATGGAGCTCCGGAACAAGGGATTTAGTTGAACAGAATTGGAATTTATTGACAGGTTTAAAAATAACATGAAAATTGAAACGCTTCAAAACTTTGGCTAATTTAAAACATAAGGGGGGATAAAAAGGCAAGACAACAAGATTATCAGGTTTAACTTTATCATCAATGGAAAGAATAGAATTATAAGTTGGCCTACTGAACTTTTTGAGAGCTTTATCAATTATAGAGGGTCTAAAACCTCTTTTAATAGCAACAGCCTATAAATAATTGAGATCTTCTTTAAGAGAACAAGTATCAGAACAAATTTCAAGGGCACGATACACGTAAGTGTAAAAGGTGCTAATTTTTTGTTTAGCCGGATAATTAGAGAGCGCATGGGGAGGGTTAGAAACAGAGAAAGGTTTCCTGTACACAAAGGTTTTAAAAGAGGAATCGCACCTAATAACTAAAACATCAAGAAAAAGAAGTTGATTACAATTTTCTAACTCGAAGGTAAACTGAATATGGGGATCAATAGCATTAGCAATATTAAGAATGGCATAAATATCAAACGGATTTTCAACAAGAATGAAAGTGTTATCTACGTAACGTAACCAGCATTTTAAATTTAACATCTTTAATAATTTTTCTCCAAGTAATGCATATAGATATCGGCAAGAATAGGAGATAAAGGATTACCCATACTGTTTATAAACCATCGCACTGTTTATAAAATTTGTTATTAAATTCAAAAGTAGTTTGGGAAACTCAGAGTTTAGTTAGATTAACAAATTCTTTGATTTCAATGTCAGAATAACGAAATTCGCGCAACTTTTTTCTAAACAATTAAGCGCACCTTCAGTGGGGACATTAGTAAATAAAGACTTCACATCAAGAGATAACATTGAGCCATTTACAGGATTCAGATTATTTAACTTCTTTACAATATCATAGGAATTTTTTATAGTATGACTATTAGTGCTGCATAAAGGAGAAAAAATAGCAGCTAAAAATTTAGAGAGGAGATAAGTAGCAGTACCAATATTCGAAACAATAGGTCTGAGGGGAACATTATTTTTATGAAATAATTTTTGTAAATAAATTTCTCAGAATAAAATACTTTTGCATTGTCTTGACACCGTGAAAGCCAGAAATTACTTCAGAAAATTTTCTCAATCTTTCTGGCTGTGTATGTGTCGTTGTGTCTGTATGACTACAATGCAATATTTGTACGGTTATCACGTGAAAACGAATGGGCGGAATTCAACAACAGATGGCAAGAATTCAGGTCTGTACCCAACTTAAAATTATATTTGTCATCTTTTGTGAAATCGTGGGGGGGGGGGGAGAGATGGGTTACGAAGGGGAAATTTTGAAAACCTCTTTTTAGCGCTAAATTTGTCCTGGAATATCTATGGGAGTTGCAGTCACGAATTTTGGTGCGTAAATTGTTCATGAGTATCCGACGCTTGTAACAGGATCTTACAAAATTCCCTCCCTTTCTGCCTTTAGGTCCAGAGTGGCACTAAACATGTTTCCAAGCGTAACCTTGCAACAAAATATCTTATTAAGATTAACTTTTATGTGTAGGTTATTTAGGAGTACTCAACACGCATTTTAAAGGGATTTCGTAAATTTCGACCTGTACCATCTTTAGAGGAAGGAAAAGTTTTCTAGAGTAACTCTGTTCCAAATTATCAAGGATTTTTTTTTTTTTTTGATGCATCGAATGGTTATGCGTATTCAATACACATAGTAAAAAGAGAATTTGTGAAATTATTTTCTATCCCGGGACACGTTTTCAATCTTCAATCTTCGCCAAAATGCCTTAGAAAAGCGATTTTTAAAGAATGTGTCGGTTACACGTAATTCTATTCACCTAGTATGAAGAGATTCTACGACATCCCCCCCCCTACCACAATTCAAGAGTGGGAAAGGGAAGCAAAAAAATGTTTTTAAACATAACTCTGCTCCAAATTATCTGAGGAAAGCTTTTTTTTTATCGGTTGGTTAGGTGTATGAAAAAAACCGAGTACTATACTTATTAAGATCTATGTGTTTTGTGCGAGACGATTACATTTACCATAACTATCAAAATTTATCAAAATTTAATACAACGTTTGAAGTTATCGTGTTCATTTATACACAAGCATGCATTAATTTACAGACGTAAAAGCAACAAAAATGATTTCAAGGGATTTCAAAACTCATATAAACATTAAAATGTCATTTTGTATTTTTCCATGATAACAATACACCTCTCACATAACAATATGTTGTCAATTTAATGATGTATTTTCTTTCACCGTTGGTACTTGTAACAGAAATTGGTGATAGACTACTCTTCTATCAATTTAATCCCATTTTTATCAATTATTTTTCTTATTAATAAACTTGTTTCTTATACTCGTTTATATTTCGTAAATTTTAACACAAAACTGTTTTTAATAAAAATATTTCAATTATTCTTTCACAAAAATAAAATAAAATAAAACAATCCGTTTATGTTTATTAATAATTTTGAAGGCCCCTCGATTAAAAATTTTTTCGAGATGTATGTAGTTCCTGATCAATTTCTCAAAATTTTTGTGTTAAACATCGCTAAATTCAAAGTAATTTCCCTGTGCATAGCCCCCCATTTTTTTTCTTTTGAAAATGTGCTAATGTGTATTAGGAGGATTAAACTTTCAGCTTAAGAGGCGTATATTTGCGCTAGGGCGTTGTTTGCAAAGCTAAACAACAAGAAGAAAAATAAGAAGTTGTTAACCGGTAATTTTTATGTTTTCAAAATTACTGTACTCAATGCCCTTACATCGAATCGACTAGCAAATTGGTATACTTTGTTTAGATTATAAGCTCAAATAGAATGCCTATCATCGATTTGCTTTTTGCAAAAGAAATATTCCATATTTTTGATATCTTTAGAGTTGAATCATATAATAGTTTTTGTTTGAAATATCAGAATTCTCATTGAACGTAACACAATTAAAGCAAAAAAGTTTCTTTTTAAAAATTTTGCATTCTTTTTTATTCGCTTACATTCATCTTTTTTTTTTTTTTTTTTTTTTTTTTTTCTTTTTCTTTTAACGTTTAAAATTATATCATATCTAAAAAATATATTTTGATTATCTGTATAATATTTCTCTAACGTTGACCGATTACTATTATATTTTGTAGAAACGATACGATAGTGGAGCGATTAAAAATAATAATAAATAAATAAGCATTATTTACGCACGCAGACTCAGTTCAGTGATCTAATAATAATAATAATAATAATAGTAATAAAATAATAATGACGACATTTGTCTCATGAGATAATTTTACAGAAAAATGTACTTTTGAAATTTGTATCTTTACACTCTTTCGAAATGTTGTTTTAAACATACCAATATTTTAAAGGTATAAACAAAATATGAAATTTTTTGTCATAAATTGACAAAAAACGCAGCAATAAGAAGTATAATAAAAATAGACACTAAGTTTTTTTTTTTTTTTTTTTTTTTTTTTTTTTTTAACTTTCCGAACGTACATATGTAAGGAAAGTATTGTAATCATGTCAAAAACCCAAGTTCGAGATTTTGGTGTTTCTATCCTTTTTGAGGTTCCCTGAGTATGTTTTCACTATTTTTACTGTGGTGTATGTATGTCAGTAAACACGCCAGCGTCTAAACGCTTTGTTCGAATGAGCTGTAAGTTCACTCTTAAAACTGTAGCTCTTAAATATAAGGCACAAGTAAATTATGCATTCTATCAAGAGGCTCACTGTCAAAGTGCCTCTGATACTGGAAGAAATATAGAAGGCACAACAAAATGAAAAGCACCGACTGAACTTCGATCTCGGCGTGAATTACAGACTCAGATTTGTGCCTTTAAAATCGCTGTTCAGATTTCTAAGCGCTGCATATAACGGAACTGAGCATGCGTAACAACCGAACCCAGCATGCATCAGTGTTTTTAATATGTTTACGTTCGAAGAAGATTGCTACAAGATATTGTGTGTGCACCTGTTTCTGTGAATTTCTGTAAAAATATGGATCAGTCGAGTGAAAAGCTTTGAAATAATGTCAAATTGAAAATGTGAAATAAATGTCAAACAAATGTTAATTGAAGTTTGAACGACAATACGTACGAAACAATTTCTTGGAATGAAAGTAGAATAGCCATTATGAAGAGTGGATAGAAAATTACTTAAGGATAAAGTAAGTAAGTACACTTTTGCTAAATAATAGTTTCATTCGTTTGAATTTTATGTTAAAATTTAAATGTAGCTCGTACGTTGTATGCCACAAGTATATATATATATATATATATATATATATATTTTAAGTATGGTAAAAAATATTTTAATTTTAAATTCAAAGATAAAGTTCATTAGGTTTATAATAATTTATTTTTATTCTCCCTGTAATGATGTGACACATTGTAAATTTTGTGCTTTGTAAATAGAAGTTTTTTTAATGTGTATTTTTATTACATTATCTTATTAAATGAGATTCATATGTTGATACTAGTGAAAACATTGCCGTTTTTTATATGTTAAAGTAATTTATTTCTCCCGTGTGCTTTTATCATCTGCTGTTCGGCTTAAGGCAAGTTGTCTACATTAGTGGCCTGAGCCTGAGGGGTTGCTCTCCGTTGGGGCTTTTATAAGGGGACCTATCCTGTATATTTATGCAAGTTTGAGAGAAAACTGTAGAAAGCTTTAAATGGATAGGTTGACAAGGGCAACCCGTGATCAAACCCAGCACTTCATGTCTACCAGTTTTGAACACAACCGCATGGCTACTGATGGAGTACTTATTTTCTTAATTTATTTTCTTTGTAGGTGTGCATTTTACATATTTTATTAATTGCTTACTCTCCTTGATGCTAAACTAAATCCGGTATTCCGGAATTCCTGATAAATTTTGTTTTGCTGCAGGTAGAATTCTGCTTCTGGGTGCATAATAACAGTTTTTTGCATTTTAAGTTGTTTCATATGTGCATATTATTTAAAAAATTAACTAAAATATTTTAATCAGAAATTTAAATTTATCATAAATAAATATAAAATCGTGAGTATTTTTTTATTTTTTAAATCTTTATAGGTGAATGTATAGAGGGAAGAAGAGGCCAGTGCCCAGTACTTCTTTTTAGCGAAAAAAAAAAAGAAAAGAAAGCTCTACAGAGAACAAGTAGCAGTTTTACATGTCAAAATATATTTTATTCTGAACTTTCCCAGCAATAACAGTAAGTTTTTTAGATTGGTTCAAAATGTAACTGTTTAAGAAGTTTTCAAAACCATTTCTATCAAATCATTTTATTAAAATATTAAAAATATTTATGTGAATGTTAATAAAATATAATTATTTAACTCGCTTGTATTTTATATTTACTACATATTCTAACTACTTAGCAGCAAAAATTTACAAATTTTAATTTTATTCATTTATTTATTAGGTAATCAGTGATAATTAAACATAATTAAAATTAATGTTATAATGATTATAGTAAGGAAATCTAAAGTAAATGTTAACATTTTATGTTTATCTCCTTTGAGGGATTAGCAGTTCTGAAATTTAAGATATTGAATGAAGGTGTCGCAATGTTTCTATATTTTTATATGCATTTTAATATGTTGTTACCACTATTAAAAAGAAAAAATAATTCTTGAAGTTTCAATGTTATAATATTTTTCTAAATTATTGTTCTGAAATAATAGTGACAAAAGAGTAAAATAACACATAAAAATAGAGCAACACTGTGATCCCTGTAAATATTTTAAATAGCAGAAACGATGGATTGGCAAACAGCAAAATAATTAGTTCAAAAGAGTTTTCTTTTCATCAACATTTTTCAATCAAATAATCTTTATTATTTATTTTTCCAAAATTTAATTACTTTTGAATTTAGTAAATTATTCTGCAATTTATGTTAAGCAACTTTCTTGAGGTAATGTTAATATGTGAAGTTAAGAAACAAATTGGAAATTATGAGATTTTAGACTTAAATTTTATTTATTTGTATATGTTTTAAATTTAATATGTAAATATTATTTGAACTGAATACAAGATAATTGTAAAGTGCATGCACACGCACACACAACAACAACACTTTAAAGGTTAAAAAAAAAAAATGCCATAAATGGGAAAAATCAAATAACAGTTATTTTGGGTGAAAATTATTAAGTTGATGCACCATCAGGAAAAAGAAATGTTGGCTAATTGTTTTCAAAATACAGAAATTTTGCATCGAAAACAGCATGACAGCTGCAACAAATGTTGGGGCTTTTATGCTGCATCTTGTTTTTTTCTTATCCTCCAGATGAATGATTGCGCTTAATTCAGAAGCGTAGTTAATGAGCTATATTCATGTGCATTCCTATAACTATATTTTTTGGTCACTTCTTAAGAATATCTTTTTTTTTTTTTTTTTTTTTTTTGCATCTGATCTGTGCAAACTAACATTTATATAAGCTTAACCCCATAAATTGGGGAAATATACAATTTTTTTTATGTCCAAATAAGCATAAAACTTTTAGTAGATGGGAAAAAAAAAAAAGGCACAAATGCAATTTTCATGAAATCACTGAAACATTCCTTTAATAAAAAGCACAAAAAGGAATTAAAAATAAGAAACTTCTATTCAAAATCCCATTGTGCCTAGAGAGGATGGTACACATTGAAAATCATTCTTTGAAATTACTGTCTTAGAGTTATGAAAATTTTGAGTACATGCACAAATGTATCACTATTAAATATATTAAAATTTCTCAAATTATTAACATTTTATTTTATTTTTTAAATTTTTAAAATGTTTCATGAGAATGCCTTTTTTAATTTCCCCTTCTATTTTACATTATTATGATTTATCAATATATTTTAACCATATTTCTGCATGAATTTAACCACTGATTGTTAAATTAAATGAAAATATATATACATATATATGTTTGAATGCTGAAATGACATGTAAATTTTTAACACAAAATTATTTAAAAGAAATTAACTGATCAATATATAAATTAATACACAAATATGTTTAGATTATATTGAGAAATTATAATATTGTGAAATCGAGAGGAAAATTTAGAAACTGAGTCTAATGGAGCATTTTAATACTTTAAAAAAATGGCTTAAAATTTTAATATTTTTCGAGAATTTTTAATATATTTAACATTGAACCATTTTAATGCACGTGTATGTAAATTTTCATACATCTAAGACAATAATTTCAAAGAACGATTCTCAAAGAGCACCATCCTCTCATATGTGCTTTTCAGAGGCACAAACAAGTAAAAATGTATCTCTTAATTCCAAAGGCACCATATGTGCCTTTTAATTTTCAAGGGCAGAAAAATCACATATCCCTGTTGATTTTCAGAGGCACAAAAATCAAAAATATGCCTCTTAATTTCAAAGGCACCATTTGTGCCACTTACCTTTCAAAGGCACAAAAGTGAAAAATGTACCTCTGAAATAAGAGGCACAGTTTTAAGAGTGACGGTACGCATGTTGCAAGTCATCATAAAGCGAACCCTATTGATTTTGGTGAATCTGGCACTTATAGTTTTTTACAGGGACACAAAGAAAAATTCTTTATGATTATGGTCTATGGGACCAAAATCTTAAAAGTGCGATAGTATCTAAACGCATTATTCAATTGAGCAAAAAATTTATACACATATTATAGGTCACAGTTACTCAATCTGTATAGATTTTGGAGAATCTGTCAGTTATAGTTTTTTTACAGGGACGCAAAGAAAAATTCTTTATCATTATGGCCTATGGGACCAAAGTTTAACAATTGCGATAGCGTCAAAATGCCTTATTAAACTGAGAAAATAATTTATACACATATTATGGGTAATAGTCGCATGACCTACAAGAGTTTGGTGAATATAGCTCTTATAGTGTTTTTTTACAGGGACACAAAGAAAAATTCTTTATCATTATGGCCTATAGGACCAAATTTTAAAAAGTGCGATAGCGTCTAAACGCCTTATTCAATTGAACAAAAAAAATTCACACATATTATAGGTTACAGTTTAAAAAATTCCTTATTCAAGTTAACTGGAAATTTATATACATATTATACATCACCGTGACACGAATTTCACGAACTTTAGAGAATCTAGCACTTATGGTTCTTTTTACAGAGACATAATGCAAATTTCTTTATAATTGTGGCATATGGATTCAAACTTTAAAGTACGATAGCGTCTAAATGCCGTATTCGATGGAGCTGAAAATTTATATAAATATTATAAGTTACTGTTGCACTAACTATAAGCATTTTGGTGAATCCAGCCTTTGTAGGCTTTTTACAGGGACACAATGAATAAATTCTTTATTTTTATGATCTACGTGTTTGGTAAAATAGTGTTAAATTAAACATCGTGTACTATAAAATGAAAAATACCCAAACACCCTATTATAATTTTCTCTTTTGTTTAATTAACAACTCCTCTTACTATACTTTATCTACAAAACCGTTAATTACTCAATGTTTGGAAAGTCTTGTGGAGTCACTCTAGAATTTTTTTCTTTTAAACAAAAAAAAATATGCTAAAAAATAAAATAAAAAATAAATTAAATGGTATCTCCAACATGGCGGCAAAAATTAAAAGTGGTCATAGGGGTCCTATACTAAAGCTGGCCTGCTGGTGGAATTATGAAAACTGAATCGTCAAACATGATTTTTTTTTTTTTGAAAATTTTCTTTGAATGATTTTGGGTTAACTATCATTAGCGTTTCATCCCCCTTTCCCTCCCCCCGTCTCAATGAAAAAAAGGATTTCTCAAGAACTGAAATTTATATTGGGTGGTGAAATTGATATAAGTCTTATAAGTTTCAAATTTTAAAGGTAAATAGACAAAAAGAAAGATACTGCGAAAATTTCGCAAGGGTTTGCTAGTATGCAATAATTCACAAAACATTTTTTAGGCATTGTTGTCAATTTTAGCCATCCTTAGCTACATGAAAACTGTAATAGAAACTTTTTATATACATAGAATTTCTATAACAGTTTTGAATGAATAATTAAAATAACATTTGAAGAATCCAAAAAGGGCTAAAGTTCGCAAATAAAGCTCTACCAACAAAAGTGAAGTATTAGGACTTTATTCTGTTATAATTTTCAGCTTTTAGTTACATATTGTTGTTACAATTTCTTTGCAATTTCTGTTTTCAAGTTCACGCGGAGGTATTCGGAATAATTTGAAATTCTGTAACAAGTTTAGAAGGTTTAAAAATTTCAAATTTATGGAGGTTTTCACTGTCTGAAAACTTCATTTGCGTATCTCTTAATGTACTGTATATGGGTGTAGTATTCCGAAGGTAACATTCCTCAACCCATAGTGCAAGTGAAACAACGTTAAGAGAAATTTTTAACAGACTTTTTCTTTATTTCATGCATTGTTAAGATGAGTGTTGTCAGATTTTTTTTTTTTTTTTTTTTTTTTTTTACTTTTTATTATATATCCACCACAAAATTTTAAATGTAACGGCTGTCATATCACTTCGAAGATTAATTGTCCATTATTTATATCGAATATCACATCTCAAAATTATTGGTGACAGTTGAATAAAAAAGTTGAAATATCTGGCCACACATGTTAAAATATAAAAACTCATATTTTTTAAAAGCCAATTAGTTGCAGTTTATGCCTAAAAAAATGCCTTGAAGTTTATGCCTAGAAGTTTATGTATAATAGTAGATGAGCAATATTAGGGCAAAACTGAACTACATCTAAACGTCGTTGCATTTCCCTCACTTAAACATGTAGAAAATTTATATATTTAAAGTTGGAACAGAAAGGACATATTGCAAGACGATGGATATTTACGTTTGTAATCCACATTTTATTGGTTAAAATAATAATTATCAGTGATAGTGAAATAGTAGTATTATTTCTGGCATTAAAAAATAGAAAAATTAGAATGTAACTTGAATTACTTGAGTGACAAAAGTACTGCACTGGAAAAATCGTTGAACAATAAATAAAGAAATAAAACTTATAGCTAAATGTGAATTGAATTTTCTGTTATTAATAATGATTATATGCATGTATTATGACCTTTTTTTTAAATATAGTGTTTCTCCTTTACCCAGATTAAAAAAAAAAAAAAAAAAAAAAAAAAAACTGTAAGAAATTGTAAACCTTTCATATAACATGAAGATATTTTGAACATAGAAGATTTTGATAGATATTTTGAACATACGCAATTTGAAATGCTAATAATATATATATATATATATATATATATAGTATTTCCACCATTTTTCTTTGTTCAGAAATCCTTGTAATATATATATATATGTATATGTATGTATCAAGGCCTTCCGGAATAAAGAAATATTGCAGGTAATAGTACCTTTTTATCTGCAGTTTATTTTCAAATTACTATGCGAAATTCTATGTTTTAAATACCTTCATATCATAAATTTTTACAGTTTTTTCTGCAGATCTTTTAGTTCGATTAATCATTTTTTTTTAATGGCAAACTATAGTTATTATTAAAATGTAATAAAATCTGTTTCATATCTGATTTATACATTTTAAATTAAAAAGATACAGAAATTCTGAGATTCATGCATTTTACAAATTTCTGTTCATAAGAAATGGAAACAAACGTATATTATTTTAACTTATAATGTTTTATTTGCACAGAGTTATAGATGACAGTTAAAACATAAAATTGTCTCTTAAATAAACTTTCAACAATTTCAACCGATTCAATTTTACAGCAGCAATGAATATTATAATCATATCTTCTTTATACCAGCATTTTAATAATCCAACACACAAACTTTTAAATAAAATGCTTATTTTATTTTATTTTATTTTATTTTTTAATTATTAAAATGGCATGTGTGATCATCTTTAAACGGAGATTTCGAATATAGTTTTACTTTAACAGTGGAAAAAAAAAAAAAAAAAAAAACAGGAAAATTTGTTTTACATTTACGTTAATTGTTTAATCATCTATGAAATAAATTTTAAAACAAAATTCCTTTATCACAGAATAAATATTTTACGTAGATGTATCATTAAAAAATATTAAACGGTTTTCAATTTTTTTTATGAAGTTGCATCGATATTGAGCTAAGATAACGAAGGTTAAAAAAAAAATGAACAGAAGTTAATTTTTTAATCACAAATTAATTTTCAATTATCGTGTTAACACCTAGTTGGTTACAAATTATTCATGTTTTTAAAAATATGTTGTAGTCTTATTTTATTATTATTATTTTTTTAATTTTCAGATTTTGGGAAAAAAAATCTGTTTTGTGCTTTGTAAAAAATTAATAGAGTATCAATAATGAAGTTTTAATAAGTTAAACCCCTGCAAAAATTAACAGAGTTAAGCTCATAAGCTAAGTTATAAGAAAAAATGGGGTATTAATTTTTTTCTGCTTACTTTAATATTTTTACTTTTATTTTCATTTTATGAAGATTTTATTATTTATATTTATTAACATTTTAATAAATTTTATCTTTTTTTTTTTTTTTTTTTTTTTTTTTTTTAAATAAAATTTACGATAACAGTATAGCAGAAAATACAATTGTTTGAAAGTGTAATCTCATAATAATAATAATAATAAAAAATATATGAAAAGAAATTTGAGAATGGCATATTGAAATATTATTTTTGAAGCATTGAATTAGAAAAATGTATAGAGCTGTGTATAACCGCGAGGGGGATGTGTGTGACTGTGAGCTTTGTATAACTGTGTAAAATAGAATATTTTAAAACGATACATTCTATAAGTAAGAAATGTAGAAAATTTATATTTTTATATACACTATACATTATTTTGTAAAGTATATAAAAAATATTTGGAAGAGCAAAACAAGGCAATAATATATATAGTATTTGGGCAAAAGCACTTGGTATATCTTAAACTTTATATAAAATCTAGAAATTTATGTACGTTAGAGTGGTTTGCACTCATAGTTTTCACAAATAGGAATTTGGATACCACTATATTTATACAGTAAATTTAGATTTCACTAAAGCTGATATCTGATGATATATTTATAAATAAAAATTACTAAGGTAAAGCTAGGAGAAATTGCACACAATTCAACAGGTTGATATAAAAAAATCAAAATATTAATTTTTTTGCTAAACTATTGCATAATTTTGAATTGATCCTTCTTAAGCATTTCCATTGCTATTTCGTTGCTCTGTTATAATTTAAAAGAAGAGCTGGAATAAAATCAAGAGAGCTAGCTATTTTGCGCAATTATAGGGTAGGAGTGATTGCGCACTTGGGTAGGAGAGATTGCGCTTAATTATAACTACAGTTACATTAACAATAATAACAATCGCACTTAAATGACATTGTTGTAATTTATTTTTAAACAAATATTTTTGTATTTAGAGTGGATATTTTGATTGAAAATTAAAAAATGAGAAAAATAAAAGAATTATATATATATATATATATATATGCATATAAAACTACAAATATTAATTTAAAGAAAATATATTTAAAAAACCCGGAAAAGAACAAGACTAGATAAAGGACAAGACCTAAAAATAACATTAAATTACTAGATAACACGTTTAACTTAAAATTGGTACATTTCTTTTTCAGCTACGATGGTTTCTTGCGTGCTGAACGAATCTCTTGTTGTTCGCGATCATTGAACTTATTGTTGTAGATGGTGAAGTTATTGTGCAGCCACCTGCCACATGTAAACCTGTTGGAGACGGTGCAATGCACTTCCGAGCAAAAAAAAAAAAAAAAAAAAAGGTGTTAGAACACAGTGTATGAAATGATTTATGGTTAGTCCTGCCCATTTTTAAGCCCAGAATCCGCCCAAAGTTTACTATGTATTAAGTTTTTTTTTTTTTTTTTCCTTTTCCTCAAAAGCTTCCGCCCCAAAATGTTCAAAACACAAAACCTAAATTCCCCATGGTTAGAAATCTTCTCGTTTGAACTTTAAAATCCATTTACGTCTATTCAGTTTATTTATTTATTTTTTAATTTAGACAATTACATTCCTTAAAAAGAAGTTTGGGTAAGCTGATATTTTTTGCTTGCATTCAGTTTTATCCCCTCGATTTAAGCAGCGGACATCTGCACGAAACTTGAGCATCACACGTACTTGAAAATATTGCAAAACTAAATATATATACAGTATCATTTAAATACTTTGTGATAAATTATTCATAGGCTAACAGTAGCATTCGAGAAGTAAATCCCACCAGAGGTGTGGCTTTTTTCGATTGTGCCACTCCTAAACAATTTCAGTTTCAGTTTCTGGGGACTTTCTTTTGTAAGATGTTCCGTCTCCAGCCTATTGAATTAGTTCAGTCCTTTGTCGAAGCTATTTACTGGTGCAGTTTCAGACATTCAACAAATCTCATCCTCATTTTCTTGTCATTATCAATAAGCTACGGAATCTTTATTAGTATAGATTTTTTATAAAAATCAATGCGCAAACTCTCCCATTTTGGCAGGAATGATTGCGCAGTCTTTTATCAAATATTTATTCGGTTTTAAAGAAATTCATGGGGCTCGTTCCATCAGTCTAGGTTAGTAGCTTATGAAAAATCGTCTAAATTGAAAATATTTTATATTACTACCATTGTATTGAAACTCTTAGGAAGTGTTATGAAAAATTCAATCATTTATTTTTGAGAACGAGACAAAATAACCGAGTTTTATCTTAAAATCTTGAAGCAATCAACACACTCATTTAAGTAGGCACTTCACTATTGATGGTGTAACATCTCCTAAAATCGCAATTCGCCCATTGTACTCTTTCTTGCCGATCCCCTATGTACGCAATCTCTCCTACCTTAAGATCTCTCCTAGCTTTACCTTATATAAAAATTCTGATATCTGAATTCCCACTTGCGAGAAACTGTTTGCAATAATATGTTTCATAAGCAGGACATTTTTTTTTTTTTTTTGAATAAAGATGAAATAACTTTTTGATGCAAATGAAGAGAATTCAGATGAAAATTTAAAAGAACTGCAAACTTATTGGAAATTCGATTTGGCTTGATCCACGATTGCATGAATCATGAAATAAATATTTTAGGGTTCTCAGCAGTCACTATTTTGAATACTACTTTTTACATAAAACAATCTTTTATAAGATATAAACTGCAAAATATTAATGAAGATTACTATTTAAAAAAATGATATTCAATATAGTGACTAGTGAGTACCCTGATATTTGATGCTGAAATCAATAGTTACTAACACTTGTACTGTATATTGCAACATTTTGGCTTGATAGAAATGATAGTTTTTAGGAGTTTCACATTCACTAATTTTTTATGTTCGCAAAACAACAAGCTAAAAATAGTTTTTATGTGTGCTCTAAATACAGTTAAACAGAGTTCATTATCAGCATTCACCTTTAGTATATCGTTCTTCAACATTTCTCTTTGTGGCACGGGTTGAATTGGTACGGTTGCTTAAAAATGGAAATTCCTAAATATTATGAGTACACACAATGGCTTTAACCTGCATTCTGCTACATTTTTTATGTATTTCCTTGGATTATTTTCAGTAACTTCAGAAATTGTCGGAACATTTTCATGAGTAAATTCTTGTCAGCTGCGTCCAAAAGTTTGCAATGATTAATTATACATGCTATTTATCTAATGAAATATGTCGTAAAGCTAACGGATATTTCTCGCATAAAGGCACTTAATTTAATGCAAAAATACAGTAGGAATTTATTTCTATAAATTTTAAAAGCAAATCTGAAATTTGCCAATTTTAGTCAAATTCCTCCGGACAGCCAACGCATTCTTTTCAATAATGGCGTACGATAATCCCTGCATTACGATAATTCCTGACTATAAGTTGCCTCAAATGAATTTGAATATTTACTGAAATTTGTGCTTGGTAGATGTCAGTTGAAATCATTCATTATGAAGTCTTTAAAATACTCGTTTCCGTGCATTTCCTTGATTCTGTGCATTTTTATCAGTCAGTAAATAGCGCCAGCTATATGATCACATGTCATTGTATGGTCTTCCCAATAAACTATTGGTTACAGTTAGCAGCAAAATTATTCGAGCGCTTGTTATAATTCCTATATAAAAAAACAACTTAATAATGTTTTGTTAAACAAATCCTTATCGAATCATGTTCTTATTCAGTCTAAGAACATGAATTATTGCTACTTCTCGAATAATTTTTCTGCCGACTGTAAATGGGGAACAAAAGAGGTATTTTGCTCCTGCGCACACGTCAAACAAGTGAATTTCTAGAATGTTTGCTTTATATTACAGTACATTTTTAAGGTAAAATAAGGAGTGTTTGATCTTAAATTTAGTTTCTTACCTAATTGATTTTGCACTTTAACTCATAAACAATATTTTACAAGCCATCAGTTTTCCATCATAGGCTGAGAAGTTCTGCTGACGAAGCTGATAGACCAGAACTGCCGGGATCGATTGCAGACCGGATCGTATACCTAGCATTTCATAGTTTCCCGCAATTTTCTCTAAAATTCGTCTAACTACGGAATAGAGCCCTTAAAAAAATCCTCACCGAGGGCATTCCACTAAGATCTATGATCCACGTGCAATAAATCGAATTTTATCTCTACATCAACATCGTTACTAGACGTCAGTATCTGGCACTCTTCACGATCATTTGTGAATATAGATGCAATTGTTTCACACAATTCATAGTCCGTCGGCGTAACACGTGTATGATTTTAAGAAAGCAAAGTTCGATCACGTCTAAAAATTAGGCCCAGTTACAGCATTATTTATAATGCCCCTTTAATACGTTTAGAGTAATCTTCCTACCATAAAAGTATCTCCATTTATGTAACAGTATGTATAAATAAAATAAATCTGATTCTGTACTAAATTACGTGAACAAGCATTTCTTTTTTCATAAAATAATAACATGAATCATGCAACATAGTTGAAACAAATGGACCTGGACTTGAGCAATAGATAAAACATTTACAGCAATAGTGACAGTTAATAAAAATGTGCTGGAATTTGGCTCTAAATTAGTTGAAATCTATATGATATAGTCATATATATATAGTGTGCAATTTGAAATATTCATAATTTTATAAATGTACACGTTTTTAATAGCATTAATTTTAATGAGATGATATAAATATTTCCCGTAGTCCTATATTCAGATTTTGTAATTAGATTTAGTGAACAAAAAAACAACGTTTTCGATGGCAGTATCTGATTTACGCATAGAGTTTTAAATAGAAATTTTCTATGATAAATTTTTAATTAAATTACAATGCATACATATATATATATATATATGTGTGTGTATATCTATCTATCTATCTATATATATATATATATATATATATATATATATATATATATATTAATAATAACTGTACGGCACATAACATTGCGATGGTTTATCTTTAAAATACATAACTATGTTTTTTTTTTTTTTTTTTTTTTCTTTTTTTGCAAATAATATTGTTTATTCTTTCACAATTAACAGATTAAACGGAGTTAAATTTTTGTTTTAACCCTTTGCGGCGCAGGGTATTTCCGATCATTTAAATTGCATTGCCACCGGAATTTACGAACAAAATTAAAATAAAAGAAATTTTTAATTTTCAGGTTTAAAAAAGGGGCCTTTTCTGCTATGTTATAAATGTAAATTTTTGCTAAAAAATTTCCGGTATGAGATTTTGCACTTGAGAATTAAAATTAGGTGTTCCATCAGCGGGAACACTGCGACTGAAAGGGTGAATTTATTTCGTTATCCCTGATTTACACAATTTTAAAACTTTACATCGATTTGAAACTGATCAACAAATGAGTGTTACTGCTTAGTTCGTTTGGCTGTATTTAATAAACCCGCACACAATAAGTAAAATCCGTAAAATTTTATGAAGACACAATATCTGTTTTATCTGTATTTTTTATTTATAATTTATGTATTACATTTAAGTTAGTGTTACATTTATTCTTTGAAATTTTCGAATTCAACATTACGGTTTAAAGTACTTTATGCACGTTAAAAAATAATTTTAAAAAATATTTTATCCATGTTATTATGTTTTACTTTAATAATGAAGGAAGTATGAATGTTGTATGATATCATTCTGTATGGTATCATAAAAATTCCCATTTTGCTTCTCAAAAAATACATTTTAATATAGAAGCACCATTTTAAACTGCTGCCGTAAATGATAAAAATATTCTATTTCCAAAAAGTCAGAAAATATATAATCTTTGAAATTTTCGTAGATCTTTATCTGTGTTTTCTATAACTTTATATGACATTTTTGAAGTTTAATAAAGATTTATTTCGAACAGTACTTCGGGAAAGAAAAATAATGTAAAGTACTCATAAATATATGATATAACGGAGTATTTTCTCTTAACTTTTCAGAAAAATATAAGGTGAACTTTTCAAAAAGTTATTTTTCAGATAAGAACTATTTTTAGAATTTTAAAGGTGAAATGTTACGGAAAAATACAGTTTTTATTCATATTTTTAATCATTCTAGAAATCTAAACCTGATAATTTTTTTTTAATAAATAATTTATTTATTTAAAACACATTTTATTTATGATTTAATAGTTATATAGTAAAATTGTTAAAATCAGTCTTATAAAGTTGTGAATAAATTTAAATCTGTGGATAAACTTGTTAATATGAAATAAGTAGCATGTAACAAAAGAAATTCATATTACTTTTAATGATTTACTTTTTAATTATATGAAAGTTAAAAGAATAATTATGCATTTCCAACTTATTCACTAGTTACTATTAATTCTCTCTGAAGAATTTAGCCTAAAAAAATATAAAAAAATTCCTTGAGAGGAATCCTTATTAAAGTTTTCTTGTTTAATTGATAATAAATAATAATTATAATAAGAAGTTCTTTTTTTCTAAATTATAAGTTGAGTTTAATCAGTGTTCACTGATAATAATTACGTACCAGGAATATTTTTTTACATAGGATACAGATTGAAAAATGGTGGATAGTAAAGGCATATGTATTTACATTTAAATAGAATTGATATTATATTCATATTGTGCATATGTTAATGACATATGTGCATATGTTAATGCATATGTTTAACCACATATGTTAATGTTGCCTCTGTAAACTTATCAATTTGAAAATGAATTGTATTATAACTCATTAATTAGAATATTGAATAATTGCGACATATTTTGAATGTATTATATCCTTGTTTTTTATAGACCACATTAATTTTACGAGACAGAAAATAATCAGGACAGGATAATATCCAGAAACGTTAACCTAAAGTTTTCTTTTTGAACTGTGTCATGGATAGTTTTTAATCTTTTAAATATCATTTCGATAAAGCCATAAAAAATATTCTGCGCATTGTTGAATTTATTTTCCTAACTATTTAACAATTACTTCATTTTTAATCCATAATCTTACTTAAATATTAATAACTTTTTAACGACAGTGAATTTGATTCAGTTCATGAGTAAATTAACATTACATTTGATACATAATAATATTTTTTGTTACATAACACTGATTAATAAGTAAATAAATAAATTATGTATGAATAAATAAACAATTTTTTGCTGATGATATTTCATATATATATATTATTTCAGCATTGGCCCGGTGATTTCCATTTTTGCTAAAATTTTCTCTAAAATTTTGGGCTATATATTAGATATAGATTATATTTTGTCGATTTTATTATAGATTCATACAAAACTTTTTACAAAATACTTCCAAGAGAGATTCCACTGCTTTGCATGAAAATTGCTTCTGACACCATTTCAGTATTTTCTTACGTAAAATGACCTCCTGAATCCGAATAGGACGCCCATTTTGCCCTATTATCTACTGTTTTTTAGGAACAGCCCCCAATTTTTATCATATTTCGGTGATTTTAAGGTCATAAGTTTGATTTTGAAGAGAGGGGAGTATTAGTTTAACCGTTAAATATCTTCTGAGGGGATACAGAGTTTGAAAATTGTAAAACATGGACATTTGCGACAAAGAAAAAGTTTTTGGGTGGATTTGTGAATAAGGAATTACATATCTTATATATTTTTTCAATCTGTTATTAACGTTATTTTTTAAGCTGTATATATATATATATATATATATATATATATGTATATTGTCTGTTTGTTTGTTTTCGTTTTTTAGGTGTTAAATTAATTATTTTTTCATTCATCAAATCAAATCCATGGTCATAAAATTATCGAACAGGGTAAAAAATTGAGGGAGGGAATGGTGTTTCTAGAAAACAGTGGGTGACTGGGCAAAATGGGAGTCATATTCGGATTCATAAGCTCATTTTACATAAGAGTACTCAAGAGTGGTATCAGAACTCGATTTTATTTTATTTATCATTATTATCATTAATTTTATCATTATTATTTATTTTAATATTATTTTATTTTTTGAAGAGCAGTGTTATCATACACAATATATGCAATTGTCAATTTTTTGGATAAAATATATCACAGAATTTCACAAATGTACCAGTGAATTTTAATTGTGTCATGAACAATTTTAAATAACGATGCAAATACTTTTCATTGAAGAAGGTAGCTCCAAATAGAACTATTTCTGCCTACATATTTAAAAGTTGTTATATTAAAATCAATGTCACTTTATGCTATATCTCCTGTTTAGATTACAAAATCTAAACGCTGACGATTATATATTTTTTAAGTATTCATTATCGTAACGTACAAAGATTATAATAAAAATTAACATTGAATTAAATATAAAAAATGTTCTATCAAAATAAAAACGTATGTTATGTTGTTCCAGGCGTGTTACAAAATTATTTTTAGTATCACAATACAATAATTTAAATTTTTCTGATGTAAATTTTTCTAATATATGGTATAAAAATTACAATAAATTCAATGTGCAACGCTATATTTATTATTTCCTTTTTGACCTTGTATAAGTCAATTTTTAAAAACACATTTTTCTTAACAATATATACAATTATTATTTGTAATGTTTTACTGTTTTATTTCTTTTTCTTTCAATTTTCATATTATTATTTCAAAAATATTTACAAAAATATTGCAAATTACAATTTTTTACATTTATTTATTTTTATTACGCCAAATTGTATCTGACAGCTCGCAGAAATTTACATTTTATTATACAAACATACAAGTACATGTATACTAGCAGTCTTTACCTGCTCTTGTAGTTACTATATTCAAATGAATGATAATAATAATAATAATAAATAATTTATATTTTCTTATATAACTTTGTCATAAAAAGTAAAAAGAAAAAAAAAAGAAGAAGAAAAATCCGGACGATAGCATCGAAAATTTTAAGGATTCTTTATATGAAGAATATATTCTTTATAAAAAGATTTTAATATTGTGCTATAAAGAATACTCTACTTACTACTCTACTTAATATTTATTTTCACATCCTTTTTTATGTCCATTTGTTTTATCCTGTCGACAATAAAATGACAGCAATTTCACGCCAAATATAACAATATGTTATGGGTGCAAGTCTATCGATATGAGAAAACTATTTTTTTTTTCCTTGTGGTTGCACATATGTTTCCTTTTTTAAATAAATTCTTCTGATTTTTTAAAATCTAAATATTGATGTGAATTAATTAATTATTCTAATATTATCAGTACACGTTTATTCTCTTTTTCAATACAAAAACAAATGTATTTATTAAGCAGGGTTCGTACGGGCCTTATTTTTTCCCTGAGTCTTATTCCGGTAATTTTGTACAACGATTTACGTTACAAAATAAGTTTATTCTATTAAGTTGAATTTTATGGTTTCAGAATACTGGTGTGAGACTCAGGGAAAAAATAAAACCCGTACGAACACTGTTAAGGCACGTGACGTGAATTTTGCGAGATGCATGATTTTTCTTTCTACTTTATTATTGATGTGTAAAAAATTATAATTATTTTTGTGTTGAAAAAATAAACGAACGCGTAAACATTTCAAGCATAAGCTTAATATGTTTAATTTATTAATTTTAATGCTAATATGAGGTTTTTCATATTTTAATTAATTTTAAAAATCGAATCGAAAATCGAATTTCGACGTGCATCAGGAGAGGTCAAAACGGACTTCGATGAAAAATCCTATAGCTGTGCGATAATATTTGCCTGCAAAATGAACAGCATTCACAAACAGACACACACACACATAGAGATTGAGAAACTTTGACTACTAAGTTGTGTGGAAAAGGGGTCTAATCTAACAGTGCTCTGAAAAATATTAAAATGTTCGCATGTTTGCCTCTATCACGATGATTTAAAAAATAAACTACACTACAAATCTAATACCCCAGTCACACTACAAATCAAAGCACCCCATAAAAAAAAAAAAAAAAAAAAAAAAATCTAGGAACGACATAAGAGAACAAAAATGATTTTAGTAATCGTTGTATACAGTGCTGCCACATTAAGGGAATTTTTATTCAATAGCAAACTCCAAATTTTAATTGTAACGATACTTTAAAGATTTCTTTGTAAGATGTCTTCGAAATGATTAGGCAACGACTACAATTAAAACTTAGTGGTGGATATTGAATAAAAAATTTCCCCAATCTGGCAGCACTGACTGCATATTCTAAAATCAATCACAAAGTATATTAGAATCTCCGGAAAAAAAAAATGTATCCTGACAAATCTATCGGAATTATATATTCATAATTTTTTTCTTTTAATTTAAATCTTTAATTTAAAGCAAATTACAAAATTACAGATATGGTAAAACTGGATCTATTGCAAAAATTAAGCTTTTATTAAGACATGCTTAAAACTCAGACGTGCTATAAATAGAATCACGGTGCAAAAAAAAAAAAAAAAAAAAAAAAAATGCTGGGAACAATATAAAAGAACAAAAAAGATTTCAGTGATCATCATATACAGTGCTGCGATATTAAGGGAAATTTTATTCAATAGCAACCTCCAAATTTTAATCGTAATAAAATATTCCCATATATATATGATAGACATACTGACATAAACACCAATAAACAAACATGAAACAGTGAATAAATGCGATAAAAATATATCATATGTACAGTAAAAGTAAAAAAATTTCTCTGCAATCAACGTATTTGAACTGAATGAGGAATAAAAAATCACTATTATTATTTGAACGTAAACAAACTCAGGCGAAAACGGCGAGATGTTTACCTCTGTTTGAGAGAAAAAAAAATAAGCAGTCTTCCCTTTTTTTTTTTTTTTTTTTATCATATTTCGATTACTCTTAAACATTTCTTTTTTTTTTTTTTTTTTTTTTTTTTTTTTACGTAAATAAACGAAATAAAACTATTATGCACATAAAATAAATTTCGTATGAAAGGTAATTAAGGGTTAAAATTTTAGAAAATAATGATAGGTTTCATCTAACAGAATTGAATGAATGTGGAGAAGAAAAAAAAATGCGTGAAATGAAAAATTACATTAGATGTCAAATTTGACGACCAGCATAAGAATACCTGGATTGAAGCGATAACATCTAACTGACAAAAATATACAATGTGTTATAAAATTTCTCAAAGTTTATGAAACTAGAAAAAATAATTAAAACATTTGTGTTAAAATGTAACATTTTAGTTAAAATGGGCAAAGCAAATACTGTGTTATGTTATTATAAAAATTAAAACTTGAAAAAATATACGACAACCAAAAATAATATTAGAATAAAATTATGTTTATATGCTTAGGTATCTAAGACGTACAACCAACTCCCTTTCTGTATAAGTGATTGTACATGATTATTTAAGAATGCCTGGTAAGTATAATAAATAAAACATTGAACCTTGTGTTCAAGACTAACAAATTTTGTTAGGTTTACATGAAAGTCAATGTACGTAATATCTGAAAAAAATGAGAAAAGAAATATGTAAATTTGGAAAATTGTGTGTTAAATTTATTTAGGACACTTGCATGCAACAAGATACGGCCAGTATAGATTCATAAAATATATTATTTACTGGATTTACATATTGTCCTGAATACATACAGTGTTAAAAAATGAAAAATGTTGGAGATACAATTTATGTAGTATGTACCTATGCGTTGTGGGAAAGATCTTTTTATAGAAACAATCTTAGTAAACAAAAAGAAAAAAAAAATATCCCAAATACAAGCAATTCTAATCTATTTCTGAAAAAAAAAAAAAATGTTAAATTTAATGTAAAAATTAAATAGTAAAAATGTAAGTTAATTATAGTAATACTCAAATTCAGTGAAGTTCAATGTAAAATCATGCAAGCAAAGACAATCAATGCAGGTCCCCTCACCAAGAAAAATTTGGCCAGTAATTCAAGATAAGGAAAACAGCACTGAATGTCAACAACACAAGTGCAATTAGGCGCGCTACTAATGCACATTGTGGCACAAAATTACATAAGCTTAAATCCCAACATATTAATTGTGCCTCCTTTAATTTAAGGACAAAAATGAGATGTATAAACCTAAATTATTTTATTTCTTTTATTATTTTAAATGAAAGGATAAATAATGACACTTAGGGAATAAGTGTATTGTGTTGACATTTAGCTTTTAAGACACAGTGATGCATATTATACAGCCCTAATCTTTAAGAAACCAATTGTAAAAAAAAAACTTGATTTAATATAACCATGATAAGAATAAAAACCTATTACCTTTAAAATTAAAAAATGAATATCAATCATTTATGTAAAGGTGCTAAAGTTATACATGTAATACACTGAGTAAAAAAAAAAAAGAAAAAAACGAAAGAAAAAAAAATCAACTAAATTCTCTAAAATGTATTTTTTTTTTAAATTTTGCTTCAAAATATGACCTTAAAAATAATGAAAAATAGGAATTTATGAAAGAAAGGTATGGGAATACCTGAAATTATCACTCTAATTATTTTATTTATTTATTAATTTGTTATGCAATGGCAGTTCCAAGCAGGTTAAAATAAGTGAACAAAAAAAAGGTATGTGTATTTTCAACCTGCCTGAAAAACACCAACATGAGAAATAACTTCAAGTTTAGTTCTTAAATTAAAAATATTAATTAAATTCAATTAATAAACAGTGATAATTATTTTGCAATAAAATATATATATAAAACATTCACTTAACAAACAAGAACGAATTTTATTAAGCATTTGATTAAAAGACAAGAAATTTACTTCATGTAAAATTAAACACCTCAAACATAATAAATATTGCGATGTTAATGAATTAAAAAAAATAAAGATTCGCTAAAATTTTGTAAACATTACATCATTTTATGTAATTACTTAATTCCCTTTATTTATTTATTTATTTATTATTTTTTTTCCCTTATTTTTTTTCAACACATGTATATTCACTGTGATAAATAAACAAATTCAATATTAAATTTAAGCTGTGAAAATAATATGAAAAATTACTTTTACACATCATATAGAACATTAATTTATTCCAACCCCCTTAAATAAAAATTACCAGCAAACAACATTTCAAATTTAGTTAAAACATATGAATTTTTTTTTTTTTTTTTTTTTTTTTTTTTTTTGCATTCTGAATGAAAAATCAAGAAAATTTTTAATTACTGTTTGCATAAATATCAAAATAATTTGCCCTATATAAGATTACCTAAGAAAAAGAAAGTATATAAATATTTTTATTTTATTTTTCCACTATAATAGATATCAAAATTTAAATATGAAGTCTTTAATATGGAAAAATTACTCACTTACAGTGAAGAGTCTTGAAAAATACTTCCTAAAAAATTGATTAAAAATCATGTAAAAATAACTGAATAATTTCGGCAGATACGTTGACTATGTCCAAACAGTTCGATGCACAAAAAAAATGTTCTGATTAGTACTATACACTAATAAACCATGTAAAACCACAGTAGTGTAAAATATGTCTTTTTAATATGCACCAGTATATTAATTTGTGGCAATATCCATAGAATGTGATGCAGTTTTTTTGTAAGAATTTTTTTTTTCTTCACAAGTGATCACCAAGAGTTTATATACTTATAGCTTTTCTCCTTTACCAGTGTATAAACGCATATGACATATGCACGATATATCTGCTGTTGAAAAAAAATATATATATATATAACGAAAATTTATTTGCAAAACTTTGTTTGCGTGTATGGGTGTAAAAAAAAATCCAGCACTAAAGAGGTATAGCTTCTCCACTGACTTCATTCTAAAAAACTTAAAGTATAGACACGTAAATAAATCAGAGCATCCGAGAGAGCACACAAAAATCACGCACTTCACACAAATCCAACGTGAGGTAAGGAGTAGCGCTTCGGGGTATCCACATATTGAAAAATTTCGCTTCGGCCCGTCTCACCGAATGTCAAGGGTAGAAAAAAAAAATCACATTCGAGAAATGTAGAGTAAATCGGAAGAAAAGGGTCGCTAGCAGACCTTCCATCCCAGCCGGTAAGGAATCACGTCGATCCGATTGAAGAACTGCATACACTTCTCGGCGTAATACTTTGAGCCATTGACGTTTACATGTGATGCGATGATGAGTCAAATTAATCAAACACTTCTCTTCTTTAGTTCATATTAAAAGGTATATCAAAAGTCAGTCTTTTATTTTTTAAAATAAAACAGCTGTGATGACATATTAACTGATTTTTTAGTAACTGCCCCTCTCTCTCTATTTTTGATTACAACCACACTGAAGAGGTCTTTGGCACCAATTCTTATAATAAAGTTCTTGCGCTAAAGTTCCCATGGAAATTTCTCTCAAGCAAGCAAGATGAATAACCGCAATACACCAGGAAAATAGATAAAGAAGGCCGTAAATAAAAACAATCTTCTTAACTGACAGCACTTTATTTTCAAATCAAACATCACAGCTATGGGTTAAAAATTATTCGATAGTTCAATGAACAAGATACATAAAAATTATTGTCTTTGAGACATTCAAGTGGTGTAAAACAAATTTTCAGGTAGAGCGAGAGAGCTATTTGATTACGTGTTAATCAAGTCAGATTCGGAGCGGATTCTGAAGTTGACTCTATTGCCATTAAGATCAGACTGATGAATTACGCCAAAATTATTAAAACAGTGCCAAACATTCCAGCCAAAGCTAATTCTTTGTTTGTAGAATAATTTAATATAAATATTTTGAATTTTGTAAGTTCGTTACAGCAGTTTATGCCAAGTTTTATCGCCAGAAGACCGTTATTTAAGGGAGACACTCAGACTAGGATTTATTGCACATCCTGTGATAAAAAAAAACTAAATTACCCTTTAATGATATCATAATGTAAATTATAGCCTAATTTATTTATAACAAAGTTGACTTGCACAATTTTAGAAGAATGAAAATGTAATTATGTATACAACGGCTAATAAATAAAATAATATTTTTTTTATATTTTATTTATTAAATGATTTAGGAAAGATCATTATTCTGAGAGATGTCATTTAAAAAGAATATGTTTTTTGTTCTCAGATGATTTATTAATAGCATAAGGGATAAAGTATTATTAGAATTAAGATATTTATTATAGACAAAAGCGAATAAATAAAAGTAATTTAGAATTTCGTTATCTATTTTTATTAGCCATTTTATTTATTGAAAATATAATAATTACCCATTGCCTTTATTTAAAGTTATAATTAAAACTCATATATGTGAAGGAACGACTTCACAACATGTATCATGATAAATCTATCGTAATTAAATATTTATCAATTTTTTTTTATTTAAATCTTTAATTTAAAACAAATGACAAATTTCCAGATATTGTAAAACTGGACCTATAGCAAAAAAAAAAAAGCTTTTATTCAGACATGCTTAAAATTCTGTCGTGCTATAAATCAAAGCACAGTGTAAAAAAGAAAAATGCTGGGAATAATATAAAAGAACAATAATAATAATAATAATAATAATAATAATAATAATAATAATAAAATTCAGTAATCATCGCATATTCTGAAATCGATTTCAAAGCATATTCGAAACCTCGAAGAAAAAATACATGAAAAATCTATCGTAATTCAATATTCATTACACTTTTATTCAAATCTTTAATTAAAATCAAATAATGAAATTCCAGATGTGGTAAAAGTGGCTTATATCACTATGCTGGAAAACAGACTTTTACTTCAGACATGTTATAGTAACTATAATATAGGTAAAAATTTTTAGAAATGGAAAAAAAGAAAACGTTTCAGTAACATACTGCATATTCCAAAATCCTTCTATAACATATTCAAAATTTTAAACAAAAGTGTATAAAAAAGTATATTTGAAATAATCATTTAAAAGATAGCTTTTAAAAACTTTTTAATTCGAAATTGTGTAAGTTAAAGAAATTACGCAATTTCTAAATATTTAATATTATGTAAGATCAATATTGTACAAGTTAAAATCTTGTGAATGTTAAAAAAACTAAAACATCCGCTCACAAAAATAATCTTACTACTTCAAAACAGGTTTATATACATATATATATATCTTTAACTATCATTTAAAATATGCCTAATAGTAAAAAATATTTTATCACAAAAGTGAATTTATTCTTTGATAAAACTCAATGCATTACTTTATATTTTTCTTTAGAAGGAACGCAAATCCAAAAAAAATAAATAAATAAATAAATAAATAAAATGAATTTGTCAACTATTTGAAAGCAAAAATGCAAGAAATACTCAGAGAAAAAAAAATGAAAAGAAAAAAGATTCTTTTCTAAAGCGACTTCTAATTGATAAAGAATGTAGAACAAACCAATATAAACTAAAAAAAAAAAAAAATCTAAAAAAAAAAATCTATATATAATGATATTTTCAATTATTCATGAAGCTTTCGATAAAATTCTTTGATCAGAACAGCTGCATAATCTCTTTTTAATATCGAAACCATACTGCCAAAACTTTTGCATAATGTATGAGGCTTATCTCCCGGTGCCAAATTGAGGTGGATTTTTCGAAGAATTTAAAGTGTGGTACTTGTTAAGAATATGTTAAAGGCTTTTATATACAAAATACTGAAGCAAAAATTAAAATAAATTTCTCTAATAAATACATTAATCATTTTGAAAATTAAAATACTAAACTAAGAATAATTATGAAGAGATTCAAAATAAGCAATAGATGTCTATATGCAAGAGATAAATAAATAAAGAATCAGAAATGAGACATACAATACAAAATAATATACATTATTGGGTTATTTAACTGCATATGATTTCAAACGTATACTATATTTTATTACCTTATTTAACTATTATTAATGTACATGTGTAATTAGGTTGACATGCATTAGAAGTAACATAAAAATATATTATTTGTCGGATGATTACAGGGTTTGTATAAAAGTATCGGATTTTTTTTTTTTTTTTTTTTTTTTTTTTGAAAAATGGATTTATTTGAGGTATGGCCATAATACCTCAAAAGTCTTCAAAGTACATCACTTGAGAGTAGACACACTGTTGCTAGCAGATTTTTCCACCACTCGAAGTCTCATTGGGAGGCGGATTATGCAACGTTCTTAAGGGTATGCGTGTAAGTCTCTTTGAAGTCACTTAGGAATCAATGATGGTGTCGCTTGATGTAGGATTTAACGTTCAAGAAGTGAAAAAAGTCTGCTGCTGCAAGTTGAAATTACAAGGCGATTGTGGAATCGTCGCAATGCTGTGTATAACTTCGTTGTCGGCAACCTTCGAACATGCGTGGCGAGTACATTGTCGTGATGCAATTTCTAATGCCAATTTTCTTTGAGACCATGGGTACACTGTCTGAATTCATATCTGTACGCACACGTTGCACGTTGCCGTCGGTTCTTGACTTCGACGGCAGTACAGCGGATGTCTTGTACTCCACATTTTCTCCGCCACCTTCACAGAGCTTGTGCCAATTAAAAACTTCAGCATGTGACATGCTTTCATCCTCGAATACTTGGCGAATCACGTCTAACGTGGCTGTACCCGATTTACCGAGTCTAACACGAAAATTTATAGTGTACAGTCGGTAACAAAAGTGTCCGAACACTAGCAAAAATTCTTATATAAAAAAAAAGTACACTTAATACTGTTTTCCTAAATAAATCCTTGTCGAATCCTGTTCTTAGTCAGTCTAAGAACAGGGTTCGACAAAGATTTATTTAGCAAAACTGTATTAAGCATACTTTTATTATATAGGAATATTTGCTAGTGTTTGGACACTTTTGTTACCGACTGTACCATTGTTCAATCATTCACTGAATTTTGAGCTTGTACCGAGTCACTAAACAGATGACCGCTATAAGTACGTCCTAACCTGAACGAACGATAGCAGACGACTGGCGCTTGGCGCATATTGAAGGTCACATCTTCATCCACTGAACAGGAGTGATGTGGGCGCGCTCTGACGTAATTTCAAGCTGAATTATAACCTTTATTTTAATATTAAAATAATAACCATTATTTTAGTACATTTCAAAGACTAAAGAGTGAAAACAACATTACAGTTTTGTTCTTTTTTAAAACATTTAATTGGAATATACCGGATATAAAAAAATATTTATTCAGAAATAAAGTCCTATATTTCTTTTTCTAGTGCAGATTAAAGTCACCAAACTTTAATGACGGACTTAAATGTGTTAATATTTTATATCTACAGGCGATGTGAATAATTAGAAAATAACAATAATGTTTTTTGACTGGCTTCATCACTGGTTTTGTGAAATTCTACTCTGATGGATGTGATTAATCGCGTTACTTTACATATCTCAATTCGTAGGATTTTTTTCTTAAGGGGTAATGTCAATGAAAAAAATCATGCAAATTATCCAAAGACGCATATCGATTTATTGCGACTATCGAAACTAAAATGTAGTCGATATCCATAGATGTGCTAGAATGTATGTCTGTCAATATCATTACTTTTCACCGTCATTCGGTAAAAAGGTAGGGTTTCCACTTACTATTTTAAATTATAGTAGGAGGCTTCGCCTGCTTCGCTGGACACAATATTTAAAGGTTTTCTTTTTAATTGAATAATTAAAACGTTTAAATAAATATATTTCGATTGGCGACTATTTTCTTCGCAGTTTTAGTACGGTATCTCCTTGAGAATATCAAACATTTTTTGAACTCGAATCTGTGCAACAAAACTATTATTAAAACGAATATTCTCGAAAACAGTCAAATAGAAATGTTAATTATTCGAATATTCTGGAAAGAGTTGAAGCTATTACTCGTACAGTAAATGTCACTATTCGATGAATGGTCGAATCAGAGAACGCACGTAAGTCATTTTAGCAGCAATCACTATAAAACACGTATGTATGCTTCACGCTAATGAAAACACACACACACACACACACAAAACAAAAGAAACACGTGACAGCTCTACAGCGTTGTGCATGAATCTCAGAACACACGAAACTCGGTTCCGCAGCAACCACTATCACGCATGTTAAAACCAAGAAACATCACTGGACTCCCCTACTTCGCTGTGCATGAATCTCATAACACACGAAACTCAGTTCCGCGGCAATCACTATCAAGCATGCTCTCTATGTTGATGCTTGAAGATATATAAAGAGCCAGAATCAACACACCTATGTCTTCTGATACACATATGGAATTTTGAAATTCCATACCAGTTTTCTTTATATGTGGTATCATACATGTATCTGTGTCTTCTTGAGAGGAGAAAAGTTTGTGCATTTCGTGAAACACACTGCTGGTTATTTTAATACACTTCTTAGAGTAAGTAACACATAAAGTTCCATTTTATGATTCTATGACCGCCTTTAATATTCTTGAAATGTATTCCTGCATGTAAAACATCTGCCGTTTTTATTGGTTTATCCTTATATGTGTCAAATACACCATTAGTTCGAGTACTATAGTAGTCTGTGTATAAGACTCTATTAAAAATTGCATCAAATAACTGATCAGAGGTTATATTATCATCGTTTAATTTTGAAATTAATGCCATCCTATCTGCTATCGTATTTGGTGAAGATATATTTTCATCTGCAGGTAAGACTAACTCACCAGGTGTTTTCCCAGCACGGCTTTCATAGTTTCTTTCATATATACATCTGAGTTAGAAATACTCCAAGGTAAAGGTTCTGAAGGATAATTAAATGCTTCAAGCAATGTCAAACGTTGGTTTTCTACTATGAGTATCATACTGGCAAACAGCTTTCTGTCTGGTTTATCAAGCACCTCATTTTTTTTTTTTTTTTTTTTTTTTGCAAGATTTTTTCGAAGTTATTGTGGAGACACATAGTTCACCTATTTTTATTCGAGGTGCATGCAACTCTGAGTGGAAGAAGCAGATACGCATATGATACTACACATAAAGTATGCTGCTATGGATTTTCCGAATGTAATATGTGTATCTGATGATACAGACATGTTGGTTTTGACTATTTATATTTCATCTAGCACCAATGTAGACAGCCACCTGTATATAAAACACGAATCTAGTGAGCACAAGCGTAATAAAAAAAGAACATCGGCTGTTGTCTCTAGTAGGAAATCAACATTGTCGGGATTACATGGATGGACAGGATGTGATACACTTAGTGCGTTTTCTGGGAAAACGAAGACAAAGGCGCTAAAACTGTTGAAAGAGAATGCAGAATTTAGTTTACTGTTTTCAAGGCTTGGGAAGGATTTTACGTTTTCAATATCTGACCACAATTTAATACAAAAGTTCACTAGTCACTTGTACTCACTAATACCAACATAGAAAACGTAAATGACTTGTGAAACGTTTCAAAGTCGACAAGGCCAAGTAGACACAGCTCAACTTCCTGCATGCGAAAATTGCTTATGTCAATATTCTAAACGAGCTAGAGTTGACAGCAAAATTATTCTAGCTCTAGCAATAATCCCCTGAAGTAGTGTTTGAACTTTCTAAGTTGCTCTTATTCAAAGTCCTATCTAATTCCATTGTGTACTTGTGTGGTTAATAACTTAAAGTGCACAAGCGCGAGCAGACTTTCAAATTGTCAACATAATATTGAACTAAAAGCTACCGCAGATTTTAATATGTGCATATCTTCTAAAAGTGACGAAGAAGATTTCTTTAAATTTCTGTTTAGATGTTATATTTTTTAAACTGGTGCTTCCGCAAAGGTAATTTATGTTGTTTTTTAATCTGTAGCTTTTGCTTATGTAGATGTACTATAGGCACTTTGCAAACTTTAAAAAAAAAAATTCACAAATCAGAAATATTTGGATATTTCCTTAAATACTAATTAACGGTTGGTTTTATTAAAGTAGTGTATCTGTAGCTTTTTCTTTATATGCAGTTATTTGGTAAAAGACTCTACTGAAATGGATGTTTCTTTTAAAATAACTGAAAATTCATAGTTCCATGTGTTTTCCGCCATCTGACCCAAACATATATCAAATTAAAGATATTGCATCAAATTAAAGATATATTATCACACGACATCTTTTGTCTGAGGATTTTTATTAGGACTGAGAACTATTAGTCTAGAACTATTAGTCGGATTTTTACGATACCAGTTTTACGATAAATGGACGTTTATCGAAATCGAAAATTTATCGAAAATATAATTGAATAATTTGAAAGCAATGTTATAATTTGAAAAAAAAAAAAAGAAAATTAACTAATAGCCCTCCTTGCTAAACTAAATTCTGCTTTTACCAGAATTTCATCAAGATTTTTTTTTCAAGAAAAAGAAAAGAAAATTAATAATAATGATTTTCGAAATGGATAGTATCGAAAATTTTTTTTAAATAATTTTGAATATGAAAATAAAAAATCGTGCGTGCAAAATGAAATAAAAAATCAAATAAGATTTGAAATAATATGTATAAATGGACAATATGTAAGCTCCTGGATTCAATTCAATGATATAATAAGAAAAAATGACGACCTTAGTCTAATGAGATTATATATATATATATAATTTATATAAAAAAGCCAGAAATATCCAGAAATAATAGAATATTGTTAAACTGTAATAATATAAAATCAATGCATAAATCAAAAGATAGTTACCAGGAGCATTTTTAAAAAGTGAAGTTTTTTTTTTATCTACATAGATAATTTTATGAAAAAAAAAAAAAAAATCAGTTTTAGAAATAGAAATTTATTTAAACAAGCACTGCCTTACACTTAAAAACCATTAAAAATATAAACAGAATATGAAGGATTCTTATAAATTAACGAAAAGGTGCAACCAATAAAAGTATTAGCAGAATAGGTACTGAAAAAAATCCCTCCCCACACCTTTTCATACAAGTAAGTATTAAAAAAAAAAAAAAAAAATCAATAACCGCCAAGGAAGAGCTATAACACAATTTTGTACCATTAGTTTTATTTATTTATTTATTTACTTATTTATTTTTTAATATACGAGATTTGTTTAAAAACTTAATTAAGAAATCTTTTCACAAAAAAATTGTATTTTTTTTCCTTAAATAATTTATTAGCAGTTATCTTTACCTAAACAGTGCTATAACAAAATTTGAAGCACACGTGTAGTGCTTTATTAAAAATAATAATAATAACGACATTGAATGAATAGTTATCGAGATACAGTTCAATTTTTAAAACTCAACATCCGCTATCTTGGATTGGCCGCCCTTTTTATAAGCTACCACATTAAGATGGCAATCATGTTTTATTGACACAATAATAAACCTATCTAACTATGGTGAAAAGGAAATTTATTAAACCTAATTATACCGATTTGTTGGCTGGCCCATGGTCAATTAATAATAACCGCCTCTTTTGGTGAATGTGATTAATTGTCATTAATCGCATTAACCCTTTGTTATCAATAACTTTTCTTTTATAAAATAAATTTGTTCATTGTGATCAACTGATCATAAATTAATAATTGAAATTTCGAGCTGAATGTGTGTAAAATTATTGCATTGAACAAACTTCTTTAGCAATTATTAATAATATCCGGTCGAAGTGATAACTTTTCATAGATTATTCACTTTAACCGATATATTTGGTTATTATTAATAACTGCTTGTTATCCATATATATAAAATCGTTTGTCCCGAGTGCGTGAGTGAGTCGCTGATTCATCATCACCTAGCCCAAACGCTTGAACATATAAGCATGAATTTTTGTGACAATATTCCTTCTGTTACGTAGACATCCTCTAAGAAGCAATTTTACAAAATCCCCCCCCCCCCCCAAAAAAAAAAAGAGCAAAACGTGATTTCATAAAATCCTTTTTATCTGAAACAAAACTCATCTATCCGTAAAATTTTTCCTTTGAAATATAACTAACAAAAATATCTGAAAAACAATTTCTGGAATTTCAGAAATTCGGTCATCAGTGGGGGGGGGGGGGGAGAAAATCTTCACATAATCCTATATAATTCATCAGAAAAACACACATTTCAAACACATTAATGAAATTTTTGCTCTAAAATATAGCTAAAACAAATAGCTTAGAAACAATTTCCTGAATTTTAGAAATGTATCCCCTAAAGGGGGGAGGCACAACATGATTTCAAATAATCCTTTATATCGCAAGCAAACAAAAAATATATATGTGAGATTTTCGCTCTAAAATATAGCTCACACAAATATCTGGAATTTCAGAAATTCTTCCCAGATGGGTCGTTCAAAATTGGTCATAGAGGCCTGCAATTTGAATGAAGATATTTGGTGTGTAAAGTTTAGAAGTGAAACGTTATTAGGAGTGCGAGGGAGGGGAGGGAGGACGTGCAAAAAAATATATATATATAAATAGAGTTAGATCGTTTTTGTTACATAAAACCTTTATATACCTTCAAATCGATTGCGGATATTTTAGAATTTGCAAGAAATTTATGAGAGCCGGGAAGTGGGAGACGAAGGTAAAGAACAATCGAAATAGAGTGAGACCGTTCAAAATTGGCACGTATCGGATTTTGGGACCTACAAATCAAATGCAGATATTTTCAAAGGGGGAAAAATACTAGTATAGACGGGAAAGTGGGGGGGGGGAGGCGAATTGGTAAAAATATAGAAAAAAGAGTTAGAGCATTGAAAATTGGTATTACTAGATTTTAAAGCCCGATAAATCGATTGCGGATATTTTCGAAGGTGTAGTATTATTACCAGGGGCGGGATGTCGGGCGGCCTCAGGGAAATAAATAAAGAAATTGAAATAGAACGTTGGAAAATAGTATTATTAGGTTTAAAACCCAAGAAAATGATTGCGGATATTTTTGAAAGTGTAAAATATTTAGGAGGGGCAGGAACGGTGAGCAAAGAAATACGCGCGTCGTGCGCTCGTGTGTTAGCTGCAGCAGGCAGTGGGGGGGGGGCGAAGAATTATTCCATCGATGAGTAAAGTATTTTTTTTTTTTTTTTTTTTTGTATTTTATATTTATGATTTTACCTAATAACGATAATATAGTGACTCATTTAGAGTGTCGAACATAAATAAGCGTGCAGCGCACAATGTTATGCGCTGCTGAAGGCAGTGGGGAACATGTGCGGCATTTTTCTCTATCAGAACTTTCTTTTTCTTTTTTTTTCACATGATAAAAATTAATGCAATTTTGAGAATTCATTAATTATAGTGATTCATTTATATAGTGACTAGCGAAACGGGCGTAGCCTGCTAGTTATGTATAATTACCAATAAATCACATTGGCCGTGAAACACACCACACTCGCCATGAAACACACACACAGACACACACACACACACACACACACATACATATATATATATATATATGTGTGTGTGTGTGTGTGTGTGTGTGTGTGTGTCTGTGTGTGTGCTAGTAAACCCGGCCACGTATGGCTGTGGCTAATTGTTATACCTTGAATTATGTTGCAGCAAACTATTCAATACAGTCAAATTATTATTTACAAATAAAGACGAAATCATTGTAACCGATGTCAAAACCCACGGGATTGAGAATTGAACCTTATGTCAAAATTTGAAAGCGATTGATACAAATTATTATAAGAAAATGAAGTAAATTTGATAAATATTTTAAAACTTTAAAATAATCTATCTTATGAAATATTTGGCTTTTAAAGTAAATACAGGAATCATTTTAAATAGAAAAAGATTTTGGAAAAGATTAATATATATTAACGGCGTGATGAGAAGATTTTGAGTATGTTAAAATTTTAATAGTAAATTCAAGTTAATCAAGATGGGAAACATTTAAGATTAAAATAATTATAAGATTAAAAAAAAAACTTTATATACCATGTTTTTAAAATTTCTGTTCAAGTGATGACGTCACTGACCGCCTGTGATGCCAAGAAAAATATTTCCTATGTTAATCGCCCGTTGGATTTTTTGTAAAAAAAAATATTAAAAATTGAGGAAAATTATTTCCCGATTTTAATCCCCATATTTTTTTTTATAGATATATATTAGTTATCATGTGCATGCGTTAGATTAAGTTATTTCTGCTGCAAAATTGACAAAATTTGAATTTTAAATTTTAAATTTCAATACTCTAGAAAAAAAAAAAAAAATGGAAAACTTCCATATTCGATTGATAACATAAACATTTCATTTCAAAGTATAATATTTACACATTAAAAATAAAAATAATATACTAATTAAAATGAAAATGATAAATATTTTATCATATATTGAAGTCAATTTGTTTTCAAATGTCTAAATAAAGTATCTGGTATAAAATACTAATATGTTGCAGCGAAATAGATTTCATAACTGTCATCCTTGGCGGGAAAAAAATCGCCAAATTATCTGGTGAACTTATTTAATTTCTTTCAAAAATCATGGTTATTTTAACAACTTATATTAAGTTAGTAATGAATAATATGAAACAATATTTCGTACAATACATATTACGAAAATATACATCTGGCATGTATATTTTCGTAGTACGTTTTTCATCGCCAAATACAAAAAAAAATAAAAATAAAAATAAAAATAAAAATAAATAAATAAATAAATAAATAAATAAATAAATAAATAAGCCAAGGACGACGGTGTTTTGAAATTTAATGTTGAAATTTTCTCAATTTGACAGCAAAATAACTCAATCTAACGCATGCACACGACAACTAACACATATCTATACCCAAATATGAGGATTAAAATCGGGAAATAAATTTCATCGATTTTAAATAATGTTTTATAAAAAAAATCCAATGGGCGATTAACATAAGAAATCTTTTTCTTGGATCCACAGATAATCAGTGGCAACAAACTTCACTTGTGTATAGAACTACATTAGTACTTTATCGATGTGCATAAAATTTTTAAAGTGATTATGACGTCAATTTTTGTGAGATGCATAATTTAATTTTTTATAATTTTTTAACGTTCACGTTTGATTAAATGTATTTATTTTTATGTCAAAAGAAAATGTACTCGTATATATATATATATATATATTGCAACAATTAAACTTATGGAACTCACGGATAATTATAACCCATTGTCTTATAATAAAAAAAAATAATTTGCAATAAGAATATATATATATATATATATATATATATATATATATATATATTGTGACTATAAATTGAGATAAAATCTATCCTATCTCTCAAGTTGGACCAAACTGCACACAGTGTGCAAAATTTCCATAAAATCGGTTCATTCGTTTAGAGGTTCATTGCAGACAAACATCGTGACAGGAATTTTTTATATATAAAGGTATGTATATATATATTAAATTATACATATTTAACGAAACCAACGTTTATGAATTAACAACTTGCAACACAAACGAAACAATAAACAAACTCACCAAAAACCTTAACAAGAAAACATAAACTAAAACAAAATTTATGAAAAAGTAATTTAAGAAATTTAAGAAAGGTAGGATGCAAGCGGCAAGACTAAAAGCACGCACACACATATATATGTATATGTGTGAGTGTGTGTGTTGGTGTTGTGTTTATGTATATACGTATATGTATATAGTTAAACTGAATTTTTTATGTGTTTTATTCTAAACAAAACTCTTTGCAGTCCACTATAGAAATGGCGAATTTTATATAAATTTATAAATTATTAAAAAAAGTCTATATCCCTTTTTATGCAAAAGGATATGAAATAAAATACATCTGTAAAATCACTGTTTTAAAGTTCTACTTTTTTCTGTTATTTGTGATGACTAAGGCTAATAAGCTTAATATTTATTAAAAAATTGCCTTATAATGTAACCTGTTGTTACTTTTTGCACATATTATTCATCAATAGATTTAAATATTTCAAATTGCATTATGTGTATATTTAATGTTTTATGCTGGTAGATATTAAAATCTTTAAAAAATATTTCAAGTAAATGCATGTTTGATCGATTCATTATACTAAGTTTATACACATTTCTTGTTACATTATTTCCAATACTGCTTAGTATAAAAATATGTTTAATTATTAATTTTTTTGTTTCTTCTTCTTCTTCTTTTTTTCTGTTTTTGTCTAAATTATAAACATCAAAAAAGTTTTATTACAATTTTGGTTATATTTTAATTACATTTAAGATATTGTTATACCTCTGAGTTGACAAAAAATTACAAAAATACTGATGTATAAGGTTTTTAAATACTTACCTAGATTTCAAATATAAATTAATATTCTATAAAACTTTTAAAAATGTTTTCAAGTTAGAATTCCGTTTCAACTGTTTTAACATCTATTTTATATTTAGGGGTAAACGGGTTAATTTTTAGCCAAACGTAAACGTTTGCTATAAAAAGGGTTTCTTTGGATATAGTTCAAATTTTATATTTTTATATTATTAATATTATATGAATTATCTTATCAAAATACTCAATTACTGTCTTTGTAAATAAAGAAAAAATAAATAAATAAAAACGTGTCTAAGAATTACCGCAGCAATTGGGGTAATTCTTAGAAATGCACGGGGTAATTATTAGACACTGAATTTCTATGTTTTATGAATAGAAAATAAGATTTTTACAAACAGCACTAGTCAGACAGTATTTGGTTATATTCTATACTTCAAGTAGGGTAAAATATTTAGCAATTTAATGCACACCCACAAAAAAAGTTAAATGTTTGATTTCACACTTTATAACATTTTATAAAACTCAAGGAAATCACGGCAATAACTAAAAACGTATTTTAATTATTAAATATGGATGTACTAGGTACTAGGTCAGTTGTAGCGATAAAACAGAAGAATTAAAAAGTAAATTAACTCAAAAAACATACTTCACTAACATGAAGGTATTACCTATTTCAACTTGAATCACAAATAACTTCAATTATCATTCACAAAAACATCCTGATGGAACTTCTTGAGGGTTCTATAAACGTCAGTAATCTAATCATTGCTTGAAATTTTAAAGGAATAAACAGAACCCGTCTGAATTGGGCCATAAAATAGATTTAGGAACTTTCTCAAAATCTGGTACTGAAGGTCACCAAAATTGGTTGTCCTCCTACCATTTCAAAAATTTCAATTCCAGATGCTCTTTTTATTTTCTTTAAAAACCTCCAACACTTTCCCAATATAATATGGAGTTTCATAATAAGCAGCAAAAAATGTATGACTAGCAATCTTATTTATTGCATTTGTTAAGTGTAGCTTCAGTTGATGTGGACTTTTTGGTAAGACATATTTTTTAATGTTAATGGTAGCACCAGAGTTGCCTATTAAACTGATGTCAGAGGATGCATTGCTGTGAAAACTTTCATCACTTGAAGAACTTCCTGATTCTTCTGGTAAGATATTTTTGTTTGAAGTGTTGTTCTTTTTCTCTGAAAAAACATTTTTCCTTTCTTTTCCTTTTATTTTTTTTCATATAATCATCAGATGTTATAACAACTGCATCCATATTTATTATCATCTTAAAATGTTTTAGTTACTAATACCTTACTTAACGATAAATAAATAATCTAGTTCCACCTTTAGAATCACTTTCAAGTTCATTCACAAAAAGTAAATTAAGACATCAGATTATAGTTAACAAGCCACAATCTGTATATTCATTGTAACAATCGAATATTTATGAATGTGACTTAACGTTTTTGTTCACTTGACTTTTACTTTATAATGAATTGTAAATATAATAGTTTAAGTTATCTGATTTTTTAATAAAGTACTTACAGTTTTATAATATTTATTGATTTTCTTTTAAATTGTGCCTAATATAATAAATAAATGGATAATCAATAGTAACTGGGCTCTTTAAATATATATATATGTGGGAAGTTATGTGGAAAGTTATGTGGAAAGCTTTGTGGGACGCATTCCTTGAACAGTCAACAGATGGCGCTGCCTCTGATGCCCATCTTTCGACGAGAGGACGAACGGAAGTCAGTTGGGATCTGTCTGCAACGAAGAGCTGTTCAGACCGTCAGCGCGAAGGCTGATATGGTCATTTTCTTCTAATTAGAGCTTGAAGTGCTCTTAGTAGCTGGGTAGAGCCATGGAGGGCTCAATACATCAATCTCACATATTTGTTAAAGTGCGCGAAGGTACTTTTGTGAATTATAAGTGTGAGTAGGTGCTTAAATGTTACTTTGTTACAGTAATTCTGATGAAGAGAGCTTGTTCAGTGTGTTAAGCCTCGAAACCAGCAGTTGGTTAATGGTGCAAATTCTGCTATTATTATCATTTTATCTTTGTGTATTTTGTGTTTTGTGTGTCATCCAATAAATGTTTCGTTATCTAAATCGCATCTCATCATTGCTCCACCTCTAGACGCCCAGCCAAGATCATACAAATTGGGACTCTTCCGCGATGTTATTAACACCAACAAGTTATAAAAGGTAACTTTTATATATTTATTATTGCATAAAATGAAGCATGAAGAAATTTAGTACAATTTTGAATTACAGAAATTAATAGAGAAATATTTTTAAGAACAACAGTTCTGGTTTCATTTTGTATGTTTAAGATGAAATAAATATATCACTTGAGAAGAATGAATAGAAGTAATAATTATGATTAAAAAATATGATTCTGAATAACTTTTTATAATTTTGCTTATTATTGTTTGCAATATTATTATAACAATATTATTTTAAAACGAAAGTGAAAACAATAATTAAATAAGGAATAATGATAATGGTGATATTATGTGTGTATAATATTAACTCAGAAATATATAAGTTGTTCTAAATATTCTGATGAATCATGTAAATTGTTCTGAATGTGCTTATTTAAAAATCATAATTTTGATTTGAGAACAAAAAACATAGAATCACTTTTAAGAAAAATGTTCTCATATTGTTTGGTTTCTATTTAAGTATGATATTAATTTGGTAGAAATATTGAAATATTTTCTGGTATAAGTAATTATTTGGAGTTATAATGGCCCAAAACGTGTTACAAGGCAGATTTAAAAACAATTGCTGAAGAATTAGGCCTAGCTGTTTCGGAGAAGCTAAGGTATTTGAAATCAAAACTTTAATTGAGAGTTCTGACATTTATAAAAATGATTTAGAATTTGTTAGAGGCGTTATTAAAATGTTAGTAGAAGAGCAAAAGTTGAAATCTTTAGAAGATCAAACCAAAAATGATAGAAAGAATTAAATTATCCCAGTTAGAAAAAGAAATAGAGCTTCAGAATTTAAAATTACAAGCTGCAGCAAATAATTCTAGTAATAATGCAGAGCAACCAAATTCGGAAACTACCTCATAATGCTTAGAGAATTTAATTAGAAGCATAAGAACTTTAACCATTTCAGTACCTGAGAAACCGGAAGCTTTGCACTTATTTTTTCAATCCCTTGAAAAAGCATTCATTTCTAAAAATGTATCGTCTAAATTTAAATTGGAAATATTGATTAATTTATTGGGAGATAAATGTAATCAAATTCTTGCGTACGTAACCACCGAAGAAATTAACGACTATGAAAAAGTTAAGGAATTAATTTTAAGACAATTTCAACCAACGCCGCGTGAATGATTAAGTAATTTTAAAAATGCGCTGCGGAATCCGTCAGAGTCCCATGTCCAGTTTGCTTCCCGTCTAAGCGCTTCTTTTGATTACTATTGTAGATTGAGAGGAGTTACCGATGTTAAGCAATGGTGTGATCCTATAGTTTCTGTTAAGTTATACGAAACGTTGGATTCTAGAACTAAGGAACATATCAGTGTTCGAGAAGGTCTAAATTGGTTTAAACCCAACGAATTAGGTCGAGAGTGTGATTTATTCTAATCTTCTAGAGGGAAATCGTTAATTGAAACTAATAATACGCGAAACGAAAGTTCAGAGAATAAGCGGTTTGTAAACAAAACTCCTTTTAGAAAGGCACAGGCACATTATAATAGTAAATATCCCATAATACGAAATTCGGTGTCTAATCAAACTCACGAAAAGCATGAAAGAATGTGTTACATTTGTGGTACAAAAGGGAAAACATTTCATTTCGCTAGAGTCTGTCCTGAACGTGTTGCAGAAAAAAAAGAATTCCGTGAAAATCTTCCAACGAATTCAGTAGTTCAATCCGAAACAAGTCCGATTAACCTAATTGTTAATGAGCTTCAATATGTTGATATTTTAGTGGATGATATTCCACTTAAAGGGTTAAAAGATTCAGGTTCTTCAATTTTAGTTGTAAATAAAAACAGCATTCCATAGACTAAAAATGTTATTTCTTCAACCACACTAGTTAACTATTTTAATGAAAAGAGAGATGCAAATCTAACTGAATTTAAAATATATTTGCCTAATCATGATTCAGTAAATGTAATCGGTGCTTGTGCAACAATTTGTCCTGTGGCGTAATTCTTCCCGGTAATATCTTTCATATTCTGAAACAATAAAATAAAGAGGAGACAGATGTTTCGAGTTCCACCGACGAAAGGGGGGAAAATTGTTTTCTGATTTCGGGGGAAAGCGATCTCGATGAGGCAAGTGAGTGTTCTTTTTCTTTATTTGATCGAAGAGAAAATGAAATAGATTCTTTTTTTTTCAAATGTGTGCAACTTTTCAGAAGAAACAAATTCGATGTCAGTCACATTTTAGATAAGTCGTTAAAAAAGAGATTAAGCGAGTTAATAAAAAATTATAAGCCAGTTAAAACAAAAAGTACTGATTTAAAAATGTCCATTATTTTATCTGATGATACACCAGTATGTTTACGTTCTCGCAGATTGTCATTTGTAGAGAAATCAGAAGTCGATAAACAAATTGACCAGTGGTTAAAAGATGGTATAATTAGAGAAAGTACGTCAAATTACGCTTCGCTAATAGTAGTGTGTAGAAAAAAATATGGAGGAATAAGGTTATGTTGTGATTACCGTATTTTAAATAAGAAAATTATTAAAGATAAATACCCGTTGCCAAATATTGAGGATTTATTTGATAGATTAGGGGAGGGTAAAGTCTTTTCGACACTAGATTTAAAGAATGCGTTTTAACAAGTTGATGTAGAAGAAACAAGCAGGAAATATACAGTTTTTGTGACCGATAATGCCCAGTACGAGTTTCTAAAAGTTCCCTATGGGTTATGTAATAGTCCCTTAGTATTTCAAAGATGTGTAAATTATGTGTTTAAAGACCTATTAAAAGATGGTACTGTAATTATTTATTTAGATGATATAATTATTCCATCTAAAGATGAGAATGAAGGGTTAGATAAATTAAAACGTGTGTTAGAAACGGCATCAAATTTAGTCTAGAGTTAAATTTAAAAAAATGTCAGTTTTTGAAACGAAAAATCGATTTCTTAGGTCACATAATTGATAATGGCAGATTAAAACGTCAGTAGAAAAAACTCTTGCAGTCCAAAATTTCCCAGAACCCCGTAATGCTAGGGTAGTGCAGAGTTTCTTAGGTTTAACAGGTTACTTTAGAAAATTTATTCGTTCATATACCAACATAGCAAGACCCCTCAGTGACTTATTACGTGCTTCCATTCCATTTAAATTCGAGCAAGAGCAGAAATTGCCTTTTCAAAAGCTGAAAGACATTTTATCTAATACATCAGTGTTACATTTTTTTAAACAAGGCTATAAATTAGAAGTTCATACAGATGCATCTAAATTAGGATTCGGTGCTATCTTATTACAACAAGATGACGACGAACAATACTATCTTATTCATTATATGAGTAAAAAGACCTCGGTACAAGAAAAATACTGCAGTTATGAGTTAGAAGTGTTAGCGATAGTCGAGTCCCTTAAAAATTTTAGGAACTATTTATTAGGTAGTAAATTTAAAATTTATACTTACTGTCAAGCGTTCACTAAAACTTTAGATAAACGTGAATTGACACCTAAGGTAGCCAGGTGGTCTTTCCTGCTACAGGAATTTGATTATGAAGTAGAACTTCCCCCTGGTAAACGAATGCAGCACGTAGACGCTCTTAGCCGACAACCTGTATTTATAAATCAATTTAGTATAAACAAAATCAATCATATATATATATATATATATATATATATATATATATATATATATATATATGTATGTATATAATATTAACCACTCTATACAGATATACTTAAAGGTGACTCATAATCATAAACAAAAGCTATATGAATATACATATGTTAAATACATGTTCATTAAAATTCATATGCGAGATCACGCATGTTTATTCTAATTGTTTGCATAAAATTTGGATTTTATTCCCCCCCCCCTCGAATTAAATAAATTTCGATTCTTAAATTTAGTCAATATGTTACAATAGACAGTATGTATATAAAACGAGCATATATATAAACATATAAGAGCAGCTACTAAATTAAATATTGTTGTATTTTTTTTTATATAAAATAAATAATATTTAGATTGTTTTTTATTTATTTATTTTTTAATTGAAACATTTGCATTCAAAATTTAGTAACAATATATACATATATATATATATATATATATATATATATACACTCCCACTCCCACACACACATACACACACGCATATATATATATATATAATTTGAATAATAAAAATATTTTGTTGAGTGGATTATTTCGCTTAAACAAATATAAATGTAATACGCAAAATCTTTATTATTTCAGCTGTTATCATGTATTCGCATTTTGCATTATAAATATAATTTTCTACGTAAAATTTTAATAACGTTTTATTATTAAGTTAGACACCCAAATATCTCTTGAAATAACAATTACAAAGTATTAAATTTTAGGGTTTTACCTTAAAATCTGCTTATTTCTGTTGTGTTTATTTCTGTTATTTCTCTAAGAAAGTTATATTCTGAATTCAATTTAAAAATTAGCATTAGAGGAGAAACGTTTATACTTGTAGAATATACATTTTACACTGCATGCAAAATAATCGAAACTGGAAATTAAACATATCATTTATTTATTTAAAAATACGGATATATTTATTTCTAGGACTTTTTCCGAGAACATATATAATATGCACAAACGTGAAATTTATTACTCTAACATTTGATTAAGGGAATTTCAGCTTATTTTAGTTTGTTTATAAGTTTATATAAATAATGTAAAATTGAATCACATAGCATGTGTTTATCTAGATTATGAAATACTTTTAATGGAGTTTTGATTTATACTTGATTTTATAAGAATTGATACAAGATCTAGATATCTGTTGATAGTGTGTTTGGATTATTTCCAAAATAATATATTTGTGTTTTAATAAATACAGTATTATTAATAAATATGTTTGTAGTGATCAATGAGTAGTTTTTAAAATCGTATTCATTATTAATTCAGTTTTAAAAATTAATTTATTCTTCTTCTTCAATATATATATATATATATATATATATATATATATATATATATATATATATATATATATATATATATATATATATATATATATATATATATATACAACCTCTGACAATAAAGTTCGGTGAATGAAGTCAGAACGGCCGATCTGGCAGCACTGGCGAAATAAAACGCTGCACTTGCGTAGCAGCAAGTGTTTACTATCTGCCCCCACCATTGTTCAGTTGAGCGTCGTTTGTGCTACGTGTAAGACTTGTTTTACAAAGCGGTTGTTTAGTGCGTTGGTTCTCAATTGTGAACAGAAAAATGAAAAGATCAATTTAAAGTTTTGTTTTAAGCTTGGAAAGACATTGAAAGACACTCATGGGATGCTGATCCGTGTTTATAAAGATCAATCACTGTCCATGAAGTGTGTGTACGAACGGTTTGCCCGTTTTCGAGAAGGCCAGGAAAGTGTTTCTGACAACCCCCGTAGCGGAAGTCAGGCGACCTCCGTCCAGTGACGAAAACATTGAGAAAGTGAGGAAATTAATCATGAAAGATCTTTGATTAACTGTGCACATGATAGCTGATGAACTGCAGATTAACCGTGAATCCGTGTGACAAATCTTTACCTAGAATTTAGGGATGAGAAAAACGTGTTGTCGTCCTGTGCTTCATCACTTGACTGACGATCAGAAGCAGACACGTTTAGAGGGTGGTGCAAATTGAACAACCACCATACTCGCCAAATCTCAATCCTCCAGACTTCTTCCTATTCCCACGACTCAAACTCGCTTTGAAAGGAAAGAGATTTGACGATATTCCTGACATCCAACCAAATGTGACGAGGCTTTTGAACACCATCCCAAAAGAAGATTTCTTGCAAAGTTTCCAGGACATGTATAGCAGATCTCAGGGGTGCATAGTTATGGGAGGTGACTATTTCGAAGGACAGAAATGTAACTTGCGTTAATATTTCATATACGTTAATGTTAGAGGACTATTCACCGAACTTTATTGTCAGAGGTTGTGAGGTCTAGCAAAGTGCTACGATTAAAATTCGTACTTTAAGAGTAACACATGAATACGAAGGTTTTAGGATTCAATTGAGTAATAGAGTTAGTTCTCATCCTAAACTAAAATTGTAATTGACATTATGCTAATAAGTTTGAAAAGTGATTTATATAAAAGGAGAAGGAAGATTGCTTTTGTGTGTTAGTTGGAAGGAGTGTTAGTTGGAGTGAGCTAGAGAGTTAGTTGGAATGAGAGTTGAAGGAGTTAGTCGTTAGCGGCTATGGCCGGAAAGTGTAATTCGAGTAGATAGCGGCGTCAGGGAATCCTCCCGTTATCGAAAGATTACTTGGCCTTAGGGATTAAGGAAGTTAAATGAAAGTAGTTGAGATCATTTGCGAGTAATTAAGTAAAGTAAAGTAACGGTGGTTATTTATTGATGTCAAAGTATTTAAGAGGGCTGCTCATTTAAACGTATAAAGATATTAAATCCAATCAAAGTCCAGCGTCCCCCTTCTCATTTAAGCTCAATTAAAGCTCATTTATTTTATATATTTGGACTCTGTCATTTCTTCATAAATTAAGTATTTAAGTTTGCAGCATTCAACCTAAAGTCAACTATAAGTTAAAGGAAAATGACGACGCCAAGGTCGTCACACTGGCGCCCAAATAAAGTCGAATCTTCCCCCCCCCCCCCCCGAGCAAATATTTTTTGACGACACTCATAGTGTGCTGCAATTTTTTGAGCAGCTTGAGTATTTTTTTAACTTTTATAACATTGATCGATCCAAAAAATATTCTTGGTTAGCCTATTCATTAGAAGGAGAACCAAAACAGTGGCATATATTAATCGCCTGCCATTCACTTGGGCCAAATTCAACTTATCAGGATCTAAAAAGTAGAGTAATCGACCTCTTTGCAACTCGGGGTGATAGATTACGATTTGAGCATGACCGCTCCCTCCCCCCTCACGAACGTCAGTGGGAAGCAATAGTAAACCCAGTGGAAAAACCACAAGAAGTTATTAAGTCACAGGAAGCAAGCTCTATTAGTTTAAACCAACCTAAAACTGGCAATGAAAACGTTAATCCTTGTGACAAAAGTCAAACACAAGTTAAACCAAATGAAAAAACTTCGCTTGCAAACAGCGATACAGACCAATTTACGTCTGTTATCCAGAATTTGGCTATGGATGAAAAATCCGATAAAACCTCTAGCGTAGCGACGGCGATTGAAAAGGAAAATACGATTGAACCTAACTCTGTAAATGAATCCCTTGCTTTAAATGAAATGAATGTTCAGCTAAATTCCACTGTTCAAACCTCGCATATCCCTCATTCGCATTTAAATGCTAAACCGGTTCAAGCCAAAATATCAAACGTAACTGAAGCTCGGGTAACAGAAATGGAAATCAATACAACTAAAATAACTGCGGCCGCTGAAGCCGTTCAACGGACCGACAGTGACAAATTAATAAATGTTGCGGCTAACTTTTCTATTGATTTAAATTCATCTCCTGATAAATTAAGTTCCAAAACAGTCAAGTCGACGGACTCTTTTATTTTCACAAAAACTGTGGTAAAAGACGGTGAAAAGTTTATCCGCTGTGCTTCTAAAGATCTCGTAACTAATTTTGAAGAAAATTTACTAGTTAATGTAAAGGAAAGCAGTACAGTTCAAAATGCAGTGGTAACTAATTCTAGTTTGGCACATCCAGTGCATAAATTCAACGATAAAGTCGTAAATCTAACAAAAAAGTCAGATAACTCGGTCGCTAGTTTAAATGATATGCCGCCTAACGTAAAACAAAAAGTTGCACTTTCCATTAGCAAAGCGAAATGTTTGACAGCTTGTAAGCCCTCCAGGACCTCGATCTCAACGAGTAGAGAGCGAGCGGAACCTTTTCAAGGAACTGTAGACAGTGACAAGGTACCGGGCTCGAGTCCATCCCAGAAAAATGCCTCTCCGATGCCGGACTCCAATCTACAAGCTACCAGCGCTGAAAGTTCAACAGCAACTCTACAGGATAGTCTGACCCACATCTCTGATTTTGCTGATATCAAGGAATCAATCTGTCTGGTGCTATGGTTTTATATTTTTTCCCTTGTAAACTGTAGTTCTATCACAGCAATTATGAAATTTTCGACATGTAGAACTTTCATTTGGATTTTCAGCCATTATCTCAAAGAGATGAACTTTTTAAAATATCACAAATCTAAATTTAAACTTGCTGCATGAACTTTCAACTACCGAAATTTCATGTTTTGGATTACATGTCATAAATTGTTTTTCTGTATATAATATATGCATGTATGTATGTTAATGTCTTTTTATTTCTAAGCCATCACCAGCAGTGATTCGTAAGATAAATTTTTCTCTTCTTTGTATACATTTCCCCCCTCTTTAGTTTTGTGACTGATCTATATATATCTGTACTTAAATGTTTTCTGTTTTAGCCATCACCTGCAGTGATTATTACGATAAATTCCTTACCTTTGTATATAAATTTTCTCTCTAAGTTTTAACATGATCAATATGTATATACTCTAATCTTTTTCTATTTTATAGCCGTCCACGCCAGTTTGAAAAAGAAAACTTTTTGAAATATTTTGTATATATTCCTTAACTATATTTCTCTCAATAAATAGTATAAAATAAAATTTTATAACTGTATAAACATTCTTCTCTATAGTTTTGTAAATGTAATGTAAATATGTATGTGCGTGAATCTTTTTCAGCCATCAACTGCAGTTTTGAAAACTTTTTGAAATATTTGGTATCCTTATCTATGTTTTCTAAATGTCGTACATTGTATAAAATGAATATTTCTTGTTGTAAACTCTTGCATTTTTCACTAAGAGTTTTATGTATATATTAATATGGGGTAAAAAGAGAATTTTTTTAAAGCTATTTTGCATGTAAATTCGCGTTTACCGACTAACCTTATTAATCCACTAACAATTTAGTTTTTCCGTACGCAAATAGCTAGGTGAAAATATTGCTTATGTATAAAATTATGTCATTTATCTATGTAAAAGTGTAGTGTACCTTCTCTTTTGATTTATACGTTCAAAAGAATTTTGTATTTTAGAAGTCCTCTGATTCAAACTCTCCGTACAGTCGTTGATCTGAAAATCCAAGATGATTCCTTTACTTGTTACTTTTGATGCTAAAGGAGGTAATTTTGGACGTTTGCCAAAGACTTTGGATCTCTGAATTAGAAGGAGCCAGCGTTTTTATTGTCTGCAGTAAAAGATGTTTTTTCTGGACGCTTGCCAATAGCGGATTTCCTTCAAGATTCAAGCAGATAGTGGACAACTGGAATTTTTTTCTTTTTTTTCTCTGATGCCTTTCAAGTAATTTTCCTAGCTGATGATCTGGGTCAAGACTGACCTGCAGATGGATAAAGATATACCAAGTTTTTTGTCAATAAAGACTTTTAATGTTACCACGTTTAAATTGAATAACAATCGCATTTATTTTTTTAAGCGATCCTTTTGGTACTAAAATTTATTTTAAATTAATGAAATTTTTTTCCTTTCCATTTGTTTTAAGGAAAGATGAATGTAAGCCCCGCTGTAATTACGCTGGACTTTAAATAAGTTAACTAAGTTAGGGCATGGAGTTTCTGCCATAAAGCACCTCAGATGGAGCTAAAAAACTATTTTTATCATAAATCTTTCCTGAGTGGGCAGTTTTAAGCTCGGCCTTCTTACTTTTTTTTCCTTATTACATTTTAAATGCAAAAAGTTATTCTTGGGCAGTCTAATTTAAGTTTCCCCCTCTTTTTTTTTCTTTTTCTAAAATATTATGTAGTTGAATTTTAAACAGTACGTCACTGCAGCTAAATTTTCTTTGCATAGTATTGCAATAATTTAAAATTTGCACGGGTAAAAAACCGTTGGGGATTTTTTCCGCGAAATTTTTTCTTTTGGGGAGGAACTGTGAGGTCTAGCAAAGTGCTACGATTAAAATTCGCACTTTAAGAGTAACACATGAATACGAAGGTTTTAGGATTCAATTGAGTAATAGAGTTAGTTCTCATCCTAAACTAAAATTGTAATTGACATTATGCTAATAAGTTTGAAAAGTGATTTATATAAAAGGAGAAGGAAGATTGCTTTTGTGTGTTAGTTGGAAGGAGTGTTAGTTGAGAGGAAGTAAGAGTGTTAGTTGGAAGGTGTGTTAGTTGGAGTGAGCTAGAGAGTTAGTTGGAATGAGAGTTGAAGGAGTTAGTTTTAGCGGCTATAGCCGGAAAGTGTAATTCGAGTAGATAGCGGCGTCAGGGAATCCTCCCGTTATCGAAAGATTACTTGGCCTTAGGGATTAAGGAAGTTAAATGAAAGTAGTTGAGATCATTTGCGAGTAATTAAGTAAAGTAAAGTAACGGTGGTTATTTATTGATGTCAAAGTATTTAAGAGGGCTGCTCATTTAAACGTATAAAGATATTAAATCCAATCAAAGTCCAGCGTCCCCCTTCTCATTTAAGCTCATTTAAAGCTCATTTATTTTATATATTTGGACTCTGTCATTTCTTCATAAATTAAGCATTTCAGTTTGCGGCATTCAACCTAAAGTCAACTATAAGTTAAAGGAAGATGACGACGCCAAGGTCGTCACAAGGTTGTATATATATATATATATATTCGGAAAGATAAGTTATATAATATTAATCAATAAATCTATATAAATATGATGATATTTTTTAATCTTAAAAATTTTTTTAAACCAGTTTTTTAATATTAGATAATAACAGACAGGATTAAAAATATTTAACTTTTATTTTAATAATAAAAAAAAAAAAAAAAAAAAAAAGATAGACCATATCTAATTACTAATAATAAATAGCATCACTAATATGTTACAATTTAATCATAATTGTTTCCTCGTACTGTTTTGACTCTTTTCTTCTAGTTTTTATCAAAATCACAATTTTATATTTAGCTCTCTATTTCACAAATTTGTTCTATTTACAGGTTGAACTTTTAACAATGGCGTACCAAAAACCTATCCCATAAACGGATTTTTTAAAATTATTTTTATAAATACTGTAAGGAACCAACAACTTAATAACTTTATAAAGAAAAATAATTTAATTTATTTTTATTAGACTATAACAACCATGTATATTTTTGCATTTTAAAATATAAAATTATAACAGTTCAATCAAATCTTTAAGGAACTTATGCATTACAAGATATATGTTTTTCTTTTGGTAATGCAACATGTAAGTTTTCGTATATTGACGCATTAACATTGTGTGTAACACATTTATGATTAATTAGTTTTAGGATACAGCCTTCTTTCCATTAACGAAATACCTTCTCTACGTTTTAACAGAATAAAAAATCACGAAAACAGAGTATGTCTCTGTCGATTATTAGGGTTACCAGAAGCTCTTGTCCAAACTCTCTTAGCAAGCTGACGTCTAAGTCTCTGAACGAATCTTTAATATTTTAAGAAGAACATAGTATATCTTCATATATTATCACAGAATTTGCATTTTACATTCTCATTATAAAGTAAACGTCTTAACTGAGCTTACCATTCTAATATATATTTTCGACAAATCTTTTTTTTTTTTTTTTTTTTTACGAAACTTTGAGCATTTACATCACTCTAATGAAATTTCGCAATCATTCATAATATTTAACGAACATCTGCTGCGACGAACATCGGTGTTCTAATTACGCACAAAAAGTATTGTCCATAATAAATATGAGTAAACTAAGGAATTTATGCATTACAAGATAAATGTTTTTCTTTTGGTAATGCAACATGTAAGTTTTCGTATATTGACGCATTAACATTGTGTGTAACACATTTATGATTAATTAGTTTTAGGATACAGCCTTCTTTCCATTAACGAAATACCTTCTCTACGTTTTAACAGAATGAAAAATCACGAAAACAGAGTATGTCTCTGTCGATTATTAGGGTTACCAGAAGCTCTTGTCCAAACTCTCTTAGCAAGCTGAGGTCTAACTCTCTGAACGAATCTTTAATATTTTGAGAAGAACTTAGTATATCTTCATATATTATCACAGAATTTGCATTTTACATTCTCATTATAAAGTAAACGTCTTAACTGAGCTTACCATTCTAATATATACTTTCGACAAATCTATTTTTTTTTTTTTTTTTTTTTTTTTTTTTTTACGAAACTTTGAGCATTCACATCACTCTAATGAAATTTCGCAATCATTCATAATATTTAACGAACATCTGCTGCGACGAACATCGGTGTTCTAATTACGCACAAAAAGTATTGTCCATAATAAATATGAGTAAACTAAGGAATTTATGCATTGCAAGATATATGTTTTTCTTTTGTTAATGCAACATGTAAGTTTTCGTATATTGACGCATTAACATTGTGTGTAACACATTTATGATTAATTAGTTTTAGGATACAGCCTTCTTTCCATTAACGAAATACCTTCTCTACGTTTTAACAGAATGAAAAATCACGAAAACAGAGTGTATCTCTGTCGATTATTAGGGTTACCAGAAGCTCTAGTCCAAAATCTCTTAGCAAGCTGACGTCTAACTCTCTGAACGAATCTTTAATATTTTAAGAAGAACTTAGTATATCTTCATATATTATCACAGAATTTACATTTTACATTCTCATTATAAAGTAAACGTCTTAACTGAGCTTACCATTCTAATATATACTTTCGACAAATCTATTTTTTTTTTTTTTTTTTTTACGAAACTTTGAGCATTTACATCACTCTAATGAAATTTCGCAATCATTCATAATATTTAACGAACATATGCTGCGACGAACATCGGTGTTCTAATTACGCACAAAAAGTATTGTCCATAATTAATACAGGGTGTCCTAAAAGTTCCAGTATTCCAACTTAAAGAACTCATTGTGTCCATGATTTTTTTTAATATTAAATTTTATCGACTGCTTATTATTGCACCAGTTCTTTATTTTTTATAGTTTGTTTCTTTTCTCACTCAAGTTGTGTGAGAATAAAGTTTTATGTTATTTTGTTCTTCATAGTGAAATGTTTTTATCACGGATTCAGAGAATTTCGCTGTTTGAAGCTTATTTTGAATGTAAATCGTATAAAAGATGCAAAGATGTTTGGCGATATAAATATCCAGATGATGCAATACCGAGTAAAAATATGCTATATCAGTTCATTCGACAATTTCATAATACAGGTTTTGTGCAGGTGGGTACAAGTTTCTCTACAAGAAGTCACTCCCAGCATGTTAAAACGCGTTTCTAAACACATGCACACAGGGCCCGATTAAGCTTTGACGCTAGGGGAAGCTCAGTATCATTTCTGGGCCCCCCTTTCATTTCGGATTTTTTTTTTCATTCATATACCTGGGTGGTTTCTACACACAACATTAAAATCGTATAACTTATTAATTAAGAACATTTAGATTTTTGAGGCTAAATAACAAATTTTTCCCAAAATAGTGAGTATTTTACCTTGCTTTAGGCGACCTTTCTCAGAAAAAATTCAATCTGAGGGTGAAAATATGAAACAGAAATTCCAAGAACCTGTTTTTAGTCATTTTATGGCCCCCTCTTAAATTTTAGAGGGGAAGCTTGTGCTTCCTGAGCCTTTTGGGTAATCAGGCCCTGCATGCGCAAACGAGTTCAGCGTTGCCTCCTAGAAAAAGGTGGCTATTTTGAACATTTATTATAAATGCAAGTTCTGTATTTTTTCCTCCGTTATTTTAAATGTGCCTTTTATCATTAGCATAAAAATAATCGTTTTAAGGTTTGTTGTTTTGTAAATAAAAAATACATCAGCGTCAGTACTGGAAATTTTAGGACACTCTGTATGAGTAAACTAAGGAATTTATGCATTACAAGATGTATGTTTTTCTTTTAGTAATGCAACATGTAAGTTTTCGTATATTGACGCATTAACATTGTGTGTAACACATTTATGATTAATTAGTTTTAGGATACAGCCTTCTTTCCATTAACGAAATATCTTCTCTACGTTTTAACAGAAAAAAAATCACGAAAACAGAGTGTGTCTCAGTCGATTATGAGGGTTACCAGAAGCTCTTGTCCAAACTCTCTTAGCAAGCTGACGTCTAACTCTCTGAATGAATCTTAATATTTTAAGAAGAACTTAGTATTATCTTCATATATTATCACAGAATTTGCATTTTACATTCTCATTATAAAGTAAACGTCTTAACTGAGCTTACCATTCTAATATATATTTTCGACAAATCTCTTTTTTTTTTTTTTTACGAAACTTTGAGCATTCACATCACTCTAATGAAATTTCGCAATCATTCATAATATTTAACGAACATATGCTGCGACGAACATCGGTGTTCTAATTACGCACAAAAAGTATTGTCCATAATAAATATGAGTAAACTAAGGAATTTATGCATTGCAAGATATATGTTTTTCTTTTGTTAATGCAACATGTAAGTTTTCGTATATTGACGCATTAACATTGTGTGTAACACATTTATGATTAATTAGTTTTAGGATACAGCCTTCTTTCCATTAACGAAATACCTTCTCTACGTTTTAACAGAATGAAAAATCACGAAAACAGAGTGTATCTCTGTCGATTATTAGGGTTACCAGAAGCTCTAGTCCAAAATCTCTCAGCAAGCTGACGTCTAACTCTCTGAACGAATCTTTAATATTTTAAGAAGAACTTAGTATATCTTCATATATTATCACAGAATTTCATTTTACATTCTCATTATAAAGTAAACGTCTTAACTGAGCTTACCATTCTAATATATACTTTCGACAAATCTATTTTTTTTTTTTTTTTTTTTTTTTTTTTTTTACGAAACTTTGAGCATTTACATCACTCTAATGAAATTTCGCAATCATTCATAATATTTAACGAACATATGCTGCGACGAACATCGGTGTTCTAATTACGCACAAAAAGTATTGTCCATAATTAATACAGGGTGTCCTAAAAGTTCCAGTATTCCAACTTAAAGAACTCATTGTGTCCATGATTTTTTTTAATATTAAATTTTATCGACTGCTTATTATTGCAGCAGTTCTTTATTTTTTATAGTTTGTTTCTTTTCTCGCTCAAGTTGTGTGAGAATAAAGTTTTATGTTATTTTGTTCTTCATAGTGAAATGTTTTTATCACGCATTCAGAGAATTTCGCTGTTTGAAGCTTATTTTGAATGTAAATCGTATAAAAGATGCAAAGATTTTTTTGCGATATAAATATCCAGATGATGCAATACCGAGTAAAAATATGCTATATCAGTTCATTCGACAATTTCATAATACAGGTTTTGTGCAGGTGGGTACAAGTTTCTCTACAAGAAGTCACTCCCAGCATGTTAAAACGCGTTTCTAAACACATGCGCACAGGGCCCGATTAAGCTTTGACGCTAGGGGAAGCTCAGTATCATTTCTGGGCCCCCCTTTCATTTCGGATTTTTTTTTTTTCATTCATATACCTGGGTGGTTTCTACACACAACATTAAAATCGTATAACTTATTAATTAAGAACATTTAGATTTTTGAGGCTAAATAACAGATTTTTCCCAAAATAGTGAGTATTTTACCTTGCTTTAGGCGACCTTTCTCAGAAAAAATTCAATCTGAGGGTGAAAATATGAAACAGAAATTCCAAGAACCTGTTTTTAGTCATTTTATGGCCCCCTCTTAAATTTTAGAGGGGAAGCTTGTGCTTCCTGAGCCTTTTGGGTAATCAGGCCCTGCATGCGCAAACGAGTTCAGCGTTGCCTCCTAGAAAAAGGTGGATATTTTGAACATTTATTATAAATGCAAGTTCTGTATTTTTTCCTCCGTTATTTTAAATGTGCCTTTTATCATTAGCATAAAAATAATCGTTTTAAGGTTTGTTGTTTTGTAAATAAAAAATACATCAGCGTCAGTACTGGAAATTTTAGGACACTCTGTATGAGTAAACTAAGGAATTTATGCATTACAAGATGTATGTTTTTCTTTTAGTAATGCAACATGTAAGTTTTCGTATATTGACGCATTAACATTGTGTGTAACACATTTATGATTAATTAGTTTTAGGATACAGCCTTCTTTCCATTAACGAAATATCTTCTCTACGTTTTAACAGAAAAAAAATCACGAAAACAGAGTGTGTCTCAGTCGATTATGAGGGTTACCAGAAGCTCTTGTCCAAACTCTCTTAGCAAGCTGAGGTCTAACTCTCTGAACGAATCTTTAATATTTTGAGAAGAACTTAGTATATCTTCATATATTATCATAGAATTTGCATTTTACATTCTCATTATAAAGTAAACGTCTTAACTGAGCTTACCATTCTAATATATATTTTGAACAAATCTCTAGCTTTTTTTTTTTTTTTACGAAACTTTGACATTATTAACCTAAATTTTCGCGATCCTATCTTTATAATTCGCATTACTCTAATGAAATTTCGCAATCATTCATAATACTTAACGAACATCGGCTGCGACGAACATGTGTTCTAATTGCGCACAAAAAGTATTGCCCATAATAAAAATGAGTAAACTGAGTTATTATTTATTGTGTAAAATGAAACATAAAAATTATTACCGCACAAATAGAGTGGCGCATTTATGTAATTACACTGAAAAAAATTCTGTGACTGACACATAGAAAATAAATTATGGCTCTAGTAAATATAGTTCCAGGTCATTCTTATAAATTTCATTTGCCTTTGAAAGCGATTTCTTGCAAACCCCATTCAAATTTTAGAGCGTTTTTCTCTATTTTATAGGTCAAACTTATTTAGAAACCTCTGCAAATAAATGCAAACATATGAGGATTAATTAATAATTTCAAGTAGTAATATAAAATGAACATAAATATACAATATTTGAATTGCCTTAAATTATTTCTATTTAAATTACGCTGATAAGTGACGTAGATAAGTATCAACTGTTAAAAATTTGGCTATTATTTTTAATACAAAAAAAATAAAATTAAAAAAAAAAAAGCAACGAATATTTAGCTTAAAAAAATATAAATAATAAATAATAAATAAATAATAATAATAATTTGTTTACCACATGAGCATGAGGAATTAGCTTTCATTCCTGAACCACTTTCCTGGATATTCTTAAATACGTTAAACCACTTATATCATCACACATAGTAATAATGTATTTGAAATCTTTTGGATGCTCCTGTGCGTAAAACAATTTCATAAACTAATCGTAAAGTTTAGTAATGCATTCCAATATGATAAAGGTTTATAATACTTTGTTTGGAGTTCCTTTTACTATTTGTTCTTAGATATGCTAATAACAGACAGACACGTTGACACACACATACTACAACAGCTAACAAAACTAGTTTCTGGAATAAGGGTATCTCACAACGTGTAATATGACAAAAACCCAGTTTCAAAAATTTGTCCCCAAAACAATACTTTTTCTACCAAATATATAGAATAGAGAGAGTAACCGAAGAACCTAACAAAACTGACAAATAAATAAAGTACATAAAAGAAAAATAAAATTTCCTGCAATTTAATATTTAATTATTCATTTATTTAGAAACTTAATTACCTTGGCTAATTTTCATATTCAACTGCGATGATTTTTGTGCCATTAGCCGTATACTTTGCATTTCTAAAAATCTAAACAAACAACAAACAATAATTCATTCTTTAAAAAGGATTCTTATTATTCAAAATTCCTTTGAAGATTAATCTTGGTATTTCCACAAATTCTTTGCTTATTAGTAAGTTTTATTTAATAATGAGAATGAATTTGCATTAATGAGGGTTTACAAAAAAGCTATTTGAAAGAAAAACTATTTAAAAACAATTTCTTTGTAATTAATAAAAAAAATTAAAGAAAAAAAATTTGAAAGGATCCTGTCAGAATATTTCTATTCCTGCTTTTGTTTCATATTGTGACAGGGGAAAAATTCTTTTCAACTACGAGCGAGAAAAAAAAAATATGACTGTTTGCAGAGTGCATTAATAATGGTTTCTTTTTTGTTCAGTTTTAATTTTGTTTTCACTAGCTGAAAACCTGTGAAGTTATTGTTTATTTATCTATCTATCTATTTATTTATTTATTTATTTATTTTGTGTGTGTGTGTGTGTGTCTGTGATACATTAATTTTATTACTTAATGCATTCATGAGAATTTATGTTTACTTTATTTTTATTAAATTAATAAAATATTTTATTATTATTATTTATTTAAGTATTATATTGTATTAAAAAAAATATTTTCATATTTATGAATTACTTGTAAAAAATGGTAATTATAAAATTAATAAAAACAAGAATTATTATCTTAGCAGTGTTTAAACTATAGAGAATTTATTTAACATGTTACTTAACGTTATTTTCTTTTATTAATAAGTTTGGAACTAAGAAAAAGTAAACAAAACAATGCTTTTTAAAACGATTTCTTTATTTAAATGCGCATTTTACTAAACAATTAACTTATATGTATAGTAATTTATATGTATCTATTAATTTATATGTAGATTATAAAAGAAAAAAAAATCAATTTATATATAGGCTATAAAAAATATGTTTTTTTTTTTTTTTCAATTTAACTACTACATTCGTTTATTTTAATAAAAATATATATTTTAGTGACATAAGTAATCTGCATCAGAATTATTAAATCAAAATTTTAAACAAAGAAAATTTATAAAAATGTAATGGCTTTTTTTTTTTTTTTTTTTTTGGATTATTAATTTTTTTATAATCATGACTGTACCTTAATAAGTAATACATAAAACAGGCATTATGCTACTTTTCTTATTATGTATCACTCAGATATACCACAGCGTTTGTTTGAAAATGTAATGGAGATAAGACCAGTAAAAATAAATAAAACATTTCAAAATAAAAATTATCTACAATGTGGTTTAGTTTAAAATAAACAAATAATGTTTCTGTTTAATATCTTTAGAAGTTGACTCCTTATAAAAAAATGTTTTAGAAGAACATAAAACATCTTAAAAGCTTATTTGTAGGAGAAATATCAAGTCTGTTATTATTTACAAAATATATATATATATATATATTTATTATTATTATTATTATTATTATTATTATTATTAAGATTTTCTTTAATTCATGGAACATAATAATAATTCAATAGTTTTAAAATAACTAATAATATATCATTATTAAAACTTAAATTCATCTATTTTAACCCAAAAATGATACAATTTAAAAACAAACATAGTTTTCATCCACACATTTCTTTTTCTTTTCTTTTCTTTTCTTTTTTTTTTTTTTTTTTTTTTTTTTTTATCACATATATATTGCTTTATTAAATTGTTTAAGGTACAACCAAAGATTAATATTAGCACATGTTTCAAGAAAGCAAATATTATAAAATTCAGAATATCTTGTTTGAAAAAAGAAAAATTCCAGAGGTATGAGGCATTTGTATTTTTATCAGTATCGTGATATACAAACTCGTATTTTAATTTCAGTTTTTAAAATAAAATAATCTAGAAATGACTGATTAAGTTTTTAAATAAATGTTAAAAAAAAGTTTTATTTTATTCTTAGTACCACATCATTTTTATTTTACAAATATTCTGTCAATAATTACTCTATTTAAACAAATAAAAATATTAATTTATTTTTAAATATTGACCCTCGTTTTTATTTTAATTTATTTATTAATTTATTTATCTATTTATTTATTTATATTTATATTTATATTATTTTTTATTTTTATAGTATTGGAAGGATATTCCTTAACGCAAGTTTCGGTATGGTAAAGACTAGCAGATATAATCAAGTAACGAAAAAGCGTTACATTCTCTGCATGCGAATTTCTTTTGCCGGAAAGAAGAACCCCAGCAATTTCTACTTTTTCTCCCTAGTTACGACGGCTAAGGATGATCGCAAATTAGGAGTTGAAGTAGCTAATTTTGTGTTTGTAATAACATAACCTTTTGTGCTTGTAATAACTTAAAAACTAATGATTGAAACGGATAAAACTGTTATGTTTATATAATAAGGATGGCATAACATGATAACTACATTCATGTTTGATTTAATAATTCACTTTATTACACTCTATGAAGTATTTAATAAGAATCTACATTTATTTATTTATTTTATTTTATTTATTTATTTATTTATTTTTTATTTTATTTTATTTTATTTTATTTTATTTTATTTTAACGTGATATAATAAACTTATGCTTTATATTCTATTATGATTTATCGTATGAAACATACACGTTATATCTTAATGTATAAAATGAAACTATTTACTTGTTAGATCTAAACAATTACTTAATGAAAATATGTATTCTGCATTAAATAAATCCACTTTTATATGGAATTACTGCTTTAATGCGCAATGACATGGTATTTTACAGTTTTTTAACATGAAACTCAGAAATTGCACTGTGCCAAATATCATAAATATTTTTTTCTAGTTTTTTCAAAGTTGTAGGCTATGAATTTCATATCCCCACCCTCTTTTACAGACTAAACATTTTCGAGCGGATTGAGTTTAGGACTATTTTCAGGTCTAGTAAAGAAAAAATTCTACGATGTTCTTTGTGAGATTAAACTTACAAGTAAAAAAAAAAAAAAAAAAAAAGAAAGTTATGATAGTTTACAAAATTATAGATGCTCATGAGAATGGATAGGAAATGTTTATAACCTGAATCAAATAAACGTACCACAGGCGCCATGTAACAATGTGCATTATCATCTTGAAATGTTGATTGTGGAAATGTCTGAAATACCTCCAAAATAGTTGGTCAGGCATCAATTTTTTAGTGGCAGACTTTAATTTCGGGTTAATTGATCCCTTGACCATGAAAATTTGCCCGACACATTGAAAAATTATGCACTTTCGTATCATAATGTACGGAGAATGTGTCATTGTTTTAAAAGTGGGATTTTCATCGAATCGTTTTCGCCATCACACCTCCTTGTTTCCATGAGCTCGAAATAAGTTAAACTTGACTCACCAGAGAGAACCACTTCAGTCCAATAATTAATTGATCATTTGAAAAAAAATAATAATAACCCTCTGAAGTCTTGCTTTCCTAATAATTTTCGTTAAGAATGGATTTTTTTTTTTTTTTTTTCGGATTTTGTGGCACTTAAATTTGCTTTGTTTAATCGTTGCTGCACTATATTTAGAGAAATTATTTTTCTAAACACATTTCTGAATCCCTTCTATGCCCTTAATGTAATAGAAACTGATTTTTTAAGCTCACTGCAAATAAAGCTGTCTTAAAGTAAGACAAAAAAAAAAGTCTGAAAATTATTTAAGACACGTAAATATCTGAAAAAACAGATTAGACGTAATATGTATCATTATTTAACACACGTTTTGTATCTTAATAATCTGGTGGTGGAAATGAACTAATGTAAAATGTCTTAATACAAAAATATATCTTAAAATTGGACTTTCCAAATATCTCAAAATAAAAGATTTCACATTGCATCATTCGTTATTTAAAAGAAAAATAGTATTCATTATATTAAGATGAAGTTAAAAAATAAAAAATAAAAATAAAAAAATAAAAAAAAATTAATAATAAGTTTATTTAATTACAAGAATTTTTAACTTTCAAGCGGGAAAGAAATATTGAAATATTTTCTAAAATTGAAATTATCAAATATCTACATCTCTTTATATATATATATATATACTAGCTGACCCGTCCGGCTTCGCACTGATGAACAAATTTTAGTTAAAGATGGATTGATATGTAAAAAATCAAGAAATATATCAGTTTATATGTTATTGTCAGGCAACATTATTAACTGGAAAGTCAAAATATAATTTTACAATTATTGTTTTTAATTAGTTGTTAAATGTTGGCAATTTTTACTTAATGCTATTTATTTATTTATTTATTTATTTCATAAAAAGAAACATTTCTTTACTCATGAATAAAAAATATTGAAAAATAAACCTATGACATGAAAATTTTTTTGATAAAATTGACGTCATAATAGCTTTAATTATTATTCATTTTTTCATTTCGCAAATATATTTAATTTTTTCCATAATTGATTATTATTTTAATAATGTATATTAAAGGAGAAATCAATAATATGAAACAATATTCGTACAACATATACTATTACAGAATCTGGTGTGAAACAACCACACGACTTCCATTACCCACTATTACACGTAATATATACAATTTTTTGGAGATATTACTTGCATTTTTTGAGATTTTCGAGTAAGAGAAACTTGATACACGTATAAAGACACATACAACAGAGTTTGCATAGCGAGTTAAAAAATAAGGGGAAAAAAATAGATAGTTATTTTTTTTAAACACGAATTTCCGAGATCTAAAACTGAACTACCTAATCAGGATGACCGATAATATTCCTGTAATAAGCACGTAATACTTGAGAAAGGTTATCTAAATTTGATTAAAGAAAAAATTTTCAAGAATACGTTAGAGCCGTTTTTGAGATACCAACTTTTACCAAAACTTAACATACTTAATTATTGACCTAAAAACAATAATTACATACAAAAGGATATTTAATAGGAAGTTAACATGGCGAGTTTGAAAAAAATCCGTACAGGCGTTTTTAAAGGAACGCACTTGCGAAGTCTGAAATTGAGCTGTTTATAGAGGACGCCTATCAATTTTCCTGAACTAAGCAACTTTTCAATCGAAAGGGCATCTAATATATTATTTATATAGCAACTTTGAAGAAAATCATTAGAGGTGTTTTTGAATATGGGCTTAGGGTCGCATTTCTGGTTTTCGATGACCCAATTCCGGTTTTTCAATTTTCACGAAAATTTGGAAAATTTATCTGTACACCAGACCTGAATCACTTGTGAAGTTTAGTAGTTCTATTTTCATTAGTTTTGGAGATATGACAGCCAGAAGATTACACACACACGTGCACATATACACACACACAGACCAATTGCCAAAACCTATACAATACTTCCACTACCTACGGTAGTAGGGTAATTGAAGTAAACACATACATCTCGTATTTACTACGATAATATACAGATTTTCGTATTACGTTTTCGATCGCCAAATACAAAAATCGCCAATGACGATAGATATCAAATCTATGCTTTGTTTTCAATTAAAATATTGAAACTTTTAATTAAAAATTTATTTTACCAAAATTTATTATAGCTTCTAGCACTTAGAGAGAGACAGTGTAACTTTTGATTATTGAAAGAAAAAAAAAAAGCAATCGGCTTTTTAGTTCTAGCGATCGTTCTCTACATATGCATATAAACCTTTCTTTTTTTTATATATTAGTATAGCTATAGAGCATATGTATATTAAATAGGTTTCCAGTCAACATAATGTAACTCAAATAATTAAATGCTATTTACATTTCAGTAATGGCTGTATGCGCTATGTATATTGAGCTACTTGCCATAACTGTTAGTTGCTAAAAATAGTCGCCAAATAAATTTAAACATCTCAATACGCAAGCGAAGTATGACATCACTGACCGCCCGTGGATGCAAGAAAAAGATTTTCCATGTTAATCGCTCATTGGATTTTTTTTTTTTTTTTTTTTATTAAAATTCTAGAAGAATTATTTCCCGATTTTAATCCTCATATTTGGGTATAGATATGTATTAGTTATTGTATGCATGCGTTAGATTGAGTTATTTTGCTGTCAAATTGACAAAATTTTAATTTTAAATTTCAAAACTGTCACCCTTGGCGTTTTTTGTATTTGGCGATCAAAAACGTAATACGAAAATATACATGCCAGATGTATATTTTCGTAATATGTATTGTACGAAATATTGTTTCATATTATTCGCTACACTCTTAATGTAAGTTTTTAAAATAACCATGATTTTTGAAAGGAATTAAATTATATTCGCAAGATAATTTGGCGATATTTTTTTTTTCTGCCAAGGATGACGGATATCAAATCTATTCCGCTGCAACATATTAGTATATTATATCAGATACTTTATTTAGACATTTGAAAACAAATTTGACTTCAAATTATGATAGAATATTTATCCTTTCCCTTTTAATTAGTTTATTAGTTGGATGTTTATTGTGTAAATATCATCATTTGAAATGAAATGTTTATGTTTTCAATCGAATATGGAAATTTGCCATTTTTTTTTTCTAGAGTTTTGAAATTTAAAATTCCAATTTTATCAATTTTACAACAAAAACAATTTAATCTAACGGATGCACATGATAACTAATACATATCTATATCCAAATATGGGGATTAAAATGGGGAAATAATTTTCCTCTATCTTTATTATTTTTTTACAAAAAATCCAGTTCACTTTTTATATTATTGTTCGCGTGAAAATATATTTTATTATATGTCTAAAAATAAATTAATTCGTAAATCTTTTTGGCAACAATTATAAATTAAAATAAATAATATTATAAAATAGAATTTCTTATTTTATTTTATTTTATTTATTTATTTATTTTTAAATTCCAATTTCGTTTACACACATCAGTTTAAACCACGGAGTAATAAAGACTCCGTGGTTTAAACATTGATGCTTAGATATTATATCATATCATATCAAATTAAATTATTAGAAAAATAAACACTTTTAATTCTATAATGACGTCAGATTTAACGTGTAAGTTTAACAATTAAAAAAGCTTTACATGAATTTCAATCTAATGCACGTGCAAATATATTTCTTTTCTTTTCACGTCAAGATATTTTAAAAACGAAATGAATATGTAAATGTTTCTTTTATGTTGGCAGCAGCTAATTTTTTTAATATTTCATCATTTCCATTTCTATTACGGCTTCTATGGGGATTTTAATTAAAATGCTCAGATTTTAAACTAAAATTTATTTTATCAAAATTAAATATAGCCTATAACAATATGGCATACTGTAGCTTTCGGTCAGTGAAAGAAGTTTTTAAATCGGTTCAGTAGTTTCAGAGATTACCCTCCACAAACAAACAATTTTTTGCGCTTTATATAATGATATAGATTAATGATAACTTTTAGTAATATGAGATATTTCTGTCCAAACATCGAGGTATGGAATTTTCACTTATTTGTAACATTTAGAAATTGAATTATATTAGTTTTATTCAATAAAATAACATGGCGGTGTTTTAAGACGTTTGCAATATCTTAATTTCAGATGCAAAATGGGGGTCTCAAAAAGTAAGACTTTTTTTTTCCGCTTAAAAAATGACCATCCGTTTAAGATACTTTTTTAACTGAATTTAAGACGTTTTTACAGTGCACTAGGTTTTTAACTTGCGGTCATCTTGATTGGATGAGCAACGTGGCTGCCTAGACACATATTTCCAGTTTAAACCCCCATTCCGCGTATTAAAATATTTTTTGATTTTCTCTCTAAAATTAATATTTTTTTGTGGTAACGTTAATTGCCTTATACTTCCTATTTTTGAAATTCTTTCTAAAATTTAATTTTTTTCGAACTACTGCATCTTGTTTTTTAATACTTGGCTCAATCCCAATCTGTACACCGAACACAACGTAATAAAATATGTGCGAAAATTTACTTTATAAACAATAACTTGGCGATTGCAGAAAAAGAATTGGAAAATATTAAAGTGCGGATTTTTTTTTTTTTTCGTCTCTTAGTGTATATGTTCACAAATGAAAAGCTTGAAGATATAACAATATTTATTCATCGAGCTCTATTAGAATAGACTGAGGGATGTTCTAAATTACGTAAACAAAATTTTCATAAACTGCCACTTATAATAGCTGGAGATTTCACCATTTATTTCAATAAAAAAAAAAAAAAAAAAAAATTAAAGAACTCACATCCTTTTTATCAGTTACATTGTTAAGTATTAATAATGATACAGCGTAATTCACAACAAAATACTGTACTACAACAGGTGCTGCTTTTTCGAGATACTTGGACAAAATTCAAACGCAAACATATGTGTATTTTATTATAGCTATCATAATCCAATAATTACGATGATAGAATATGATAACATTAAAAAAAAAATACACATATTTAATTTTTAATAAACAAAACTTTTTGCTAAAATATTAAATGCAACTTTTTAATTTGATTCCTTATTTTACATTATTTGCATTAAGGAAAAAAAATAGAAGGTAGACATAAAAAAAAAAAAAAAAAAAAAAAATAGTGAGAGAGAGAGAATAAACAATCTAGATTTCTATATCAAATCAAATTCGGAATTGGAGAAAAGGTGTAAAACGCTTTGTTCCTATAGGGGAATCCCCAAACGTACATCCTTTTTTTTATTATTTATTTATTTATTTATTTATTGAAAGCTATTTTTTTTTAATGTCTACCTGGGATAATTACTTTCATTTATTATCAACAGCGATCAGGATTTACGTGCAGGGTAAATAATAATAATAATAATAATAATAATAATAAATACATAAATAAACAAATGACTTTTTCACACTAGTTTATCAAAGCATTTTTTTTTTTCAATTCTGGGAAGAATTTTTGCGGTAAGGAATAACTATTTGCGTCCTTTCGCCGAGGACACTACACATAAAACGGCTAACGAAATAAAAATGAAATATTTATTGAAAAATATAAAACGTGTCTCCACAACGGATTAAACTTAGATTGTGGTCAATTTTTAATATCTATTCGATTTCCTTAGGTCAAAACATGTTATTTCAAAATGCATTTTTTTTTTTTTTTTTTATTATTATTATTGTTCTTTTATTTAAATTTTGCATCATTCAGTATATATATGTACTGAAACATTGCAGCAGATGTAACCAAGTATCACATGAAAACATATTTGTTTCAACTTTGCTTTATAATTTTATCATCTATTTTCCATATTCTTTTTCATTTTGATTAAAAATAAATAAATAAATAAATAAAAATAAAAATAAATCATTCACATATAGTAAAATTTTTACAACACTCTATAAGCAAATAGAAATATTTAAAAAATATTTAAATTAAAAAAATCGAAACATTAGCATTAAAAAAAAAAAAAAAAAAGTTTATTTACTTTATTATTTTTAGGGATTGCATAATCGTTCTTATTAGAGACAGTAAACTGATACGAAACAAGAAAAAAAATATATCACGATTTTTATTTTAAGTTTGAAATATTTATGTCAAAGAAATTAAAAGTAATTGAATTTTTCGAAAGCACCTATTAAAAAGAATCACCATTCTGTATCCTTAAATAAAAGTTGTTCCTAGAGATACCAAAATGTAACACTGGATTGAATTGAATCCACATATTCTCATACATAATAAATATGAAAGTTTATCTGATAATACTTACTTCTGTTCATGAGAAAAGTTTCTACGAAGTCTATGCCATTTTCTGCTCAGACGAAGCCAATCAAATATAATTTGAAAATTCAAGGAAGCTACGCGATTAACTGGAGCAGAAAATTTTCCCGAAACTATGAACCAAAGATATACTTGGATTATGTAAGAATTTATTTGTTTCGCAATTTAAGTATATGAGATTAATTATATTTTTCAATGCAAAATTAATCATTCATGTTTAACATGTTAAATTTTAAATTAAATAAAAATTATTTAAAGATTGTTGATACTTAAACTTTAGATTAAATTTAAATATACCTTTGATACTCATAAAAATAAAAGTTTCACGCTATACATATTTTTGTGTGTATGTTGAAAATATGAATGCTCGATAAATTATTTTTTAACATAACTATAGCTCTTTCATATTTATTGCTATTTATATGAATGCATAATTAAACCATATCAATATCAATAACTAAAACTACAATTATATTTTCAGTTTCAGATAAGAAATGATTTTTATATGACGTCACCGAAAAGCTAACACGATACATTTGAAGGGATTTGACCGAAAAATATAAAGTTTGATGGAAGATTTGAACAAATTGCGTAGATTAATAGACTACCCTTAAAAGATTTACCCTTAGATTTTACCCTTAGATTTACCCGTAGATTTACCCTTAAAAAATGCCAGTATTCTAAAGTTATACTTTAAAGACATCGATTTACGGTCTTTGAGCGCGTAGCTAACTAAACGGCCATTTCCCGTAAAATTATACGGTCAAGTCCTGTGATTTTAATATATATATATATATTTAAAGAGTAATATTTTAAATTTAGAATTTAGAATAAATTTAAATGTACAGTCGGTAACAAAAGTCTCCGAACACTAGCAAAAATTCCTACATAAAAAAAGTAAACTTAATACAATTTTGTTAAATAAATCCTTGTCGAAACATTTTCTTAGACTGACTAAGAACATCATTCGACAAGGATTTATTTAACAAAACTGTATTGAGTGTACTTTTTATACATAGGAATTTTTGCTAGTGTTCGGAGACTTCTGTTACCGACTGTACCTTTAATACTCATAAAAATAAAATTTTACCGTTATACTCATTTTTATGCGAACATTTTAAATATTAATGCTCTAGAAATTATACATATACTCCTTTAAAATGTTTCAAAAGTAACGAAGTAAAATGATCTCCATCATAATACTAAGTTTGATTTCAAATTTTAAGGGGTTAGGGGTAGTCAGGATTTTCAAAAAATCAATTTTTTTTTTTTTTGCATTTTCTTAAAGTGTAATATCTTATAAATATTCTCTGAAAATTTGAAGTTGATCCGATAATTACTTTTCGAGTGGGTCTAATTCCCATCAGTATGCAAAAAAAAAGGATGCTGCACGTGTGAAAGTGGCAGATCAGCGCGCCAACGACAACACTCGGGAAGGCAGAATGCTTCGTAGGCAACGGCAAATTGATGTTTTGGAAACTTCCACAATGGCTGAAGAACTATTATATGGCCCAGGAATAGATGACTCAGTGTAAGTGATTAAATAATTCGTATTTCTGTACGTAAATCTAGTGCGAAACTTTAAATGCGTTTTTCTCAAAACTATGTTTTTTGAACTGGTGACAACTGTAACTTGAAAACCGCTCAGTAGATTTTAATGAAATTTATACAGCTTTTAGAATACATAATAAACTCGGGCCTGATCGAAGGATTTTTTTTTTTTTTTTCAAAAATTTCGATTTTTTAAGACCAATTAACTGTTGACTTTTTCCCAAAAATTTAGAAAAAAATTTCCTGAGTCCGCCATTTTTTTAATTTTTGAAAAAAAAAAAAAGCTTCGATCAGGCCCAGGATTATCTATTTATAAAACTAATTTTTCTTATCCGATTGATTTTAGATGAATCTCCAAGGACTTATCATTGTCACCGCAAGGACCTTTTTTTTGGACTGGGTCAACAGAAACAGCTATAACTTTGGAAATTATAAAATTTTTTTTTTGCAAATTTTCGTGACTTCAAGTCAAAACATTGTATAATAATGCCATATTATTACTTTTGTAAAATAAAATGATTTAATAGCGAAAATAAATTACTGAAAATTATCATTTTTTCGTGTCTCTGACTACCCCTAACCCCTTAATGCTTTGTAGATATTTTAATATATTCATTTTATAGGCATTTAATTAATGTATGTAGCTTGTTGGCTATATTCTAAATACTTACTTAATAGTAATGACAGCTCAATGTGTTAATAAATTAACTTTTTTTTTTTTTTTTTTTTTTAAGTTCTAACTATATTTTAGATTTAATAAACTATTACGTGGTTATTTTAAGTTACGTTCCGTAATTCATCAACCTAAAGTTTAAAAAGTTAAAAATAAATAAATAAATAAATAAATAACAAAAACCCTGAGTCAAATTTCAGTACTCCAAAAATCAATAATTATATTTAGATCCTGCGTGAAATAGATATGCATACCTAACTCAGCACAATTCGTATTCAGTATTTCATAAAAATTTTTATGTTAATAATATGATATCAGTATAATCATATTGAAATAAAATATAGAATGTATTTTTTTATTTATCTTTTAATACAAAATGATTTATCCGATATCAACTTATGTTGCTAGGAATATTATACCGCGTATACTAAAAAGAATAAATAAATAAATAAATAAATAAAAATAAATCAGTGAAATTCGTAAATCATTCTAATTTCAACCAAAATAATGAAAGAAATAAAGTAAAAACAAAGAAAGGAAGAAATCTGGTGTGGGGCAACCACTCGACTTCCATTACACGTATATTCTATTCAATATTTTGAGATCATGTGATCAGAAGACATATATATCTAAAATAGATTTATGTTAGAAAAGTTTTTGATATACCAACATTTACCAAAATTGGCATACTCAATTATTAGCCGGAAAATAATAATTACATACAAAAGATATTTAAAAGGGAGATAATATGGAGAGTTTTAAAAAGAAATATATGCAGCCGTTTCAAAAGCAACGCAATTGCGAGACTTGAAATTGAGCTATTTATACAGGATGCCTATCAATTTTCCTGAACTAATCAACTGTATCATTCGCAAGGACATATAATAGTGTTTATATAGCAACAATGAAGAAAATCGTTTGAGCCGTTTTCAGAATACGGTCCCATTACCGGTTTCTGATGTCCCACTTGCGTTTTTCCAATTTTCACCAAAATTGAAAACTTTATCTGTACATCAGACTTGTCTCAATTCTGATGTTTCGTAGTTCTGTCTTTAACAGTTTCGGAGATATGATAGCCAGAAGATTCCCCTCATACACACACACACACGCATGCATGCATACATACATACAAACTGACCTATTGCCAAAATCTACTTTTTTGGACACAGGAGAATTTTAAACGTGTAAATCAGGAGTAAACTCGATATCGATTTTTGGACCGAATACATACTTTCATGACCTACTGTTGCCGGGTAAATGAAGCAATAATCCCCTTTTCTTTTAATTGAATCTATCAATTTTAGAATAAAATTTTCATTTAAATTTCAGAGGTTTTCTTTTAATGTATGATTCTGTTACAGACATTCGAATTAACTCTAAAACCGGAATAAATGTATATATATATATAATTTTTAAATTAGTTAAACAGATTGATTCGTACATATCCTAAAGAATCTTATACTTAGAAATATAATATGATGATGAAGCAAATTAGTTAATTTCGTTCTGTTATTACTTCTAAAGCAGATTGTAGAAAAAAAATAAAATAAACAGAGATTAGGAAAATGTAAATGGAAAACTCCATAATAGTTACATGACTTTACAGGATGGCAATGAAAGTACAATATAAAGCAGTTATTGCTGTATTTTTTTTCTTTTTTCTTCATGACAAAAGGCGTGTTTTTAAATGGGTATATTTTATAAATGAAATCGCAAGTTCAATTGTTACAGAAGTAGGATGAAGGAAGGAGATAGGGTTCTTAGTGATATAAAATTATATAAGCTTACTGTGGTGTTTGGTCAGAGACTAGTCACTATATAATCAAAGAAAGGAAATTTGATTTAATCACGATTTACTACTTTTTTAATATTACAAAAATCAATTAGAATTATCAGGTATAACATATGCCTTTATTTAATTGTTTGAATATATATTATGCGCTTTCTACTCTTTAATTAGTAACGCAAATCACTACGCGATATATTTCAAATATTCCTTTATATAATATTATTGATTTATAGAGTTTTTGATGAGTGGTTTAAATAAAAAATAATTAAATATTTTATAAAAGGAAATAAATAACATTACAACAACAACAACAAAAAAAAAAAAAAAAAAAAAAAAAAAAAAGAAAAGAAAAGAAAAGAAAAGAAAAGAAAAAGAAAATAGAAATCAAATATTGAACAGCTATTTAATCCTACTTGGAAAAGTGTAAGTATTAATATATATATATACTAGCTGACCCGACAAACGTTGTTTTGTCATATAAATTGTTTCTAGAGAATATTTTGCTAGAAAAAAATAACTAACTTATTGTAAGTGTGTAAGGATGTGGTATATAAGTGGAAGATGTATGGAGCGCTGTGAACGGTGAAAGAATGTAAAAATAACAAAACACCAACCATTTATTTTTTTAATTTATTAAAATTGATTCTTTAAAATTATATACATATCGCTACTTATAACAATATTACTAAAAAACAATATCAATCCCGTAATGCAACAGAGTGTACAATATTTTTTGTTATCCCATCTTTCGCCAATACAAACAAACTGTATGGTTTGCCCACTCGAGGGCCACGTATAATTGTCCGTGTGAAAAACATGATGTGCTCAAATCTAAGCCCCAGACAAACATCGTTTGCCCCTGAGACTTATTGATAGTCATTGCAAATGCTAATCTAATTGAAAATTGAGGGCGTTTAAATTGAATTGGCACATCTGTGGGTATAATAGGAATTCGCAGTAGTAATATATTTTCACCTCGGAATTTGTCATTTAAAATGATGGCTTCGATAACATTTTTCATTAATTTTTTTATGACTAATCGCGTGCCGTTGTATAACCGTTGTGGGTTTAAATTACGAAGCAAAATAACCGGAGATCCAACCTTCAATTGTAAAATATGCGGTGGCATGCCTGGTAAATCCAATGAGTTTAAAAACTTTGTTGGATAATTTACAGCTTCGGTGGCATCGCAAACTGTATCATTAGATTTGTATGACACCAAGTCTCCTGGTAACAAATGTTGTATCTTGAGATTCAATTCGTTGACGTCCACATATTTTGCTGCTAAAATTGCTCTTTCTGCCAGCCACTCATGATTTGTGTATCGTCTGTGTACATCGGGAAATATCTGGTCAATAAGAGCATCTTGAGAATCAATGATTGTGCAGAAATCAGTCGGTAATTTTAAGCATCCAGTTTCATCTGTAGTAACTTTTCCATCGCCGATATCTAACAATTGTTTTGAGAATGTTTAAGCGGATGGATCTTGAAGCTTTTGAACGCACAAATTTACTTTCAGTTGTACTTTTTCAACATTACGCCACAATGACGATGATTTTAAGTAGGAGTTGATCTCATCAGCGTATGTTCAACGCGGAATAACGGGAAGTGCTTGTCTGCAATCACCTGAAAAGAGTAACAGAGTGCCGCCAAATAGTTTGTCGTTGTTTTTTATATCTTTCAATGTCCTGTTCGACGCCTCAATCGAATGTTTGTGTGCCATAGTGAATTCATCCCAGATAAGAATTTTACACTATTTCAGCACTGTGGCCATGGACGATTGTTTTTTTTATGTTGCACACTGCGTCTGGGTTATTTTGAATATTTAGTGGCAGTTTAAATAATGAATGAGCTGTTCTGCCTCCATCCAATAAAGTTGCCGCAATGCCAGATGATGCAACAGACAATGCGATGCCATTATTTGATCGTATTTCGGCGAGAATTAGCGAAATAAGGAATGTTTTGCCACTTCCACCTGGTGCACCCCCCCCCCCCCCCAAAAAAAAAAAAAAAAAAAAAAAGAAAAAAAGAATCCACCTTGTCCTGCCAAAACTGCGAGCATGATGCGGTCGTAAATGGTTCTTTGTTCTTCATTAATTAGTGGGACATTGCGAGCAACAATCGCTGCCATTTCTACAGTATTGTATTGTAGTTCACGATTCAATTCAGTGCTTAATAAATCAGATGCATTTCGATTTGTTGAATGCATACCGAAATGACTGAGTGGTAAGTTCGCAATGATAATGCAAAGATCTTCAATAGCAATCAATGCTTCATTGTACATAGCGTCACTGAATACTATCGTTAGATCGTTGCACCGTGAACGATGTTGATGCAATATATCATCAGTCATTGAATCTTTGTGATTATCCCATAATGTCTCTGCTCGGGCCGGGAAACATGTAGTCAACACTATAGCGAATAGTAGACGAATTTGTTTTGCTGTACAGTTCAGTCCTACTTCAGCAAGCATACACTCCCACTGGTTGTCGTCTTCCAGCAAGCCAAGTGCAAGGCATGCATCTTTATACGTTGGATACTGTTGTCCATTCACTTTACTTAAATCTTGAAATGACAAAGGGCCGATGACATTAACCAATAACAGTCGAAGATAAAAGCACTCAGTATGCCTTGGATTGACTGTAAATACTCGTCCCAAGGTGTTTGATTTGAATAAACCGGGACATGCATCAATCGGCGTGCCTTGCTTGCGGGGCATCCATTTTTTTGTTGGAGCCCATGTGAAATAGCGTGGTACTTCTGAATAGAGTAATGTCCGTGTAAAAGCACCAAAAGCATCCGCACGATTACACAATACAAAAAATTCGGTGAGTGTAGTTTTTGGTGGATTTATAGCACGATCAATCGCTGTCTCGCTCGTGAAATATACGCGCTGGCCATTTTCAAGATGGACGGCTAAATGAAGAACTGCTGGATCCCGTTCATGAATTGGGAAACCAAAGATACGCCAAACAGCTTCATTGGAGCTGACGTACCGGCCAATTTGGTAAAGTGTTATTTCGTCGTTGTTATTCAACGGAGGAGCATTCACATTGGTATTTTCTACTCGAAATACAGCCATATCACTGCCTTTATTCACATACTTGCAAATGTATTTGATGCTCTTCACTGAACTGCAGAACTGAACATTAATATGAGCACCAAAAACAAATTAAAAAAACTGGCATACAGACAATAGCAAGAAATTCAAACTTCTTCACACACCATAAATTTTATAAATTCCAATTCCCTTCAACCAAATCCCCTGTTCCTGAGCTTCAAAAATGGGGTATCTATAATGTATCTTGTAATAACTGTGATTTATCTTATATTGGTCAAACTAAAAGAAATCTTGAATGTTGTTTACGTGAACATTCTCCGTATGTTGTTAATCAAGAAATTTCTAAATCTTCTATTGCGAAGCACAGTTGGGAATTTGATCATAGTTTTAATTTTAAGAGTGCCAAAATTATCTTTCATGCCAAACGCGTTTCCGAACTGGATTTTTTAGAAAATTTAACTATTTACCTTAATCGTGATAAAATTGTCAATGAAAAATCTGATTCCACTTTGCTGTCTACAGCCTGGAAATATTTGTTTAATTCAATTAAATAATTTCCTTCATTATGTTTATAACTTCATATTAGTTATAATAAAATAATTCTAATTTAAATAAAAATAATAATAATTAATGGATAAATTTTATTAAATTTACTTATTAGTTTAATATTATTGAAAAAAAAATAATAATAATTGTTTACTCCTTTCCTCCCTCCTCATTTTGTGGTGTGTGTGTACGTGTGTTCCTCTCTGATTGGCCCTGTCCTGCATGTTGCTTCCTATTGGTTGTTTGTGTTGCTCCTCCCCCTCTGGATTTTGTCCTGCTTTCAGTCTTGCTTTTGCCTCCAAGGCAGTTGCACGTGTTTGCACCTGATGAAGAAAGGTTACGTCCTTTCGAAACCGGTTGTGCTGATTTAAAATTTATGGTGTGTGAAGAACTTTGAATTTCTTGCTATTAATATGAGCATTGAATGTTTTGCTCAGCAAAGGCGAATATGGGGCCACCCAACGGTTATCAATGTCAATATCTATGTTGTTGACATAGATGACCGCCATAGATGATAAGATTGTCCGCCATTATCGGGATTTCTTCGACGATATATTTGATATCCGTCAACATTTGTGATCGTGAAATTTTTGGAAAACTTTTAGTACATTTTCCATCTGCACAAATGATAATGGCCTAAAAATTCATTTTTCATTTTAACATAAAATAACTCCGTCGGATATTGACGAATTTTTTAAAAGAATATACCATTTTAACTAATTTTAACATTTTAACAATATCAACGTTGAAAAATATTTTAAACACTTACGGTTAAAAATTCATTTTTCATTTCAACATTAAATAAATTCTGACATCGTGTTTACGATTCTAAAATATTAAATTTGAAAAAATATTTTAAACACTTCGTAAGATATGGTTAAAAATTCATTTTTCATTTCAACATTAAATAAATTCTGACATCGTGTTTACGACAACTCACGCCATCTAGGTGGAAAAGTTGTTGAAAGAGTTGGTTAAAAATTAATTAAAAAAGAACTAATTAAGTTACAACTTTCATTTGTAAATCTAAACCATTCTCGAATCCACCTGAAGACACACAAAAAATTTCATTAAACTCAGTCCAGCCGTTTAGGAGGAGTTCAATGACATACACACGCACAAAAGAAATATATATATAAAGATATATATATATATATATATATATTGCTGTTAAATAATGGTTTATCTTTCCTTAAAAATTTAATAGAAGTAATTAACAAAAACAAAACACTCTATAGAGTCTTTGGAAAACTTTTAATGAATGCTCTTTTTTCTCTCTTGTTTTAGCTTTTGTTTCATAAAATTCCTTTAGGGTGGGAAAAAAAAAAAAAACATATTTTTTCTTTTTTTTTTCAAGGAAAAAAAATCAATGATCTTTCAACTTAAATATAAACTATTTCAATAAATCCGCTTTTGTTTTCGATAATTTCAATTGCCATCGCTGCTATTGGTTATTGTGAAATAAAATAATTACCTTTTTATATGCTTAAACATAAATTTTGTAAAAAAAAAAAAAAAAATATATATATATATATATATATATATATTTATTCCATTTCATTTTACACAAAATCTAATTTGTAAAAGAAATGATACAAAATATTTACAATATGTATATGTACAGTCGGTAGCAAAAGTGTCCGAACACTAGCAAAAATTCCTATGTAAAAAAAGTACACTTAATACTGTTTTGTTAAATATATCCTTGTCGAATCATGTTCTTTGTCAGTCTAAGAACATGATTCGATAAGGATTTATTCAACAAAACCGTATGAAGTGTACTTTTTTTCACATAGGAATTTTTGCTAGTGTTTGGACACTTTTGTTACGAACTGTATGTTACGTGTAACATGTGAAGTGTACCTGCACTTCACACACAGACAAAATTTATATATAACATTTATTGAGGGAAAAAAATGATAAAATATTGTTTTTACCCGAAAAAAAAAAATAATAATAATAAAAGGCCGTAAATGAATTCTGTTTAAAAACAAAATATTTCGGTAGTTTTTATACAGAAAATTTTTGCGTTCTAAAACTACAAAGATTTACTGCAAAATTACATCTCAATGTGTCAAAAGACACGACTTTGCCTGTGACCGATAAAATTTATAATCATTGACATAGGTTTTTATCTGATGGGTGCACATTGTTTCTCTTTCGCATATGGAATATATATATATATATATATATATATATGCTTTTTTTTTTTTTTAAAGACTAGAAAGAAATTTATATTGTCTAGACCATTTTGCGTTACATCTTTTGTATATAATCCTATTGGCAACTTTAAGTTTTTGTCATGAATTTTTTTGGTATAATTGCATGTAAAAAAAAAAAAAAAAAAAAAAAAAAAGAAAGAATTTAAAATCAAATTCCTTTTACATTCTTTGTGAACAGAATTTAATTTAGTACGAAAGAACTTATTTTAATCTATTCCTTCATATAAAGGCAGGCAATAACTTTATTTTACTCTCTAGCAACAGTTAATATATACATACATATATATATATATATTATAATTTCTTTGGTATAGCTTTACAATAGAAGCCCCTTATAGGTTTGTATATATTTTACTTTTATTTTATTCTACTTTTATTTTTATTTTTATTTATTACTTTCTCTTACCCATAAGGTAAAGAAAGTATTGTTTTTGGGTCAAATTTTCGAACGCGAGATTTTGTTATATTTACACGTTTTGAGGTCCCCTGAATACGAAAATCACGTTTTTAGCAAATGGTCTGTGTGTCTGTGTGTCTGTGTCTGTGTGTGTGTCTGTGTGTCTGTGTGTGTGTGTGTCTGTCTGTTATCAGCATATCTCAAAAACAAATTATGACAGAAAGTTCAAACTTGGTATTCTAAATGTGTATCATATACGGATGCTACAGTAAGCTTTTCGTTCAGATCAAGCAAATGGTTCGTGTAATTTTTATATGTCACCAGATCTTTGTGATAAACTTATATCATTCAAAACTGACTCGTACGGGGCAGTTCGAGTGAACCGCAAAGATGTTCCAAAAGAAATGCAATCATCAAAACTTAGAAAGGGTGACATTATTGCTTTTCAACGCGGAAAACTAATTGCAATCAAATGGAATAACTCCTCCACAATATTGAAATGAGTAAAGTTTCTTGTAATGGAAAAGTGGTTGAAAAGCCACAGCTTGTAATAGATTACAATTTATCAATGGGAGGTGTGGACAGAGCGGACCAAAATTTATCCTATTATGAGACAGTACGGAAAAGAATGAAAGTATACTACAAAATTTTTTTTTCAGGCATATGCTTGATCAATGTCTTTTCAATGCATCGATTCTACAGAGTAAGGTAACTAATAAAAATATAAAACTGTTGGATTTTTCAATTGCAGTCATTGAAGAAATAATACGTAAATATCAAGTGTCTACAGCCATGACGGGAAATACGGGAAGAAAAAGTGATGCAAATGATCCATTGCGTCTTACAGGAAGACACTTCGCATACTATATACCTGCCACATCCTGCAAACGAGAACCAACAAGACGATGCGTTGTTTGCTATGCGTCTAGTAAAAACGGCAAGAAGATTAGAAAGGAGACAAGGATATGGTGTCCAGACTGTGAGGTTGCTCTTTGTAACATTCCATGCTTTAAAATTTAGCACACCAAAAGAAACTACTAGAAAAGGTATGTATGTTTAATTATATGTTTATGTCTTTACTTAGTTATTACTTTCTTTTTTTAGATTTTCTTTATGTAGCATGCGAGAGAATATATCTCCAACGCAGCGCGTCCGCTTAGTCCTTCCTACTATCGCGAGAAATACTCCCCACTGCAGTGCACGCGCAGGAGCAAACACTACACGCTTAAAGGGTTAAATATTAATGCTCAAGATATTATACTTATACTCCTTTAAAATGTTTCAAAAGTAACGAAGTAAAATGATCTCCATCATAATACTAAGTTTGATTTCAAATTTTAATGCTTTGTAGATATTTTAATATATTCATTTTATAGGCATAAAATTAATGTATGTAGCTTGTTGGCTATATTCTAAATACTTAATTAATAGTAATGACAGCTCAATGTGTTAATAAATTAACTTTTTTTTTTTTTTTTTTTTTTTTAAGTTCTAACTATATTTTAGATTTAATAAACTATTACGTGGTTATTTTAAGTTACGTTCCGTAATTCATCAACCTAAAGTTTAAAAAGTTAAAAATAAATAAATAAATAAATAAATAATAAAAACCCTCAGCCAAATTTCAATACTCCAAAAATCAATAATTATATTTAGATCCTGTGTGAAATAGATATGCATACCTAACTTAGCACAATTCGTATTCAGTATTTCATAAAATTCTTTATGTTAAAATTATGATATCAGTATAATCATATTGAAATAAAATGTATAATGTATTTTTTTTATTTATCTCTTAATACAAAAGGATTTATCCGAAACCAACTTATGTTGCTAGGAATATTATATCGTGTATACTAAAAATAAATAAATAAATAAATAAATAAAAATAAATCAGTGAAATTCGTAAATCATTCTAATTTCAACCAAAATAAAGAAAGAAATAAAGAAAAACAAAGGAAAAATAAAGAAAGGAAGAAATCTGGTGTGGGGCAACCACTCGACTTCCATTACCCACTATTACACGTATATTCTATTCAATATTTGGAGATCATGTGATCAGAAGACATATATATCTAAAATAGATTTATGTTAGAAAAGTTTTTGATATACCAACATTTACCAAAATTGGCATACTCAATTATTAGCCGGAAAATAATAATTACATACAAAAGATATTTAAAAGGGAGATAATATGGAGAGTTTTAAAAAGAAATATATGCAGCCGTTTCTAAAGCAACGCAATTGCGACACTTGAAATTGAGCTATTTATACAGGATGCCTATCAATTTTCCTGAACTAATCAACTGTATCATTCGCAAGGACATATAATAGTGTTTATATAGCAACATTGAAGAAAATCGTTTGAGCCGTTTTCAGAATACGGTCCCATTACCGGTTTCTGATGTCCCACTTGCGTTTTTCCAATTTTCACCAAAATTGAAAACTTTATCTGTACATCAGACTTGTCTCAATTCTGATGTTTCGTAGTTCTGTCTTTAACAGTTTCGGAGATATGATAGCCAGAAGATTCCCCTCACACACACACACACACGCATGCATGCATACATACATACAAACTGACCTATTGCCAAAATCTACTTTTTTGGACACAGGAGAATTTTAAACATGTAAATCAGGAGTAAACTCGATATCGATTTTTGGACCGAATACATACTTTCATGACCAACTGTTGCCGGGTAAATGAAGCAATAATCCCCCTTTTTTTAATTGAATCTATCAATTTTAGAATAAAAGTTCATTTAAATTTCAGAGGTTTTCTTTTAATGTATGATTCTGTTACAGACATTCGAATTAACTCTAAAACCGGAATAAATGTATATATATATATATAATTTTTAAATTAGTTAAACAGATTGATTCGTACATATCCTAAAGAATCTTATACTTAGAAATATAATATGATGATGAAGCAAATTAGTTAATTTCGTTCTGTTATTTCTTCTAAAGCAGATTGTAGAAAAAAATTAAATAAACAGAGATTAGGAAAATGTAAATGGAAAACTCCATAATAGTTACATGACTTTACATGATGGCAATGAAAGTACAATATAAAGCGGTTATTGCTGTATTTTTTACCATGTTTTTATTAACTTCGATTCTTGTGTGTTTGTGTGTTTGTCAGGGACAAATCTTGCAATCGATTTTTAACTAACTTCCCGACTAGCTAGATATTTGAAATTTTCAGGACAGCTCACAACACGGTGACAATACATTTTTCTAATAATTTTAGTCAACTGCTTCAAGTTCCGCTGCCTTCGGCAGCGTTTATATGATTCGGCAGAAAATTTATTTAACTAACTTCCCGACTAGCTAGACATTTGAAACTTTCAGAATAGTTCAGAATAAGGTTAAAATGCATATTTTTAATACCTTTAGCCAACTGTTTCGGGTTCCCGCTGCCTTCGGCAGCGTTATCAGTACAAAGATTGCAATCGATTTTTTCCTAACTTTCCGACTAGCTAGGCATTTGAGACTTTCAGGATAGCACAAAACACGGTGACAATACATTTTTTTAATACTTTTAGTCAACTGTTTCAGGTCCCCACTGCCTTCGGCAGCGTTTATATGATTCAACATAAAATTTATTTAACTAACTTCCCGACTAGCTAGACATTGGAAACTTTCAGAATAGTTCAGAACACAGTGAAAATGCATTTTTTAAATATTTTTAACCAAATACTCCGGGTTCCTGCTGTCTTCAGCAGCGTTACCAGTACAAAGCTTGTAATCGATTTTTCACTAACTTCTCGACTAGCTAGACATTTGAAAACTTCAGGATAGGTCAGAATACAGTGACAATACATTTTTTTTATACTTTTAGTCAACTGATTCAGGTCCCTACTGCCTTCGGCAGCGTTTATGTGATTCGAACGAAAATTTATTTAACAAACTTCCCGACTAGCTAGTCATTTGAAACTTTCAGAATAGTTCAGAATACGGTTAAAATGCATTTTTTTAATACCTTTAGCCAAATGTTTCGGGTTCCTGCTGCCTTCGGCAGCGTTATCAGTACAAAGATTGCAATCGATTTTTCCGTAACTTCTCGACTAGCTAGACATTTGAAACTTTCAGCATAGCTCAGAATACAGTGACAATACATTTTTTTTTATAGTTTTAGTCAACTGTTTCAGGTCCCTACTGCCTTCAGCAGCGTTTATATGATTCAACAGAAAATTTATTTAACTAACTTCCTGACTGGCTAGACATTTGAAACTTTCAGGATAGTTCAGAATACGGTGAAAATGCATTTTTTAAATATTTGTAACCAAATGTTTCGAGTTCCTGCTGTCTTCGGCAGCGTTACCAGTACAAAGCTTGCAATCAATTTTTCACTAACTTCTCAACTAGCTAGACATTTGAAACTTTTATAATAGCTCAAAACACGAGAGGAATGCATTTTTTTAAAAATTTATCCAATTGCTCCGGGTTTCCGCTGCCTTCGGTAGCGTCTATATGATTGAACAGAAAATTTAAAAACATGGTATATAAAAAGATCTTTTTATCTTGTAATTATTTTCTTTTTTCTTCATGACAAAAGGCGTGTTTTTTAATGGGTATATTTTATAAATGAAATCGCAAGTTCAATTGTTACAGAAGTAGGATGAAGGAAGGAGATAGGGTCCTTAGTGATATAAAATTATATAAGCTTACTGTGGTGTTTGGTCAGAGACTAGTCACTATACAATCAAGAAAGGAAATTTGATTTAATCACGATTTACTACTTTTTTAATATTACAAAAATCAATTAGAATTATCAGGTATAACATATGCCTATATTTAATTGTTTGAATATATATTATGCGCTTTCTACTCTTTAATTAGTAACGCAAATCACTACGCGATATATTTCAAATATTCCTTTATATAATATTATTGATTTATAGAGTTTTTGATGAGTGGTTTAAATAAAAAATAATTAAATATTTTATAAAAGGAAATAAATAACATTACAACAACAACAAAAAAAAAAAAAAAAAAAAAAGAAAGAAAAGAAAAGAAAAAGAAAAAAGAAATCAAATGTTGAACAGCTATTTAATCCTACTTGGAAAAGTGTAAGTATTAATATATATATATATATATATATATATATATATATATATTGCTGTTAAATAACGGTTTATCTTTCCTTAAAAAATTAATAGAAGTAATTAACAAAAACAAAACACTCTATAGAGTCTTTGGAAAACTTTTAATGAATGCTCTTTTTTCTCTCTTGTTTTAGGTTTTTTTTCATAAAATTCCTTTAGGGTGGGAAAAAAAAAAAAAAAAAATATTTTTTCTTTTTTTTTTCAAGGAAAAAAAATCAATGATCTTTCAAGTTAAATATAAACTATTTCAATAAATCCGCTTTTGTTTTCGATAATTTCAATTGCCATCGCTGCTATTGGTTATTGTGAAGTAAAATAATTACCTTTTTATATGCTTAAACATAAACTTTGTAAAAAAAAAATATATATATATATATATATATATTTATTCCATTTCATTTTACACAAAATCTAATTTGTAAAAGAAATGATACAAAATATTTACAATATGTATATGTACAGTCGGTAACAAAAGTGTCCGAACACTAGCAAAAATTCCTATGTAAAAAAAGTACACTTAATACTGTTTTGTTAAATATATCCTTGTCGAATCATGTTCTTTGTCAGTCTAAGAACATGATTCGATAAGGATTTATTCAACAAAATCGTATGAAGTGTACTTTTCCTTACATAGGAATTTTTGCTAGTGTTTGGACACTTTTGTTACGAACTGTATGTTACGTGTAACATGTGAAGTGTACCTGCACTTCACACACAGACAAAATTTATATATAACATTTATTGAGGGAAAAAAATGATAAAATATTGTTTTTACCAGAAAAAAAAAAAAATAGTAATAAAAGGCCGTAAATGAATTCTGTTTAAAAACAAAATATTTCGGTAGTTTTTATACAGAAAATTTTTGCGTTCTAAAACTACAAAGATTTACTGCAAAATTACATCTCAATGTGTCAAAAGACACGACTTTGCCTGTGACCGATAAAATTTATAATCATTGACATAGGTTTTTATCTGATGGGTGCACATTGTTTCTCTTTCGCATATGGAATATATATATATATATATATATGCTTTTTTTTTTTTTTTTTTTTTAAAGACTAGAAAGAAATTTATATTGTCTAGACCATTTTGCGTTACAGCTTTTGTATATAATCCTATTGGCAACTTTAAGTTTTTGTCATGACTTTTTTTGGTATAATTGCATGTAAAAAAAAAAAAAAGAAAAGAAAAGAAAAAAAGAAAGAATTTAAAATCAAATTCCTTTTACATTCTTTGTGAACAGAATTTAATTTAGTACGAAAGAACTTATTTTAATCTATTCCTTCATATAAAGGCAGGCAATAACTTTATTTTACTCTCTAGCAACAGTTAATATATACATATATATATATATATATATATATATATATATTATAATTTCTTTGGTATAGCTTTACAATAGAAGCCCCTTATAGGTTTTTATATATTTTACTTTTATTTTATTCTACTTTTATTTTTATTTTTATTTATTACTTTCTCTTACCCATAAGGTAAAGAAAGTATTGTTTTTGGGTCTAATTTTCGAACGCGAGATTTTGTTATATTTACACGTTTTGAGGTCCCCTGAATACGAAAATCACGTTTTTAGCAAATGGTCTGTGTGTCTGTGTCTGTGTGTCTGTGTGTCTGTGTGTGTGTGTCTGTCTGTTATCAGCATATCTCAAAAACAAATTATGGCAGAAAGTTCAAACTTGGTATTCTAAATGTGTATCATATACGGATGCTACAGTAAGCTTTTCGTTCAGATCAAGCAAATGGTTCGTGTACAGGGACAATCAAGAGAATTCTAATACATTACGTCTATGGAGGAAATTACAGGTAAGTAGAGTTTAACGTCTATAGACTGCACTAAACCAAATGAAACGAATATATATTTTTTGTAATAGAGATAGTTAACTGGGAAAAAAAAATTGTGTATGTAGGAGCCTCGCCTCCCCCCCTGAGGTGGAAGTCCCCCCTCGAGGGGAGTAAATTTTCATGATGGGTATCTTTCAAAAGAGCTCGCCAATACCTTTAAAACGAATGGTTGAACCACCGATCTGCGGTAATTTAAAACAAAGTTATCGATTTTTTTTACTTTTAAAGAAAAAAAACTTAGAAAAATAATCGTTTTTTTTTTTTTTTTTAATATTGAGATTAAAATGGACTTTTTTCGGATATTTAGTGTTATACTACTTCTTTAATATGGAAATCGTCTGCATTATCATAAAACATAATTTTTTAAAAACAGAATTATTTTCTAATAACCGAATTAAATTTTCTATAAATCTAAGTGCATTAATGAAACGGGGGGTTGAGGGGTGATGCAGCCCCCCTCACACAGAATTAATTATCGTATAAGACTCTTCCGAAGCCTAATTTGAATTGCTTAACATAGGTTTACATAACCTCGTTATCTTACCTGTTAATCTCCAACCTGTATTTATAGTATTAAATTTCAGGGTAAGAGAAAGTCGTGTGAGTGACACACCAGGTTATTTTGTTATATAGGCGATGAATTAAAATGAGTATCGTAGTTGCATAAGTAAACATCTTGGCGAAGGCTCTATTGGTGGCAAATTTCAAATTTCGATTATTTTTTGGTTATATTCAGAAGATACAGCCAACAAATATTCAGAATCCATAATCAATACATATCCAGAATAAATATCCAACAAATATTCAGAAGCCATCATAAATGCATATTAAAAAGGTATCTTTAATCTTCTGGTGAATATCAGATGATGTTAATGAAAATCTATGTTCGACTTAAATTTCCTAAAAAGTTAAGATTATTATTATTATTATTATTATTATTATTATTATTATAAGAAATGCAACTTTTTAAAAATGAGAAGATTCTATTTAATACTGTGATTTAAAAGTGTAGGTTACTTGTTTACCTTATACGCATAGCGTAAACCTAAATTTTTAGTTAAATGTCTGGGGAAATGATTACTTATTTATTCCAGTTGAAGGCGGTATTTTATATTGTTTTTTCAGTGTAACCATTGAAATTCTTAAAAAAATACTTTGTCCGAACACAAATAATCTATATTAATAAAATTAGACTTTTGTCTGTAAATTTCTCATAATCAAAAAATTTTGCTTTATCTTAACGATTCACACACGATGAAAGCCGAAAATGACCTCAGAAAATTTTGTCTGTGTGTGTGTCTGTATGTCTATAACGCTATTTTTTGTCCGAGCATCACTTGAGAACGGCTGAACGGTATTCAACGGCGCTTTGCAGGAACTCAGATCTTTACCCAACTTAAAATTATATCTATCTATATTTTCGAAATTCCCATCCGTTACCTCCTGAGGGGAAAAGGGGGTGGGGTCAAAACCACGCATGTAAGCATAACTCGGCTCCGGTTTACTTCACAGTAAAGAAATTGAACATAAGGAGACGAGACATCAGTACAAGTAAAAATTTATCTTCGATTCAAGAAATTTTGATTTGTAAGTAGAGGGAGGGGAAAAATCGATTTTTGGCGGATAATCTCGCAAATTCCGGATTTTAACACTGGTAGAGATTTGTAAAAATTTACCAAAAATGGAACAAACATGTTGAAAACAGCTAAGCATCTTCGTTGGGATATCTCCAAAACATGTTTTTGGTTTTTTGCGAGCTGCCACTATTTTAGGGGGAGGAGGGTATGTGTTACGAAAGGCAAATTCGAGATACCCCTTTGAGCGTTAATTTGTTCCTGTGAAATTTATGAGAGCAGCGGTCACACAGTTTGGTGCTTGGATTGTTTATACGTATTTTGATTTTTTGTAATTCCGCTCTTTTCCCCTGGGAGGCAGGAAGCAAAAAAAGTTTTTAAGAATAACTTGGCCCCAAATTACTTCACGGTGAAGAAATTGCATATGAGGAGATTAGACTTGAGTATAAATAAAACATTATGTACAATTTTGGAATTATTGATTCTTATAGGAAGGACAGTAAAATCGTATTTCGGGGGAAATTTCAGAAATTCTGGAGTTTTGAGTAGAGCTCTACTAAAAATGGTACAAAGCTATTGAAAACAGCCATTTCTCTTCTTTAGGATATTTCCCAAAAGCACATTTTTTTTTTTCTGTGATTTTCGTTTTTTTTTTTTTTTTTTTTTTTTTTTGGGGGGGGGGGGGGAGGGTTGTTACGAAGTAGCAAATTCGATACTTCTCCTTTTAGTGCTAAATTTGTGTTGGAAAAACTATGGAATCTGCGGAATTTCGCAAAACTTCGAACTTACCCGCTGGTGTAGGGGAAGTAAAAAGAGGATAAGTTGCTGCCGAAGGCAGTGGGGACCCGGAATCCTCACGTTGCGAGCGTGAAAAACCTCTACCGAACACAGTGGGAACTTTAAGTTAGGTTATTAATAATGATATGGAAATCTGACAACTCATTTAAATAGTGCCCAGCGAAGCGGGCAAAGCGTGCTTGTAACATTAATAAAGAATATGATTTTTTAACTGTAATTTTCATCATAACTTAGAAAAATAAAATCATAAGATGTTAACATTTTTAATATTGTTTGAAAAATTCTGCTAACTTAAAAATATACCACATTATTCACAAATTCTTAAACAGGTATATTCTTAATGAAAATTGTAGGATTTTGTACGTTTTAATGCTCTTTGTAGGTATGTTACTCTCATCTATAAGAATGTTTTCTAGCAAAGAATGATAACTATATAATTTTTGTCAATTGAGAGAATTTTCTGCAAAATCAGTTACTGAAAGTATACAAGTAAGGACCCTGTACGATAAATGATGTTAGATTAAGCTCCTTTCTCATGGCGAAGGTATGTAATAAGTTCTGTTATAGTGTAATATGCTTGTAAACGTACCTACTAATATTGCTAATATACTTAAAAACATTGGTACTATCAATTATATTTTCCTACACAATTTTTGGGTGAGTATTTTTTTTTTCATCATTTTCTGTTATACTGTAATATGCTTGTAAACGTATCTTCAAAAATTGCTAATTTACTCCACAGCATTACTAGAGCCCGATATTTTTTCTACCAAATTTTCGGATGAGTAATATTTTTCTTATATTTTGTTCTTACCTTTTTCCCTTATATTGTAATATTCTTGTAAACGTACGTAACGATATTGCTAATTTACTCCATAGCATTACTAGTAACCGACATTTTTCCCCAACAGATTTTCGATGGGGTTAATTTGGTGTTTTAATGAAGAGCTGGGATGGAGATATCTAAAGTATGAAGCGGCCATGACGTACAGCGTAGCAGGTTCACTCAGCTCCGTAAAATGTAGCATGAAGTCATTTTCCATTTAGAAAAATTACATTTCTTTATTACTCTTATAAGATATATATAATGCATTTTTGAACAAAAACGAATGAGTAGATTCGCAAACATTCATGATGAAGAATTTCAGTTTATTAATCAGAGAGACATCGAATGAAGAATGGAAGCCATTTTGATATACTTTTCTAAACCGAAAGCATTTCGACATTTTTGACTCAAAGATAAAAAAAAATAACATCTTTACAGAAAGACAGACAGCAAGCTAATTAATTTATTTCGCCAAATCTCCTTGGCATCCAAAATCAAGTTGGCTGAACACATTTTAAATTTTATATATGGTAAACCTAAATAATAATTAAAGGATTGGCTAAAAATTAAATTACGTCATAGGATGTGATTAAATTTTGTCAGGCATCCAGAATTTGACTAAAAGTGCAAAATCAATTGATAAAAATATTACAGATGGTTTTCAGCTATTATGATTCAACGGAATCTTTTAACGTTCGACAGGAGACAGGAAGCTACAATAAAAAAAATCGTCTGCGGTTTTAAAGCATAAAATGAATGGGTTTCTCTTTCTTTGCTATTTTATTTAATTATTACTTGATGAGATTTAGAGCAGGAAAAAGAACAATAAATTATATGAAATTACAGATTAATGAAATAGAAATAAAAATAAAATAGCATAAGCGAAATAAACAAAATTGTATTAAATTCTTTTAGAATAAGAAATATAATGTTTGCTTGTATTATAAATAAATAAATAAAATGTAACTTATATTATTATTATTATTTTATTTTAAAAAGGGATATGTGATGTTTTTCAACATCACATATTTCTCCCCGTCGACCGAAAAAAAATGGGTTCAGCCATTACATCGTCTATGATATGACAGCTCAGCAAAAATTAAATCAAATTATCTCCAATCTTGTAAAATTGATTGATTACAAAACAAAAAAAAAAAAAAAAAAAAAAAACGAATGGCTTCCAATACAAATAAAATACGTACATTGTCATATTATCAATAGAAAATCTAGTATGCATACTTAAAAAAAATATTCTTATACAATAATAAAATACAAATACAGGAAAGAAGGATATTATATGGTGATGAGATATAATGTGGTATGGCCATAAATCTGTGTACACAAGTCGTTAGAATATATATCCATAAACAAAATGAGCTCTAGTCCTTTGATTTAAAATCATAATATTTCAGTCATCATATATTTTATCAGTTCGTGGTAAGATGCTGAAAGTAAATTTTTATGTTACCATGCATGGCGAGAAACTTTAACGAGTCCATTTCAGTTCAGAGAGGATAAGAATTCGTTGTAATAAATGCACAGTTCAAATGTATAAGCAATCTGAATATGAAAGTTTGACAAAATAAAAATCAAGTATATTTATATGTTATCAAATATATATAGTGAGCCTTTTATATTCATTAAAAGGTTTAAACAAATAATACATGTTGAAAGAAAGTAATAATAACACGTTTTTATTTATTCATTTTTTTTTTATAGGTAATTGCAATTGGAATATATGAGACATATGCATGTATGTATGATAAAAAAAATTACCTGCACCAAAAGTCTACGTATTTTTTTTTTTTTTTTTTTTTTTTTTTTATTCCATTAGCACTTTTTTGAAATAAACAATATTATTCTAGTATGCAATTATAAATAACACGTAAGTTAAAGAAAAATATCAAAAGTGATATACACTGCTGTTGTAAGACAATGCAGCTTAGAATATAATTTCCTGGACCAGCCATTGATTATCCAAGCTGCGAAATTTCACAACAAATAAAAATCACAACAGGTTGATCAGGTCTGTTGCAATGAAAGTATACATCAAATTTATTTAATTTATCTTTAATCTTTATAAATATTTAAAAATTTACGCTGCGTAACTTTTAACCTAAGGAAAAAAAAATGATGAAAAATTACTTTCTGTTTCGTAAATTATATTGATGTGTATCATTGGAAATAATGAGATTCTTATTAAAATTAGAATTATTATAAATGTCAAATAAGTGATTATTACGTGGAGGTGCCAATAAAATTCTATCTATATGCACACGAAATGCCTTATCATCACTAGCATGTAATCGTTTAATTGAAAATGAAACAGGGGAATGTTTAACTGTGACAATGAAAGGACCTGTATATTTAGATTTAAATTTATCCATAGACTTCAGATACACAATATCTTTTGTGCAGATGCTTCTTAGTTTAGATTTTCTTTGAAAATATTTATTTCTTTTTGATTGGGAATCTTGAATGTTATTGTACGCTTTTTTATAAATTTCCTGAAGGTCTTGCATTAATTTATAAATGTTTACATTAGAGTCCAGGTAAGTGTAATTATAATTTGAATTATAAGTGTCAAAAATTAGTGCCAGTTCTCTACCAAAATGTAGAAGATTGGGCGAGAATTGAGTGGAAGAATGCGTAGATCCATTGTAGAGAGATTTGTGTATATATAGTGCATTTTGAAATGAATGACCTTCTTCTAATAATATATTAATTGAATATTTAATTGATGTGTTTACACGTTCGCTAATAGAGTTCGATTGAGGATAAAAAGCAGACGAATGTATTATTTTTATGCCTAGAGTGTCATTAAATGTATTGTAAACTTGAGATGTATACTGTCGACCTAAATCTGATAGAATACATGCAGGGCGACCAAAGGTTGTAATGTATGAAAACAAACATTGAACTATTTTTGGAGAAGTAATATTAGATAACGGGTAAAGTTCTAAGTGTCTACTGAAATGATCAATTATTGTCAAGACGTATTGACCATTACTAAAAGGACCCACCAAGTCTGTGGAGATTGTATGATTTGGATGAGTGGGTGTATATGTTTTTTGTAATGGAGCAGGAGGTGTTTTGTGATGTTTCGCTTGTAAGCATTTAGTGCATGAAGAGACGAAATTGAGGGTATCAGTATAAATGCCCTTCCAAAAGTATCTTCTAGAAAGAAATTCATAGGTTTTAGCCAAACCGAAGTGAGATAAATGCGCGATGGACAATGCTTTCGCTTTTAAAGAATTTGGGACAATAATTAAATAACTGAATGAATTGTTATAAATATTCTCTTTCTTGAGCATTAATACTTTAGAATCAGGATTTATAAAGTAATTGGGAAATTTTTCTGACTTTCCGTTTTTCAAGATTTCTTCGTAAATTGTTTTTAATTCAGAATCTTTAATTTGTTCGGACACAAATGTTTGGTCTGAAATTTCTAGCAAGGGGTCTTTAGAGTTTGAATTTCCTGAAATCATATAATTAACATATTCTGAGTATTTGTTTTGATTTTCATTATTAACTTTATCATGACTGTTAATTTCGAGTCTGTTTTCATTTTTATCAACATCAACTATTGGTAGTGGTTGTATGTCATGAATTAAGTTTGGATTATCTTTGAGATCCTCTTGATTGTTTTCAAAATTGCAACGTGATAAATAATCCGCTAAGATGTTCAAATTTCCAGGAATATGTTTGAAAACGTAAGTATATTCAGATAAGTCCATTAACCATCGAGTGGTAACGTCAGCGGGATTGGTAGTTTTCTTATATTTTTCAAGGGGAGCACTATCTGACAAAATTACGAACTCACGATTATATAAATAGTATTTGAAGGCGGTGACAGTTTTATAAATTGCCATAAGTTCCAATTTTAACGCAGGATATTTCTTTTCAGAAGGTTTTAAAGATTTGGAAAAGTATGCTATAGGAAGTAATTTACTGTTAAATTTTTGCATAAGCGCTCCTGAAATGGCTGTTTTTGATGCATCGGTGTTGACATAGAATGTTTTCTCCCAATCTGGAAGTCGAACCATTGGGGGAAGAAAGAATAATTTTTGAATGTTTTGAAAAATACTCTGATGTTTTTCTGTCCATTTGAATGTTGTTTTGGGTTTTGTGAGTTCCACAAGGGGTTGCGCAAGTTCTGAGAAAGATGGTAAAATCCATTTGTAAAAATTAGCAAGTCCAAGAATTTTTTTTAATTGTCGTTTTGTCGTTGGTGGTGGAAAAGAATTGATCTTTACGATGTTAGCGGTGATGGGTGAAATAGTATGGTTTTCAATATGGAAACCTAAATAATTAACTGCTGATTTATGGAATTCACACTTAGATGGGGATAATGTTAAATTATATTTGATAAGAATTTCTAACACTTTATTTACTTTTTCACAAGTCTCTTCAAATGAATTTGATCCAATAATCAGATCATCCTGATAAGCATATATGCCATTAATGTTTATCTCGTCGAGTATTGTGTCCATTAGAGACTGAAATATAGAACTGGCGTTCTTTAAACCAAAACAAACACGTTTGTATCGATAACTGCCAAAAATAGATGTAAATGTTAACATATCTTGATATTTTTTTGGAAGGTCAATTTGGTGGTACGCTTGCATGAAATCCAACGAAGTAAAGTATTTGAATGACGAAAGATTTGAAATAATATTTTGAATCTTAGGAAGTGGATACGAGGAACCTTGTATGACTGTATTGACCATTCTAAGGTCTAAAGCAAGTCTGTAACGTTGTTTCTTTGAACCATCAGATTTTTTCTTTACCAGCAATATGGGACAAGCCCACTCGGAGCAATTACGCTCAATTATGCCGGCGTTTACTAACTCATTGATCTGTTCTTGGGCTTCTTTTTGTAAAGCTTGTGGAATCGGAAATGGAAGTGTTTTAATAGGGAAATCATTAATTAACTTAAGATTAGGAATTATTTTATCAGTATGTCCTAGAGTACTGAGAGATTTGGAAAAAGCAGCAAATTTGCTTAAAAATAAATTTTCTAGTGTGTTACGTTGATCAAGGGTTAAATGATTCAAACAAAAATCTTTACTTGATAAATCATTTTTACGTTTTAGTAATATATCCTCTGAAGCTTGAATTAAGTGGATATGGTCCTCAATATTTTGTATATTATTACTAGAGCAAGAGTCTTCAATTTTATCTAAATGTGGTTCTTTAATTTCATCAACTAAAAATAATTTACCAATATGCGTATTTTTATTGAGATGGATTGAATTTTTACCCTTATTTGAGATAAGTAACGTAAAAAGAGAATTATTATTTTCAGAATTAATTTCATTTTTGTAATTCGGTGATACAATAGAATCTAAAATTTCTATATCAGGATCCTTTAAGTCAGTACAAAATATGTAATTCGTTTCTTGTAACTTATTATTTGTTTTTGCAGTAATGTAGATACTTTCACCAGTTTGTATTATAACTTTCTTTAGAAGATAAACATTCATATTATTATCGTCAGAGTTAACATTATATACATCTAATCTTTCATTTTCCGAATCAAATAAGGAACAAGTAAAGTCTAATTTTCCAATTCTCATGGAATTTTTCGAAAAGTCAATAGTGACATGATTTTCTTTAATGAAATCAATACCAAGTATTCCATGAAAATTAGAACTATGTGGTATGTCGATAATATAGAAATTGTGTTGGAAAAACTTTTTTTCAATTTTGAAAGTTGCACGAATACATGAAGAAAATTCAACATAAGAATTGACCGTTTTAAGAGTAATAGACGAACCTAGTCTTTTATATTTCAAATTTGCTTTTAAATTATCAAATGTTGATTGGGCTAAAAGTGAACAACTACTTCCAGTATCAATAAGAAACTTTATATCATTATTGGCTAATTTAGCTTTTATTATAGGAAGTGTATGTGGATTTTTGTTTACATTAAATAAAATATGATCTTCAATATTATCTGTGCAACTCTCATTGCTGTCACTTGGAATATACCCTGTATTAGAAATATGACTAAAGTTTTGAAATGTTTGGGTAGCTTTATTATCTGCTACAGTAATATTAGCAACAGTTTGAGATCCAACTGAATTTACAAGTCTAGTATGTGAAATTTTCGGAAGAGAATTTGAAGATGACACATTTGTGACTTTATGTTCATTCGCTGATGAGACCCTTAGTTTTCGAGATATGGCAGCATCAGCATCTCCATACCTCTTTTCTAGTTTAAATTACGGTTTTCATAGTTACGTGTTTTATAAGTTAAATTATCTCTATTTCTCCATTTATAACAATTTAAAGCAACGTGACCATGTTTGGAACAAAGTTGACAAATCAGATTATTTCTAGAAAAGTTTCTTCTAGAGGAAGAACGCAAATTGGTCTGTTTAGTTTTGTAATTATTTCTATAATTTCTTTGATCAAATTTGGGTCTGCTTGACTGAACTACGTGCAAAGATTCATTATGGGAGGGTGGATTGTTGTTTGTAAGTGAAATGCTATTAATTTTCTCAGATAAATCTTTCAATGTGTTTAATATTACAGAGTCATTTTTATTATCACAAGAAAGAATAGTCTTAGTAGTGTTGTTGAAAGAATCATATATTTCGGATAATGTTTGAGCTCGTTCAACTGCCTTATTATAGTCTCTTATGTTTTCCTCCATTAATTTAATTTTAATATTTGATGGTACACACTCTAAAAATTTCGGAAGTTTAATGTTATCAAGGGATTGTTTGTCTTTAAGGTCAGGGAAAGCCTTAGGTACCGCAACATTTACACGATGGGCGAAGTTTTTAATTGATTCTCCTGGCAAAATTTTTAAATTATGAAATTCTGATATTCCAGTATTATATGACGATTCCCTGAAAAACTTACAGAAATTTTCCTCGATGAATTTAAGATCTGTCGAGTTATATAGTGTTTCATTCTCAATAAAGTATGCCAACGCGGCATCACGAAGTTTTTCTTTCATTACATGTAATGTCGCGTCATTTGTTAGTTTATTTAACATGGCAAAGGATCTTAATTGATCAAAGAAAAATTTGACAAATCTCGCGTCCCCATCGAAATTAGGAACGGAGCAAAACGCGTTTCGATTCTGTGCCATGTTTTTCAAATATAAAAATGTTAACCAAGTTAAAAAAAATAATATGCATAAGAATTCAATTGAATATCATATAAACAAATAAGTTACCAAGGCACTTAAAAATGAATAAAATTGTTAAATACTTTCTTTTTTTAATTACGCCTGCAAAAGTTGGATGATAAAGTTTCAAGATTAATAAAAATATGTAGAAATTATTTGTAATGTTTTCCTGTATAACATTATAGCTTGCAACCATGAAATTGGCTTACATACGTCTTGTTGTATATATATTATAGATATATTTAAAAATATATAATGAATAATACTAAAAATGGATATATATGCAAATGAAAATAATTGTCAAGATATATTAAATTGTAAACACAAAAATCAAAATATGAAAAAATTAAAAAAAATTTATGCAGTATGATGAAAAGAAAAAAAAAATATCACTATGATCTGGTATTTAATTTCACAAATGAAATAAATCTTTACTTGAATATCCAAAAACTAGATATTTCAAAAATAATATAAGCAAATTTTGATCATTTATATAACTTTTTAACTGTTCTTAAAAATTGAAATGAAAAGTTAAAGTAGAATATAATACTCATATGAAGAATAAAAGATTTTACCTATAAGTAAAAATTTATATATAAAGTTTAAATAAATGTCAATATTTAAGAAAAATGTACGAAAAGTTCTTATTGTCAGTATTTAAGAAAAATATGTGAGAAATGTTTCTTTTTATTGGCACAAAAAATTGATTGCAAAGGAAACTTACCCCTTTTCCGAATCTTCTTTTAGCTAAAACAAAAATATATATAGATATAAATTTATTTATTTACGGTATTTTATTTATTCTTTTATTTAAAACTGTAAGGCTCTTCTCCTGTATGAGTGCGCGAGAAAAAAAAATCAACGTAGAAATTTAACTGCTCACATTCTAGAAAGACGACCCATATTTGGCAATTCTCCTTGCACCGATGAATCAACGATCATTTAATACCGAACGGTAAGTGCATAAGACGGTCACAAATTGCGAACATTGCAAACTGTAGAGAGGATGTTATTCAATGAAACCGTAGAAAGTCCACCGGCATGGCATCACACAATATCGGCGATAAGAATCGGTACCGTAGACACAAAGTAATTTTTAAAAAAAAAAAATCACAGATGACATCCCGCAGGACACTAGCCTTTAGTAAAGATGAACAACAAATCGGTGAATTCGGTGCTGTTCACCGTAACGTAGTTAATTTCTTTTTGGATCATCATTGGGGCAGCTGTTTTTAAAACATACAGTCTTCAACAACGTAAAACTTCGCATTCATGAATTAATCAGTAGTCGATATCACGTCGATATTAGGTGACTAAACAGAGATCCGTTAAACAGAAATTCGAGCTTATATTCTTTAATAATAGTAATGAATAATTTTTCAAGACGAAAAAAAATTTTGGATATCCGGATATATTATCCGTCCTGAGTCTGGCACCACATATATTTAATGAAGAGCTGGGATGGAGATATCTAAAGTATGAAGCGGCCATGACGTACAGCGTAGCAGGTTCACTCAGCTCCGTAAAATGTAGCATGAAGTCATTTTCCATTTAGAAAAATTACATTTCTTTATTACTCTTATAAGATATATATAATGCATTTTTGAACAAAAACGAATGAGTAGATTCGCAAACATTCATGATGAAGAATTTCAGTTTATTAATCAGAGAGACATCGAATGAAGAATGGAAGCCATTTTGATATACTTTTCTAAACCGAAAGCATTTCGACATTTTTGACTCAAAGATAAAAAAAAAAATAACATCTTTACAGAAAGACAGACAGCAAGCTAATTAATTTATTTCGCCAAATCTCCTTGGCATCCAAAATCAAGTTGGCTGAACACATTTTAAATTTTATATATGGTAAACCTAAATAATAATTAAAGGATTGGCTAAAAATTAAATTACGTCATAGGATGTGATTAAATTTTGTCAGGCATCCAGAATTTGACTAAAAGTGCAAAATCAATTGATAAAAATATTACAGATGGTTTTTAGCTATTATGATTCAACGGAATCTTTTAACGTTCGACAGGAGACAGGAAGCTACAATAAAAAAAATCGTCTGCGGTTTTAAAGCATAAAATGAATGGGTTTCTCTTTCTTTGCTATTTTATTTAATTATTACTTGATGAGATTTAGAGCAGGAAAAAGAACAATAAATTATATGAAATTACAGATTAATGAAATAGAAATAAAAATAAAATAGCATAAGCGAAATAAACAAAATTGTATTAAATTCTTTTAGAATAAGAAATATAATGTTTGCTTGTATTATAAATAAATAAATAAAATGTAACTTATATTATTATTATTATTTTATTTTAAAAAGGGATATGTGATGTTTTTCAACATCACAGGTGTGTTAATCCTTTTCATGTGTAAACGGAATTGCATGCAGAAAACAGTACTCTGCAAAAAATGTAGAGTGAAATTTAGGTTTGTATTCATGCCCATTTATTTTCATAAAATCAATTGAACCTTAGCTTAGAAGTCTGCTTTTTTTTTTCAGCAATGTACTTTATCCACAATTAAATAATTATTTTTATATTTACTAGAAATTCTTCCTCCACAAGAATAATATGTTTGTAAATAGAAAAAAAAAATGCACGATTTCCTTCTATTTTTATGACTTTTTCAGTAATTTACAAATTTATACGTCACTGGGATTATAAAAATAGGTAAATAATAATAATAATAAGAAGAATAAAAGGTAAACAACATTGACAGCATTTTTTTAATTGTACAAACAATTAAAATGATTAAAAATGAAAGACATATATAAAGTAATAAGGGTCTATAAGTTTAAAATTTTGAATTATACGTTTCAACACTTAAAATGCCTTTTTTTGTTTTAAATTATAAACTTGATTGTAAAATATGTGCAACAAATTAACTTAAACTGCTAAAATTACAGAAAATGGACTGTTAATAAAAAATTAAATAAAATATATTATATATATAAAGTGAATAATTTAATAACGTTATAAAATTTAGCAATTAATAGATACATGGCAATACAAACAAGACACACATAAAAGCTATTGTAATTAATTTAAATATAAGCACATATTTTTTATGTTTCTTTTAAAGTATCAATTAAAAGATAAATTCATTTTTAATTACTTATGCTATTGTGAACATTTAGGATCTTAGCCCTAAGACCAACTAGGAGTGATTGGTTTGTGAAATTCATGAAATTTATCGTACGTAAATCAATAATTTTATGAAAAAAGAAAACTGGAAATGAGAAATGGAATAAGAAATGCTCAAAAATTGAAGTATTCGCCCTTCATGGAACATGCACTTCTACGAGCAGAGAAATCGCGAGATTTCGGAAAACTGTATAGCTAATTCAATCCAAAAAATACAGTTCATGTTCCAATCTTGCGAAAAAACCAAAATTCAAAGAGGGAGGAAATAAATTATTAACACAACGCTGCAATGAATCAAGATATATATATATATATATATATATATATAACTTTTTTATACTTTATTTTCTACAATGAATTGGTTGTCGATAATTTAAACCATTTATTAATGAGACTTAATTCATAATTACTAATCATTAATAGCACAATTTGGTTGGCAATGAAGGAATAAAATTATGCAAAGTCTTACCTTTAATACATAATATGCATCATTCCAATATTTTAACGGTTTAAAATAATTATTCATAGACCCCAAGATATAAGTCATCGACTTTAAATTGCAAAAATTTACAATAACTTTCCTTTGAAAAAAGAAAAAGCAGCAATTTTTTTTCATAGCGTAAAAATTTTCTCTCACATTTTCATCCACAGTCTTGCCCTATTGCTTTCGTCAATGCAGTATATCAAAAACATACAACTATCGTTATACAACATTAAATAAAACTTCAATGCCTTTAACGACACAAATGTTTTGGCTTAAAAAATAAAAAAATAAATGTAGTATGACAAAAAGGAAATAATAAAATGCGAAACAGCAATAAATTTCATTTATGTGAGCATTTCACATATTCCAGTGGCTTGGTGAAGCAGCAAATGTTCCATACAATAATATCCGAGCAAAGGTTGATGTGATAAGCCAGTCACGTAAAAATGATACTTTACTCTTTATAGTCAATCACTTTTTATGTACGACACGCATAATTTGCGATTTTTTTTTCTCTTTTTTCAATAAATTTTAATTTCAGCTGCACGCTATAAGAAAATATGAACTTAAATAAATTTAGAATTACAGAAAATGGTCTTTAAAATTTTCTCTTTTTTATAATAAATGAAAATTTAATAATGTTTAAAATATTTTAATTGATCCTCTCTTGTAATTTACAATGCATTGAAATAAATCATTTACTTATTTTTATATTTAATAATCTTTTGTTGTATTATTTATTCATTTCTTGTTAAGAAGACAACATTTAATTGTTGCATAAAATTTTTCAAATTTTTTATACCTCTCAGTAAAACGTTTGGTGTATTTTTCGTGGGAATACTATTTGAAAAATATTTAACTGTAAGACGATATTTATGCAACTTCCCTTTCATTTTTTAAATGAATAGTCGGTAACAAAAGTCTCCGAACACTAGCAAAATCGAATCCTGTTCTTAATCAATCTAAAAACAGGATTCGACACGGATTTATTTAACAAAACTGTATTAAGTGGACTTTTTTTACATAGGAATTTTTGCTAGTGTTCGAAGACTTTTGTTACCGACTGTACCCTTCAAAGTAATTAAGTGTACGGTGGATGTTATGAATTTTTTTTTTTTTTTTTTTTTTAGTAAGGTCTGAGATTTACAACAGTTTCAATATTAAAAATTTAAAAGATTCTCGAAACCTATTTAATTAAGAAATAAGAACGAAAAATCTTGTGGTACACATAGATTATTCACACTTTTCAACCAGTACGTACTTGTGTCATCATTAACATTCAATATATTTTATCTACATAATTAGACAATGGGTAGACACAATATCTGAAATATAGACAAATGGTTCAACTGAATTAAAAACCATTCTTAAACACTGTTGGTTAGAAATTGTTAAGAATGCTTAATAAAAAGATAAATGCAATTTCTAATTGTAACCCTTAATGTATCTGAATATTTTAGTGTAGCCGTAGAAATCCTAATGCTAAATATGCCATATTCCTTAAAAAACATATTTTCAGCATATAAATAACACGACTTTTACTACTCACAATTAGACATTATATGCATTTTTTAGAGAGAACAGAAGGCATAAAAATGACCTAACGAAATAGACACCTAAAACTTTTTCGGTAAGAGAAACTTGATACACGTGTAAAGACATATAAAACAGAGATTACATAGCGAGTTAAGAAAAAAAAAAAAAAGTAGAGTTATTTTTTGAAACACCAATTTCCGAGGTCTAAAACTGACCTTCCCAATCAGGATGGCTGTTAACTTTCCTTTAATAAATACATAGTACATGAGAATGAGTATCTAAAATAGATTTATTTAACATTTTTCAAGAAAACCGTTAGAGCTATTTTTTAGACGCCAACTTTCACCAAAACTTGGCATACACAATTATTCAACTGGAAACAATAATTACATATAAAAGGGCATTTAAAGGGCAGTTAATACGGCGAGTTTGAAAAATAAATCTGTATTTAAATCTCTTTTTTCTGAAACGCACTTGCGAGATCTGAAATTGAACTATTTATACAGGACGCCTAACAATTTTTCCTGGTCTAACCAACTATATCAGTCGAAAGGAAATCTAATAGAGTGTTTATGTCGCAACTTTGAAGAAAATCGTTAGAACCGTTTTTGAGATATGGTTCTTCTTCCGGTTTTCCAATTTTCACCAAAATTTGAAAAATTCATCTGTACACCAGTCTTGTCCCAATTTTGATGTTTCACAGTTCTATCTTTAATAGTTTTAGAAATATGACATCCAGAATATTCTCCATACATACACATACACACACACACTGACTAATTACTAAAAACTACTTTTTTGGACTCAGGACACCTTAAAACATGGAAATCAGGTGAAATTTTAATATCGAATTTTTTGACCGAACACAGTACTACGGTAGTCGGGTAATGGATGTAAAACATGGATAAAAACATCTATGTATTGTATCATTTCGATCTACGCTTAATCGTTGCTATTGTGTGGATAAAGAGTAATTATTTAGGATGATTTCATGCAAAAAAGATAATACATATATATTTCATACAATTGAATTTTCCAATTTTTTACCCTATTGTATACACAAGTACTCTGTCCATTAAACACTATATTTTAGTTAAATGAAAATTTAACGTAGGTTTAGAAACGATTCACAATTTCCTTTCATATCAGTCTTTTTTGACACGAAGTGTCTTATTTAGATTTTTTAAAGCGAAATATTACCCTCTACGATTTCATAATAAAAGTAATATATCTAAGGAAGATTTAATATAAGGGTTAATATAATATTTTTCTACACGTAGTAAAACGATACATGTTGGTATACATGTTAGTTGGAAAAGTATTCATGATGATGTGTGTAAACACATGATCATTTTTTACTTTCTCTTACCCATAAGGTAGAGAAAGTATTGTTTTTGGGTCAAATTTTCGAAAGCGAGATTTTGTTATATTTACATGTTTTGAGGTACCCTGAGTACAAAAATCATATTTTTAGCAAATGGTCTGTGTGTATGTCTGTGTGTATGTGTGTCTGTCTGTCTGTCTGTTATCAGCATATCTCAAAAACAAATTATGGCAGAAAGTTCAAACTTGGTATTCTAAATGTGTATCATATAGGGATGCTACAGTAAGCTTTTCGTTAAGATCAAGCAAATGGTTCGTGTACAGGGACAGTCAAGAGAATTCTAATACATTACGTCTAAGGGGGAAATTGCAGGAAAGTAGAGTTTAACGTCTATAGACTGCACTAAACTAAATGAAACGAATATATATTTTTTGTAATAGAGATAGCTAACTGGGAAAAAAATTGTGTATGCAGGAGCCTCGCCTCCCCCCCTGGGGGGAAGTCCCCCTTCGAGGGGAGTAAATTTTCATGATGGGTATCTTTCAAAAGAGCTCGCCAATACCTTTAAAACGAATGGTTGGACCATCGATCTGCGATAATTTAAAACGAAGTTATCGATTTTTTTTTTTACTTTTAACGAAAAAAAACTTAGAAAAAAAATCGTACTTTTTTTTTTCTTTTTTTTTTTTTTTTTTTTTTTTTAATATTAAGAATAAAATGGACTTTTTTTGGATATTTGGTGTTATACAACTTCTCTAATATGGAAATCGTCTGCCTTATCATAAAAGATAATTTTTTTAATAATAATTTTAATAAATTATTTTTTAAAAAGAGAATTATTTTTTAATAACCGAATTAAATTCTATATAAATGTAGATGCATTAATGAAACGGGGGGTTGAGGGGGGCAGTAGCCCCCCTCACACAGAACTAATTATCATATAAAACTCTTCAGAAGCCTAATATGAATTGTTTAACATAGGTTTACATAACAGTACTCGTTATCTTACCTATTAATCTGCAACCTGTATTTATAGTATTAAATTTCAGGGTAAGAGAAATTCGTGTGAGTGACACACCAGATTATTTTCTGTTTTTACACTTTATTCTTTAATTCTTAAAAGGAAAAAAAAATGATCTGATACATTTTTTTTTTTCTCTTAATCGCTTTCAACAATTTATTAAAATGCATTCCAAAATTTCTTTTTTTCCTACAATAAATTATCAACAAATTGTGATCAATGTAGAATTTAATAAATATTTTTCGCGTTTTATTATTAAAACAATAAAGAAAATTCATGTGCTTTAGACTGATTTTAAAATATATTCCAACTTTCTTTTAATAATTTAAGGTATTAAAATCGCAAAACACAGCTGAAAATGCATTTCTTCCTATTGTTTACCAATGTTATTTGATAATATTATTTGATAATATAGATTGTATGATATTTTTTGTATGATCCGATAATAAAACCCTTAATAGCAATTTATCGTATGTTGGTACTAACTTGCTTTTCTTCATTTAACTAATGCATGTTAAAATTTTTAATTTTTTGCAGTTTAAATATTTTAAGTATATTTTTACAGAAATTCCTTTTATTAACCATGATATATTTGCATTACCATTTAGTCAAATTCCTCATCGTTCTCATAATCTATCTGAATTTGTTGTATAACATTTTAAACACTCATTCAGATCATGTGCCATAAGAAACATGTTTATGTGAAGCTAAATAATTCGAGTTAAATATGTTATGTTTTCTATAATAGACATATATTTAAAATGCTTTAAATGTGTATCTCTCATACAATATAATGCATTTGAAACATTTTGGAAACACTCGTATACAAATTATTATTGGTAGCTATACAATTTGTATCAGTTATACAGAATACAATCTGAATAAGCTATATTCATTGCTATGCATTTAATGAAAAGACTTAAAAGAAAAGACGTCTAGCCTCACATTTCTTCTAAAAATAAAATATGTCAAATATTGTGTACTAAAATTTGAAATAGTTAAACAAATGATGTCCGATTTTTTCCATTTTTATAATATATATGAGTGTTTTGTGATGTCCTTTAAAATATTCAGTAAGGCTAAACATACCCATTTCCGTAGATGTAAAGCACTCATGAACTATAAATCTTTTGAATAATTTTATAATCTCCTGTGCGCACGCCATTAATGCTATTTACAACTTTTCCAATATAGGAACATTCTAGTATGAAACTAAACAACATATATCAGTTTCAAGATATTCTACGAATATTTACAGTAAAGAAAGGGAACCTAAAGAGGAAATACTTTGGAAGGGAAAATACTTAGAAAGGGGTTCAGAGAGATGGGGGTCGAGGTTGAGAAGCGGGAAGACAGACCGACATACGATGTGTAGATAGATTGGCACTGAAATAGACAAAATGAAGTTAAAAACACTTTTTATAACATAAGGAGAAGCATTTTTTAGCGCGTGAATATATACGGTCTAGGACGCCTTAGAAAGACTCTCTCAGGCCGCATACCACTTTAGATCTAGGATCCAAGTGAAGTCAAACGGTCTCAATTCTAAAACAGAAAAAAATTAATTAATAAAAACATATGAATAAAACATATGAACATAAAACATATAACATATGAATAAAAAACGATTTCTAAATTATGAATTTTAAACCAATTTTGATAAAATAAAAAATTTGTATGTGAATATAAAATATGAGTTCACAGTCAAAGAATATCTAGATTTGTTTAGAAATTAGAAATATTTCAAGTTCATTTAAATATGTTTTGCCTACTTTACATTAACATTTAAAAATTTGAGAACTGTGAAACAATGAGACATTTTCCAACTCATGTTGCATTAGACCAATACGTTATGTGACTATTTAAATTAATATATATATTATTACTATTATTATTATTATTATTATTATTATTATTATTATATACCATTACCTTTTTAATTATCGAATTTATAACTGACATGAACAATATTTAAAAATTCGCTTCAAATAGTAAATTATTAGTTCACTGTCCAAAAATTGATAAAATTCGACAGAAAATCAGAGATTTTAAGAAAAGAAAAATAACATTTAAATAAATTCAACACTAGACTTTTAACGTTTCATGGATTGAGGGCTTTGTTTTTTCTAAATGAAACTTATAACTTTATGAAATATATATATATATATATATATATATATATATATATATATATATATATATATATATTTGACATACTTTAGTATCAGGAATTTTTATAAAACTCCTTTACACTTTTTAGAATATCGTTTTTTTCCCCTTTTAAATAAACTGAATATAAGTATGTAAATATGTACCAAACAATTTTAATATAAATACATCATTGAGAAAAATTCTTTTTAATGAAGATAATAGTTTTATTTACTTTTTTCAAGTAAATGTCTAAATGTATTTCCAGCTGGAAATTTCATTAAAATAATGCCATTAATTTTCCGGAAAAGAAGATTAATGTAAAACAACGTATCTACTCTTTTCAGAATATACAAGTTGAAACACATTTGGTTTCATCTGAATAAAATTTAATCCTCTTATATTTTCTTTAAGTTAATTCTTTTAAAAACAAAATCTCTTTACTATTATTTTTTTCATTAATGAACTAAAGTAGTATCTAAAAGAATTTCGTTACATTAATAGATAAATAATTTTGTTCGCGAATATTTATGTTATTTGATTAAAATGTATATTAATGTATGTTACGTTTTCATATCAAGACAATATATTGTTTATATTTATAAAAGTAAATTCTGTAATACGTGTAATATTTTATTATATTAAATATGTATTTGAAAAGAAACAAAGTTATAATAATAATAATAATTATTATTATTATTTTAATTATGTTATCCGCTTAAGACAAAAGAAGCAAATATGATTAACTATAGATTTTCAATGTTTATTATCTTGACAACTTTTTGAGCGGGATTAACGGCATTTATATATAGTGTGTATAAAATTATATTCTTTGTAAAAATATTTGAAAAAAATTAAGACAATAGAAATAAATTAATTACATATTATATATATATAAAAAAATGAGTTGTAGGTAATACATTTGGACCAAATAATGTGGTGTCAATCAAACACATATATCTTTCAGCACTAATATTTTCTAACAATAGTCACTGTTCTATTTAATCATAAAGAAATGATGTAAATGTACTATAAAAATTTCTGTCTGGTAACAGTGGTAGTAATCTGTATCCCTCTGAGTGACTTAATTTTCATTTGTCATTTAATTTTTAATTACACTAGTCAAAAAAAAAAAAAAAAAAAAAAAAGGAGGGTAACAGAAATGAAATTAGCTATTTGCAACTAATTTAATAGTGCAGAATCAAAACAAAATAGTGAAAAATCTGTAACACGTACAGTTTTTTTATTATGATTATTCAATCTGTACTGGAAGCAATGTACAAAAATCTTTAGAAGACATGCATTATTACAATCAATATTATTAATTTAGCATGAAATACTGTTAATATGGCGATAATATACATATTGTAGACTAAGTAGAACATAAAAACATGGAAAATACATTAAATGATTCAATTGTTATCATTTGTTATTTCAAAACCAAAATACAAAAAATAGGCTTTTTTACGTCTTGTGTTAAATGCCTACCTTGTGATTTAATTAATAATTGTTCACAAATACAGCAAAACTTATCGGGTACGGTTTTGCAAGTTCTACACTGAAAACATGCCATTTTGAACATGACACTTTAACAATAAAACTGTACAATCATACTTAACAAAGAATATCTGTTAACTAGAATACCAGGAAAAAAAAAAGATAAGGTATGAATACAGGGTTGCCAAACAGGGGTTGCCAGCAGAGAGGATGGGCAGGAGGCAGGGTTGACAGCACGAAAGGTTACCATGTGCGATTCAGTCGGCAGCAAAAAAAGTATCTGAGCACTAGCAGTAATCCCAGTCTAAAAAAAGTACACTTAATACTGCTTTGTTAAATAAATCCTTGTCGATTCATGTTCTTAGTTAGTCTAAAAACATGACTCGATAAGGATTTATTTAACAAAATAGTATTAAATGTACTTTTTTGATATTGGAATTATTTGTTAGTGCTCGGATACTTTTGCTGTCGACTATATTGTAAAAATCATAAAAAAAAAAGAAAAAAAAATGCAATTAGCCATTTTCTGATACTTTAACAAAAAAAAATGGAACAAACATGGATGCCGCGACTCTGATTTGCCAGGACTCCACCACCACCTGTGATACTGTGAAAATGATAAAAATTCATGAAAATTGCCATTTTCTGATACTCTAACAGAAAAATGTGACGTGGTGGGACTTTTTGATTGCAGATATTTAAATAAAAATTGGAATTAATAATAAAAATAATAATTTCACCGTTGTTATCGAACCACTGTAGACCAGTGTTATTGAAGTACCAATGATCGTCAATATATGGGGTTTCTTTCTGGCGTCTCTTTCTAGCGTCTTATTTCAGCTTGAAAAGCTTCCTGAAAAAATAATTGTCAAAATTTTACTTGATAATAGAAAAAAAAAATTGTAAAAAATATGTATTGTTTTCAACAGCTGTTTATTCACGAATAAATATTAATTAGTTCAATTCCCATAAAAATTTAGAGCATCCACTGGTATATTTCCCTCCTTAATTTATCGCCATTTTTTGCGATCATGACTTCTTATATTGGCCCATTTTACTTGCTTTTTTTAAACATTATTATTACAAAAGTACTGTATTATTGTTAGTTCCCATTCCTTCTCATTAAACTTTATCATATCAACGAAAGTACTTTTCTTTTTGTGTGTCTAAGAATGTACAAGTGTTAATTTTAGTGCATGTTGGAGGCATTCGGAGCGCGGGCGCCAGTCGAATAAACCAGACAGTCACGGGAGGAAAGAGAACTTTTATTTTTATTATGTTTTATGGATATATTCTTCCAGTCAAGGGGATGGACTGATTTATTCATAACTTATAGTCGCTTCGAAATGATACTTATTCTTGAGCATTATTCTGTGTCAAAACTATGTTCTGCATTTGTGACAATTTATTCAAGTCCTAAAAAAAACATTCGTAATATACAATGGATTAACGATGGAACTATTAATCTGCTTCTATGTGAAAATATGAACATTATTCGTTATTGTATATACTTATTTCCATGTACAAAAAAAAAAAAAAAAAAATGTACAATAATTCAAAGTCGCAATCGCAAATTCTGTTAAATGTGAGTCGATTAATTTTAAGTGTGTGCCATTCGCTATTCTGATTACGAATTGTAATTAAAAATTCAAGATTCTGCATTCATTTGGATTCTTCATTATTTATGTATGACTTCATTTACTGCAATCAAAGTGGAAATCTGGGAGAATGGCGAGTACAATTAAATTTAATATTTACATGCAACATGGGAAAAGTTTCACATTCAAACGAAAGTTTCGCTTTCAAACCAGAAGTCTGTTTTGTTTTTATTTATTATTCTGATTACCATTCTTATTCTTTTATCTAATTCAAAATTAATCATACAGTGCACAATAGCTTTTTTTAGAAAGCAGTTTACATATTTCTATATTTATGATTATTATTTTTTACATTATCTGATAAACTAATATTTCCTAGAAACAGTAGATTAAAAGAGGAAACATTTTATATACAAACAGTTGGTTTTAGAGTTTGAGTTTAGAATGTGTCACTATTAGTCACTTCTTAATTTCTCTTACACATATACATGGTAGAGAAAGTATTGTTATGGTGTCAAATTCATAAATTTTATTTTTTGTTATATTTATTCGTTTTAAGTTCCTTTGAATCCGAAAATCAAATTTCTAGTGGTTGGTCTGTGTTTCTGCTTCTGTGTCTGTCTATGTGACTGTTATCAAATCAACATATCTCAAGAGCAAATAACAGCAAGAAGTTTAAACTCAATATCCTAAATCTGCATCATATAGGGATGCTACACTTAACTTTTCGATGAGAACAAGTAAAAGTTTTGTGTACAGAGACATCCTATAGAATTCAAATACATTACGTCTAAGGGGGAAATTCCAGGCAAGTAGAGTTTAACACCTACAGCCTGCACTAAAAAATTGAATATATATATTTTTATATGCGTAAGAGCAAATTCCATGTAGATTATGGTGTGAAAATCATTCACCGTTAGCTTAGCGTGCCACACAAAAGAGCTAGATTATAATGAGATAATACTGCAAAAGTGGTGGAAGTGTATTTAAGATTGTGCTACCTGTTATTAATATAGGATTATATTTATGTGATCTATACCCGGTAGTGTGTACTTAACTTTAAGAAAATATGCAAGGCTGCCAATATTTAAGTGAAACTATTCTTTTTATTAAATGCTATTAGTGGTAGAGTTTTACCATAATATTTACAATCTCCAGAAAAATGGTTTAGGAATTGAAATTAATTAATCATAATCATACGGCAAATAATGTATTTTTTAAAGCTAAGTATTCGTCATTTTTTTTTTAGTATATTTACACGTTTTTAAGTTTCATAAGTACCAAAGTCAAGATTTTTATGTATTTAAACGCTTTAAAAGAGCATTCGTGTTTGCTATACATAGAAGAACGAATCTTATTAATATATAGTTTTGACTTTAGAATATGGATATAAGAAAAAAACATTTTGCCATTGTCCCCTTGGTTGCAAAATTTTATAAAATCTGCTGTCAGTAAATTTCTACGTCAAGGAAACATATTTAAAAAGTGTAGTTGTTTGTAATTATAGAGGTTTGACCTAGACGATGATGAATGAATGAGTGAATGTTATTTAAATAGGAGGCACTATAGACATATATCAGGAGAAATAGATGTATATTTAAACATAAAAATCAAATGTATTTCAGAATTTTGTTGATTTTGTTTTCTTTATGTCCCATTAAAAATTAAATAAATAGGATATTTTGTAATCACTTTTTACAGATTAAAACATATCAATATCACGTGTATTATATTTAAATGAAATTTTTTCTCTACACATATAAAATAATGAATACTCGATAATGTAATAAATAAATAAATAAAAATCGTAGGGGGGATAAATGATACATTGATTTTAATAATTATGAAAGAATGTATATAGATTATCTTGAAAATGCGTTAAGGATCTAGTTAGAAAATTTATTTAGATATCTTTTCATCTTCTTCTACAATTAAAAATGTATGCGTAATAATTAAAATTATTAATGAACGATTAAATGTAAACTGAGTTCATTTACGAAACAATTTTTTTTTTTTTTTTCAGTTTTTAACTAAATTATTTGTTTTAGTTCTGAATACATCATAAATGTGTTTTTAATTATTGCTAATGTTTGATCTGGATTTACTGTTAGGCTATTGCTAATTGCTTTTTTGTATATATTCTTTATTGCATATTATTTATTTAAATCATTATTTTTAAATTAAAAAAAAAGGTAAAATACTCTTAATAATAAACAACTTCTGTTTAATTACTAAACATTTTGTAAATGACTTTTCGCAGATAAGACTTTATTCTTTCATTATTTTATCCTCAGATCAGACAAACTAAATCATTCGGCATGTTTCGTTCTCTATATTATAAAGTAAAGGTAATATAACAAACTATTATTGTTATGTAAATGATATATATATATATAAATATATAACCAGCCTTCCACTCCAAAATTATCTGAAATGAACTTTCAGGATTGATGAATAACTTTCTAAATTAAATTAAAATTTCGTGGTCTAATGCAGTTGCGCCATGATTAATAATGTCACTTAATATAGCTATTTTTACAGACTCGGTGACTTTGCCAACGAATGTTATGTGAGAAATGCCAAGCTGGTAATCTGCCAGGGTAGCTCAATGGTTTGAGCATCAACACGTAAAGCAGAAGGCCCGGGTTCGATTCCCGGCCCTTGTATTTTTCACATAGTCGGTATAAAGAATCAGCCTCACTCCAAAATTATCTGAAATGAACTTTCAGGTTTGACGAATAAATTTCTAAATTAGACATACATATATTATTCACTTTTGTTGCTTTTCAGTATCTTAGATATTTTAAGAAGACAAAAAGTAAATATACATAAAATGTTAAAAATTAAAATCAAAAATATTACTTAAATTCGGTTAATAATTTGTATTGAAAGTTAACCATTATAATGTTTTTTTTTTCTTTCTTTCTTTCTTTGACTAGAAGAAAATATAATTAAAAGTCAAATATCAACTTGATACGTTATATCAATACTACAAATTTCACAAAATATTTATATTTATATAATTCATCTTCTTTTAAATAACATTAAAATTTTCATTTATAAAAAATGTACAAAATAAAACATCTTTTTTCAACATGTAACATTTAATAACAAATAATTTTGTATTATTTTGTTGCATAGTGGTTTCTTAAATCATTATTTTTAAATTAAAAAAGAGTAAAAACTCTTAATAATAAACAAGTTCAGTTCAATTACTAAACATTTTGTAAATGACTTTTCGCAGATAGGACTTCATTCTTTGAAAATTTTACCTTTGGATCAAACAAACCAAATCATTCCGTCTATTACGTTCTATACATTATAAGGGTATATTTTAAAGGTAATATACGAAACTTTTATTTTTATGTAAATGATATATGTATTATTCACTTTTGCTGTTTTTCAGTATCTTAGATATTTTAATAAGACGAAAAGTAAATATATATAAAACATAAAAATTAAATCAAACATATTACTTAAACTAGGTTAATATTTAACAGTGAAAGTTAACTGCTTTCATTATAAAGTTGTTCTTTTTTTTTTTTTTTTTTTTTTTTTTTTTTTTGACTAAAGGAAAATATAACTAAAAGTCAAATATCAACTTGAAAAACTATATCAACACTACAAATTTTACAAAATATTTATATTTATATGATTCCTCTTCTTTTAAATAATATTAAAGTTTTCAATTATAAATAATGTAGAAAAAAAATCTTTTTTTCGAACTTTAACATTTAAAAACAAATAATCTTATTTCATTTTTTCAATTTAATTAAGATTTAATTAATGATCTTTACATTCAATACCTTGTTCATACGACCACCTAATTAAAAAGGAGAGATGCTTTATCCCTCTTCAACAATAAAAAAAAATAATCTGGTGTGTCATTCACACGACTTGCTTTTACCGTGAAATTAAATACTATGAATGCAGGTTTGAGATTAAGAGGTAAGATAACGAGGACTGTTATGTAAACCTATGTTAAAACTATTCTGCATGAGAAGAGCTGCCGCCGCACTCAATCCCCCTCACTCAATCTTATATTAATTTGAAAATACAACTTTTGGATCTCCTGAAATTATTCGTTTTTAAGTTACTCTAAGACACACAGACAAAGATCAAACGTTGAAAAACTTGACTTCGTTAATAAGGAAGACTCAAAACGTGTAAGTGTGCAAAAAACAAGCGATGAATATTTAACTTAAAAACTTATATTATTTATCATATGTCTTTGAGGAATTCATTTCAATTCCCCAGCTTTCCTGGACACGGTAAAATATTATAGCAAAGCACTTCCCCTAACAATAAAAAATAATGTTATAGCTTAAATATTTGCAACCCTGTATATATTTTGAATATTATGCACAAACTACGTGGTGCACCTATACATAATCCTATAGTAATAGAACACGGCACAACCTGAAATACACTTCCACCAATTGGATAAACTTCCACACTTCCATAAACGTGTTTATTACTTCAGTTTGTCTGCCTGTCTGTCTGTGTTTCCATTAAGTACTATAAGCTTTTTATTAAATACTTTTAAATTAGATTTACTTAGCATATAATAAATTTAAATTATAAATTCTTTTTAAACAACTGGATCATTTTTATAATTGGGAAGTGTAAAAGTTGCATAACTTAACTGAAAATACACTTCCAAGAATTTTTGTAATGAAGTCGAATATTTATGTGAAGATGGAGATCAGTCAAATATTTTTCTATGAGAAATTTTCATCATTTTATTTACAAATTATATGCTGATCTAATATCTTTAGTACCATAAAAGGATTTTGAAGTATGCCTATAAAAAGTACATCTCACAGGATCGTAATGTGTCTGAATTATTTTATATGCTTTTGTTTATAAACAAAGGATGGTATACGTAAGACTTTTAATAGGAATCACTCTAAAGTAAATCAGAGAAACTTTAATAACATGTATAAGTTTTATGAAATTACGTAAATTTTTATTGAAAAGGAAATCCGAGATTCTCATGTCATAAATTCTGTTAAAGTTTGATGCAATATAATGAAATGAAAAAATTGAAAATTATTATATTATTTTTTACAATAAAATTGCTTAGCGTGCGATAAGAATAATTAATATATATATATATTTATATAACAGAAATTTCTTGTCAACCATGTATCCAAAACATATCCTTATTCTGTGTAAAAAAGTGCACCGCTGTAATACGTTTCTGTAAAATAATGATTTATTAACCTTTTATGTTACTTTCACTTTACCATTTATTTAGAAAACTTAGAAATACCGTTAATTTGGAAAAATTTTGTTAGACTATGCTTAAAAAAATTTACAACCCTGTCACTCGAGTGAGGTAAATAACCATAATTTTACTTCTAATCAGACTGTTTGGCAAAGCTGATAATTTATTATTTTTTACGGCGGATTGGATTCATCATTCCTGTAAAAGAAGAATGTAATTCAGTAAGGACCTTGTGTGGTAAGTGAAAATATATAAGAACTGCATTTGTAAGGTAAGTAGTAAGATTCGTATAATTTATGTTATATTTAGTGTATAATTTTTATTTGTTTAATTTATTTTACGGTCCCTTATTTACCGTTCAAATAACAGTTTTCTTATTTCAAAAACATTTTTACAGCGTATCTTGATAGAATTGTTTGGTAAAAGAACAATACTAAGAATACTCATGCGCAAGAGATATTTTTCGCAGAGAACACTGTTAAATTAAATAAATGAATAACCCATATTAAATAAAATTATCCGCCTCGATCAGAAAAGAATGAATCCGGGTTCACCAGATGGAAATATACGATGTTACCGCTCAGCTATGGCACAATATTTTAAGATGTTACTTAGCACTTCCCAATCATTATTTGATATCAAGTTTTCCATATACAAAGCCAAAACAATATATACCCGCTAGGAGAAAACTGTATCAATTAGTTATCGATTTCATCCGATTATTACAGATTTTATCTCATTACATGAAACAAAATGTGTCTTTTGAGAAATTGAGAGGTAATATTAGAGAAAATTTCTGTTAGAGATTTTCTGTAAAATAAATTTCTTTTTTTTATTTTCTTTTCTTTTTTTTTTTTTTTAGAATTCGTTTACAGTGTGAGTTTTTGACTACGATAGGTCATATTTTTCGATGAATATAAAGAAATGTACAAGAATTTAACGTGATATTTATTTATGAAGAAGTAAAAAAGAAATATATTGGGACTCATTTTATTTACTAGATTTTTTTTTTTTTTTTTTTTTTTTTATTAAACATTTTTTAGAATAAATTGAAATTTAATAATATGGTGTCGGTGTGTCACTTATATGACTTTCTCTTACATTTCAATACTATAAAAATAGATTGCATATTAAGCATTAAAAAAATTGCGTAAGATAACAAAGTTCAATGTACTTTTAAAATATTCTAAAATAGGTTTAAGAACAGTTTGATTTGAAAAAAATAATTCTGTGTGAATAGGGTGTAACCCACCCCCTCCCATCAACCCCCCATTCAATTATAGAGCATGAAATTATTAAAAAAAATCAAGGCCGTTATTAATTTGCTTTTAAACATGCTAGTCTTGATAAAACTTTTGAGAGGCCTAAGACGAACCAAATTGAATTTCCTGCTATTATTTCTTTTTAAGTAAAGCTGATAAGAGATATAAATGCACATCAACCGTTAAAATTTGGACTTTCGTAATCAGTGTACCCTTAAAATGTGATATTAGACAAAAAAAAAAAAAAAAAAAAAAGAAAAAAAATAAAGATTAGAAAATAGAAGTTCAAAAAATACAGGGTAAGTCAAAATAAATATAGCGATTACAAACGGCTATAACTATTTAATGAAAAGAATTTATCGATAAGATTAACACAGAATGTAGACGGAACTCCAAAATTTTGTATACATACGTCATAGATGTTCTATGTGACTTCCCTTGATCACACGGACAACATTTAGACGGTTATCCATTTCACGCCATACATTCTGAAGCATGTCTGAAGTCACCGACGCCAGCGAATTTCAACTGTGTACTTTTAGACCCTACGATATTTATCTGTGGGTTTATGTGAAAGACAGGGTGTATGTGCTTCCCATGCCCAAAACAATTGAAGAACTCAAAGTACGCATTTGTAATGCGCTTGCGTCGGTGACTGAACAAATGTTTCAGAATGTATGGCGTGAAATGGACTACCGCCTAGACGTTGTCCGTGTGACTAAGGGAAGTCACATAGAACATCTATGACGTATGTATACAAAATTTTGGAGTTCCATCTACATTCTGTGTTAATCTTATCGATAAATTCTTTACTATTAAATAGTTATAGCCGTTTGTAATCGCTATATTCATTTTGACTTACCCTGTATTTTGTTTACAGTATGGGTATGAAAAATTAATTTTGTTTCCTGAGCAGTGTTCGTCAACAAAGTAAAATGTAGCGAAGCACTTCTATCAATTATATTCAATAGGAAAGAACGTTTAGCTTAATTTTAAGTAGCCCTGTATATTATCTATAATCAGTATGCAATAAAAACAGTACTTAAATTTAGTCTTATTTGGAAAATATCTAACATAAAATAATTACAATTCTAACAATTTCCAATATAGCCCTTAATATATCCTAATATTTTTGGTAGCCCTGTAAACGAAATGAATGATTTTTATACCACAATCTACACAAAACATGATTTTATGCATAGAATACATTTTGTCCATTCCGTTTCGTTTAAATTAGTCTGTAGATGTTACAATGTATTTACCATAAATTTCCCCATAGACATAATATATTTCACATTCTACTTGAAACCTACTTCTACGCATATAAAAAATATGCATTCGTCTCATGTGGTTTCGTACAGCCTTTAGATGTTAAACTCTAATTATCTGGAATTTCCCCATAGACGTAATGTAATTAAATTATCTTGGACGTCCCTGTACATGAACCATTTGCTTGATATCAACAAAACGTTTAGTGTAGCATCCCTATATGATACACATTTAGAATATCGATGTTGGACTTTCTGCTACAATTTTTTCTTGAAATATGCTGATAACACACACACACACAGAGACCAACCGATAAAATCATGTGTTTTGGATTTAGAGGCATCAAAACCTCTAAATACAACAAAATCTCAATCTAGAAAATTTGATCCAAAACAATTCTTTCCCTATTATATGGGTAAGAAAAAGTAAAAAAAAAAAAAAAAAGAACTGGGGAAAAATTACGATTCTTCACGATGTATATTTGCCAACATTTTGAATTTTAAATACTGTTAATATTATTACTATTATTACTTTTAATAAACAAATGGATTAGCCAACGTATTTTCCAAATCTTATGAAAAAGAACTCTTTCTAAAAAAACTGATTAAGTCCGTTCTAAAATAACGCAAATGAAAGAAAAATATTTTATATTCATTAATCTTTGAATTAGAAAAAAAATAGCTTGTTCTAAAGTAAAAAAAGTAAGCTATATGATTCATTTTATCTACTATAATACCAAAATAATAACTACTTCCACGATCTAGATTTGACAGAATAGAAATACTATTATCTGCAAAAAGCGAACGACTATTTCTCAAATGCACGAAGACAAATGCGAAACGTCTAGCGTGACACTGAGAAGAAAATACTGGCAAAGGTCTATTGAAAAATGTTTTTTTTCCTGATAGAATTCATGGAAAAGAGAAGTAGAGTTTTCTTCTTGCATGTGAATGAAACAAAATTACACTTTACGTTGTGAAAAAGAAAAAAAAAATCATTATAGATTAGCAAATATCAATTCTTTTGGTAAATTTTCATAATTTAAAAGTGATATTTTATAGACACAAAAGATAATAAATATTTTGTTTTTGAATTAATTTTTATTGAGTTACAAAAATATTATAAAATATTTCTCATTCGCCTAATATTTAGAATGTAATTTATGTGTAATTCGTTAATCATTATATTTTTTAGAATGTGTAATTCTAATAAACATTAAACTTCAAAGTGTTGCAATAGGCTTGTCGCTCTCTGTTTTTATTTAATTTTTTTTTACATTAACGTTTAATAAATCAAGACATACAGCTTAGAGTAGATTATAAACGAATACAATTATTCATGTCTTTAATGGATTCAAACTGTCATTTGGAAACTGTAGAGAACAGCGCTAACAATTTTATCACCACTGTGATAATGTTTTAAAGATATTCGCTTGTTTGAAAAACAAAAAAATACTATTTATATAAATTTGTATATTCACATTATGTAAGTAATTTTAAGTTTTTTTCTTTAATTGCTAGTTATGTTTTGATATTTAATTTATAAATTATTTTATTATACTGCAGTTCCTAAAAAGAAACTTTAGTTGTTTGAACTATCTTTAAATATGTATTATTTATCCTTCAAAATTAGAATTCTTTTTAAAATCATAAACAATTTATGAAGAAAAAACAATTTTCTATTTTTAGTTTTTTTGAAAAATATCACCTTTTACTTAAAAATGCTTCAAAAGGACAGTTTAACATATTTCGTATTGTTTGTTTGAATTTTTGAATAACCAGTGCAAAAGAGAAAAAAAATCAAATACAGTATAAAAGAATTTATTAATATCACCAGCTCATTTCGTAATACGTTATTCTTTTTCACGCGTTATTTTGAGTCTCAAAATATATACGAACATTTCTATGAAACTATTGATTTTACATAGACTAATAATTTGTATACCAGTAGCTACAGTCAAGATATACCAATAGACGCTGTTCATTTTTTTTTTTTTTTTTGTGCGTTACAGAGCATTATCAGCAAAATCTCGTCTGGAGATTTTAATATTTTGAATTATGTCTTTACGGGAGATTTGAAATGCTTCCACGGCATTGAAGTGAACGAGAGGAGGCACTTCCAAAATGATGACTAAATTTCACACAGTAAAAGTCCCTTAAATCACTGGACACCAATTTTTACAATTTTTACAGCATCCATGTTCTTTCTGCACACCGACAGAATCTCATGGAGTGTCTTTTCTCATAACCATCCTTCTCTGAAGAATATCTGTTTAAGATGCAGGAAGCTATTATTATTACTTTTTTCTGAGTAATAACTTAGTCTTGGGAATATCAGTTTTTTTTAGGAGTTTACCAAAGGTAGAGAGAAGGCAAATTGAGCAATATGATTAGGACTCAGAAATAACTTCGCCTGTTTGCAAAAATAGACTGCATCCACTTTGTCTTTGAGGGAAGATGTTAAATACTGAAAACAGAGACAAATATTGCCCTCTAAATAATATCTTCGAGATTATATTAACAGCAAATTTTAAAACGCAAAAGTCTATGGATTCTGTCCAAGGGCTTTCTTAATATTTAAATTCACTGAAGCTAAACGAATTTTAGCTTTGTTAAACTCTTAATCGTTTGCGAAGTTAAAATTAATATCAAAGTTATTTTTGGTTCAATATACATATATGCCAAAGAGTTGTCTTATAAGATGCACTGGGTATTTTAGCCTGGATGTTTCATTATGAGGCCACCGTAGCGATATCTCGTCCGGTTTTTTTTTTTTTTTTTTTTTTTCTGAGAAAAATGTTTTAGCGCTGTACTAAAATAATTCAACTCGTTGAAGCAAAAACCCGTCCACGAATTAATATTTACCTCCCGGATGGTCATGTAATCTGCAACAAGTTTATTATGCTCTTTTTTTTTTTTTTTTTTGATGTCAGATAGAGGAGATTGCTATTTTATTAAAGACAGCATTCCAGACAGTGTGTGTGTCATTGACCTGCCTACTCGAGGTTAAAAAATTGTTTTATGGAAGATTTTTATCTATTCTATTTTATATATTATACCTGTAAATGTATCCAGTTTCGAAGTAATTGTTTTATTTGCTAAAGATTCTTTAAGTTGTGGTGTTTAAAATTTTATTGAACATCCTAAGTTTACTAAACTCGGTGTCGTAATGTTTACTGGTTTTATGTATAGATGCAAAATGTTCTAGTATTTGTGGTTTGAATCATTGGACGTTATGTTTATCTTCCAGTAGTGTAGTTTGCGCTTTGTTACTGTGTTAACTAGTGTTTGTCGCAATTCTGTTCTATCCTCGATTGTTTACTAGAAAGTTGGAGTATTTTTATCGAAGTTGGTCAGGACGAGCTATTTATGACGATGAATTTAATATTTTTTTCTCCTAATGAAACTTAAAGTAGATAATTCCACAACAGAGATTTGATATTTAAATAACAGCAGCAGCTAAGTGGTCTTTTGTGTATGATTAGTTGTTAGCTTTCTTCCAGAACAATAACAGTTGGAAAATATGGGGGTAGCATATACCGATCCGGCAGTTTTTCCCACTTCCGTAGTGAAGAGTGATACAAAGACTAATTCATCCCCCACGAAAAGATGTGGAAAAATGCCCGTTTCATTTTAATGAGGAAGTGTGTGCTCATTTCTAGAAGAAAAAACAGATCAATCCCACAATAAGGCTGATAGAACACCTCCGACATTGATATGTGCTCCATGCAGTTCTATCCCCCCCCCCCCTCCTCAAAAAAGAAGAAAAAAAAGAACGTATTTCGAAACTTATTATTATTTGCCTACTAAGCTCTCGTACTAGATATAACGTTGTAAATCATTTAACATCTATTTAAATGGTACTGTAACAAGTGTGACAGTTCTTACAAAATAACATACAGATTAAAATATTTTAATATTTTTTTTAAACGCTCTAAAAATAAATAAAATAAATAAATAAATAAATAAATAAAAAAAAAACATGCTTATTAATTATATATAGTAGATGGTAAATGGTTAAAGAGGATTTGAGGCGATTTTTACTGTTTTTTAACGAATTCTGCTTACTAAATTTAAAAGATGTAAAAGAAGAACCAAAAATATTGGTATACTAACATAGATGTAAATACCATTAACATTTAAAATATGAAATAATTTTTCTTGTTTCAAATGATAAATTCGAAGCCCTAACTACAAATTTATGTGGTAAAATGAAGCTAAGTGGCTCCAAATAACAAAAATGACATATTTACATTGGGTTACAGTCTTAATTATCTTATATATTAAATCACAAAGGTATTTCTTTAAGACCAAAATTGCACGATCTGGACATGCGCTTAGGCTGTTCCTGTGTTTAGACGAAACCGGTTACCAATCGCTGAGAGCCTCTTCAGATATCTAAAGCGAGTGAATTCAGAAACCTGATTGGCTCATGCTTTCTCGAGACTCGAGATGATGGTTTTTACACAGCGAAGACGATGATGCTAATTTTCAATATTGGATAAAAATTTCACAATTTTCCCTATTTACAAACAGTAAGGTGTGTATGCATTGTTTGTTTTTTTTCTTCTTCTTTTTAGTTATTAAATTATTTCTTTTACTTAAAGTTCATATTTGTCATGAATTCTAGAGTATTGTGATAGATAATTTGTTTAGTGCTTCTGTTAACATTTGTATACGTTTATTTAAAAATGTTACTGTTAGCATTTTAACCTTTTTACTACTTTGTATATATTTATATGAAATATTACTGTTTGCATTTTTTAATGTTTTGTGTTCGTATAGTTTATTCAAAATGTCAGATTATTACAATTTTCGCGAAATTGCATCTGATGAAAATTGCATCGAGCTTTATCGATATTTTTGTATTGCACCAAAGATATGTATTTTTATTTTTAGTTACTCCCATTATGTATTTAGTTTATTTTTGAAATTCGATTGTAAAATGTATGTTTTGGTTGGCAATATACAAACTGCTGAGTTTTTTTTTTCTTTGCATATTTTAAAACGCTATGCTGAGTAAATAAATATCATTCTATATAGTTTGTTGATTATTTTCGATGCCATATAGAAATAATGATAATGCACATAAGCATATATAATTTTTTGAATATACTTAATAGGATATACATATGTTGCAGAAATAAAAATGTAAATGGTACCATTTTAAATAAACGTATAAAAAACAGAAAAAAAAATATTTAAAAGTCGTTTCCAATGCTAAAAAATATATAAAATACTCTAGAACTCATACAAACGCATGAACTTTACTTTACACATGAGAAAAAATAAGACAATGCATATGCACTTTATTGTTAACAAAAAAAAAAAAAAAAAAAAAAAAAAAAAAGGATATTTCAAATTTAAGTGAGATTTTTTTTTAATTTTGAGCACTCAAAGAATGCAATAACTGGCATAACCTAAATTATTTAACATTTAATTATTGCAATTTTTAGCCTTCACACTTTGTATTTGTTTGTTGATATAATAAACACTTCATATATCCTCTGTACGAATATTTATAATTAAAAAGTATACTGAAATAATTACATAATATTTCTTTTTTTTTTATCAAGAGTTTTTATAAAAGTTAAGTAAATAAAGGACACTACAGGATTCGAACTAATTAATACATTACCCAACTGAACTAAAAAAATGATGAAATACTCAGAGCAATGTGAAAAAATTAAAGGGCAATCCCCCTTATGATATATTTTTGAACGAGATTTTTCAAAATATTGCGAAATTCTCGCAATCCCACCCAATAATGGGAAACTTGAATTAACTGCGCTTACCTGTACATTATAGAAATACTTTGACTTTTATTAAATTCTGAAAATTTTTTTAATGGAAAGTAAATCAAATGTGATAGATACTTACGTATATTGTTTGTTTTCGTTAGCTGTGACCCTGCTCACCTATGCGCATGCGTGAGGTCTGCATTGATTTTGTTAAAATAGGGTAGAAGCGTAGAAGATGAGAGAATGTTTACATTTTACGAGTGAGAGATAAGATGCGGTTTCTTTTTTCTTTTTCTTTCTTTTCAGGACATTATTGAATTTTGAGGCGATACTTCTTCGTTATATTCGTATAAAGGCAAAATGCTGATTTTTCCCCCTTGTAATTTTTAAATAAGTGTAGAAGATCAGTTTTATTCTTCGATGCAAAATAAAATCCGTAAACTTAAAAGTAAATGCCTGTTTTCTTTCTTCTTCTTCTTTTTTTTTTTTTCAGTTAAAATTATTTTTATTTGCTTACTTGATCTCTAAATTCGTACTATATCTGTCATACCTGAACACTTGTTTCATGCACAGATTATAGTAGTAAATGAATTAAAAATGACTTAAATTAGGTAAAATTTACATAATTCATTAATAAAAGAAGAGAAAAAGAACAACGTTTACAGTAGACTTTACCTGTAGTAAAAGTAATATATTTTTTTCTTTTAAATTATACTGCTAAAATAAAAATACCATATTTTTGGATCTCTATTTTACAGAAATTTACAGAAAATCGTATTTAAATCAAATCATTAGATTTTTTTATCATGATTATTTTACACCTTTTATTTTTCGCGCATATTGTCATATAAATTACATTAAATAAAATATTGTTAATTAAAATTAAAAATTAAACTTTAAATTCGCGTAAAAAGGTAAAATAAATATTGAAGACTCATAAAAAGAAAACGAACACGTGTAGAACGAAAAGCGCATTTGGCTAAGTGCCCATCTCATTCAACGCATCACCCCTTTTCCGAGTAGGATCGTTCCGCGAGAGGTAGACATGGTTTACGAAAACGGACAGTATTCACAAGTTTTATCTTTATTTATTTATTTATTTATTTATTTATTTTTACAAATTACCCAATTTGTTTCAAATAACTCACGCTGTGAGAAAGCAATTTATGCTGCATATTAATTAAATTGACACTTGATTACAACTAAAAAACAAGATTTAAGTAGAGTTCTTCATGTTGCATAATTTTGCAGGCAAAAGATTAATCAGAATTCAAATGAAATTGTGTCCTGCACTTTGTCGTTTTTCCAAAACAATGCTTTACCTAAAAAAGGATTTTGTTGCAATTTGACCTCCACTGGTGTATGATCCGAGTTATGAGTTTTTTCTTTGATATCCAAATTATTTTTTATGTTATCTTCCTAAATTATCAATTACAAATATTGTTTTTCTAAACAATATGTAGAAACTACAACCTAACAAGTTTTGGTTTATCAATACTAGACATCAAGCAGTGCAAACAACAGTTCCTTATTTAAGTGTGTGCAATTGGCGGCATGATGCTTACATCCACATGTTATGTTAAGTGTTGAGCCATTGTCGCACTAATCCTAGCATGCTTGAACGATAAATTTGCCGCTAGCTGTATAGGCATCTCTCAATTTTAGTTTCCCTGTCGCCTGCTTATGAGACACTGATTTTTTTCTTGGACGAAAGTTTCGCAAAATTTTTCAAATTAGAGATTAGGAATTATTGTTTATTCTTTTTTTATTTTTCATACTTTTAAGAGAGAAAATTCGTGAAGCTGTGTGCTGAATTTATTTACAAAATGTGATTCTTTAAACACAATTCACATGTGGGGAAAGATGTGTGTGTGTGGGGGGGGGGGGGAATTTTTTGTTTATCACATCTTAAAAAGTAAAAACAATATACCTTTATAATGAAGATAAGTTAGGTGTACAGATGTGTTTACCAAATTTGGTTTCAAAATTGGAAAGTTGTAAATCAAGTCACAATTTATTTTTATTTGTATCTCAAAAACTATTTTAACGATTTTCTTTAAATTCACCATATATACCATCTTGCAGATGCTTTTTATTGGTTACTTGCATAAAAATTGTTATGTTCTGATTTCGTAGTCCAATTTTAACTCTGCATTCATTTTCTAAAAAAAAAAAAAAAAAAAAAAAAAGGGTTCTACAGGTTTGTTCGCAAAATCACCATTTTGTATACCCTTTAAATATCCTTTCATATGTATTATCGTAATTTCTGGTAGATACCCCGCAGGTTATATAATCCAGTTTTGCACCAGAAGTTTAATTGATAAATAAATTTATATTTGTGCGAGCTCTTCCTTCGAAAAAGTATAGATTTTTCTATTAAATAACATTTCTGGTGGAGAAATGACACATCTTAACTGCAGGGTATCTACCAGAAATTACAGTAGTTTATTTCCAGTGTACAGATCTGTTTGTAAGGTTTTGATAAAATTGGATGGAGTATAGAGTACCAACATCGGTATCTAAAAAAGGTTGATTTTCATTAATTTTGCTATAAACCTCTGTCTAAATATCTTTTTGTCTGAATTAATGGTTTAGCAAAAAAAATTTTATATGTTTCTGATATGAAAGTTCTGAGTGAAAATATTAAGCGAAAATGACTATCACATTTGTAGGCCTCGCAGTGCTGCTATATTTCCTGTACTTCCTACATATTTATGGAACCTCCTATTTTTCCTATATTTTTTAATTGTCGTTCAATATTTCCTATATTTTAGTTTTGACTACTTCCGAATGTCTGATTGAATGCACTGTATCTACATATTAATATGAAACGTGTTTTGTCTGTATCCACTAAATTGAGAGAATGGCTAGGTGTAAAAATTTGGTTAAGGTGTCTGAAAAAAGGTCTTGTTCTGTAGATGTATCATCAAAAGAGAGAGAAAAAAAAGTCGAACGGTCCCCCCCCCCTCTGGGGGGTAGAGGTTAAGAACATGTTTGCGATCTTAACTCATCTCCAAATTACTTCACGGTGAATAAGTTGTACATGAGGGGACTAGACACAAATACTAAAAAATCAATTTCTGCGATTTTGGAATTTTCGATTTTCAAGGGGGAAAGTAGATTTGGGGGAGGAAAGGGAAAAATTAGTTTGAGAGGGAAGTTCGTTCTAAACCCACACATGTAGCACATCATTTTAAAGGTCTTGAAATTTCATGAAGATTGCGGATGTTTGTATACAATATAGTGCACCCCCTGGTGGTGAAAAATGGAACTAGGTGATTTTGTAGTAGACCCTATCAAGTTACACCTTATTTTAAAAGTCTTAGTACGAGTATTTCCTGACCGTAGGTGATGTTCGTACAGAACACACTGTGCCCCTTGGCGGTGGAAAGTGCAACTAAAGGATTTTGCAGTTGACACCACCATGTGACACCTTATTGGAAAAGTCTTGGAAGTTCAAGGCAATTGGTGATGTTCGTATACAACATACTGCGCCCCCTGGTGGAGGAGAGTGAATTTTGCATAGCGTGCCTGCTATACGGTGCCGCAGCCACAGGCAGCAGAAACGCGAGTGAAATCTTCGTTCGGTTCAAGGTTAATTTTTGAGAATTTTTTCATGTTATTAGTGGCCCGCATATACACTGCCACAGGCACCGGGGTCACAAGGCAGAGTTTCGTTCGGTTCAATGTAATTTTTTTGTTATTGCAGATTATTTTTTTCGCTATGCTTTTATTTAAAAATAGAAATTCAAACAAAATCGAGTTAAAGATATGAAATCATACAAATTTAAGGTTCATTTCTATTTATAAGTATTTTTCCGAAGTTCTTTTTTTAAATGAAATATCATAAATTATATTAGATGTTTTAACTTGAAATATACTTAAATAATGATGCAACGATTTTTGAAACATTACAGTCAATAAAATGACCGTCGAATTCGACGGGTTCCAGCTAGTTTCTTTTATATTACCTTTTAGTTTATTATATTTTACTTGTTTCAAACTTATCGTTTTAAATGAAATTATTTTATTTTTCATGTAACATTGCTTCAACTTTTACATCCTTTTCTGGAAAAATTCCTTTTTCTAAAATAGTTATTCGGTGTAAAAAACGGATAATTATAATTATTATTATTTAATTCAATGGATTCTTGTAACAATGACGTCATCAGTGACGTCTTAGTGGCTCATATTGGAATTTTGATCTCCGTGGCAATAAAACATATACTTATCATGAATATAAGTATTTAAACTTCAGTAAGATAATTCTAAATTTGTTCCAATACCTTTTAAAATCATGAGATCTTTTTGAGTAATAAACACATATCTCTTGCAAAATAAGCATGCGACGTTTATCGTGGCTTCCTATTGTTTTATTACTGTGTTTTGTCAATGTTAATTAATAATTAACTTTTAATATTTTGCCTTTTTATTTTTATTTTATAATAGCAATACATTCTATGTTAAGTAATGTTTTATATATACATACCTTAAAATAATTTTACATAACCTTGTTACATTATACTCATTAATTAAAATAAACAAATAAATTATTAAAATAAATAAATGTTTAAAATGTTTTAATAATGTTAATTAAAATAAATAAATAAATGTTTTGTAGATTAGTAAAACATTCAAATTAAATTACAGAAATATTGGAAGCATTAGAGAAATTTTGTAAGTAGAATTTTCATAATTTAAAAAATGTAGCAATTTCCAAATTTATATAGATTGTTATCAAAGATGTAAAACGCTATCTCCCTTACTTTATTGCTATTTATTCAGAATGAACAATGAACATAAATTTGTGCTGTAAAAGTACATTCTCGAAGAAGAATATTACTCATGAATTAAAAATGTAATAGGAAATATATTTACTAATATTTATAAAATAAGTGCATAAACGCTACTAATTTAGACTTGTTTTGGTGCATTCTTTAATTTAAAATTTCAGTCAGTCGGCATATTTTAATTTATTGTCTCTATCCCTTTTTCAAATACACCAAATAACTCATGGCAAACTTTTAATTTGGTTAAACGAATTAATTTCTTAATTTACATGTTTTTAATTTTAGTAGAGTATAGTTATGAAATTTATTGTCTTTGTAATAATTTATAGTTTTCTGAAGTTTACCACATCAGTCTTGAATGCTTTTCTTTTATTAAAATTTTTAAATATTAGAAATCTGTTAGCAAAACAGACTCGTTAATCGACATACTAACAGATTTTATGAACTATGTTCGTTTGTTTCTTGGAAAGAAGCGTTATTATATAAAGAGTAAGAACAAAGGTTTGGTTTTATGTGACTTTCTAAATTTTGTATATAATCTGACATATTTATCAAACATTCTCCATAAAATTTATTTCTAAATTCTAGAACACTCTACAGTGGTGGACATAATTATAAGACAACTATCTAATTTGACAAATAGTGAAAGGCAAGATTCAGAGCTTAAAAACGTTTTATCAAATACGTCAGAAACATAAATTTATTCGGTTATCATATACAATTATTTTATAATAATGATATTTTCATACAATTTAATGAAAAAAACTTAAAAACATATTGGACAAAATTATAAGACACCAACCGTTTTTTCCAAATACAGTGGTCAACATAATTAGCAGACACTAATGGTCTAAAAGAAAATCCTCTAACGTGGTTATTCAGTATTTGGTGGAGCCGCCATTGTTTTTTATAACATGAAAGATACTATTCGGCATAGAATATTATTATTCTAACAAAATATCGCAAGGCAGTTCTTCCCAAACACATTTTATAGCATTTTTTAGATTTTCGACACATATAAAATTTCGACACATATTTCGTTAAACTGCACGAGCTAAGATCCCCCACAAGTTTTCGATGGGGCTTAAGTCTGGGGAGCTGGAAGGCCATGGTAGAACATTGATAATTTGCTCTGAAAGCCAGTTAATTTTGTTTCGTGTCGTGTGATGTATGAATCGGAGCGTTATCGTGCTGGAAAGTGTAGTTTTCGCCACAAAGAAGTTCCCCGTATATGGCTAGTTGATCTTTAAGAAGATTCTTATAATTTCGGAATTCATTCTTGAATGCACAAAAACAATATCCGTTTTCCCTTGAGCCGAAAACCCAGCCCAAATCATTACTGAGCCTCCACCCATTTGGCGGCTCATTAGTACATGAGGAGACTTCCGTAAATCATACCAATAATATTAAAACCCGTCAGGACCATCGAGGTTAAACTTTTTTTCATCAGAAAATAACACAGAGTACCATTTGGAGGTCCAGGCTATAGTTTGTTTAGCGAAGTTTAGACGCTCCATTTTGTGCCGGTTTAAAAGCGATGGTTTTTTCATCAATTGTTTTATATTTCATTTATGAAGCATTATGCAACACTCTGGGATTGGTTCTTCTTGAACAATTCAGTTTCAAAGCATTTTTAATGCCTGTAGTGGTCATCTTATTCTGTGTAGCGAGCGAAAACACATGGCATCTGTCTCTCGAGGACAAGCAAGGAGTACGTCCAGATCTAATAATCACCGATCCATTAATTCCTCTTTTCAAAACATTTCTAATTGCCCATCTAGAGCGCTTAATAACTTTTGAAATATTATTAGTTGAAACACCAGTTCCATTTAATCACAAAATTTCGCGAATTTCACTTTCTTTTAATTCTGTACTTCATGACATGTTTGTAAATGCGTGAAGTCGGTTATCGTCTGCTTTAGTTAACTGCTGACGTCATAACAGCATGCAGAAAATTTGCATATTGCACATTATTTTCGAAATAAAGCAGGTGTTTTAATTAAAATGTTAGGGTGTCTTATAATTTTGTCCATGGTATTTTTAATTTTTTTTTATTAAACTCTATAAAAATATCATTTCTGCAACAATTACGTGTGATAACAGAATAAATTTATGTATTTGACGTATTTGATAAAATATTTTTAAGTTCTGAATCTTTTCTTTCACTATTTGTCAAACTAGATAGGTGTCTAATTATGTTAAATAATTATGTCCACCACTGTATACTCTACACTTATTTTTTAGCAAACTACTTTTATGAAGTTTAAATAAAAATCTAGAGAACTGTAGGAGTGAAAGAATCAGATATGGTTTTCATTATGGAAATATACAGGAGAAATATGCTAAATATATACACTACATATTTATAAACGTAATTTATAACAAACTGAGCAGTAATATTTAACATAAAATTGTAGCTTATATATGTATTTATATATATTTAATGCTAGCGCCCTATCATAATATAGTATTAGGAACTTAGGTAATCTTAAAAATTTTCAATCTCAAAAAATTAATAATTTTAAACGTGGTGAAGTGCAAGGTATACGAAAATAACAAAATCACTATGACGTCTCTATGTAACTTGTTTTTTAGTGTGTTAGTGTTATAGTATATTAGATGGTTAGTTTTTTGGTAGTGTACATGATCTCAAGAACAAACAATTGCAGAAAAGTCAAACCAGTTTTAAAACATCACTCATGACACTAGTACAAACTCTATTGATTTGCAACATTCTAAATTAAACACTTCGTAAGTCATCCGAAATTTAATATTTTCTTAACATGGTATAATACGGTAAATTTTATTATAACGTGTATTAAAAGGAATAAGTCTAGTGTAAATTGTCAACTTTAAAATGTCATATATAATGGTGTCATGAACATAATTAACTATGAGAATTTAACTTTGAAAACTTTGTAAGTTATTTGAAATTTACGAATTTCTAAACCTGGCAGAATAGGGCAAAAATCGTAATATATCTATAGTATATCTATAATGTATAGAATATCTATAATGTACAGGATAGAACAGTATATTGGGTTTTTCGAAAAAAAAATACGTTTCTTTCCTTTGAAAATGAAAGACGATTTTCTTATTTTGTATAAATATTTTATAGAATTATATATTCTCCACTTGGATCGGTTTCTTAGCGATCTCACCAGTTGTTATTTGGCAGTTTTCATAAATCAATAATTTCATAATTTCAATAATTGCATAAATCAATAATTTTATCTTCGTTTGCATAAACTGGTTTTCCAGAACCTAATGCATCTTTAATATCAAAATTGCCTTAACAAAATTTGGTAAACCAGTTTTGACACTGGTGTTATTTAAATAAATTTTCTGTATACACATCGTATACATTTTTCCTTGTTTGAACAGTATTTTCGTCTTTTTGATAGCAAACATTAAACATGCCGAAAATGTCGCTTCCGATTTTTTTTCTTTGATAAGGCACCAACCAAAACCTATTGAGGAGAATAAAACAAACTTTTTTACAAGCAAGCCTTGCTATATCAGCTGTCACAAAATATAATGGTAATGCAGCTTAATTGTGAAGATTATGTGAAAAAAATACAATTAAGTCCTCTGCTGTGAAAAACAAAATTACTTTCCGAACAACCCAATATTATAAAATTGTAAATATAAAATTGTATACTCTGAATAAATTCAAGAAATTCATTTTTATGTTGATAAATTATTACCTAAACTCACGCTGACACTTACATATACATATATAAAATTTACATGTATAGAAAGAAAAAAAGCTTTGCGTATTAAACGGAGGTGACTTTGATTTATCCGTAACTAGAAAAAGAGCATATATCACCTTTCTAAAAACAAAGTCTTAAGATTGAGACATTTTTCATCTTTGATCTGGTATGAATTTAACTACGTAAGAACGGACGCTTCCTTTTATGATCTCATTATATTGGAGAAAATATATGAGCTGTATTTTTATATCTGTGATAGCTTGGAAAATTTTGATTACAGTTTGAAAAATGAAATATTTCAAAGAAAGAAAAAATAAACTCATTTTTTTCTATAAGTTGTAAGATTGAAGGATAATCACTATATATTTTTTAATTTTAGAAAAAAGAACATTTTATGGACTGCAATTTATACGATGTATAGAATACGGTTTCATGTTTCTTTTATTAATGTTGTAGTATCATTAAAAAATTCAATTTAGTTTTTCTTTTCATTGTTAAAATTCATTATATAACATTTTAGGTGACTAGTATGGTGATAAGTATAACTTCGACTTATTGCTCTACTGATAACATGAATTTGTACCCATTTTTCATCATATCTGTTTGTCTAAACCTTTATTTGCTATATTTAGCTTTAAAAAATCAAAGTAAACATTAAACAGTGATACTTTTAGAAGTTTGATAAATTAAATTTTTATTTCTAACAGAATACCACCTTCAAAATTTTACCGTTCCTGTACTTTAATGTAAACTCTATATATTTTTCGCAAGGAAGCTATGTTTTGTATGTACATTTTGAATAACACTTCGATGTGTTCTATTTCTTATACTTATTGGTTTGTAACCCGTTATTACACTTACGCCAGGAATTTCATATGTCGGTAAAATTTAACCGTAATATTTACACTTGTACCCAAGCTCAGCAAATGGATACTTTACTGTTATAATTATTTTACTTTTATTATTATTATTATTATTATATCTATGGAAAATTTTGATTACAATTTCAAAATGAAAAATTTGAAGAAATAAAATAAACGCTGGTTTTTTTTTTTTTTTTTTCTTTTTTTTTAGAACTGAGTCTCAATCTGGGATTTTTGCGTTGTCGTTTTCGATAATTGGACATTTGTTGAAATCTAAAATTTATCGAAAATATAATTGAATAATTTAAAAGCGATGTTATCATTGGGAAGAAAAAAAACTAATAGTCCTCCGTCCTAAACTAAATTCTGCTTTTGCCAGAATTTCATCAAAATCTTTATTATTATTATTATTATTATTGAAAGAAAAAGAAAAATAATAATAATAATAATCAGTATCGTTACAAGCGATATCGAAAAAGTTTTTTTTTTTTTTTATAATTTTGAATTAGGAAATAAAAAGTGCGCGTGAAATAATATGAAATAAAAATAAGTAAAAAAATGAATTTAATGATTTAATTATTTTGTTTTTGTTGTAAAATTGACAAAATTTGAATTTTTAATTTCAAAACACTAGGAAAAAATGACAAACGTCCATATTGGATTGAAAACACAAACATTCCATTTCAAAGAATGATATTTACACAATAAATATCCAACTAATATACTAATTAAAAGGAAAATGATAAATATTCTATCATAATTTGAAGTCAAATTTGTTTTCAAATGTCTAAATAAAGTATCTGATATAAGATACTAAAATGTTGCAGTGGTATAGATTTGATATCGGTCATCCTTGGCAGAAAAAAAAAATATATATATATATCGCCAAATTATTAAGTTCTGTTTTCACACTCAGAAAAATCATGACTGATAAATTATGTCTCGTTTTACAAAAATTGATAGTTTTTACTTTCTCTTACCCATAAGGTAGAGGAAGTATTGTTTTTGAGTCAAATTTCGAAAGTGAGTTTTTGTTATGTTTACACGTTTTGAGGTCTCCTGGATCCGAAAATCATGTTTTCAGCTGTTGGTATGTGCAGAGCCTGACTAAGGCAGGGGCATACGGGTCAGTTTCCCCGGGTCCCCACATCAGTAGGGGCCCAAGTCGAACAGAGAGTTTATTTTATTAGTTTTCTTTTCTTTTTCTTTCAATAATAATAATAATAAAAAAGATTTTGATGAAATTCTGGCAGAAGCAGAATTTAGTTTAGGAAGGAGGACTATTAGTTTTTTTTTTTTTTTTTTTTTTTTCAAATTATAACATCGCTTTCAAATTATTCAATTATATTTTCGATAAATTTTAGATTTCGATAAATGTCCAACTATCGAAATCGACAACGCAAAAATCCCAGATTGAGACTAATAGGCCCTCAGTCCTAATAATTTGAAAACGATGTTATAATTTAAAAAAAAAAAAAAAAAAAAAAAAAAAAAAACTAATAGTCCTCCATCCTAAACTAAATTCTGCTTTTCCCAGAATTTCATCAAAATCATTTTTTTTTTTTTTTTTTTTTTTAAGAAAAAGAAAAGAAAATTAATATTAAACAGTATCGTTGCAAACGATATCGAAAAAGTTTCTTTTTTAATTATTTTGAATTAGGAAATAAAAACTGCGAGAGCTATATGAAATAAATATAAGTAAAAAAATGTATTTAATGATTTGATTTTTATATGAAACATGATCGCGTGCTATCTTAAAAAGTAGATGTAAAATATAAAGTTTAATTTTTTTGGCAGCAATTATAAATTAAAATAAATAATTTAATGAAAGTTTAGAAGTTAGAATTTCTAATTTTATTTACTACTAGCTGACCCGGCAGACTTTGTACTGCCTCAATCGATAAATAAAAGACCTAAACTTTTGTATAAATTAATTTCAAAACAAACAAAACGTATTGAATAAAAAAGCATTTTTTTAATGAAGCATGAAGTTTTATTATTATTTTCGACACATCATGTTGCTTACTTAAAAAAACAGAGTTTTCCTGAAATACTGGCTATTTATAAGGTTTAAATTTTTATTAACAGACACACACTGTTATGATACAGTTTGTTAATCAATTTAAAGCTTTCTCATAAACTATATTTTTTGTTTTGTTTTGTGGTGCGTAAATAAACAAAGAAGACGGTTTTCCGACGCGCGAACACGCGACGTATAATTGTCCATGCGCGAAACAGGTAAACTCCAAGTTGATTTTGCAAACTTCTAAAGACTGTCCTTGCGATTTATTTATTGTCATCGCAAAGGATAGACGTACTGGAAATTGTAAGCGTTTAAAATCGAATGGTAAATCCGTCATCGGTATTCGCGGGATCAAGGCATCCTCTCCTTTGTATTTTCCTTTTATGATTGTTGCCTCAATGACGTTATTCATCAGCTTTTTCACAGCCAGTCTTGTTCCATTGCATAGTCGAGGTTGATTAATGTTACGCAGCATGATGACAACTGATCCTACTTTTAACTGCAAATTGTGAGGTGGTAATCCAGGCAATTCCAGTGAATTTAAAAACTCCGTGGGATAGTTGACTACGTCATCCTGGTTCATAACGGTGTCGACTGATTTGAAGGAAACCAACTGTCCTGGAAGAAAATTCAGAATGGTCGCATTGAGATCCTCGACATCTTTATTTTTCTCTGCCAATATTGCTCGTTCACCCAGCCAATTATGGTTATTGAACTTTTGCGCTATATCTGGGAAAACACGCTGAATAAGCTCTTCTTTTGAATCTGTGATGTTGTGCTGGAGTGAAGGTTACAAACATTCCAAGAGGTCAGGGGTCGTGTGACCAGACAGAACGGAGCCATGGGAAGCTGTCTGAGCGACAGATGCTTTGTGTGAAAAAATTTTATATTTCTATGGAAGCGGTGACATCAATAGTTTCCGATTTCACGCATGGCCTTTTGCTGCTACCGACATTTCTCAGAGTTTCGGGTAGACCAAGATTGGCCGAAAATGATGTCACGGGTAGAGTGATATCACGATCAGCGAATCAGTGCTTCGTGTGGGGTATTCCCTCCCCCTCCGAAGGTGTGCTCGGAAGGAAGAGACTCAAAAAAAAAAGACAGAGAGATTTGGTGCTAAAAATGTGTAGCATGTTTTTGAAGTATGCTCGGAGGCGAGCATTTTGTAACAATTTCTAATTTATTTGAATTTCAACTATTTTGTTAAGTTTTGAATAAAAATAGCAAAAATCATCCCTGGACTCATGCTTGCGTATGCCGTTTTTCGAAGGTGTACTCCCAGAAATCACCACAGCTTTAATTAAAAATATAAATTGGTGGCATATCGGTGGCATGTTGTTTTTAGAGAAAAAAAAAACATCGAACTCTGGTTTCTATGTGTTTGTGGTGAAAAAGTATAAAAGAACGTTTGCTGTGAGCCCGGTGACAACTGGAATCCCTGAGATTTACTGGAGATTATTGATGCCTGTGACAATAGCGTGGAAAGGATTAAAAGGACTTCGCTTCTTCCCTGTGCTGCGGAATTCCCTGGAGATGTCAATCAAGGAGGTTTTTCAGGTATGTTTTCTTTCATTTTCAGATATGCAAAGTGTCAGAGATTGAGTTGTGGGATGATAGTTTTTGTTTATTTATTTATTTTTGTTTTGTAACAATGCATGTAGTTACGAAGCTTTAAGAGTAAGAATTTAGTTTTTATGTGTAAAATTTTAAGCACGGATATCTCGAAGTCAAGTTAATAGTTAAGGCGGTTGAAAAGAGTAATTTCATGACTTAACGGGGCGTTTACTTGAGAGATAAATTTATCGTTAAAGTTCTGTTTATTGTAACGGGGAGCTTGGTAACTTTAAATTGTTGTTTAAAAGTCGATAAGATTATAATTCTAAATTCTTTTTAAAAGCAACGTAAGGATTGTGGATGCTGTAACTGTTTATATAGGAGTATACTGGAAATTAGTTGATTTGCCTACTGGTAAAAATTCTAGGATTTTTTTTTTCTCTAGTTGTTTATTTTAACTAAATATAGGTACTGTTTATTGTATCTGGGTAAATATTGTAGTTAATGTTTAGAGAAAAGGTGTTTAAAGAATTTCGCAGGTGATAATCAAAGTGTTACTTTTGTCTATATGTTCATGGTATTTGATTTGTTTATTGTTTTTATTATATGTGCATTTTTTTTCAGTAATTAGTGAAATTGTATTTTGTAATTATGGCATTTCTCATTAAGTATACTAAAAATGTATTGTTAGAGTTAGCGGATGAATTTGGTGTTTCGGGGCTAACAGATAAAAGCAAAAAACTAGAAATCAGGGAAGCCATTGAAAAGGCGGCTAATTATGATGAAGGGGTTGCGAAGGCGCTAATAGAAGGGATTTTGGAAGAGAAAGAAAGGGAATTGAAATTACAAAAAGAAAAAGAAGAGCGCGAATGGGAATCACGAAAAGAAAAGCGCGAATGGGCGTTGCAAAGAGAAGAGGCCGAACGAAATTTTGAACTGGAGAAACTCAGAATCCAGAGCGCTGCAGAAACTAGTAGCGTAGGGTCCGGGAGTTTAGTTCAAGAGACGGTTTTGAAGAAGATTAAATTAAAAGACATAGCTCCGAAATTTGACCCAAAACAAATGGATATTTCTCTTTTTTTTACGATATTTGAAAGATTAGCACGTAAAGAAAATGTTAGCGAACAGGACTGGATGTCGCAACTTATCCCTTTATTGCCGTGCGACGTCGTACAAATAATTATGAAATTAGACGAGTCAGAGGCTGATAACTTTCAACATGTAAAAAAAGTGTTGATGAATAGGTTCAGATTGAGTGCGCGTGCGCTAAGAACGAAATTTGAATCGCACAACAAAAAAAGTGAAGAATTATGGGTTGATTTAGTTCACGATTTGAGAGGGTACCTAGATAACTGGCTTGAGACTTTAGAAATTAAAGATTTAGAGTCATTAAAGGAATTGATGCTTACGGAGCAGTTAAAGAAAAGGGTATCATGCGAAATCAAACAACATTTTGTAGATGTGTGGGAAGAAATCAACAAAGCTTCGGATTTGGCGGAGAAGTGCGACAAGTATGACGCGGTTAGAAAGGAGAATGGGAAAAGAGAATATAAGCCTTTTCAGCGTTTTACGAAGGGTAGAAATTCATTTGGGAAAGACGGTCAGAAATTCGGGTCAGGTAAGCATGATGGTGGGAGTAATCCGAAAGCTGAGTCAGCTAAGGGCGACAAAAAAGACTCAGGAAAATTAAAAGGGGATAAAATCGAATCTAAAGATCGTGATTTTGATAGAAATAGTAAAATTGTGTGCTATTTGTGCTCGGAAAGGGGCCATATTCGACCGAACTGCCCACAAAACCCTAATCGCAGAACAAATCCGATCAATAACTTAAGTGCGGGCGAAATTTTAGGTGTTGGTTTTGAGCCTTATATAGGTAAATTAGAAATAAATGGACAAGAGCGCGAATTCTTGAGAGATAGTGGATCAAACATTGACGTGTGCGAAAGGAATATGATTTCTGTTGAGGATTTACTGCCGGAACAGGTATGGATTAAGCAACCGTTTGACGAAACGTGTAGGTGTTTACCTTTGGCGAAAATCGTTTTAAAAGGGGAATTCGGAGAGGTCATTACAAAAGCGGCTGTAAAACCGGCTAATTTGAGTCAGGGAATATATCTTCTAGGCAATAAAACCGCAGAGTTAATTGAGTCCAATAAAAAAATTGTTTATCCAATTAATGCGATAACGCGAAGTCAGAAACGTGAGCAAGAAAGAATTAAGAGTGCGCAGTCCGAAATAAATAATGAAAAGCCAACTCAGAGAAAAATTCAGAATTTTGAGGAGGAACCGGGTTAGATAAGCGAGTCGTTAGAGGAGACTAGTGCAGAAAATAAAGTTGTTCTTCCTGTGTTAAAAGAAACAGACAGGTGTCCACTAATCGGGGTTTCAGCTGAAGAGTTTCAAAAAATGCAAACTGCGTGTGACACGTTGAAAAATTATTGGGAAAAAGCTAGGAATGAAGCGGGAAAGGAATTTAAGATAAAAAATGAGCGGTTAATTCGAATATCGGATTCTAAGCGTAACCAAAGCAGGATGCAGTTGTGCGTGCCAAAGAAATTTAGGGCAGCGATTCTAAACCTGTGTCATGATTCTGTGTCAGGGCATTTAGGCTCGTGTAAAACTAAGCAGAGGGTGTTGACTAATTTCTTTTGGCCAAATTGCTATCAGGAAATCGAAGAGTATGTCAAAACTTGTGAAATTTGTCAAAAAGTAGGACAAAAAAGGGGATAAGAAGAAAGCTCCGTTGAGATTAGTACCGATTATTTCTGAACCGTTCAGACGTCTGTCGATTGACGCTATAGGTCCGCTTGTAACGAGTAACAAAAATAATCGTTTTGCGATAACGGCTGTTTGCGTTGCTTCAAAATTCCCGGATGCTATTCCTGTGGAAAACCTAACTTCGAGGTCAGTGATCAATGCATTGATGCAAATTTTCGCGAAGACCGGATTTCCTAGAGAGTTAGTCTGCGATCAAAGTGCTTATTTCACGAGTGACTTATCGACAGCGTTTTTTGAGAAGTATGATATCAAAATCAATCATTCTTCGGTCTGTCATCCGCAATCTAATCAGGTGGAAAGAATGCATTCCACTCTTAAGAGGATTCTCAAAGCATTATGTCTCGAAACGAAAAGCGATTGGGAAGAAAATCTGCCTATGTCTCTTTTCGCGTTGAGGACGGTGCCGCATGAGAGCACGGGATTTTCTCCTTCAGAGCTTATTTTTGGGAAGAATTTGAGGATGCCTTATACCATTGTTTACGAAAATTGGATGCAGGAAGAAGAAATGAATCAAAATGTAGTAGAGTATATTTTGGATTTAAATGAGCGCTTAAAAAGATGTCAAGATTTGGCAGGGGAGCGCATGACAGAATGTCAACAAAAAAGAAAATTATGGTACGACCAAAATGCAGTGTCCCGAAAATTTAAGGTGGGAGACTCGGTGTTGGTTTTGGCTACTGCAAAACCACATAAAATGGCAGTACAGTGGCTAGGTCCAGGTGTAGTTACGGGGGTAATATCCGATACGAACTATACGGTAGATCTTCCGGGAAGGAGATGTAAGGACACGATTTTCCACGTGAATTTAATGAAACCTTATCATAAACGCCCAGAGCATGTCAACTTAGTTTTGGAAGAGTGTGGCGAGGAAATTGAGGAGGATGCATCTATCCCGTATCCGATTTCTGACCCTAATCATTTCGACTTGACAGACTTAATTAAGGGGAGTAATTTGGGTAATAAGGTTTCGGAAGGGAATTTGGCAACTTTACAAAACGTCCTAGTAAAGCATAAAACGGTGTTTTCTAACGACCCTGGTACGACCCATAAGGTAGAGATGGATATCATTTTGACAGATGATAAGCCGATTCGTGCAAAACCCTATCGCTTGTCTCCGCGGCAGTTAGAAATTATGCGGAAGGAGATTTCCAGGCTGTTAGAGTTAGGGGTGATTGAGGTGGGTCAGTCAGATTACGCATCGCCTATGATTTTTGTAGAGAGTCCGGGGAAAGACCCTAGGCCGTGTGTCGATTATAGGGCCCTCAATGCCAAAACCCAAGTGCAATTTTTCCCGTTACCGAATATTGAGGAGGTAGTTGAGGATGTGAGCACTGCAAAATATATCTCAGTAATGGATCTGACGAAGGGGTATTTCCAAATCCCGTTAACGAAACGTGCGCAAAGGTATGCGGCGTTTGTAACCCCTTTCGGTGAGTTTATTCCAAAAAAAATGATGTTTGGCTTAGTGAATGCTCCATTTTATTTTTGTAAATTAATTAGTGAGGTGCTAGGGGATTTAGTGAGTTTTGTGAGACCATATGTGGATGATCTGGCTGTGTTTTTATCCAGTTGGGAGCTCCATATCCGGCATCTGGACATTGTGTTACAACGTTTGGAGGAGGCAAATCTAAAAGTGAAACCGGCAAAGTGTTTATTCGCCCAGGACCATGTAAAATTTTTAGGGCACGAAGTGGGGTCAGGGAAGAGGTCGCCGAGTGACGCGAAAATCCAAACTATCCAAGAATTTCCCATTCCAAAGACAAAGACGCATGTAAGGTCATTTTTAGGTCTGACCGGATTTTACCATAAATATATAAAGGATGATGCGACAAAAGCTGCGCCTTTGACGGATTTGTTAAAAGGGAAAAATAAGAGGGAAAAAATTGAGTGGAGTCAGGAATGTGATCAGGCATTTAAGGTACTAAAATTAGATCTAACTAAGGGACCGGTACTCTATGCTGCGGATTTTTCAAAAGACTTCATTGTTCAGACTGATGCAAATCTTGTAGGGGCGGGTGTGGTCCTAGCTCAAAATTTCGGGAATAACGAGGAACACCCAATTGTTTATTTGAGCAAAAAATTCTCCAAGGCGGAGCGTAATTATAGTATCATTGAACGCGAATTAGCGGCAGTCATTTTTGGGGTGAAAAAACTAAATCATTATTTAGATGGACAAAAATTCGTTCTTCAAACCGATCATAACCCTTTAGTTTATCTTAAAAAAATGATGGGCACAAATTCACGTTTGACGAGATGGGCCTTATGTTTACAACAATACAACTTCACAGTCGAGCATAAGAGCGGAAAAAAAACATTTGAATGCAGATGCGTTAAGTCGCATGCACGAAGAATTAAAAAAAAAAAAAAAAAAAAAAAAAAAAAATGCCTTGGTTTTAGGTAGTGTTTTTGGACTGTTTGTAAATATTTATTTTTTTTTCTTTCATTTGTATTCCAAAAAAAAAAAAAAAAAAAAAGTTTGAATGTATTGATTATGAATTATTTTTCTTTCTTTTTCATGTAATTTTATTGCGTAATTGTGAAATTTCAGTGTTTGACTTTTAAAATTTTGTTAGGGGTAGAACCTTTGATTGTCATCACGAAATTGCATGTGAATGTTTAATTGTTTTTTTTATATAATGTGAAATGAGACCTTGGGATCTAGTAATTATGCAAGGTGTAAGACTAGAAAATTTATTTTTAAGATGTTTTTAGTTCTATAAAAGTTCAGGGGGTTGTTTCGAATTTTTTTTTTTGAGGGGGGCTAGCTCAACTCTCTGATGTTGCATGTTTGTTAATGGGAGGAGGCACCTGTGTCTTCTGGAGCCCATTTTACATCCTGAAGGCCGTAAAATGGTCTTTTAGGAGGGAGGAAGCTGTGCTGGAGTGAAGGTTACAAACATTCCAAGAGGTCAGGGGTCGTGTGACCAGACAGAACGGAGCCATGGGAAGCTGTCTGAGCGACAGATGCTTTGTGTGAAAAAATTTTATATTTCTATGGAAGCGGTGACATCAATAGTTTCCGATTTCACGCATGGCCTTTTGTTGCTACCGACATTTCTCAGAGTTTCGGGTAGACCAAGATTGGCCGAAAATGATGTCACGAGTAGAGTGATATAACGATCAGCGAATCAGTGCTTCGTGTGGGGTATTCCCCCCCCCCCTCCGAAGGTGTGCTCGGAAGGAAGAGACTCAAAAAAAAAAAAGACAGAGAGACTTGGTGCTAAAAATGTGTAGCATGTTTTTGAAGTATGCTCGGAGGCGAGCATTTTGTAATAATTTCTAATTTATTTGAATTTCAACTATTTTGTTAAGTTTTGAATAAAATTAGCAAAAATCATCCCTGGACTCATGCTTGCGTATGCCGTTTTTCGAAGGTGTACTCCCAGAAATCACCACAATGTGACAGAAATCTGTGGGTAATGTGATGAATCCGGTCAATGTGTCCATTGCAACTTTATTATTTCCAATATCTAACAACTGCTTCGCAAACACATTTGCAGTTTCATCATGTTGCAAAAATACTCGCATGTTAGTTGTTAATTGGAGTGTCTTTACGTACTGCCACAAATTCGATGATTTTAGGCATGCATTTAGTTCATCAGCAACAGTTGATCGGGGAATAACTGGAAGAGTCTGACGAAAATCACCTGACAACAGAATCATGGCCCCACCAAAAATATTTTGGTTGTCACGAAGATCTTTCAATGTTCTGTCCAGCACCTCCAGTGACCTCTTATGTGCCATTGTGCATTCATCCCAAACAATTAATTTGCATACCTGTAGGATCTTGGCCATTGCGCTATTTTTGGCGATGTTGCAAATTGGTGTTTCGGTGATTTGCATGTTTAATGGTAATTTCAAGGCAGAATGCGCAGTTCGTCCGCCTTCTAGCTGAGTCGCAGCTATTCCAGATGAAGCCAACGCTAGAGCAACATCATTTCGCGATCTGATCCTCGCCAAAAGCAATGAAATTAAGAACGTTTTTCCGGTTCCTCCGGGAGCATCAAGGAAATAAATTCCACCAGATCCACTGTTCACAGCTTCTATCAAAGTGTCGTGCGCAATTCTTTGTTGTTGATTTAATTGTGGAACATTTGTACGAACTGTTTCGGCCAATGCTTCAATGTCGTACTGTTGTTCCCTTTGCAACTCGTGGTTTAATGCATCGTGCATATGACGATTGGGTGCTGTCATTCCCAAACACGACAATACTTTATTTGCTATCAATAAACACATATCTTCTATCATGATCAATGTCTCATTGTAAATTTCTTCAGTCATTTGTAGTGTAGGATTCAAAGTTTCACGGCGAACACGATGCAAAACATCCTCAGACATGTCATCTCTATACTTAATCCACAAATCTTTTGGATTCGAGGGGAAACATGTCGATATGATAATCGCAAACAATGTACGAATTTGATGCGGCGATGAAGATATTACGGAATCCTTGAGCGTATCATCCCAGTGCGAATCGTTCTCAAGTAAATGTAATAGTTGGCATGCCTCACGGTAAGTCGCACACAGCTGTCCATTAACTGTTCTCAGTTGTTTGAACGATGTCGGACCACGAACATTCACCAACAACAATCGCAAATAATAACATTCATCGTTATTTGGATGTACTGTGTAGATGCGACCCAGAGCGTCTGAAGCAAATACATTTTGATGTCCTTCAACTGGTGTTCCTTGTTTTCGACGCTGAAACGATTTCGATGATGCATTCCATATGTAATAGCGTGGCATGTCAGCATACAGCAAAGTGCGAGCAAAATCATCAGTTTGACAGACTGTGAAGAAACTTGTTAATGTTGTCGATGGTGGACGTGCCGCTCTGTCTGCCGCGTTCGATTCATTAAAATAAACTCGTTGACCATTTTCTAAATGGACCGCCAAATGGACTACTGTAGGGTATCTTTCATGGATCGCAAATGAAAATATACGCCAAATTGCTTCGTTGCTACTTACATAGCGCCCCATCTGGTACTGTGATATTTCATCATTTGCATTGGTTACAGCGAAGACAGCCATATCGCTTCCTTTGTTAACATATTTACATATGTACTTTATCGACTTTACAGAGTTACAATATTCCACATTGATGTGAGTCTCAAAAGCTTTAGACAATATTGGCGAGTATGGCACAATCGAACGATTGTCTACATCAACATTTTGTCCTCTTACCTTCACAACTACCGATTGCCCATTGTCCGCAACTGATCGCCGACGATACAATGGGTATCCATCATTTCCCGTTATGGTTTCAGAAAGCAGGTCTCTTGGGTATCGCTTGGAACACTTGCCGTCGACCATACAGGGTGAATTGTAGTTGAAAAGTCCGCAAGGTCCATGTATCATGTGTTTGGTAACTACTGCATGCAATTTTGGGTCAACTGTTTCATCTGGAATTTCAGCTGAAATTATGGAATCAATCTCATCTGGCCTTATTTTGTCCACTAACCAGAGTAAAATGTGCGCATGTGGCAATCCACGCTTTTGCCATTCTACAGAGTACATCAAACAACGGACTCGGCCATACACACAATGCTTTATTAAGAAATTCATCAGAGATTTTAATTTTTGTTTAAAAACTCTGGCAATTATGTCATGTCTAACAACTGGTGTTTGGCTATGTAGCAATTCCCTCTTGATTTCGGACCAATTTGGGTTACATGTGAATGTAACAAATAACTCTGGGCGGCCATAATGCCTAACATATGACATAGCATCCTGAGCATATTCGTGCATGTGGCGTGGGCTTCCTATATAAGTGGCTGGCAAAATTGTCATTCTTCCTACATTATTCACATTGCCATCGGCATTTATAGCATCGCGGAGATGAATGTATTCCTCTGATCGTAGCTGTCGTTGGTTCAAACGGACGTATGTTAATCGTTCAGTCTCAATTTTGACATGCATGTCAACTTCAAACTGATGAAAAAGTCGTTGACACATCAAAATATGATTTATTTCACCTTGACGGATCATGAGTCTGTATGAATAGAAATTCATAGCACTAACTTTTTTGTTGGTTTCAGCACCTGCAATTAAAAATGATAAATGTTACTTAGATGAATTGAATTTAAAAATATTATTTAATCCTGCTCAATTTATTTACCTGTTACTTGATTTACCATTTTGATATTAAAATGGTATCCATCTTCCCCCTGCCAGAAGATCAAAGGATATTGTAATCCATCATAGCTCCTGTGTGTTTCAGATACACGTTTTAAATCACTATTCCGACGATGAAGCACAATATCTCTAGATTGTAAATTTTCTCCCACAATGACAACAGCCACTTTATCAATGGTAGGTGAATTAAACCTCCTTGTGTGTTCACCGGCAGGTGTTTTGTCAGCTCGGATGATAATATTATGGCTATCAGATGGCATCCGATCCAATGCTATTTTGAACATGTTTACTAAATTGTTATTCTGATGAAGAAACATTTGTAATTCTTGGACAATGGTTCTCTTCACTGTTGGATTGTGAGCACAACGATTATCAACTTCCGCATCTGAATTGCCCATAAAATAAATTTGTAAAAATTGATGATCTGCATCAGGTAGTGGTAACAGTGCCCCCAGTAAGTGATAAATTTGTCCTTGTATCTGTAATATTTTAAATTTTGTCCATTAATTATTTCATATATACAGCGTGTAACGGAAGGGGGGTATCAACCCTGAAGGAGGTGAATGTGCTCATGAAACTCAACAACTTTCCCCAAAGAACATAGGTCGAAATATGAAAAAAAAATTTGGCCCTCCCTTACAAAACTGACTACCAGCTGATTGATTTACTATGGGAGGGCCAAATTTTTTTTTCATATTTCGACCTATGTTCTTTGGGGAAAGTTGTTGAGTTTCATGAGCACATTCACCTCCTTCAGGGTTGATACCCCCTTCCGTTATATATTTTAGTACAAACTTGAATATTATAAAAAAATATTCTGGTATAATACCTTGAAAGTGGGCATGAAATTGTCCTGTATAATATGTGTAGCGCCAAATGATGTCATCTGGAAACAGTTGTTATATTTCTGAATGTTGGCCAAGAAGAGCTTAGAATCATTTCCAATCCCAGAAACTAAAGAGCGTAAAGGATCTGGTGGTGGGACCAATTGTGGCAATTTTACTTTGCCTCCAGCACAACATAATTCAGTAGATTCACCAGTGTATTTTAACGCCTTACAATATTTACAAATTATTTTCATTTCCCCAATTGTTACCGATTTGTCGGCACAATAATCAATTGCCGGATCATAGTGGAATGCAGCTCGTTCAAGAATCACAGGAGCACTGCGTCTGCGGATTCGCTCAATTTCATTATGTCGTGCTCGCTGTTGTTGTGTTTGATGTGCACGAACTCGTTGCATTCTAAGCCTATCCACTTCATTGTCACTCTCTAAATAACGCAATTCTGACATAGCAATACGACTATTTTCTTGATCTGTCTCTCTCTGGTCATTAGTGCGGTTAGCACGTGAGGTAGCTCTTCGCACATTTGATTGACTGCGACGACCTAAGTCAGGTCGTCTTCTCCTCGGCATCGTAACGTAATTAATCGAAGTGAGAAAATTTCTCGCTCACTTAACAGTACCTTAACAGTAAAGTGTCACTATCACAAAATATCAACAAAAAAAGAGCACACTACTTGGAATGTCACTATCACAAAGGATCACAAAAGTAAAGAAAGATCTCGCGCACGTAGCGGTAATCGTCACTCACAAAGATAGAAGGATGCACTCATAGAATATCGTAACCATGATCGTAACACAATATCGTCAATCGTAATACTTTTTTCCGTGTTCTGATTTTTTTATTTATTTTTTTGGAGTTTACCTTTAAGCCATAAATCTCCGTGTTCTGAAGTGCGACAGAATGATTGACATATTAGTTGGTTGTCAAATCTAATGTCAAATATTATGGTTGTGTTCAGAAACTTAATTTGTGACAAAACTTAAGATTTATCAAACTTAAATAAATAATCTGATACAGTTACAACTGAAGTTAGCTAAAATACATTTTTTGTCGCGTTCGCGATTCACTTTTGTTTATTTTCGGAACGCGACATTAGATCCTCCAAAGCGCACGCGAAGACTATTATAATTTAATATGAACTTTATTGAATAGCAATAAAGTTCAAATTGACTCTAGAAAACGTTTGTATGGGAAATAGAAAAGGGCTGTTTTTAGGGTTTTCCCGGAAATTATTCGATTTTTTCTCGCCTTTTAAACCTTTCCTAGACCTCCACGAACATTTCAAGACTAAGATAAGATAAATCCGTTCAGCCGTTCTCGAGTTTTAGTGAGACTAACGAACAGCAATTCATTTATATATATATAGATTATTATTATTATTAGTATACATCAGATTAGCCAAAGTTTATAATTTATTCCGAAGCATTTTCAGTACCCTCTAATCTTTCACACCACTTTTCTTGAAGAGCAACGTTCTTCTTATTTATTCGTAATTACGTATTAGAAAAAATTATTCTACAAAAAAAAAAAAAAAAAAGCTATAACAAAGTACTAATAAAACTAGAATGTTGGGATATCTGCAAAAATTCTTGATTAACTTTTTTTTTCTTTTCTTGAAAACTGAATACTTGAACTAACACCCCTAATAGCACATCTTCTCCCCAGGATATCTTCATGATGTCTTCAGGATGACTAGACATCTCAGAAACATCTTGAAAATGTACTGTGGGGAAGTGTGATGTTAGGTGCTTAGCACTGAAAAATCATTAAAAACTCTTTAAAAGAAAATAATAATAATACGTTAAATAAAAGTTGAATTGAGTTGAGTGGGATTTTTATCGTCATAGTGCTACACTATGGGCAACTGGTAGTCGCCCCAGATACCATACGGATTGACACCAGTAATGTACACAACAGTTCTCGGCCGGCTCGAGTATCAAACCTGTAATCTTCCAATTATCAGCTCGGTGTTCTATCGACTATCTACCGCGGCGACCCGTTAAATAAGAAAACTAATTTTATTACTTTATGTTCTTCTATATTAAAAAGTAATTACAAAAACAAATCATTCTTCATTAATTTCTTTTTTCAGGAGCAATATGAAACGTATAGAGTTGGATTCAAAGTATTATTGTTTTAAAACTTTTTGGTATTTCGATTCATATATGAAGTGGAGTAAGTATAACCAAGGGGTAATTAAAATCCCTGCTTATAATTCAACTGAGGATATGAGTTTGGAGCTAACATTTATTATATATGTTTATTTGAATCTTTCTTTGTTATATTTAGCTTTAGGGAACGAAATCAAGTATTAAATAGTGATAGTTTTGAAAGTTTGAAAAATTGCTTACATTTTTACTCTTCGAGAGAGTGCTGATGTTAAACTTTGGAATTTTGCGATTACGCGACTTGCGAAGTAAACTCTACAGTTTTTAGTAAACAAACTAAGTTTTCTATGTAGGTTTTGAATATAGTTTCAATTTTTTTTTTTTTTTTTTTTTTTTTTTTTTTTTTTGTCTCGTATGAATTGTAAGAATGACGAATTACCAAAAAATGTTATTTAATTTCAGAAAAATAAAATAATAATAATAATAGTAATAATATAATTTTGGGCTGTAGCCCAATAGCCTCCTCCCGAATTCACCATTTCCGGAATTGTATATCTTTATGGCTTCTATTTGTTGAATGATTATGAAATTTGTTGAATGATTTTAAAAAATTGAATTATTTGCTGACCAATAAATCTAGCCTGAAATTTTAAGTAGAATGAAATTTGTAGTTGAAAATTATTATTATTATTATTATTATTATTATTATTATTTTTTTTTTTTTTGTAAACGTAATAGCGACGTAAATAATTCAATGTGTGGGAACAAAGCCAGTGACTAAGTATTCTTTAATGGATATGTATTTTTTTTTTTTTTTTTTACTTTTTTAACATTAACGTAAAGGAATCTTTGCCTTTAAGCATGTCGAAAAGGGATTTTTTAATGTTAACTTTTTTATTTAATATTTACGACGAAGTGGGGTAAGTATAATCTCAGCTTATTTTTCAACTGATAAGATTCATTTGTGTCTATTTTTAACCGACTTCTAAAAAGATGAAGGTTCTCAATTCAAACCGTATGTTTTTTTTTTTTTTTTTTTTTTTTTTAGTTAGCTCATAACTCCTGAACGGATGCTCCGATTTTGATACTTTTTGTTTTGTTGTAAATATCTTGGTCTGAAATAGGTTCCATTGTAATATTTTTACAATCAAAAGAAAATACAGGGTGTGCAAAAAAATGAGTCCCGATTATTTTATCTGATGAACGGCTGCAGCTATAGTCATAAAAATTGTATGTAGGTATAGTAAAGTGGTCATGCGCAACGTGATTCAACCGCCTACTGCACCATCTGGTGGAAAACAGTAAGGTTAGCGTTCCTATCTCGAGAACGATTCATGATAGAGAAAAAAAGTGAATTACAAAGTTACAGGACATCATCGATTTAATTCGAAAAGACAGTTTGTAGACATTAATGCTAAAAATAGAAAGATTAAAACGATCATTTGTTTGTTCGCAAATTACTATTTTCTGCACACTTCAACGACACTGCATACGCTGTAGCGTAGCAGGTGACATTTGTGCTATGTAAAATTCAAAATATGGTTATTGTAAGCGGTCACATCGATTAGCGTATAGATGTTGAAAACCGACTTCATAAAGGAGGAGGTTCTGAATTGAAACCATGTTTTTTTGTTGTTGTAGTTGAGGTTTGCTAACTTATAACTACGTAAAAAATGCTTTAACTTTAATACTTTGTTTCGTTGTCGCAAATATCTTGACCTGAAATGGGTCTCATTATGATTTCATTAATAGCTAAACAGATTACAGGGTATTCAGAAAAGTCCGTTCTTACTCTAACTGCTGAATGGCTGCCTCTACACTCGTAAAAGTAATATGTAAGTATTGTAAAGTGGCCATGAGCTGCAAGACATGACCGCTTACAGTGAAACCTGGTGGGAAGATAATGGAATTAGCGTTTCTATCTTAAAACAATATAAGGTATGAGAGAAAAGGTATATTGCAAAGTTGTACAGCATCATTGATTTAGTCACGAAAAAACACCTTGTAGACATAAATGTTAAAAACAGGATGGTTAAATATGTATCTGTTTTTTCGCAGTTTTCTACACTGTAAACAAATCAAAAAGCCTTTATTTCGATGTTGAGACTTCTGTTCGTCAGCTGCAATGCATATTTTGATCTTTGTTTGAACTTTACACTGCACGCATTCCAGCGTAGCGGGTGACACATATTTACAGTAAAGTTCAATACATGCCTAACCAAATTTTTGATTACGAATACAGCGTATCCTTTCTTTACATTTCGAAAGCTTTTTTAATTTAATGCGTGGCCATTCAATAGATAGTTTTTTCTCATATCCGATAAAGACAAGAAAAGTGATACAACTTGAAAAAGCAGTATTTAAGAAAAATCAACTTAAAGATAAGGCATTGACTAGTGTAAAACTGGCACAACTATCTCTCGAGTGGATAATTTTGTGATGGAGATGAATTGTTTTTGTTCATATTGGGGGCATTTCATATATTTTTCAGTGACATAAACTCAAAATTACCATTTTTTGAGTTTTGTCATTTTTCTTGTGGGTTGTGATTTATCAAACCGTCGTTGAACGTCTTCTGATCATCTGCTACTTTAATAAATTTTTACTGAAAAGAAAAAAATAAAATATTTTTGTAAAAAATGTAGAACCGACTCCAAAAAGCAACTACTATTCAAACAACTAAAAATGAAAGAAAATTTTTAGAAAATGGAACGGTAAATTACGCCTAAAAGTATAAAATATTTTCCTTTGCAAAACACCCTAAATGCTACAATTAAACATAACTTTTGAAGTCGGCGCAAAGTTAAATAAAAATGTATACCTTTATTCAATACAAAAATCAAATTCTATCCAAAATGTACATCTCACATTAGCTTTTACAAAAAACACCCGAAAACTGCTTTGATTCAAATAAACACATAAGATTTCGTAAACTGCAAAAGTAGGCGGAGTTGCTGGTATCTGGCATCCTTCGTGAAAAAAAAAAATCGCCAAATTGTATCAGTAAACACATTCAATTCTTTGAGAAATCCTGCTTGTACTTCGCACAATATGTATTATAAAAATATACATCTCGCGTGTATATTTTTGCATTACGTTTTGATCGCCAAATACAAAAGTCGCCAATGATTATAGTTATCAAAGTTATATTAAGTTTACAATGAAAACTTCGTAAAAACATAAATGCCGAATTGCAAAAATGTTCACTTTTCTATGTAGATGTTACTAATGGACAAATTGTACACAGTGAAAAAATAATAAAGGAAACATGAAAATGGATTTTTTGAGACAACAGCATTTGTAGCTACCGGTCTAAAAACAAACCTTTAAAAACGAATTAAATTTTATTTAATTTTGCGCCGACTTCAAAAGTTATGTTTAATTGTAGTATTTAGGTTGTTTGGCAAATTAAATTATTTTATACTTTTAGGCGCAATTTAGAGTTCCATTTTCTGCCAATTTTCTTTCATTTTTAGTTGTTTGAATAGTAGTTGCTTTTTAGAGTCGGTTCTACTTTTCTTTTTACAAAAATATTTTATTCATCATATTTTTTCATTTGAAATATGAAATAGTAGTAGTTTTAAAAGTCCAAAAATTTACATTTCCCTCTGCTACAGAGTACCACTTTCAAAATTCGAAGTTCATACGTTACTGTACTTGTGATGTAAACTCTGTATTCTTTGGTTAAAAAAAAAAAAAAAAAGAAAAGAAAAGAAAAGAAAAAAAACGGTGAGTTTTGTGCGTAGAATTTGAATGGAATTTCAGATTTTTTTTTATTTCTTATACTTTTCGATTTTTCACCCGTTTTTACACTTACCTAAAGAATTTTGTAAGTCCAGGATATTGAAACGTATTGTTTACACTAGTCCCAAGCTTGTCAACTGCATCGTTAATAATTTTTTACTTTCTATTACACATGTATATGGTAGAGGAAAAATCGTTTTTGTGTTAATCTTTCGAAATTGTGTTTAGTTATATGTACACGTTTGTAGGTGCCCTGAATCCAAAATTTATGTTTTTAGCGGTTGGTCTGTGTGCTTGTTATCATATCTTAAGAACAAATAATATCAGTAAGTTCAAATTCAGTATCCTAAAAATGCATTACACAGAGATGCTACACTAAACTTTCCATTGAGATCAAGCATATGGTTCATGTCCAGGTGCACCCAAGAGTATTTAAATATATTATGTCTATGGGGGAATTGCAGGTAATTATAGTTCAAAATTTATAAACTGCACTGCACCGAACGAAACGAATGCATATTTTTTATATGTGTAAAAGCAGGTTTCATGCAGAATGTGGTATGAAAATCATTCACCATTCGCACACAAAACTGCACAAAAGATCTAGATTAAAGTTGGACCAGTACTTGAATATTGATGGAAGTGTACTTAAGGTTGTGCTGTGTGTTATCATTATAGAATCATATTTATGTGTACCATGTGATATATACATAACTTTTAGAAGATATACAGGGCTTCCAATATTTAAGCGAAAGCATTATTTTTTAGTATATTTCATTAGTGGAAATGTTTACTATAATATTTTACATGTTCAGAAAATGAAATATTTAATTCTTCATAACTATACGGTAAATAATGTATTTTTAAGATAAATATTCGTCGCTTGTATTTTATATATTAACACTTTTTGAGGTTTTCTGGACACCGAAGTGAATTTTTTAATGTTTGATCTTTGTATCTGTCTCTTATCAGAGTAACATAAAAACAAATAATTTCAGGTAATATAAAGTTGTTTTTTTTTTTTTTTTTTTTTTTTTTTTAAGTTCATAGAAATATTTGATAGTGGAAAATTTTGATCAAGATTGGTAAGTTTCAAGGAATGGTGCGTTTGAATGTTGTCTAAATAATTTTAAATGAACTTTTAATTTAATAACAGATTTGAATTCTATATACATGTAGCTACAATAATGAAACGGGAGGTTGAGGGGGACGTACCCGCCCTTACACATAATTATTTTACAAATAAAGCTGTTCTGAAGACTAGTTTGAAATGTTTTTAACATAGCTTTATACAATAGTATACCTGTATCTTAATCCTTAATCTCCGATCTGCATTTATGGTGTTAAATTTTGAAGTAAAAAAAAAAAAAAAAAATCGTATGAGTGACTCACCACATTATTTACTTTGATTTATTTCAATTCTATCTTTTAATTTTCCAGGAAATTTACGTCCTAATCCTCTTTTCTTTTCTTTTCTTTTTTTTTTAAGGTTTTGTTGGGGTGTTAAATTTTTAATATCCAAAGAGCCGGTTGGAGACGCATAAAAATATTTTAAATCTGCATAGAATAGAGATTGTTTATAAATCCAAAAAGTTCCAGATTTTTAAAAGTTTTCAGTATCTGAATACTTGATTTATGGATATGTTAATGTACTGTATATGAGTATGTTAGATCAAGGCTTAATAAATGGAGTAAAGGGAAACTCGAAATACAACGTATGTACAAGTTTTCTTTAAATTTAACGCTATTTAAAAATGCAAAATTAATATATCTTAAACTCCGCACCTGGCCCTGTAACGGGCTTTTTAACATTTCAGATCGTTCCCTTTCAAAAAATATATTAACTAAAATATTTGTGATCCTAGTGAAGTTATCCAATTTAACAAACTAAAAACTAAGATTATTAAATTTACAAAGTCCCGTCGCCAATATTTAAGTCTTTTCAGATGGCTCCTGGGTTCATAAATCACATAAATACAATTTCCTCATTAGCAGTCTAAATTTTTAATTTTAATGTCGTCCTTTTTCACGAAGGGTGCAATCACCGGCGGACAGTGTAGTTTGTATGTGTGTATGTGTAATAAACCACGTGGGAAGGTTAAATTCACTCCAAACCGCTGCATAATGGTGAGTGGCCTCCTTCCATATTTTCAGTATATTTTAAAAGCCAATTAGGTTTAGTTTATACCAAAAAATTTCCAGAAGACTAAGTATCATATTTAGCAAATTAGCAAAATAAGGTTAGATTTAAACTATGCCAAAATTATTAATTACAAACTTTGAATAAACACCATAAAATGCAATAAACTCGCAACAATTGTTTCGGGTCGAAAAAACACACGACCCTTCATCAGGCGAATACAGTAAGTAAGTAAAATGTTTCTAAACTTAATTTACTTTATCTTGTAATTTTAATTTGTTCTTTTATTAAATAAATAAGTTATATTTAGATTTGTATGCATTTTTAAAATTTGAATTGTGCTTAAAATGAATATTTATCATCACACACACACACACACACATATATATATATATATATATGAATACATATATGTGGAATTTCACATAAACTGTATATTTTCGCTATACGAAGGCCTTCCAGCTGAAATTTTCTGTTCGCTAAAATTTCAAGTGTACGCATGTATAATATACATATATATATATATATATACATATATAATACATAGGTAACTTTTTTTTTTTTTTTTTTTTTTTTTTTTTGTATGCTATATTAGTCAAACGGGTTTTATTTTAAAGCTATTTCAAAAAATAAAATAAGATAAAAAAGAATAATATGCTGAAATTTTATCAAATTTTTAAAAATGTACCAACATACATTTGATCACGATTTTAATAATAATAATAAAAAAAAAAGCTATAATAGCGTCAATTTTACCCTGCAAGTTTAATTTTTCACAAAGTTTTATATCAACTTTAATATTTACGCGTGATTTTCTCTTCATTTCAAAATAAATAAATAACATAACATAACATAAAATATACAGACACGACATTATTTCATTATTTAAAACATGAAAATCTGACATTGACAGATTTTAATTTAGTGCCAGAGGCCTACTGCTAAACTTGTTAATATCGACAAATTCTTCTTTAGTTAATTCGTGACGACCTAAATTCCAAGATAAAGTTTTCATTAAATCAAACCAATGTGTTTCAGCTGCAGATACTGTAAAAAATAACGTTGGAAGTCCAAACTGTCCGCAAAACAACCTTTTATGCTATTTTTCCCAATGAGGGGGAGGTGTGCCTTGGGGGGGACTCATGTCAAAGTTGTGCTTTGGGGGGACTCATGTCAAAGTTGTACCTTGGGGGGAACTCATGTCAAAGGTGTGCCTTGGGGGGGACTCATGTCAAAGTTGTACCTTGGGGGGGACTCATGTCAAAGTTGGGCCTTGGGGGGGACTCATGTCAAAGTTGGGCCTGGGGGGGACTCATGTCAAAGTTGTGCCTTGGGGGGGACTCATTTCAAAGTTGTACCTTGGGGGGGACTCATGTCAAAGTTGTGCCTGGGGGGGGACTCATGTCAAAGTTGTGCCTTGGGGGGACTCATGTCAAAGTTGTACCTTGGGGGGACTCATGTCAAAGGTGTGCCTTGGGGGGGTTTCATGTCAAAGTTGTACCTTGGGGGGGACTCATGTCAAAGTTGGGCCTTGGGGGGGGACTCATGTCAAAGTTGTGCCTGGGGGGGACTCATGTCAAAGTTGTGCCTTGGGGGGGACTCATGTCAAAGTTGTACCTTGGGGGGGAATCTTGTCAAAGGTGTGCCTTGGGGGGCGACTCATGTCAAAGTTGTACCTTGGGGGGACTCATGTCAAAGTTTGGCCTTGGGGGGACTCATGTCAAAGTTGTACCTTGGGGGGGACTCATGTCAAAGGTGTGCCTTGGGGGGGGACTCATGTCAAAGTTGTACCTTGGGGGGGACTCATGTCAATGTTGGGCCTTGGGGGGGACTCATGTCAAAGTTGTGCCTTGGGGGGGACTCATGTCAAAGTTGTACCTTGGGGGGGACTCATGTCAAAGGTGTGCCTTGGGGGGGGACTCATGTCAAAGTTGTACTTTGGGGGGACTCATGTCAAAGTTTGGCCTTGGGGGGGACTCATGTCAAAGTTGGGCCTGGGGGGGACTCATGTCAAAGTTGGGCCTTGGGGGGGGACTCATGTCAAAGTTGTGCCTGGGGGGGACTCATGTCAAAGTTGTGCCTTGTGGGGGACTCATGTCACAGTTGTACCTTGGGGGGGGACTCATGTCAAAGGTGTGCCTTGGGGGGGGACTCATGTCAAAGTTGTACCTTGGGGGGGACTCATGTCAAAGTTGGTCCTTGGGGGGGACTCATGTCAAAGTTGGGCCTGGGGGGACTCATGTCAAAGTTGTACCTTGGGGGGGACTCATGTCAAAGTTGGGCCTGGGGGGGGACTCATGTCAAAGTTGGGCCTTGGGGGGACTTCATTCAATAAATCCCCATTCAATAAACCGACTGAAATAGGCCCTTAGCATTATTAAGAGTGTATTATAAAAATTCGACAACGCTGTACCGACTGAAATAGGGGTACCTTTGGGGGGGGACTCATGTCAAAGTTGTGCCTTGGGGGGAATCATGTCAAAGTTGTGCTTTGGGGGGGACTCATGTCAAAGTTGGGCCTGGGGGGGACTCATGTCAAAGTTGTGCCTTGGGGGGACTTCATTCAATAAATCCTCATTCAATAAACCGACTGCAATAGGCCCTTAGCTCTATTAAGGGTGTATTATAAAAATTCGACAACGCTGTACCGACTGAAATAGGGGTACCTTGGGGGGGGGGGGCTCATGTCAAAGTTGTGCCTTGGGAGGACTTCATTCAATAAATCCCCATTCAATAAACCGACTGAAATAGGCCCTTAGCACTATTAAGACTGACGTATAAAAATTCGACAACGCTGTACCGACTGAAATAGGGGTACCTTGGGGGGGACTCATGTCAAAGTTGGTCCTGGGGGGGGACTCATGTCAAAGTTGTGCCTTGGGGGGACTTCATTCAATAAATCCCCATTCAATAAACCGACTGAAATAGGCCCTTAGCACTAATTAAGAGTGTATTATAAAAATTCGACAACTGTACCGACTGATATAGGTCTCTAGCACTAATAAATAAATAAATAAAAATCAAATCAAATCAACTCCTAAACTTTTTTGGCAATAATTAAAAATTAAAATACATTATGTATTTTACCATGTTTTTATTAACTTCGATTCTTGTGTGTTTGTCAGGGACAAATCTTGCAATCGATTTTTAACTAACTTCCCGACTAGCTAGACATTTGAAACTTTCACAGTAGCTCAGAATCCGGTGACAACACAATACTTCGAAGTCAGATTTTCGAATTTTCGAATAGTTTTCATTTAATTAATTAAAATGTGAATATGATAAGCTCCTAATAGCAATAAAAATAGCCATTAAAATATTAACTATAATTTAATTGTTGCCAAAAAAATTTTACGAGTTCATTTTCTTTCGACCTAAAAATAAATACATTTAATTAAGCGTGAGCGTTAAAAAATTGTTAAAAGTTAAATTATGCATTTGGCAAAAATTGACGTCGTTATCATTTTAAAGATTTTCTACACAATGATAATGTGCTAATGTAGCTCATGATGCAAATATATGTTGTTCGGAAAGGATTAATATTTTATTTTTAAAACCAACTTTTTTTTTTTTTTAATTTAAATTTCCGGTAACTCTTTAACCAATCACATTAGAACGAATTTGGAATATTGATAATAAGAATTTTCTCTCCAAAAGTCGCCAAAAAAGTCGCCAAGGGCAAAATGTTGTCAAATTTGGCGCCAAATCCATTACCTTCCTATTGGAGCTTTTTAATGCGTTTTAAAGAGAAGTTTAAGCTATTTAAAAACATGGTATATACATTTTTTTTTATCTTATAATTATTTGTCTAAAGAAAGTGTTTTTCAACTGTCGCTTTTCTGTCCGTTTCGATACTGATTATTATTAATTTTCTTTTCTTTTTCTTAAAAAAAAAAGATGAAATTCTGGCAAAAGCATAATTTAGTTTAAAATGGGAAACCTTTTTTTTTTTTTTTTTTTTTTTTTTTTTTTTCTTAATAACATCACTATCAAATTATTAGGACGGAGGACTATTAGTCTCAATCTACGAATTTTTACGATACCCGTCTTGCGATAGTTGGACGTTTATCGAAATAGAAAATTCATCGAAAATATAACTCAATAATTTGAAAGCGATGTTATAATTTCAGAAAAAGAAAATAATAATAATAATAATAATAGTCCTCCATATTAAACTAAATTCTGCTTTTGCCAGAATTTCATTTTTTTTTTTAATTAAAAGAAAGAAAGAAAATTAATAATAATCAGTATTGAAATTGAGAGTATCGAGAAAGATTTTTGCTTTCTTTCAATTATGTTTTCAATCAATTTTCGATTTCGATAAATGTTCAGCCATCGTAAAACTGGCGACAACGTTTTATCCATAGACTAGCAGGCAACGCCCGCTTCGCTGGTCCCTATTTTTAAATGAATCACTATAATTACTGAATTCTCAGAATTGCATTAATTTTTATCACGTGAAAAAAAAAGAGAAACAAAATCTGATTAGGAAAAATTTCGCACCGGGTTCTCACAGCTTTCGGAAAAATTCCCAAAATGCTCTAACTCTTATTTCTATTATTTTCCCCCTTCGCCCCCCCTCCCGTCTATCCTAATAATTTTACAAATTCGAAAATATCCGCAATCGATTTGTAAGTATCAAAAACCTCTATGCATCAGTTTTGAACGATCTATCTCTATTTTTATTTTTTGCCCCTCCGCTCCCCCCCCCTTCCCGCCCCTCACAATAATTTTAAAAATTCGAAAATATCCGCAATCGATTTGTAGGTATCGAAAACCTCTATGTACCAATTTTGAATGATCTAACTCTATTTTATTTTTTATTTTTGCCCCTCCGCCCCCCCTCCCGGCCCTCCTAATAACTTTACACTTTCGAAAATATCCCCATTCGACTTGCAGGCTTCAAAACCTATCTGTACCAATTTTGAACGGCCTAACTGTATTTCTATTTGTTTTTGCCCATAGCCCCCCCTTACCGCCCCATCCCCCCTTCCCACCCCTCCTAATAATTTTAAAAATTCGAAAATATCCGCAATCGATTTGTAAGTAATGAAAACGTCTATATACTAATTTTGAACGATCTAACTCTATTTTTATTGTTTTGCCCCCTCTCCCCTCCCCCTTCTCGCCCCTCTTAATAACTTAATAACTTTACACTTTCGAAAATATCCCCATTCGACTTGCAGGCCTTTAAAACCTATCTGTACCAATTTTGAACGGCCTAACTGTATTTCTATTTGCTTTTGCCCCATAGCCCCTCTTACCGCCCCACCCTCCTTCCCGCCCCTCCTAATAATTTTAAAAATTCCAGAATATCCGCAATCGATTTGTAAGTATCGAAAACCTCTATATACCAATTTTGAACGATCTAACTCTATTTTTATTTTATCGCCCCTCCCTCTCCCCTCCCCCCTTCTCGCCCCTCCTAATAACTTTACACTTTCGAAAATATCCCCATTCGACTTGCAGACCTTTAAAACCTATCTGTCTAATTTTCAACGGCCTAACTGTATTTCTATTTGATTTTGCCCCATAGCCCCCCCCCCCCCCCTTGCTTCCCCACCTGGGGGCTAAATTTCTAAAATTCCAGAAATCTGTTTTTAGATATTTGCATTAGCTATATTTTAGAGCAAAAATTTCAAGTATATCTATTTTTTTTGTTTGAGATATATAGGATTATGCGAAATCACGTTTTACGTATGTGAAATCATGTTTTGCCCCCCCTGCCCCCCTTGGGGACCGAATTTTGAAAATTCCAGAAATTGGCTTTTAGACATTTGTATTAGCCATATTTTAAAGCAAAAATTTTACGGATATCTCTTTTTTTGTTTGAGATATGAAGGATTTTGTAAAATTACGTTTTGCCTCCCCCTTCTCCTCTTGGGGGGCGAATTTTGTAAAATCGCTTCTTAGTGGATGCCTACGTCATAGAACGAACATTGTCACAAAATTTCATGCTTCTAGGTCCAGGGGTTTGGTCTGGGCGATGATAGATCACCCCCTCACTCACTTAGTCAGGAAGTAAGATTGAGATCTCTGTTCAAAAAAGGCGATCAGTAGAAGGAAAAAACTGCTCATGTGAATGTGTATAGTGCTGGTATTCTCCTTTTTGTTTATGTAGTCAGAGATATTTGAAAGAAAAGAATTGAAAAATAGAATTCATAAAAAAAAAAATAATAATAATAAATAAATCTCTCTGAGATGCATTTTTAAGTGGCATTATTTTTAAATTGTGGTCTTTGATGTCAATTATAATTATGCCTTTATTTATTCCAAGTAGATTGTCTACAACCTACAATGAGAAACATAAATTAAAATGGACTTTTAAATTAGGTTTATTTGAGAAGTATTACATAATAATATGCTGAAATGAAAAACAGGTGCAAACACATATTCAAATATGCTATTATATTACAAAGGCATTCCAAACTACTTCCTGAAATTAAATAACTTGTGAATAGACATAATTAAAAGACTGAAATTAATCATTATTATTTTTAAGTTTGTAATATACAAAAATATTAATTTTAGGTAAAGCTTTTGCTGAAAAATAGAAATTTAGCTTTAATCTTAGTACAAAATCCTTACAAATTGAAAATAAAAAAATAGTATATATTTAATTCTATATTTTTTAATAACACAGGTCTACGATTGAATTTTTACTTTCCGAAGACTATAGTGAGGAAAGTATTGTAATCATGTCAAAAATCCGAATTCGAGATTTTGATGTTTCTATAAGTTTTGAGGTCCCCCGAGTCCGTTTTCACTATTTTTACGACGATGTATGTATGTGTGTGTGTATGTATGTATGTGTGTACGTATTTGTGTGTGTATGTCTGTGAGTGAACACGTTAGCGTCTAAACGCTTTGATCGAATAAGCTGAAAGTTGGTGCATATATTGTAAATCACCATAGTACGAACCCTATAGATTTTGGTGAATCTAGCACTTACAGTTTTTTTACAGGGACACAAAGAAAAATTCTTTATCATTGTGGTCTATGGGACGAAAATCTTAAAAGTGCGATAGCATCTAAACGCCTTATTCAATTGAGCAAAAATTTATACACATATTATAGGTCACAGTTAATCAATCTGTATAGAGTTTGGAGAATCTGGCACTTACCGTTTTTTTACAGGGGCACAAAGAAAAATTCTTTACCATTATTATTACGCATTATCTTTACGCTTATTTAATCTGAACAAAAAATTTGTACACATGTTATAGGTCACAGTTGCACGAACTATATAGATTTAGGTGAATTTAGCACTTACAGTTTTTTTACAGGGAAACAAAGAAAAATTCTTTATCATTATGGCCTGTGGGACCAAATTTTTACTTTCTTCTATATTCAATAGAAGAAAGTATTTTATTCGTAAAAGTTTTCGACCTCGGGTTTTTGATGGATTTACACGTTTTGAGAGCTGTAGAACACGATTTGACCATTTTTAGAAAATGTCTGTCTGTTTGTCCGTCAGTCTCTGTGTGTGTGTGTGACAAACTTTTGTCGCAACTGTATCTCAGGAACTACTTCACAGAATTTCATACAAATTGGTATGTAGTTGCACCTTGACATAAATTAGTGCCTATCAACTTTCGGTAAAAATTGTCTTACATGTTGTGTTGCCATCCCGCTTTTTCTAAATTTTTAACATGGTGGTATAGTATAAAATTTTGTATAAATGTGCATAAAGAGAATTATTTTTTAATAATCATCATAGAGATAGTCAACTGGGAAAAAATTTTTGTATGTGTAGGAGCCTCGCTTTCTCCCCCATCCCTGGGGGGGGGGAATTACCCCCTCGAAGGGAGTAAATTTTCATGATGGGTATCTTTCAAAAGAGCTCACCAGTACCTTTAAAACGAATGGTTGAACCATAGATCTGCGATAATTTAAAATGAAGTAATCGATTTTTTTTTTCATTTTTAACATATATATATATATATATATATATATATATATATATATATTTAAATGTAATATTGACAATAAAATTGACTTGTTTTGGATATTTAATTTTATACTACTTCTCTAATATGGAAATCATCTGCATTATCATGGAAGATAATTTTTTTGAATAATAATTTTAATAAATTATTCTTACAGAGTGAATTTGTATAGGAAAATATAGAAGAAAGTCATGTGGTGGCCACAACATACTAGTTAAAAATGAGATAGCATCTAAACGCCTTATTCAATTGAGCTGAAAATTTATATGAATATTATAAATCACTGTTGCTCTAACTATAAGCATTTTGGTGAATCTAGCATTTATAGGTTTTTTACAGTGACACAACGAAAATCCTTTATCATTATGATCTACGGGTTCAAAGTTCAGTAGCGTTAAATAAAACATCGTGTAATATACTGAGGTATGGTTTTATCTCTTTTGTTTGTTTAACAACTCCTCTTTCTTTACTTTATCTACAAAACTGTTAATTACTCAATGTTCAGAAAGTCGAGTGGAGTCACTCCAGATTTTTTTCTTCAAGTTGAAGTGCTTTCCTGGGGTATTTTTGGCTGAGGATTGAGGAGAAACTAATCAAAATTTCCCATAACGAACAGTTTTAACAAAAAATTGGATTGTTTGAGCTTATAGTTCCAGTTTTTCATCCAACCACTACCATAAAAGTTATTTCCTGTTAAATCTGGGTGATGTGAGTGAAAAATACATAACCTATTTCCTCAAGACATCAGAAAAATATAAATGAGGTATCAGGGACGGTAGATTGTTAACATGTTAGTAAATTATTGTTGGATGCTGCATACAGAATCTCCCCTCCAGAGGGCCCTCAAGCCTTGCACAAAGTAAAAACACGTTGAAAAACTCTAAAGGGAGCTTAGATGTAAAGAAACACATTTAAAAGATAGTAGTAAATAATATGTTTTTTTTCTAATGTATTTTATACATTAATCGTTTCGAATTTGTTATTGCAACTGGTTTCTGATCTTCATATTTATTTTGTGGAAATTCTTTATGTGATAAAAAAAAAAAAAAAAGAGAGAGAGAGAGAGAGAAGAAGAAAGGAAGAAGACAAACATTTTTTAATACAGGGCACCAAAACACATTAGAAACACCCAACGAAGTGCAGAAAAAAAAAAAAAAAAAAGGAAAAGTACAAATTCCCAGACCTATGTAATACAGAGCAAAATGAACTTTTTTTTTTTTTTTCAGTATGCTTTTGTTCTATATCAAACGTTTTAATACAAAAGAAAGAAAAATATACTTAATCACCGTTGTATTTAAATTGATAAATTAACAAAATTTTAAATTAGTTCCAAGAAAATCATTAAAAAAATTAAATCAAAGCAAGAAACAAAAGAAAAATCTATACTAATCATAGATAAAAATAAATAATTAGTGAAAATTTCTTTTTAAAACTCTCTTGAGAATTTGAAGCCTTATTTATTTTTTTAATTTCTATGAATAATATTAAAAAGCCTTTCATTTTTTCTTAAATCTATTTTATAATTAGCGCTTTATACGGCTTTTATTCAAGTTATTATGCTTTTCAGATTTTTTTTTTTTTTTTTTTTTTTTTTTTTTTTAATCTTGGGAAATTCGCATTTTATTTTAAATAAGAAATCTTATTTTTTATGTATGATTAAAAAAAAAATACAGAGGAAAATAAAAAATCTTAACGATTTCTTTTGTACTAAATTATTAGATTCGGAATAAACAAATTAAGCAAACTTAAAAATATTAAAAATATTTTCATTAATACAAGCATTCTTTTTTACCCTTTTATCAAAGTAAAGGGACATGCTGAAGTGATTTTTTTTTCACACAAGTATAACCAATAAAAAATTTAATTTAAATTAATTCCTTTTTTTTACAACGTTTTTATATAAACTTTTTTTAAAAATCAGTTAAGTAAAAATTATACTATCCTTACAATAGTCATAATTGTGGTTTTATCGAAATATGCTTACATGTATATGCTTTATGTATGTGTCGTGTATGTCATGCTTTCATGTACTTTCGAAATATGCTTTCATGTATGTGTATACAGAAAAAAAATAAAGTGTTGCTGAATTAAAACTCTGTTTTTTTTTTTTTTTTTTTTTTTTTTTTTTTAACTAGCATTGTTCTTTTACCTATAGAACTTAAAAACTTTCATATAAGAATACAGATTATACATACACATTCAGGAAAGTAAAAAATAAAAGTATAAAATTTTTATTTTACATAATGAAAAACATTAAACTGTGAATTTAAATAAATTATACTTGTTAGTTAAGAAAAAAAAAAAAAATCTGAAATATTATTTTAAAAAATCTTACTTTATCTAATATATATATATACAGGGTGGATATAATTAAATTTCCCCTATAAACAGAATCCTACAGCGCAAACGGGTGAACGAAGTGCAATGAAATTTGTTATGTAGACTATACAGAAGATGCGCTCACGGAATTTCGAAAAAAAAAAGAAAATCAAAATGCCCACCAGAGGGCGCTTGTTCAAAAAAAAAAAAAAAAAAAAAAAAAAAAAAACCAAAAAAAAAAAAAAAAAAAAAAAAAAAAAAAAACATTAAATTTAAAACAATAAACGACCAAAACTGAATACAGATACAATATTAACAGTTCAGAAAAAGAATTGTGAGTAATAAAATGTAAAACCTGGAAAATCTGTCAGTTCTCGGGAAAAAATGTCGAGATTTGCATACTTGCGGAGAAGAGGAAAGCTGTTTATAGGGAAGATAATTGTAAATACCCTATATATATATATATATATATATATATATATATATATACACTAGCAGGCTTTGCCCGCTTCGCTGGTCACTAAATTTAAAGGAAACTCTTTTCTATATAGCTTTATAAAAATAAAATAAAATACTAAAATTGCTCAAAAGCTCGCTTCGGATCCTTGCTGCCTTCGGTAGCGATTTGGTCATCCGCTAAAACTCGGGCGCTTGTCCCTATTACCTGAGACAATGGTTTACCAATAGGCTTGCATTAAGTCCTTATTAGATAACAGTTTCGAAATAGATAGTATCGAAAAAAAAATGAAGTATCCCCTTTATATTTGAATCCCAGTTACATATGAACAACACTATACGTGGTGCACATAATATTTGCTTTTACGTTATTTCCTATGTTTATTTTGTTTATCCCCGATCAACCATAAAAATGATAACAATTTCACGCTAAATATTATAATATGCTATGACCGGCTACGTCTGTTGCATGAGACAATTAATTTTTTGTGGTTATTAGTATTCATGGTTTGTAAGCATGATCATAGTACCGCCTTAATATAGCACTCTTTGGCGACTTTTTTTTTTTTTTTTTTGCCCACCAGCGGCCGAGCGGTTCTGCGCTCAAAGCTGGTAGACGTGAGGTGCCGGGTTCGATCCCCGGTCGCGCTCGTCGGCCTAGCCGTTCGGAGTTTTCCGTGGTTTCCTCCGAAACTTGCGTAAATACGGGCTAGGACCCCTTAGAAAGACCTCCACGGAAGGCACTCCCCCTCAGGCCTAGGACCCCAGTGTTGTCAATCGGCCTTAATCCCTAACACCTTTGGCGACTTTTGAATTTTTGTCACCATTTTAGATTTTATCCCTTGTAAAAATAAGACTTAATACCTTGTAACAATATGCTATGAGCGCTATTTCTGACATATTTTAGACAACTAAACTTTTAATGGTTATATATATTTCCCATTAAGCATATTTTTATTTTCATTTATTTATTTAAATAATGATGAAATTTGAACTTCAATTTGGTCTAGTGTTGTACAGGCTGTATACTACACGTTTGTGTTTGTGAAAGAAAATTTATAAAATACATACATTAGTTAATTTTAAAAAATCTAATTGTCCGATCGATAAGCTGTTTAATCCGTTGGATTCACAAAAATTGCATCTTTCATTTGGTATCTTATTTGTAACGATACGACTGATATTTCTAATTTTTTTAATTTACTTTCCTCATTTTAAATACATGTAATTTTTATTGTTCACGGTTTTTTTTTTTTTTTTTTCAGTCGAAAAAATAATAATTTTTTTGGCAACAATTAAATTAAGGAATAAAATTAAATATTTTAAATAAATGTAATTTTTATTGTTCACGTTTTTTTTCCTTTTTTTCTGTCCAAAAAAGAATAATTTTTTTTGGCAACAATTAAATTAAGGATTAAAATTAAATGGCCAATTTATCAGTTATTAGAAGGTTTTTATTTTAACATTTTAATTAATTAAAAGAAAACTAAAACAAAATTCGAAAATCCGGCTTCGAGGTGCATCAGGGGAGGTCATTACGAATCAACATGCAAATTTTTGTAGCTCAGCCATCAGCCGTTAGGAACACACCTAAACTTTATTGAATAGCAATAAAGTTCAAATTGACTCTAGAAAAAGTTTGTATGGGAAATAGAAAAGGGCTGTTTTTAGGGATTTCCCGGAATATATTCGATTTTTTCTCGCCTGTTAAACCTTCCCTAGACCTCCACGAACATTTCAAGAGTAAGATAAGATAAATCCGTTCAGCCGTTCTCGAGTTTTAGTGAGACTAACGAACAGCAATTCATTTTTATATATATAGATATATGTATATATACTTCTATATAAACAAAGGAAAAGTCATCGACGTTCAAAACGCCAAAGAAAATGTTGAAAAATGCTGACAGCTGTTTCAGTAGTTCAGTGCTCCTATATACAAAACAAGGGAGCTGATTCTACAATTGTTTAAAAAACTATAGTATTAAACAGAATGAGGTAGATTTAGTTTGCGATACACATAGAAGATCCGGGTAACATATTTCTTGTATTTTGAAATAAGCGAAGTGAATTTCATTTCATTTCTTTTTACTTTCTTCTATATGTAATATAGAGAAAGTATTGGATTCGCGAAAATTTTCGACCTCCGTTTTTTGACGGATCTACACGTTTTGGGATGTCCTGAACACGAATTGATAGTTTTTAAAAAATGTCTGTCTGTCTGTCTGTCTGTGTGTCTGTGTGTCTGTCTGTATCATTTTTTTGTGGACGCTGTATCTCACGAACATATGAATGAAATTTAACCAAACTTGGTATTTAGTTGCACCCTGACATGAACTGGTGCCCATTAGATTTGGGGATCAATAGCTCAACAGGTGGCGCTGTAATCGCATTTTATGCAAATTTTTAACATGGCAGCATAGGACAAAATTCCGTATAAATGGGCATAATGAGAGTTATTTTAAACTTGTGATTGTAAAATTAATTTGAATTATTGATGATAGTAGTAGTTAACTAGGAAAAAAAAATTGTGCATGGGGGGGCATCGGTTCCCCCCTGGGGGGAAGTACCACCCCGGGGGGGTTAAATTTTGAAGATGGGTATCATTCGAAAGATCTCGTCAATACCTTTAAAACGAATGGTTGAACCATAAATCTGTGATAATTTAAAACAAAGTTATCGATTTTTTTTACTTTTAACAAAAAAAAAAAAAAAAACACAAAAAAATTCGATTTTTTTTTTTTTTTTTTTAATTATTGTTAGTGATTGAATATGCATTAATTTTCACAAAAAAAAAAAAAAGGAAAAAAAAAAATCTTTTTTTTTTTTTTTTTTTTTTTTTTTAATATTGTTACTGATTGAATATGTATAGGAAAATATAGAAGAAAGTCTTGTGGTGGCCACAACATACTAGTTTAGACATGATATGGTGTCACTTAGTGGAAAATTAGATAAAAGTCTAATAAGTTACACTTCGGTTTATTTTAAGTGCAAGAACTACTTCATTTCCCTCATATATGTCTATGAGAAACTTTTTTTTTTATTTAATTTTTTTTTTTTTTTTTTTTTTTTTTTTTGTCGTCATTTAAAAGATTTAGTCCTTACTTCATTTCCGTCACCAATTCTATCTGAGATTTACATGCGTTATTACTTTCTTCTATATTCAATAAATGGAAGTATTGGATTCGTAAAAATTTTCGACCTCGGGTTTTTGATGTATTTACACGTTTTGTGAGCTGTAGAACACGATTTGACCATTTTGAGAAAATGTCTGTCGGTCTGTCTGTCCGTCTGTCTGTGTGTGTGTGTGTGTGTGTGTGTGTGTGTGTGTGTGTGTGTGTGTGTGTGACAAAATTTTGTGGCAACTGTATCTCAGGAACTACTGCAAAGAATTTCATACAAATTGGTATGTGGTTGCACCTTGACATAAATTAGTGCCTATCAACTTTTGGTAAAAATTTTCTTACAGGTTGCGTTGCCATCCCGCTTTTTCTAAATTTTTAACAGGGTGATATAGGACAAAATTTTGTATAAATGTGCATAAAGAGAATTATTTTTTAGTAATCATTATGAAATTTACAAGAATTTTTTATAATAGAGATAGTCAACTGGGGAAAAAAAATTGTATGTGTTGGAGCCTCGCCACCCTCCTGGGGGGAAGTCCCCCCTCGAGGGAAGTAAATTTTCAAGATGGGTATCTTTCGAAAGGTCTCGTGAATAATTTTAAAACGAATGGTTGAACTATAAATCTGTGATAATTTAAAAGAAAGTTATCGATTTTTTTTTTACTTTTAAAGAAAAAAAAAACTTAGAAAAAAAAATTGTAATTTTTTTTAACGAAATTTAACCAAACTTGGTATTTAGTTGGCCCTGACATAAACTGGTGCTGATTAGATTTCGGAATCAATCGCTCGACAGGTGGCTCTGTGATCGTATTTTTACTAAATTTTTAACATGGCAGTATAGGACAAAATTTCGTATAAATGTACATAATGAGAGTTATTCTTAACCTGTGATTGTAAAATTAATGTTAATTATTGATAATAGTAGTAGTTAATTAGGAGAAAAATTGTGCATGTGGGGGCATCGCTTCCTCCCCTGTTGGGAAATATCCCCCGGGGGGGGATTTTTAAGATGGGTATCTTTCGAAAGGTCTCGTCAATACCTTTAAAACGAATGGTTGAACTATAAAAATGTGACAATTTAAAACAAATTTATCAATTTTTTTTTACTTTTAACAAAAAAAAAAAAAACCAAAAAAAAAAAAACCTAAAAGATTTTTTTTTTTTTTTTTTTTTTTTTTTTTTTAATGTTACTGAGTGAATTTGCATAGGAAAATATAGAAGAAAGTCTTGTGGTGGCCACAACATACTAGTTTTAAAAGAGCACTTTTTAAGAAAATTATCCTGAGATTTATATGCATTATTAACAAAGTACACTTGTCGTCTTTCTTTTCTATTTTTTTTTACCCGCTAAGTTTATGAAACTTTCAGGCTTATCGGCAGATGTCTTCGCATTCCTGTGTTACAAACTTAAATTTTTATAAGATCCAACTCACTTATGAAATAAGAAATTATGGTCTATTTCCTATGCTTGATACCATTGTTTCTTGCACTGAAAAATGCTGTCATAAAAAAATTCTAGTATCTTTATCTCTCTGCGCGCTTTAATGTCATCTGTTTACCAAAATTTGACAGCTTTTTACCCCTCAATCTTTGTTCTGTTTTTATTTTACTAAGCACTGAAATGAAATACCTGAAAGCTATGCCAATTTACAAAAAAAAAAAAAAAAAAAAAAATTATTAGAGATAAAGCTATTCAAATATTAAAGCTACCTCGTACTTCGTCTCCTGAATTTGTCTTTTCTAATACCATTATTACATTACTTCGCTAAAATAAGTTACATCATAGCTAAAGGCTCAAACAGAATGATTTTAAAATATTTTTATCACCTTCCTATAAAATCACCGTTTCTCATTTAAATCCAATAAATATGATTAACTCCTGTGGTATGTATAGCACCACCTTACAATGCATATTTTATATTGGTCAAACTAAACGCAGTTAAATTTCATTAAAAAAAAAAAAAAAAAAAATCACTTACATCCGAAAATAAGAAAATAACAAATTGACTGTTTCTAGGTATTCTTTGGAGATAAAATAGCAATTTAAAATTTGATACAGCTGAATCAATTTGCAGGTCAAAATGAAATCTATATTTTAACACGATTTCTCTGAAGCTTTTAACATCTATAGGAATCTTAAAAACATTGTTTATTGGGATTTCAGTGTACTCCGTTGCCTAATTTTCTCCAATTTTATATTCAATCCACACTTCGTTAATTTTTCACATTATTTTTAACCAATACCAATTCTCAATTCCCTATTGCCTTATATCCCACTCTCTTTTGAATTTTATTGTTGTTAAACAGTTTTGGAATCCTGTTTCCATATTATATATACATGCAATATATTTTGTTTCTTTTTCTTATAACACGAAAAGGAAAATGTTGTTTAAACTTGGCTTTATAGTTTTATATTCTACAGTATTCTGTTTTCTATTTTATTTCGATTAAGAAAAAAAGAAAAAAAAAATACATATTAGAAAACTTTTACAACATTCTATAGGGAAATGAAAGCATTTAAAAAATGGATAGAATAAAAAAAAAAAAAAAAAACTTTTTTTTTATTTTTAGAGATTACATAATTGTTTTCATTAAAACAGTAAATTGATACGAAACAAGAAAAAACATACATCTGGATTTTTATTTCAATTTTGATATTCTTATATCAAAGAAATTAAAAATAGTTGAATTTTTCGAAGCATCTATGAAAAGCCCCACAGATATGTTTCATATTCTCTTACATATTAAATATGGAAGAATACCTGATAATATTTACTTCACAAGAAGTCGATGCCATTTTCTGCTTAGACGAAAGCAATCTCATATAATTTGAAAATAAAAAGAATCTGCGCGATTATCTGGAACAGAAAATTTTCCCGAAACTAAGAACAAAAGATATACTTGGATTATGTAAGAATTTATTTGTTTCGCAATTTAAATCTATGAGATTAATTATACACTTGAAGGAATAATTAATCATTTATGTTAAACATGTTAGATTTTAAATTAAACAAAATTTATTTAAAGATTGTTAATAATTAAAATTTAGAATTAAGGTTAAATTTAAATATACCTTTATATAATATAATACTCATAAAAATAAAAAATTCAAGTTATACTTAAATTTGTGTGTGTACGTTTAAAATATTACGCTCTATAAAATTTTTTTTAACAAATACTTTCCTTAAAATGTTTTAAAAGTAACGAAGATAATACTAAGTTTGGTGGAAAAATCTAAAATTAAATTTTAACGCAATTATCTATTTTATTATATTCTATTTACAGGCATTTATGTGATAAATATAGCTTTTTTGGCTATATGTTAAATACTTAGTTAATAGTAGTTATGACACCTCATTATGCTAATAAATTAACATTTTTTAAAGCCCTAATTATGTTTTACATTTAATAAACTGTTACGTGGTTATTCTAGGTTAGATACCGTCATTCCTCAGTCTAAAGTTTAATAAGTTCAAAAGGATCCTCAGCCAAATTTCAGTTCTCCAAAAACCAATAATTATATTTAGATCCTGTGTGAAACAGATATACATACCTAGCTTAACACAATTCGTATCCAATATTCCATTAAATGCCTTGTAATAATAATATGATATCAGCATAATATATTGAAATGAAATATATAAGATAATGGTTTTACATATCGATTAATACAAAATAGTTTATCCCATCAACATTTGCTACTAGTAAAACAATACCGCGTATATATATATATATATATATATATATATATACATAATAGGAATATTTTATTTATTTTATTTTTATTTATTTATTATTTTAATGTATCATACTTTTACAGACGTTCAAATCAGTTCAGAATTTTATTAGCTCTAATAAGGAGTGTTCACGGCATGGAAAATTCAGATAGGGACATAATTGCGCAGAATTGTAGTGTAATATGAAGGTAACAACATATTAAAGCAGTAGGGCCCACTAGCCACAGAATTTAGAGAAACAAGGGTTTAAATTTTCAGTAATCTTTAAGTACAAGTTATTTCGCAAGCCACTCAGCGCCCTAGCGGTATGAGCGTAAAGCCCGAGGCTTCCACCCAGACGACCTGTGTTCGAGGCGACCTAAAGGGCTTTTTTTCTTTTACTAATTCTTCAATTTTTTATGTAATCTACATTTTTATTTATTTTTACTTTATTTTATAATTTAATACAAAATTTGAAAATTTTAATAAAAGATTGTTTAATTTTCTTGAATATAAACTAAATAATTTTTTTCAATTTTTAATATTTATAACTTAAAATTACTATACATTTCTGTAACTTAAAAAAAAAAAAAAAAAAAAAAAAAAAAAGGTTTTGTTTTAACTATAAAATAAGGTAAAATTAAAGAAAATGTTTTTAATTATTTATCTAAATATTTTATTTTATTTTATTTTATTTTAGGTATATTTAAAGTAACACTAAATTTTGTTTTTTAAATTATTAAAAGTAAAAAAAAATTACAGAGAAATGATGATTTTAATTGCATGTATAATTACTATCCAAATTAAATAACTACTTCTCCATTCAATACAACTTCTTAAAAATTTATAGTATAGGATTACGATGCTATTAAATTATTACAGGCAAAGAAATGTTATCTTTATATTTTAAATGTTAATCAACATACTTTCTTCTTCGACAACGACTTGCTTTGTTTTTTTAATCTTTCTGTGCACGAAATAAAATTCGACCTGCTCTCTATTATTAACAAACTAAAAGCGTTTACGTAATTTATACACATTGAAACCAAATCAGGAAGCTCAAACCAAGATTTAAGTACACCCGTTAACTATTTTACACTTTGTTTTACAACTTGCTTATTTTTTAATTATTTAAATTTTTTATGTGTTTTTCATTAAATTTGTTTTTTAGGGTTTTGTAAAACTAAAATTTATTTTTTAAGTTATAGAAATTTATTGTATTTTTGAGTTATAAATATTAAAAATAGAAAAATTTATTTATTTTGTATTCAAGAATATTAAATAATATTTAATTAAAATTTTCCAATTTTGAACTGAATTATAAAATAAAGTAAAAATAAATAAAAAGTTTAGATTACATAAAATATTAAAGAAAAAGGAAAACAAAAATCCCGTAGGTAGCTTCGTGCTTTACGCTCAAGCCACTGGGGTGCTGACTCGCTTTCGAAATAACTTGTATTTAGATTACTGAAACTTTAAACCATTTTTTCTCGAAATTTTGTGACTAGTAGGTCCTACTGCTTTAATATGTTTTTACTTTCATAGTATACTACAATCCTGCGCAATTTCGTTCCGATCTGAATTTTGTCGTGACCTCTTCTTGAAATATTGGCAAATAAAAAAAATAAATAAATACAAATAATAAAAATCATTTGAAAATTTATTAAAGAGATTTTGTTCGTACATAACCTAAAGAAGCTCGCCCTTAGAACTATAATATGATTGATGATGCAAAATAGGAAATTTTTGAGTTCTGTTGTTGCTTCTAGAACAAATTGTAAAAATATCAAACTTTGAGAAAATATATTTAGAAAACTTCGTACCAAGTAATAAAGTCATGCAATGCTTCCTTTAGTGCTTACATAACTTCACAGGACGACAATGAAAGTATAATATAAAGCAGTCATTGCAGTTTTTCTTCATGGCAAAATGTATGTTTCTTACTGACTATATTTTAAAATTATAGGTTAATTCAAAATTAGTGTGACCAATTTTAAAAGCATGTAACTATTTATGGTAAACTTTAATCGCTTTCCTACCAGTTTTATTTTAATAGTGAGATGTATAAATTATCAATCTAGCTATCATTTTTAGTGGGAATAAATTATGGCTCCGAAATTAGATCCTCAAACTCGAAACGAAAATTTGAAGCTTTTGAAGGATGGTTGCTCAAATTCTGTTATAAAAAAAGCATTTAAAACTCAGGAAATACATTTTTCTAATTAATTACTATCTAAACTTCGAAAAGAAATAATGTTTGGCTGGCTACCAAAAAAGCTCCAAAAAAAAAAAAAAAATTGTGGCCGAAAGGAAGTTTTTGGATAAAAAGAAAAAAAAAAGAAGCTGCAGAGACTTACCGCTGTAGAAAATCCCCTGCATCAAAGAACTTTAGCAACGAATCTACAGGTATGGCAATCAACAATTTGTCGTCAGATAAAGAAAATTGGCTATAAAAAAGTTAATAAACCAGTCTGTCATCAAATGTCTACAAAAACCGTAGAAAAATGAAGAAAACGTTCTGGGCCTCAGTATTTAATGTTACTCAAAGGTAGATACAAAACATGGATAACTTCAGATGAAGCACTGTTTCAGCTATCATCCACAACTGGCAAAACAAAAATACAATATATTTCACGCAAAAAGCGTCGCAAAGAGGCAGCTGTTTTGCAAAAGACAAATTTGGCTTCAGGTGTTATGTTATGGATGAGAATGTCCTCTCAGGGCTTAAAAAATCTATGCTAAAATTGATGCTAAGTACTATCAGAATAAATTTTTGAAGCATATGATCAAAGAAAATAAACATTTTTACCCTCAAGGAAGCGTTGTTTTTTACCAAGATTCTGCATCAAATCATACTGCAAAATCAACTATAAAAAGGCTGAAAGATAAAAATTTAATTTTCTTTCTCCTGAGAAATGACTACCACCATCCCTTGACTGTGTTTCTTGCAATTAATTTTTATGGGGATACTTAAAAAAAAAAATTAAGTAGATGTAAAGTTAGCTCACTTCAAGGGTTTCAAAAAGTAAACAAAGAGGAAGATGGAAAAATACCCCCAAAAATAGTCATAAAAGCTCTTTTGGTTTTTCCCAAATGCTGACGCAAAGTGTACTATGTTAAAGGAAACTACATTGAAAATTTCATGTAAATAACTTAATTCAATACCAACTTCTGATGCTCTGAAATTGGTCACACTGATTTTGAATCAACTTGTAAAATCATACACTAAAAACTTGTAAAGTCAAAGATCCGGGGTTCGAGTCCCGGTCCAGACATTATTTTCACTCAGTCGGAAAAATTAAATTTCAATAAAAAAAAAAAAAATTTCTTCCACAGTTGATTGTGTGATTTTATTCAAAATTGTATTTCATTCTCCCATTGTTTAATGGTGTTTTCCATTTCCTGCGGCTTATTTCTGTTGAGCTATCTAAATGATAGACCAGATTGTTTCTGCCTAAAAGGTTGTCTGAGTGAGTAATGCTGACCGGGATGTCGGCCTGGATAGCTCAATTGGTAGAGCCTTGACCTTGTAAGTCAAAGATCCGGGGTTCGAGTCCCGGTCCAGACATTATTTTCACTCAGTCGGAAAAATTAAATTTCAATAAAAAAATATATTAAGTGTACTTGTTTTACATAGGGATTTTCGCTAGTGTTCGGACACTTTTGTTACCGACTGTAGTGTTGATCTTATCCCTAAATGATCTCTGAACAGAAATAAAGGAAAATTTCAGACCATTTTTTTTTTAATAGTAGCTGTAAAACAAAATGTAACCAACATAGTTGCTTCTCTTTAAATATTCTCTTATAAAAATATTCTCTTTATTCTATTTCGTTAATCTACAGTTAATTTCTTTAATTATATTTCTTTATTATATTTCTTTAATCTAATATTATAATCTTTAATCATTTTATACAGATGCCACATGCATCACATAAATGCATCCTAATATTTACACTATTTTAAAGACAAAGCGTGATAATATTTTTACATAAAAAATCAAAACATTAAATTAATTTAACCATTTTTTTTTCAGCATGTGATACTCGTTCCATCCACACACAGAGTCCAAGGAAATCTCTTAGTCATTTACATATATAGATAAACCAAAATCACATTAATACTTTTTTAGAGTTTTTGAAAAGCGATTTAATTGAAAAATATTTAAATATAAAAAAAAAAAAGAAAGAAAGAAAGAAATTACCTTACTCAGGTGGAAAAAAAAGTATTAAACTGGTAATTTTCCCTATTGGGGAAAATATAAATATCAAAAAAGCAATGCTTTTATATAATGGTTTATCTTTCCTTAAAATATTTAACAAAAACAAAACAGTGTACAAAGTCTTTCAAAAACGTTTAATGAATGCAAATTACTCCCCTTTTGTCTAATTTTTTCATAGCTGTTTTAGATTTTCTTTCATGAAATTCCTTTAGGGTAAAGTAAACAATTTTTCAACTTTATCATTTTTTTCTTCCAGGGAAAAAATTAAAAGGAAATAATTAATGAGCATTTAAGTTAAACAAAAATTATTTCAATAAAGCAGCTTTTGTTTTCAATAATTTCAATTGTTATCTGCTATTGCTTATTGTAAAGCAAAATAATTCAACTTTTCCTATGCTTAAACATAAATTTTGTCAAAAAATATTTCCTTTCGTTTTACACAAAACACAATATGTAATAGAAACGATACAAATATATGTTTTACTCGTAAAATGTTGAGCATACGAATCCCCATCTCTCACCTACAAAATAAATAAATAAATAAAATAAATACTTAAATAAAAAGTGATGTAAACATTTATTGAGAGAGAAAAAAAAAAGGCAAAATATTGTTTTTACATAAGGTAAAACAAATGAAAGATAAAAATAATAAAAGTGGTCGCACACGAATTCTGCGAAAATGCAAAATATTTCGACAGTTCTTAAACAGAAAATTTCTGTATGCTAAAGCTAAAATGCATTACTACAAAATTACATCTCAATGTGTCAGAAGATACCTTTTTGTCTGTGATATATATATTCATTGATACATATTTTATCTAGTGGGTACACACTGTTTCTCTTTTGCAGAATGATCAAATTTCTTATATACCTTTACGTTAAACACGGATAAAAAACAACGTTACACTTAAAAAAAGCTATTCATTTCACTTTATCATGAATTTCATAAACTCTCAGAAATGGAGAACCAAATTTCAAGAAATTTTCTTGAATTTTCACGAAACCGTTTCCAGGGAAATACTCCGAGCGAATATTTCGTCAGATTGAGAAAATTACTTTCGTCACTTGTTTGAACATACGAATTTCGTCAAAAGTAAAGATACATTTTTTCGTCCTAGTTTCGTGATACAGAATAAAATTCAAATTATAAAATTAAAAATTACCTGCAAGTTCGTTGTTTTAGACATAAAATTCTAATCATATTTAATGAAAATATAAATAAAACAGAGCAAACAAATAAAAGTCATTTGGGCATTTATTTGACAGCTTTGAGATATATAGTTACAATGACATATGTCTCAATTGATCCATACTTTTACAGAAATTCACAGAAACAAGCGCACACAATATTTTGTAGACAAATTTAGTATAAAGCAGGATTAGAAAGAGGTAAGTACCAGTATAAAATACAACACTATTGTAGTAAAGTAACATTGTTTCTTACTATGCGTTGGCCTATTTTATGCATTTTTCTTTTTTTTCATTTTACACGTAGCGTACGAAAAATAATCAGTTGCCCATGAATATTTTCTGTATTGTTCTGTTGCGGAAAACATCTATTAACGTATTTCTCTATAGTATACTATTTATTTTTTTCAACTGTGTTGCAAGAATTCTTTTGTAATATTATTATTATCTACAAAATATTTTTCTAACAAGGACCAGTTACGATTCAATTTTGTCGAAATAATGCGATAGTGTTTTCTGACTGGTCAGCCCAGATTATCAGCCATGTTTTTTATTTGATTATTCTAGAGATTGTGGTAAAAAAAAATTTAATCCAATACACCTGAAATGCACATTTTCTTAAAGTAACTGAAAAACTATTTAATTTTACGTTGAAAGATAAGTTTAAAGTCTCATATTTACAAGAATATTTAGGAATATTTAAAGCCTGTTAACTAGCATTCATGTTTAGCTGTTTGGTGGAGGAGTGGTAGTGCCATCTACTGATCTAGATCGAAATCATCTTATTATGATGGGAGTTTTTAAAAGACAAAATTATATATATTTTTAAATTTTTACATTCATTATAAATAGAACTAGCTGGAACCCGTCGAATTCGACGATCATTTTATTGACCGTAATGTTTCAAAAAACGTCGCATCATTATTTAAATGTATTTCAAGTTAAAACATCTAATATAATTTACGACTTTTCAATTAAAAAAAAGAAAGTCAGAAAAATGCTTATAAATAGAAATACTATATATGACATCACTTTCTACAAAGTACAGTCAATGTGACGTCAAACTGACTCCAAATAAACAGTTCCTATCTTTCATTTTCTATTTCGTTTAATACTAAGACTGCATGTTAGCTGACCCGTCCGGCGTTGCCCGGGCCCATGGTAATAACCTTAAATGAACCTTAAATTTGTATGGTTTTACATCTTTAACTCGATTTTGTTTGAATTTCTATTTTTAAATAAAAGCATCGTGAAAAAATAATCAGCTCTAACAAAAAAATTACCTCGAACCGAACGAAACTCAGCCTTGTGACCCTGGTGCCTTCGGCAGCGCATACGCCGGCCGCTAATAACATAAACATATTCCCAAAAATTAACCTGGAACCGAACAAACCCGGAAGGTGTTGCCCGGTCCCATGATACCTTAAATGAACCTTAAATTTGTATGATTTTATACCTTTAACTCGATTTAGTTTGAATTTCTGCTTTTAAATGAATGCATCATGAAAAGAAATAATCAGCTGTAACAAAAAAAAAAAAAAAAAAAAAAATACCTCGAACCGAAAGAAACTCTGTCTTGTGACCCCGGTGCCTGCGGCAGCGCATACGCGGACCGCTAATAACATAAATAAATTCAAAAAAAAAAAAAAATAATAATAACCTGGAACCAAACGAACCCGCCCGGCAATGCCCGGGCCCATGATAATAACCTTCAATGAATCTTAAATTTGTATGGTTTTATATTTTTAACTCGATTTTGTTTGAATTTCTATTTTTAAATGAAAGCATCACAAAAAAAAAAAAAAAAAAAAAAAAAAAAAAAAAATCCTCAAACAGAACGGAACTCGGGCTCGTGACCCGGTGCCTGTGGCAGCGTATATACAGGCCGATTATAACATGAAAAAATATTCAAAAATGAACCTTGAACCGAGCGAACCTCTGACTCGTGTTACCCTCTGCCTGTGGCTGCTGCACTGTATAGCAGGCATGCATGCTACGTACGTGTTGCAAAATCCACCTTCCTCCACCAGGGGGTGCAGTACGTTGTATACGAACATCACCAATCGCCTTGAATTTCCAAGACTTTCCAAATAAGGTGTCACTGGTGTGTCAATTGCAAAATCCTTTAGTAGCACTTTCCACCGCCAGGGGGCACAGCGTGTTCTATTTGAACAACACCAACGGTAAGGAAATACCAAGACCTTTAAAATAAAGTGTAACATGATAGGGCCGACTGCAAAATCCCCTAGTTCCATTTTTAACCACCAGGGGGTGCAGTAAATTATATACGAACATCCCCAATCAACATGAAATTTCAAGACCTCTATCACTAATCGCCTTGGATTTCCAAGACCTTTCAAATAGGTGTCACATGGTGGTGTCAACTGCAAAATCCTTTAGTTGCACTTTCCACCGCCAGGGGACGCAGTGTGTTCTGAACGAACATCACCAACAATCAGGAAATATCAAGACCTTTAAAATAAGATATAACATGATAGGGTCTACTATAAAATCACCTAGTTCCATTTTTCACCCCCAGGGGGCGCACTATATTGTATACAAACATCCCCAATCAACATGGAGTTTCAAGACCTCTATCACCAATCGCCTTGGATTTCCAAGACCTTTTTAATAAGGTGTCACATAGTGGTGTCAACTGGAAAATCCTTTAGTTGCACTTTCCACCGCCAAGGTCACAGTGTGTTCTGTACGAACATCAACAACGGTCAGGAAAAATCAAGACCTTTAAAATAAGATGTAACATGATAGGGTCTACAACAAAATCACCTAGTTCCATTTTTTTACCACCAGGGGTCGCACTATATTGTATACAAACATCCCTAATCGACATGAAATTTCAAGACCTTTAAAATGAGGTGCTACATGCGTCGGTCTAGAACGGATTTCCCTCTCAAACTAATTTCTCCCCTTCCCCCCTCCAAATCTACTTTCTCCCTTTTTTCCCCCTTTAAAATCGAAAATTCCAAATTCGCAGAAAGTGATTTTTTAGTATTCGACTCTAGTCCCCATATGTACAATTTCTTCACCGTGAAGTAATTTGGAGCTTAGTTAAGCTCGTAAACGTGTTTTTAACCCGTTTTCCCCCCGAGGGGGAAACCGTTCTACTTTTTTTTTATTTTTCTCTTTTCATAGCACATCTACAGACCAAGACCTTTTTTTAGACACCTCAACCAAATTTTTACACCAAGTAGTTTTCTCAATATAGTGGAGACAGACAAAAACATGTTTCAAATTAATAAATACGTTAGAATTATTTATTTTTCTTTATTTACTAGCTGTTACCCGCGACTTCGTTCACGTGGAAATTTTGATGTGTATGTGTGGGAACTGACGGTTTGATCATAATATGTAATGAAATGAAACCTTATCATTGTGGTGCTGTGCAAAACAGAGTCTGATAAAGTACACTCAAAAAAATTTGTAACTCATTGAAAGCCAAAATAAAATGCCAAAATAAATAAATAAAAAGTTATCGCCAACATGGCGATAAAAATTTAAAATTCGTCCATAGGGATTCTGTACTAAAACAGTACTGCGTTGTGGAAGTATAAAAACTGGGTCGTCAATTATGAATTTTATTTCGAAACCTTTCTTTGTATGATTTTAGTTCACTATTGCACAATATTAATCTGGTTCTAATAATAATTTGGTGACTGGTTAATTAAAATTTTAACTATGTGGTGAAATTCATATAATATTTATGAGTTTCAAATTATTATTATTATTATTATTATTTTTTTTTTTTACAAATAAATGATTTTTTTTTTTTTCATTTCCCGGCGAATTGTTGAATAATATTTTAGTTCTTAAACAATTTTTGACGGCTTTTCCCGCTTCGCTGGCAAACTCTTTTCTATATGCTTTATGAAAAAAAAAAAAAAAAAAAAACTGAAATCGGTCAAAAGCTTGCTTTGTGTTCCCGCTGCCTTAGGCAGCGCCTTGTTCGTCCTTGCAATCTCCGGTGCCTGTCCCTATTGCCTGCGACAATAGCTTACCCGTGGGCTTCCATTTGGTTGCTTATCATACATAACAGTTTCGATACGGACAGTATCGAAAAATTTGAAGTAACTCTTTTATATCTGAATCCCAGTTACATATGAACAACATTATATGTGATGTATATAATATTTGCTCTCAAGTTATTTCCTATATTTATTTGATTTAATCAATCAACCATAGAATGACAGCAATTTCAAGCCACATATAATATTACAATTTGCTATGATCGGCAACTTCTATCGCATGAGAGAATTATTATTTTGTGGTTATATATACTTCATGCTTAGTTAATAGTAGTTGGTATATAAAAAAATAAATAAATTAGTATATAAACTTGATCATGGTAGAGCCTTAATGCCCTTGGCGACTTTTAAATTTTTGTTGCCGTTTTAGACCAAAGTATAATTTATGCGATTATTGTTCCTATACGGAAGCGAAGTGTGACGTCACTGACCGTCCGTGGATGCAAGAAAATGATTTCCTATGTCAATCGCCCATTGGATTTTTTGTAAAAAATGATTAAAAATCGAAGAAAATTATTTCCCGATTTTAATCCCCATATTCGGGTGCACATATGTATTAGTTATCATGTGCATGTGTTAGATTGAGTTATTTTGCTGTCAAATTGACAAAATTTTTATTTTAAATTTCAAAACTCTGTCGTTCTTGGCGCTTATTGTATTTGGTGATCAAAAACGTAATACGAAAATATACATTCCAGATGTATATTTTCGTAACATGCATTGTACGAAATATTATTTCATATTATTCATTACTGTCTTAAAATAAGTTGTTAAAATAACCATGATTTTTGAAAGGAATTAAATTATGTTAGCCAAATAATTTGGCGATTTTTTATTTTTCTACCAAGGATGACCGATATCAAATCTATTCCGCTACAACATATTAGTATCTTATATCAGATACTTTATTTAGACATTTGAAAACAAATTTGACTTCAAATTATGATAGAATATTTATCATTTCCGTTTTAATCAGTATATTAGTTGGATATTTATTGTGTTAATATCATCCTTTGAAATTAAATGTTTGTGTTTTCAATCGAATATGGAAGTTTGCATTTTTTTTTTTTTTTTTTTTTTTTTCTAGAGTTTTGAAATTAAAAATTCCAATTTTGTCAATTTTACAACAAAAATAACTTAATCTAATGCATGGACATGATAACTAATACATATCTATACCTAAATATGCGGATTAAAATCGGGAAATATTTTTCCTCGATTTTTAATAATTTTTTACAAAAAATCCAATGGGCGTTTAACATAGGAAATATTTTTCTTGCATCCACGAACGGCCAGTGACGTCATCACTTCGCTTGCGTATTTCTTTCTATCTTTTCCTTGGCGAAAAATGTCCGATCTACTTCAGCATCAAAATTATAATAAATTGTCAAGAATTATCAATAAGAAAATACCTTTACCATAATGCTGAATTAACTTTTATGCCAAGCGTGTTTCATCCGCCATACTAAAAAAAAAAGTTGAGGTATATAAAAAAAATGGTGTGAAATAAAATTCAGAAGAAATATGTTAGATTTGTAATATTACTATTTTATTTTAAAATGATAATGTGTCATTTTCTCATCGACCAATTTAACATTTAGTAATTTCTTATTTTTCGCATGAAAGCATATTTCATTTTATGCTGAAAACAATAAATAAATATATCTCGTAAACTTTTTTTGGCAACAATTAAAAATTTAAATGCCTTATATTAAGTCAATATAAGTCAATAAGTTTATTATTTTCATATTTTAATTAATTTTAAAGATTTTTTCAAATTTTTTTCCTAAACCATCCCTGACCTATAAGGAAAAAAAACAAAAAAAGAATGATCGAAATCGGTCAAGCCGTTTACGATTTTATAAATAACATACAGACAAACATTCATTTATATATATATAGATTTTGTATATACATTCATTAACTATGGAATTTCTGTTATGTATAGTAATAGGGTAATTTAATTTCTTCAAATCTTAAAAAATATTTGATTTTCTGTATAGCAATAATTTAATTTAATTCTAAGAATTTTTAAATTGGCAGCGAAAAAAATATTTCTAAAGTTGAAATTATACTGCAAATATAAAAGATTTAAATCACTTTCATTGGATATATATTATATATATTTGTGTGTGCGTGTATACAGGGTGATCAGTTTAAAAGGGTATCCGTTGGTTTTTCTTAATACACTTAAATATGACGGATGTGGAACCTATTCTAACATTGAACTATAATAGTTTGAACCTTAAGTGTGGGAGATAATTTTCAACACAGTTGGACTGAATCCTGTAATAATTTTAAATGCTGCGAAGTGTGTCAAAAACCTGCTTCGACGCGTTCATGTTTGCATTCAAAATAGTGGCGAACATTGTCAACATTTTCTATGAGGAATGACGATGTAAAAAGAAAACGAATTAAATTATATTTTTCAAAAATAAAATTATTACAGGATTAAAAAAATTGTGCGTCTCCATTTCTGTTTTACCTCACAAAAAAAATTGTAACAGTCCAACAGTGTACATTTGATTACATTTGATAACATTTATTTTTTTTATGATTTATTTATTTTTTTTACACCCACTCATTGTCCCAGTAATTGACACAGCCAGTTTTTCATTTTATTAGTAATTGACCCCCTATGCTCCAGTGTTTGACACTGCTAGTTACTCATTTTACCAGTTATTAGCACCCAGCGTTTGAAATAAAATGTTAAAATTCTTATATGTGAAATATATGATTTTAATATTTTTCTTATTCATTAATTATCTCGGGATAAATATCAATTACTGGAGCGTGAAATTCACTGGAGCATCTACCCTATATATATATATATATATATATATATATATATATATAGAGAGAGAGAGAGAGAGAGAGAGAGAGAGAGAGAGAGAGAGAGAGAGAGAAACTGAAAATTTCCACTCATTTTATTAATGAGATTTTTTTTAAAGCTACTGTAAGATGTATGTACTACTACGCAGATGTACTGCGGGGGAAATGTCTAGTTATCATTATTATTATGCAGTGTCAGTTTTAAGTCTTTCTCTCTCTGTTGTACAGTAGCTGTAAATCAAATAAACAGTTTTTATTATTATTATAATATCTCAGGAAGATTAGCAGATTATTATTATTATTATTATTAGAAAGATGATTTAATTGTGATGTATTTATCTAAGCTTAATGAATGTATGTTCAATAGAATTAAAAAATAAATATATATGTAAATAAATAATATAAGTTATTTCAGGCCAGTTTGCGTTCATATTTAAAATAATAATAATAATAATAATCTGCCAATCTTCCAATTTCCTGGTAAATTTTAAATGTATTTTGACTAAAGTAAAAATTTAGCTATATTTAGTGGTTGAACTCAGAATCCAAAAATTTTTGAATTTGGGTGAAAATTAACGATTTTATGGAGATGATTTTTCTTAATTTTTTAAAATGTAATTTTCTGCAGGCTACTTTGCATTGATAATTTAAAATTTGTCAGCTGTCAATCTTCAAATATTCAAGCCTTGTTATTTGATAATTAATTTTTTTTAGAATATAATAATGATTTTTTTTTTTTTTTTTAATCGAACATTTTTAAACAATTTAAAAAAAAAATATTTTTTTTTTAAATTAGGATTTCACAGTCAAAATATAGATAGATTTGCTTGAAAATTTAAAATTTTATTCAAAAATAATGTTTAATTCAATTTTTGGTAAGCTTTGTGTTCATATTTCTTCCTATTAAAAATTAGATACTTTAGACAAAGTGATATTTAATTAAATTGAAGATCGAGGATTTTTATAAAGCTTTTATATTTCTTAATATTCAGATGATGTAAGAATAACTTGAATCTTTCTGAAATTATTAATCTGCTGTATAAAATGAACAAGATTCGGTAGTGTTTCCGTCTTGATTATCTATTGTTTTAGCAGTGTTACAGAATTATCAAATTTCTTATACACCTTTACGTTAAACACGGATAAAAAACAACGTTACACTTAAATAAAGCTATTCATTTCACTTTATCATGAATTTCATAAACTCTCAGAAATGGAGAACCAAATTTCAAGAAATTTTCTTTAATTATCACGAAACCGTTTCCAGGGAAATACTCCGAGCGAATATTTCGTCAGATTGAGAAAATTACTTTCGTCACTTGTTTGAACATACGAATTTCGTCAAAAGTAAAGATACATTTTTTCGATTTTTATTAAAATCACACAATAAACTGTGGAAGAAAATCATATTTATTGAAATTTTATTTTTCCGACTGAGTGAAAATAATGCCTGGACCGGGAGTCGAACCCCGGATCTTTGACTTACAAGGTCAAGGCTCTACCAATTGAGCTATCCAGGCCGACAAACCGGTCAGCATTACTCACTCAGACAACCTTTAGGCAGAAACATCTCTGGTCTATCATGTAGATAGCTCGACAGAAATAAGCCGCAGGAAAAGGAAAACACCATTAATTAATCGGAGAAAGAAATACAATTTTTATTAAAATCACACAATAAACTGTGGAAGAAAATCATATTTATTGAAATTTTATTTTTCCGACTGAGTGAAAATAATGCCTGGACCGGGAGTCGAACCCCGGATCTTTGACTTTCCTGCGGCTTATTTCTGTCGAGCTATCTACATGATAGACCAGAGATGTTTCTGCCTAAAGGTTGTCTGAGTGAGTAATGCTGACCGGTTTGTCGGCCTGGATAGCTCAATTGGTAGAGCCTTGACCTTGTAAGTCAAAGATCCGGGGTTCGACTCCCGGTCCAGGCATTATTTTCACTCAGTCAGAAAAATAAAATTTCAATAAATACATTTTTTCGTCCTAGTTTCGTGATACAGAATAAAATTCAAATTATAGAATTATAAAATTACCTGCAAGTTCGTTGTTTTAGACATAAAATTCTAATCATATTTAATGAAAATATAAATAAAACAGAGCAAACAAATAAAAGTCATTTGGGCATTTATTTGACAGCTTTCAGATATATAGTTACAATGACTTATGTCTCAATTGATCCATACTTTTACAGAAATTCACAGAAACAAGCGCACACAGTATTTTGTAGACAAATTTAGTATAAAGCAGGATTAGAAAGAGGTAAGTACCAGTATAAAATACAACACTATTGTAGTAAAGTAACATTGTTTCTTACTATGCGTTGGCCTATTTTATGCATTTTTCTTTTTTATCATTTTACACGTAGCGTACGAAAAATAATCAGTTGCCCATGAATATTTTCTGTATTGTTCTGTTGCGGAAAACATCTATTAACGTATTTCTCTATAGTATACTTTTTATTTTTTTCAACTGTGTTGCAAGAATTCTTTTGTAATATTATTATTATCTACAAAATATTTTTCTAACGAGGACCAGTTACGATTCAATTTTGTCGAAATAATGCGATAGTGTTTTCTGACTGGTCAGCCCAGATTATCAGCCATGTTTTTTATTTGATTATTCTAGAGATTGTGGTAAAAAAAATTTTAATCCAATACACCTGAAATGCACATTTTCTTAAAGTAACTGAAAAACTATTTAATTTTACGTTGAAAGATAAGTTTAAAGTCCCATATTTAGAAGAATATTTAGGAATATTTAAAGCCTGTTAACTAGCATTCATGTTTAGCTGTTTGGTGGAGGAGTGGTAGTGCCATCTACTGATCTAGATCGAAATCATCTTATTATGATGGGAATTTTTAAAAGACAAAATTATATATATTTTTAAATTTTTACATTCATTATAAATAGAACTAGCTGGAACCCGTCGAATTCGACGATCATTTTATTGACCGTAATGTTTCAAAAATACGTCGCATCATTATTTAAATGTATTTCAAGTTAAAACATCTAATATAATTTACTACATTTCAATTAAAAAAAAAAGAAAGTCATAAAAATGCTTATAAATAGAAATACTATATATGACATCACTTTCTACAAAGTACAGTCAATGTGACGTCAAACTGACTCCAAATAAACAATTCCTATCTTTCATTTTCTATTTCGTTTAATACTAAGGCTGCATGTTAGCTGACCCGTCCGGCGTTGCCCGGGCCCATGGTAATAACCTTAAATGAACCTTAAATTTGTATGGTTTTACATCTTTAACTCGATTTTGTTTGAATTTCTATTTTTAAATAAAAGCATCGTGAAAAAAATAATCAGCTCTAACAAAAAAATTACCTCGAACCGAACGAAACTCAGCCTTGTGACCCTGGTGCCTTCGGCAGCGCATACGCCGGCCGCTAATAACATAAACATATTCCCAAAAATTAACCTGGAACCGAACAAACCCGGCAGGTGTTGCCCGGTCCCATGATACCTTAAATGAACCTTAAATTTGTATGATTTTATACCTTTAACTCGATTTAGTTTGAATTTCTGCTTTTAAATGAATGCATCATGAAAAGAAATAATCAGCTGTAAGAAAAAAAAAAAAAATTACCTCGAACCGAAAGAAACTCTGTCTTGTGACCCCGGTGCCTGCGGCAGCGCATTCGCGGGCCGCTAATAACATAAATAAATTCCAAAAAAAAAAAAAAAAAAAAACCTGGAACCAAACGAACCCGCCCGGCAATGCCCGGGTCCATGATAATAACCTTCAATGAAACACATCAACGAAGCCAAACATAACGCATGGAAGAAATTCTGCACATCACAAACACAAATATTCGGCACAGCTCAAAAGTTTTACAGTCAAAAATTCTTCACCCCGCCCCAGCTGAAACTGGAACGTCCTCCAGCTCTCACCTCAAAACGTAACAATCTAGAGTACCTCACAAACATCCTTTTCCCAAGAACCGCCTACCCACAACACCAAGCACCACTCTACTCGGCTCCCTCGGATGTTCCCTTCACGGAGTCTGAGGTTAAAGCCACTCTTCACAGCTTCAACATTAAAAAGGCTCCAGGTCCGGACAACATAGATTTTGAAATCTTACGAAACGTACACTGCACAATGCCACACATCCTTCAGAAATGGACCAATCTATGTCTCAAACACCAATACTTCCCCGAAACACTCAGAAGAGGTGAAGTGGTGTACTTTTTGAAGCAAGGGAAACTTCCCTCTGAACCCTCATCCTACAGACCGATCTGCCTCCTCCCCACTTTAAGCAAACTATTAGAAAAATTAATTGTAACAAGATTAAACTTTTACCTCGAAACAAACAATCTACTACATCCTAACCAATTTGGGTTCAGAGAGGGCAGATCTTGTGACCAAGCACTACAAACCATAAAAAGTTCCTGCGCCGTCAGCTGTAATGCATCAAACTACACCACTATCATCTCTCTAGACATTCAAGGAGCCTTCGACAATGTGGAGTGGCCACACATTCTACGCGCCCTACAAGACCTTAACTGCCCGAGTAATCTGGCCGGAATCATCCGCTCATACCTCTCCCATAGGAAAATTATTGTCAACTGGGGTGACGGGAATACCGAACATCCCCAAACTAAAGGCTGCCCACAGGATTCGTGCCTAGGTCCTACCCTGTGGAATCTGATAGCAGACATAATACTCAAAAGCATGAACTCTGCGGGCTTCACAACATTTGCTTATGCGGATGATTTCTCCCTGATTGTCTCGGGTCGAACTAGAAAAAACCTGGAGGACCAGGCCCAGGAAGCCCTTTCCCACTTCAGTAAACTTTTGGAAGAATTCGACTTAAAATTATCCCCATCTAAAACCAAAGCATTAACTCTCGCCTTCCCTGAAGCCCTTAAAAGAACTAGGAATCCCAAGATGCGGATAGACGGCATCAGGGTCAATCATGTCGAAAACATGAAACTCCTTGGCATCACCTTTGACAGGCACCTCAACTGGCTGGCTCACGTAAAAGAAATTAAACTAAAGACTCAAAGTATATACCACAGCTCAGCAAAAATGGTGGGAAAGAGGTGGGGTATCTCCACCTCTCTCCTAAAAACCTGGTATAAAACAATCATCGAGAAAATAATAACCTACGGAGCCACCATTTGGGGCGGTCACCTGAGAACTGATGCCATTACCTCTCTTAACTCAGCCCAAAGACCCTTCCTCTTGCAAATTGCAAGAGGATATAAAACAATATCCACTGATGCCCTCACCGTAATCACTGGGATTCCTCATGCCCACCTGCAGGTCTCGCAGACATATATAAAAACTCAAATCCTACAGCTTAAAGACCCCAAATTAACAAACATCATCTTCCCACAAACCCCCATACAAACTTTGACCTGCAGCTGGGATATTCACCCAGGCAAGGATGTTGCCCCATTCATCACCAATTGCACTAAAAATAGTTTCTCTCCCTCTGCTCCAGTGGCGATCTACACTGATGGTTCCAAAACGGACGCCGGGGTTGCAGCAGCGTTTTGCGTGCTGGACCGTGGAACCGTGGCCCATCGGTGGGCCTGCAGGCTCGAGGACTATAATACAGTCTTCCAAGCGGAAATCTATGCCATAGAAAAAGCAATACGCTGGATTGGCGACTCGAACACGAATGATATCTTTAACATCTTCAGCGATAGTCTCTCGGGCCTTCAGGCAATAGCTCGGCATCGGTGCAGACACCCACAAATTCAACAGATCAAAAAACTCTTAACGAATCCTAACTTAACTTGCTCCCTGGCACACGTTTCTGCCCACAGGGGCGTGATCGGCAATGAACTCGCTGACTCCCTTGCAAAAGAAGCAACTGATTTCCCCACAAAGTGTTCCACAATCCCTGCCCCACCCTCCTATGTCAAAAATAGAATCAAAGAAATTTTTAATCTCAAATGGCAAAACCTGTAGGATAGTTCAGAGAAGGGTAGGCACACCTTTTCGCTGATCCCACAGGCTGGTATTAATTCCTGGACCCTAACTCCACCTATCACGGCATTTTTAACAGGTCATGGCCCCTTCCCATCTTACCTTTACAAATTTCATTGCCGACGCTCTCCCCTGTGTTCCTGCGGCGAGGAGGGAACTCCGCAACACTATTATTTCCACTGCCCCTTAACAGCACTATATCATATTAAGAATCCCTCTCCCAGACCAATCAATTGGCTGGACAACATTTTAACAAGGAAACCCTTAATTAATAAATTAAATAAAATTTTCTCATTCCTAATGGATTTATGTAATCTAACAAACTAACCTAAAATCACAACTAAAGAAAAATTCTTTCTCCTAAACACATTATTCTTCTATCTCCCTGTTATCTTCCCGTGTGCCCGTGATGCTCCAGTAGCCCTCATAAATGCAAGGGTCTAAACTGGTAGCGCGCCGCTTGTCGTGGAAAGCCACACAGCCTCGCACCCTCTCTCCTATAATCAAGCGGCGCCCCGTGTCGCGGGTAGACTTGTGTCTGGCGCCGCTCTTGTAAATACCCATGCCCATTTGCATCGCCCCTTGTCGCGGGCTGGCTAAGCCAGGCGATGCATGATGTAATTTTTTTTTTTCGTTTTCTCAATAAATGTCGGAGCAGCTCACGTGGAATTTGCTGGAAGCGCTCAACACCGCTCTTCGAGCGGTGAGCGGGGGCTGCTCCCTGTTCAACCTTCAATGAATCTTAAATTTGTATGGTTTTATATTTTTAACTCGATTTTGTTTGAATTTCTATTTTTAAATGAAAGCATCACAAAAAAAAAAAAAAAATCCTCAAACAGAACGGAACTCGGGCTCGTGACCCGGTGCCTGCGGCAGCGTATATACAGGCCGCTAATAACATGAAAAAATATTCAAAAATGAACCTTGAACCGCGCGAACCTCTGACTCGTGTTACCCTCTGCCTGTGGCTGCTGCACTGTATAGCAGGCATGCATGCTACGTACGCGTTGCAAAATCCACCTTCCTCCACCAGGGGGTGCAGTATGTTGTATACGAACATCACCAATCGCCTTGAATTTCCAAGACTTTCCAAATAAGGTGTCACTGGTGTGTCAATTGCAAAATCCTTTAGTAGCACTTTCCACCGCCAGGGGGCACAGCGTGTTCTATTTGAACAACACCAACGGTAAGGAAATACCAAGACCTTTAAAATAAAGTGTAACATGATAGGGCCGACTGCAAAATCCCCTAGTTCCATTTTTAACCACCAGGGGGTGCAGTATATTATATACGAACATCCCCAATCAACATGAAATTTCAAGACCTCTATCACTAATCGCCTTGGATTTCCAAGACCTTTCAAATAAGGTGTCACATGGTGGTGTCAACTGCAAAGTCCTTTAGTTGCACTTTCCACCGCCAGGGGACGCAGTGTGTTCTGAACGAACATCACCAACAATCAGGAAATATCAAGACCTTTAAAATAAGATATAACATGATAGGGTCTACTATAAAATCACCTAGTTCCATTTTTCACCCCCAGGGGGCGCACTATATTGTATACAAACATCCCCAATCAACATGAAATTTCAAGACCTCTATCACCAATCGCCTTGGATTTCCAAGACCTTTTTAATAAGGTGTCACATGGTGGTGTCAACTGGAAAATCCTTTAGTTGCACTTTCCACCGCCAAGGTCACAGTGTGTTCTGTACGAACATCAACAACGGTCAGGAAAAATCAAGACCTTTAAAATAAGATGTAACATGATAGGGTCTACAACAAAATCACCTAGTTCCATTTTTTTACCACCAGGGGTCGCACTATATTGTATACAAACATCCCTAATCGACATGAAATTTCAAGACCTTTAAAATGAGGTGCTACATGCGTCGGTCTAGAACGGATTTCCCTCTCAAACTAATTTCTCCCCTTCCCCCCTCCAAATCTACTTTCTCCCTTTTTTCCCCCTTTAAAATCGAAAATTCCAAATTCGCAGAAAGTGATTTTTTAGTATTCGACTCTAGTCCCCATATGTACAATTTCTTCACCGTGAAGTAATTTGGAGCTTAGTTAAGCTCGTAAACGTGTTTTTAACCCGTTTTCCCCCCGAGGGGGAAACCGTTCTACTTTTTTTTTTATTTTTCTCTTTTCATAGCACATCTACAGACCAAGACCTTTTTTTAGACACCTCAACCAAATTTTTACACCAAGTAGTTTTCTCAATATAGTGGAGACAGACAAAAACATGTTTCAAATTAATAAATACGTTAGAATTATTTATTTTTATTTATTTACTAGCTGTTACCCGCGACTTCGTTCACGTGGAAATTTTGATGTGTATGTGTGGGAACTGACGGTTTGATCATAATATGTAATGAAATGAAACCTTATCATTGTGGTGCTGTGCAAAACAGAGTCTGATAAAGTACACTCAAAAAAATTTGTAACTCATTGAAAGCCAAAATAAAATGCCAAAATAAATAAATAAAAAGTTATCGCCAACATGGCGATAAAAATTTAAAATTCGTCCATAGGGATTCTGTACTAAAACAGTACTGCGTTGTGGAAGTATAAAAACTGGATCGTCAATTATGAATTTTATTTCGAAACCTTTCTTTGTATGATTTTAGTTCACTATTGCACAATATTAATCTGGTTCTAATAATAATTTGGTGACTGGTTAATTAAAATTTTAACTATGTGGTGAAATTCATATAATATTTATGAGTTTCGAATTATTAATTTTTTTTTTTTTTTTTTTTTTTTTTTACAAATAAATGTGTTTTTTTTTTTCATTTACCGGCGAATTGTTGAATAATATTTTAGTTCTTAAGCAATTTTGGACGGCTTTGCCCGCTTCGCTGGCAAACTCTTTTCTATATGCTTTATGAAAAAAAAAAAAAACTGAAATCGGTCAAAAGCTTGCTTTGTGTTCCCGCTGCCTTAGGCAGCGCCTTGATCGTCCTTGCAATCTCCGGTGCCTGTCCCTATTGCCTGCGACAATAGCTTATCCGTGGGCTTAAATTTGGTTGCTTATCATACATAACAGTTTCGATACGGACAGTATCGAAAAATTTGAAGTAACTCTTTTATATCTGAATCCCAGTTACATATGAACAACATTATATGTGATGTACATAATATTTGCTCTCAAGTTATTTCCTATATTTATTTGATTTAATCAATCAACCATAGAATGACAGCAATTTCAAGCCACATATAATATTACAATTTGCTATGATCGGCAACTTCTATCGCATGAGAGAATTATTATTTTGTGGTTATATATACTTCATGCTTAGTTAATAGTAGTTGGTATATAGAAAAATAAATAAATTAGTATGTAAACTTGATCATGGTACAGCCTTAATGCCCTTGGCGACTTTTAAATTTTTGTTGCCGTTTTAGACCAAAGTATAATTTATGCGATTATTGTTCCTATACGGAAGCGAAGTGTGACGTCACTGACCGTCCGTGGATGCAAGAAAATGATTTCCTATGTCAATCGCCCATTGGATTTTTTGTAAAAAATGATTAAAAATCGAAGAAAATTATTTCCCGATTTTAATCCCCATATTTGGGTGCACATATGTATTAGTTATCATGTGCATGTGTTAGATTGAGTTATTTTGCTGTCAAATTGACAAAATTTTTATTTTAAATTTCAAAACTCTGTCGTTCTTGGCGCTTATTGTATTTGGTGATCAAAAACGTAATACGAAAATATACATTCCAGATGTATATTTTCGTAACATGCATTGTACGAAATATTGTTTCATATTATTCATTACTGTCTTAAAATAAGTTGTTAAAATAACCATGATTTTTGAAAGGAATTAAATTATGTTCGCCAAATAATTTGGCGATATTTTATTTTTCCACCAAGGATGACCGATATCAAATCTATTCCGCTACAACATATTAGTATCTTATATCAGATACTTTATTTAGACATTTGAAAACAAATTTGACTTCAAATTATGATAGAATATTTATCATTTCCCTTTTAATCAGTATATTAGTTGGATATTTATTGTGTTAATATCATCCTTTGAAATTAAATGTTTGTGTTTTCAATCGAATATGGAAGTTTGCCATTTTTTTTTTTTTTTCTAGAGTTTTGAAATTAAAAATTCCAAATTTTGTCAATTTTACAACAAAAATAACCTAATCTAATGCATGGACATCATAACTAATACATATCTATACCTAAATATGCGGATTAAAATCGGGAAATATTTTTCCTCGATTTTTAATAATTTTTTACAAAAAATCCAATGGGCGTTTAACATAGGAAATATTTTTCTTGCATCCACGAACGGCCAGTGACGTCATCACTTCGCTTGCATATTTCTTTCTATCTTTTCCTTGGCGAAAAATGTCCGATCTACTTCAGCATCAAAATTATAAAAAATTGTCAAGAATTATCAATAAGAAAATACCTTTACCATAATGCTGAATTAACTTTTATGCCAAGCGTGTTTCATCCGCCATACTAAAAAAAAAATTGAGGTATAAAAAAAATGCTGTGAAATAAAATTCAGAAGAAATATGTTAGATTTGTAATATTACTATTTTATTTTAAAATTATAATGTGTCATTTTCTCATCGACCAATTTAACATTTAGTAATTTCTTATTTTTCGCATGAAAGCATATTTCATTTTATGCTGAAAACAATAAATAAATATATCTCGTAAACTTTTTTTGGCAACAATTAAAAATTTAAATGGCTTATATTAAGTCAATATAAGTCAATAAGTTTATTATTTTCATATTTTAATTAATTTTAAAGATTTTTTCAATTTTTTTTCCTAAACTATCCCTGACCTATAAGGAAAAAAACAAAAAAAGAATGATCGAAATCGGTCAAGCCGTTTACGATTTTATAAATAACATACAGACAAACATTCATTTATATATATATACAGATTTTGTATATACATTCATTAACTATGGAATTTCTGTTATGTATAGTAATAGGGTAATTTAATTTGTTCAAATCTTAAAAAATATTTGATTTTCTGTATAGCAATAATTTAATTTAATTCTAAGAATTTTTAAATTGGCAGCGAAAAAAATATTTCTAAAGTTGAAATTATACTGCAAATATAAAAGATTTAAATCACTTTCATTGGATATATATTATATATATTTGTGTGTGCGTGTATACAGGGTGATCAGTTTAAAAGGGTATCCGTTGGTTTTTCTTAATACACTTAAATATGACGGATGTGGAACCTATTCTAACATTGAACTATAATAGTTTGAACCTTAAGTGTGGGAGATAATTTTCAACACAGTTGGACTGAATCCTGTAATAATTTTAAATGCTGCGAAGTGTGTCAAAAACCTGGTTCGACGCGTTCATGTTTGCATTCAAAATAGTGGCGAACATTGTCAACATTTTCTATGAGGAATGACGATGTAAAAAGAAAACGAATTAAATTATATTTTTCAAAAATAAAATTATTACAGGATTAAAAAAAATGTGCGTCTCCATTTCTGTTTTACCTCACAAAAAAAATTGTAACAGTCCAACAGTGTACATTTGATTACATTTGATAACATTTATTTTTTTTATGATTTATTTATTTTTTTTACACCCACTCATTGTCCCAGTAATTGACACAGCCAGTTTTTCATTTTATTAGTAATTGACCCCCTATGCTCCAGTGTTTGACACTGCTAGTTACTCATTTTACCAGTTATTAGCACCCAGCGTTTGAAATAAAATGTTAAAATTCTTATATGTGAAATATATGATTTTAATATTTTACTTATTCATTAATTATCTCGGGATAAATATCAATTACTGGAGCATGAAATTCACTGGAGCATCTACCCTATATATATATATATATAGAGAGAGAGAGAAACTGAAAATTTCCACTCATTTTATTAATGAGATTTTTTTTAAAGCTACTGTAAGATGTATGTACTACTACGCAGATGTACTGCGGGGGAAATGTCTAGTTATCATTATTATTATGCAGTGACAGTTTTTAGTCTTTCTCTGTCTGTTGTACAGTAGCTGTAAATCAAATAAACAGTTTTTATTATTATTATAATATCTCAGGCAGATTGGCAGATTATTATTATTATTATTATTAGAAAGATGATTTAATTGTGATGTATTTATCTAAGCTTAATGAATGTATGTTCAATAGAATTAAAAAATAAATATATATATAAATAAATAATATAAGTTATTTCAGGCCAGTTTGCGTTCATATTTAAAATAATAATAATTATAATAATCTGCCAATCTTCCAATTTCCTGGTAAATTTTAAATATATTTTGACAAAAGTAAAAATTTAGCTATATTTAGTGGTTGAACTCAGAATCCAAAAATTTCTGAATTTGGGTGAAAATTAACGATTTTATGGAGATGACTTTTCTTAATTTTTTAAAATGTAATTTTCTGCAGGCTACTTTGCATTGATAATTTAAAATTTGTCAGCTGTCAATCTTCAACTATTCAAGTCTTGTTAGTTGATAATTAATTTTTTTTAGAATATAATAATGTTTTTTTTTTTTTTTTTTTTTTTTTTAATCGAAAATTTTAAACAATTTTCAAAAAAAATATTTTTTTTTAAATTAGGATTTCACAGTCAAAATATAGATAGATTTGCTTGAAAATTTATAATTTTATTCAAAAATAATGTTTAATTCAATTTTTGGTAAGCTTTGTGTTCATATTTCTTCCTATTAAAAATTACATACTTTAGACAAAGTGATATTTAATTAAATTCAAGATCGAGGATTTTTATAAAGCTTTTATATTTCTTAATATTCAGATGATGTAAGAATAACTTGAGCAAAACATCTTTTTGAAATTATTAATCTGCTGTATAAAATGAACAAGATTCGGTAGTGTTTCCGTCTTGATTATCTATTGCTTTAGCAGTGTTACAGAATTATCAAATTTCTTATACACCTTTACGTTAAACACGGATAAAAAACAACGTTACACTTAAATAAAGCTATTCATTTCACTTTATCATGAATTTCATAAACTCTCAGAAATGGAGAACCAAATTTCAAGAAATTTTCTTTAATTTTCACGAAACCGTTTCCAGGGAAATACTCCGAGCGAATATTTCGTCAGATTGAGAAAATTACTTTCGTCACTTGTTTGAACATACGAATTTCGTCAAAAGTAAAGATACATTTTTTCGATTTTTATTAAAATCACACAATAAACTGTGGAAGAAAATCATATTTATTGAAATTTTATTTTTCCGACTGAGTGAAAATAATGCCTGGACCGGGAGTCGAACCCCGGATCTTTGACTTACAAGGTCAAGGCTCTACCAATTGAGCTATCCAGGCCGACAAACCGGTCAGCATTACTCACTCAGACAACCTTTAGGCAGAAACATCTCTGGTCTATCATGTAGATAGCTCGACAGAAATAAGCCGCAGGAAAAGGAAAACACCATTAATTAATGGGAGAAAGAAATACAATTTTTATTAAAATCACACAATAAACTGTGGAAGAAAATCATATTTATTGAAATTTTATTTTTCCGACTGAGTGAAAATAATGCCTGGACCGGGAGTCGAACCCCGGATCTTTGACTTTCCTGCGGCTTATTTCTGTCGAGCTATCTACATGATAGACCAGAGATGTTTCTGCCTAAAGGTTGTCTGAGTGAGTAATGCTGACCGGTTTGTCGGCCTGGATAGCTCAATTGGTAGAGCCTTGACCTTGTAAGTCAAAGATCCGGGGTTCGACTCCCGGTCCAGGCATTATTTTCACTCAGTCAGAAAAATAAAATTTCAATAAATACATTTTTTCGTCCTAGTTTCGTGATACAGAATAAAATTCAAATTATAGAATTATAAAATTACCTGCAAGTTCGTTGTTTTAGACATAAAATTCTAATCATATTTAATGAAAATATAAATAAAACAGAGCAAACAAATAAAAGTCATTTGGGCATTTATTTGACAGCTTTGAGATATATAGTTACAATGACTTATGTCTCAATTGATCCATACTTTTACAGAAATTCACAGAAACAAGTGCACACAATATTTTGTAGACATAGGACATCAAAAACACCCATGCCCGCACCGGGATTCGAAACAGAGATCATAAATGATAATATATTTGTAGTAAATTATAATAAATTATGAAATACTTATTACAATATATTATAAATTAAAAACTTTAAATTGAAATCTATTATAATAATAAAATAAAAGATTTGTCTGTCTGTCCGTCTGTCTGTCTGTCTGTTCTTCTATACGTTCAGCCCCTATTGAATGCAGAAGTACAAAAATTGACATACGGATGCTCAGGAGCCTTTCCGAGGGGCTCGTGAAAACAGAATTTAAAAATTTTAATTAGTTTCGGAGATATTAATTAAAACGTCGACCCATGTCGATCGAAAAAATTACCAAAAATCCACGGCTAATTGCTAAAAAGAGGCATACTATCAGCAGACGATTTTTTCCGCTGTCTGGGACAGAAACAAAAAAACTGGAAATCATTAATGTCACATGATCTTGAACTGGGGTAAAAAATTGCAAATTTCACAATTCTTCAAATTTTCTTTTTCGCATACAACACTTAATATACAACCTATGCAGCACAAAAGCAACCTGCAGTTCAAATTTCATCAATTTTAGTTAATAAACAAAGAAGTTACATTTTAATTGCAAAATTTTATTCTAACACGACTACCGTGGTATATGTAGGTTTTGGGGGGCCTAAAAAATATTTATTTTTCTTTTACTTTCCATTAACCGACTGCCGTAGGTAATGGAATTAGAGATTTCACATGATTTATATGTTTTAGAATGTTTATGATAAAATTATTTTTGATACATCATTCGAAAGATACTTTAAAGTACTTTTATATTATCGAAAGTGGGATTCGAGATTTCAACTGACTTACACGTTTTGAGGTCTCCTGAATCGTTTTTCTTTTGTATCTCAGGTACTAATTAAACTGATTTCATAAGTAATACATCATTTGAAAGCTTTGTTGATTTGGAATCGAACAGTAGATTACAGAAATTTCTGCCGCCAGATGGCGCTGTAATATTTTAAAATTTCAATATTTGAAATTCTAATTATGATTAAATTATTTTTAATACATCATTCGAAAGACATTTTAAGTACTTTTATATTATCGAAAGTGGAAAATTCGAGATTTCACCCGATTTACATGCTTAGGGGTGTCTTGATTAGGTTTTCTTTTCCATCTCAGCTAACTGAGTTAGACCGTTCGAAATTGGTATACGTAGCTTAATTAGAAGGGGCTGGAAGGGTGGGGAAGGAATAGGCGTGCGCAGCACGCACAGGACTGCGCTGCCGATAGCAGTTGGGACCCGTTTCGACTTTTTACCCGATGATAAAAGATTTTTTACATTTTCTTTTCTTAAGAATAAAAGTTTGATTCCATAAGGAATATGTGCGAGCAGCGCACATGGGTTTGGGACCCGGTGCGAGTTTACCCGATGATAAATGATTTTTTTTTTCTTCTTAATAGTAATAGTTTGAGTTGAGAAGGAATATACGTGCACAGCGCACGTATATCCTCACACGTGCGCGCGCAACGCGCATGGGTCTGAGCTGCCCAAGGCAGAGGGTCCCGGTGAGAGTTTTTACCCGATCAGAAAATATATATTTTTTAAATTCCTTTTCTTAAAAATAAAAGTTTAGGAGTAATAATATGGAATTTTGAGAAATCATAAGGGTGGTGAAGGCATACACGCGAGCAGCGCTCATATATATATATATATATACAGTCGTTCGCGCGCATCGCGCACGGGTTTATGTTGCCGAAGGCAGTGGGGACTCTGCGCGACATTTTTCCCGATCAGAATTTTCTTTTTTTTTTGCTCTTTTTTTTTTTTTTTTTTTTTTTCACATGATAAAAAATTGTGATTCATTTAAAAATAGTGACCAGCGAAGCGGACGTAGCCTGCTACTATACATTAAATTAAAATATATAAAAATTAAAATATGTATTTATAATGTATTGATTATATATATATATATATATATATATATATATATATATATATATATGGCTTTAAAGCCAAAGAAGAATATACGACTACGTTTCATTTTATGCGAATCTCGACTTTGAATTTTACATTAAAATTAGAATATCTGTAATTAAGTGTTTCAAATAAGATTAACGATTTATATTCCTAAATCTAACTTGATTAGAATTTCATTGAGATAATATCAATAAAACATGCATTAGATTCAATGAGAATAAATTTAATCTACTCACCCCTCTGCCAGAATCCGGTTAGAATTAAATTCTAACAATTCTTACAATTAAATTCATACAATTATGCCTCCCACTCGCAATAAATTTTCTGAATCAATAAAAACATTAAGAGATTTTAATTTACTATTGTTTGCAACGGTTTGTCTGCGCTGCTAAAGGGCGATTTCTGAGGCAAAGGACCTTTGTTGGACGACTTTAATAAAAGTTTTTCTAGCCTCTGAAATTACTTGAACTGATAATGGTCCTTTCAACTTTGTAGTCTTACGAGTATTGGTTATGAATGGCTTAATAAATGCCACTACGCGAAAAAGTTTTGTACTCGAATAAATTTTAAAAACTAAATCCTCTATCACGAATTCATTTGGTTTGACTCTATTAGTCCACAACTGGATATTGGGCTGATGTCGAAATCTTTGAATCGTGATCTTCTGCCAACTAGACCCAGACAACCAAAGGTCAAAGTCTTTTAATTTTAAAATACGTTGGGATGTATCTGAATTCGAAAGTTACGGGGTTGTTGACTTTAAAAGCTCTGGGTCTTGAACTGGAACTTCCTCGGGGTTCCGCTTGGTCAAAGTTTTACGTTGGGATTAATCCGGATTCGAAAGTTCCGGGGTTGTTCACTTTAAATGCTCTGGATCTTGAACTAGAGCTTCCTCGGGGTTGCGCTTGGTCGAGGTTTTACGTTGAGAATCATCCGGATTCGAAAGTTCCGGGATTGTTGACTTTAAAAGCTCTGGGTCATGAAATAGAGCTTCCTCGGATTTGCGCTTGGTCGAGGTTTTAAGTAATACGTTGGCCTCGTCTTCACCACCCTTAGAAGATATTATTGGCTCTTTATCAAAAAATGAAATCCTGTTTAAACAGTGTAGAGTATTGCTACAAGTGGCTTCTGGCTGAATTCCAGCCTTTGAGATGGGGCCATTTAAAAGATATCCGAGTGAACTGGGAATAGCAGAGGGTTCTTCTGGTTTCCCGTGTACTGGCCTTATACTAATTAATGATGAGAAAATATCTACGCCTAATAATGCATCAATAGGTTTTGGCTTGGAGAAATTATAGTCGGCTAGTTTTAGAATTTTGTGTGAGGCCAAGACGTCTTCCTCACCCGGAAATTCGGCAGAGGGGCAGTAACCCTATTTACTACTAGTGCGTTCAAATTTTTATACTCGTTAGAGAAATATGGCGAGAATAAAAACTCCGTGAAATTTAAAACAGTTTCTGCTGACATACCGTGTTTTTCTACAATTCGATGAAAATGCCAAACAAAGGCAAATTTAGCTTCTCAACGCATTCTTTTGTTATGAGGCTATTTTGTGAGGCACTATCAACTAACGCCCGACATTGAATAATTTTACCGTTAGGTGACCTAACCTTTATAAGGGCAGTAGACAACAAAACGTTTTGATGATTGAATTTAAAATTCGACTGTGCACTATTTGACACAGATGTAGTAACAAGGCCACCTCCTGCAGAATTCTGTGTATAAATGTGAAGAAGAGTGTGATGTGAACCTGCACATACCTTACATTTAATATTAATTCTATATTGTCGCACATGATGGTTAGCTCGCAAACAATTTTCACATAATGATTTAGATTTAACCAAGTCCCATCGTTCATGAACATTAATTTCATTGAATTTTGGACATTTGAATAATTGATGTACTTGAGAGCAGGTGATGCATTTATTTTCTTTGACTATTATTGAATTATTTACGCAAGATATTTTAACACTACTACCTTCGACTGGTTTCTTAAACATCCCTGGTTTATTTTCGAGTTTTATTTGACTCGACGCCTCTCTCTCAGTGAATGTACGAAACGAGTTTAAATCGGGAATAGTTTGCGTATTTTCTAGACTGAGCTCCCACCTATGCCTAACGGATGAATCCAATTTTTAAATCTTGAAATTTATAAGAATAAGATCGCTAAGAGGATTCGATTCCAATTCGAGGGTGGATAAATTTCGCACCGCTTCTTTACAAGAATCTATTAAATTGAAGAATGATTTAGGGTCATCCGCTTTGTTTTCTTTTACCGAAAAGATTTCATTTATTTCAGTTATAGCTAATTGGCGTTTATTCTCATAGCGCTGACTAAGTATTTCCCAACAGTGTTTAAGAATTTCTAATTGTAAAGCAAATCCACGAATAAGTTTTGATGCACTATCTTTTACACACGATTGGAGGTATTGTAGCTTTTCAACCTCACTAAGGCTGTCATTATCCAAAACAGATGATTTAAATAAACTTCTAAATGACAACCAAGATTCATTATCTCCATTAAAAAAAAGGTATCTCAAGTTTTGGAAGGCTAATATGTGAATTAACAGAAGTCCCTGGTTTGGTAAGTACATCATTATTGACATTAGGTGTATTTGATTGTTATTTACTTTCTAATACTACTGATAATTCTAACAGAATGTCCCGATATTTTAACACTTCTTCAAAGTTTTCATCGTTTTCCTCTTCGGAAAAATTTGTAACTATTACCTCGATATTCAGTTCCAATGCATTTACCTTATCTTTTAGGATCTTTAATCTGGCTTGATCCCCACTATCTCAAACATTGACTTTCGATTTTATAAAGTCTATCTCCTAAATAACATTTTCAAATTTTATCATTTCATTAAATTTTTGGAAAAGCGCGTTCTGTTCTGCTTCATTTGTTTTTGTACGAACCTTTCTACCCATTTTTGAGCAAAACTAATTACAAATAATTAAATATAGATATAAATTAATCGATTGAATTAAATTATTATTCTGCAGATCAGGAAGTAAAATATGAAAAAAAATAAGAACAAATGAAAAGGAAACAAACACATATAAAATGGATTTTTTTTTTTTTTTTTTACTGAAATAAATAATTTATTAAAATAATAAATGCAATTTTTGTTTATTCACACTTAAATTTATTCAACAATTATTTAATATGAATTTTTGTTTCTTGAATCCTAAACCAAAACTATTACGTTTCAAAACGAAACTAAGTACAAACCAAAAGTAAACAGTGCTTTGAATTACGTATTATTTAAGAACAATTTAATTTAACTCCATTTATTAATGATTTATTTCAACAAACTCATTTTAACTTCCCTTAAACTCTAATACAGTTCTTACTCAGAGTATTTTATAGGATGTAAACAATTAATTTTTTTTCAATTTTCAATTACTTTTAATTTAACGAATTATAGATAATTATCTAATTAATAGATAATTGATTCTCCGTATCGGCGGACCAGTAATGGCTATAAAGCCAGAGAATAATATACGACTATGTTTCATTTTATGCGAATGTCGACATTGAATTTTACATTCAAATTAGAATATCTGTAATTAAGAATTTCAAATAAGATTAACGATTTAAATTCCTAAATCTGAATTTATTAGAACTTCATTTAGATAATATCAATGAAGCATGCATTAGAATCAATGAGAATAAATTTAATCTACTCACCCCTCTGCCAGAATCCGGTTAGAATTAAATACAAGAGCTCACACACAAACTTAGTAGACTAGTATTACTTCTACGAATAACTTTAATTTATACATGACTTAAACTTACTTTATGTAAGTTGTATAAATAGATTGAATTAAGACGAATAACATTATTATTATTTCGAATAAGTTTGGATTTGAATGTTCAAGGTGCCACGCACCCTAACTCTAGAGATATTTCGGGAACACTAACAAAACACACCTGCGCAGAGGAGTCGGATAAAGTTCCTTTTTTGCGCAAGATTTGAAGAAGCAGAAAACCAAAGTTATTGTTTGGTGCTGCCATCTCTGTTCAATGATAACAGTTAGCAGTTATTTTGCAAATCGAGATTCCCCTGCAATATATATTATAACTTTATAGTGGCTTGATAGGAAAGGATTGTAGGATATTAGCTTAGATTACACCGTGTCCCAAAAGTTTAGACAATCAATAAAATTTGCATTAACATAAAAAGTAATAAAGTAAAATTAAAATTCATAAGATAGGTAATCAATAAAAACAGTTTTGCTGATATACACATATAAAATATGATCAAAGGTTTGAAATTATAAAATGCACATTAAATTATCTAAAAATGTGCTGTCCCAAAAGTATAGACACATGTAAGTGTTTTTGGTTTTACATTTAAAAAAATAACTAAAAACTTACTTTTAATATTGAATTGTATTGCCACGACACTTTATAACATCAAATACACGTTGTTTCATAGAATTAATTAAGCATTGTAGAACAGAAGGAGATATTTCATACCACGCTTTGTCAATTGCAGTTTTTAAGTCATTTACACATATAAATTGCTTTTCATTTTCATATATTTTACAAGACGAGGGGTCCTATATGTTCTCCATGGTATTCAAAACCGGATTAAGTGCTGGCCAGTCTAATGGTGTGGTACTAAGAAAGTCCTCCTCCCACTATTCCATTTAGCAATCCCTAAGAATCAGGTTGAAGTTGAAGCTGATTCAATCTTCCAACTCACTGAGTTCATGGGAACAGACGTCACTATCGAGTTGTACAAGGGCAAAAAAGGGCCCTCTCTAAGTTATAATAGCCAGGGCTACTTTCACTCAGCTCTCTCATGCAACCTTGCTCCCCGGTGTGTAAAATGCGCCGGTGAGCATACTTCCAAAAATTGTAGCAAGCCCTTTGCTGCGCCCTGCAAGTGTGCACATTGTGAAGGTGCCCATCCGGCTAATTTCCGGAACTGCCCTAAGTTCCATACCCAAAATTTTAAACACGCTAAACCAAAGCGTAAGCCCCAGGAAGTCACAGAGACACCCAAACCCCAAAGTTTTTCAGAGTAGGAAGGTGGAACAGTCCTGCAGTTTAGCAGGGGCTGCCTCAGGGCACAACGAGTGCTTAGCCCCGCCCCCGGTCAAATTGACCAATCAAAATTCTTCGGTCCCAGCAGACGCAAGTTCGGAAACCGAATTTCTAAATTACGTCATGACTTGAGAAAAAAGTCATGACAAAAAATTAATTGTTAAGGCCTGGAAAGAGGCTCTTCCAAAAATTCGTGATGCGTCCACGAACATGGATAAAATATTTTTGTTGTACGAGAGTTTAATAACTCTTGAGGGCTAGGGTTCCCCCCCCCCCCGTTTCTCATTTCCGCATTTTTTTCACCTTCACCCCCAACGGGAATCTGAATTCTTGTTTTACGCTTGGTTTCTGGAACGCCAATGGCCTCCGGAGGCAAGCGTCTGAGTTTAAAGATTTTGTTTATAATAATAATTTAGATATTATCTTGGCTAGTGAAACCCACTTTTCCCAGGGTAATTTCACCAAAGTTGCAAATTATAAATTATACAATGTTGACAGGCTTTATAATGGCAACTTTTCTGGCAGCACTGCTATTTATCTTAAGAGCGGCTTCAATGCTACTTTCATTTAAGTCCCAAATCTAAATTCCATTGAAGCTACGCCTATTATTTTGGACTTTCCCAATATTCCAAAATTACTCATTGCAGCAGTATGTATTCCTCCTAATAATGTAAGGAACGACCTGCTCGAGCGAGAACTTTCCCATCTCACTAATCTTTATTCCAATTTTATTATTGCGGGTGACTTTAATGCCAAGCATTTGACTTGGAACTGCACCTCTAATAATCGTAGAGGAAATATCATCAGAAGGTGGGTAGATCAAAATCATGCTCAAATTATAGCCTACCCTGTACCCACCTCAACCAGAAGTAATAATGTTATATATTTTGCTATCACCGGCAATTTCCCTTATAACTTTAGCATTCAAACACTACACGAGCTCAACTCTGACCATCTGCCTGTAATTGTCAGTTTCCGGACTGATAATTATTTTTTGGATTTACCTGCGGCTCTCACCACTAGGTGGAGCCACTTAACGGAGATCCTGGCTGACACACCGCCGCCCTCAATTATTCCATCTAATAAGTCTGAAGCTGAGAGTGCTATCAGTATGCTTGAGGAAAAACCTCAAGATGCATTTAGCAATAGCTCAGTTCCTAGAAAGAGGGTTGGTAATTATTTCCGGTGACCTGACGATATCAGACAGATGGTTAGAGAACGAAATCGTGCTCGCAAACTCTGGCAGGTCAATAGGTCCCCGTATTTTAGGAGCAGGTTTAATATGCTTGCTAGGAGGACTAAAGCTGCAATTCTGGAGTACAGTAAAACTCACTACAACAACTTTGTCGAAAGCCTTTCGACTAAAGACAACACAATTTGGAAGCATTCTTCCCGTATTCGTAGGCTTCAAACACGCAAACACGTAGGCAACACGACAGCCCCAACGGAATGGCAGTTACTAACACTGAAAAGGCTGAGGCAATTGCTCTTAGTCTTAGAAGCCAGTTTTCACCTCACCACGATCTTAAATCCTAGGAATCCTCTAAATCCTAGGATTGCTACCATAGTTGATAATAGTGTCAATAGCTTGCTTAACAAAAATACCACAAATACTCTAAAATTAACTACTCCATGTGAAATTATCAACTATGTCTCTGGTCTTAAAAAGAACAAGGCCCCGGGCAGGGATATTATAACCACTAATATACTTATTAACCTCCCCCTCAATTTTGTTTTTTATATAGCTTTTTTAATTAACCGCATGCTTATTTTAAATATCTTCCCTGATAGCTGGAAAGCCAGCGTAATCATTCCAATTCCGAAGGGAGGTGAAACGAATGCGTATATGCCGGAAAGCTACCGGCCAATTTCTCTTCTCAGTTGCATGTCGAAGATCTATGAATATGTTCTTGTAAAGCGCTTGAATTACTGAATCTCATGACGTTATAATGCCGGAGCAATTCGGATTTCGTCCGAAACACTCCACTCAACATCAATTATGGAGAGTCTGTGAAATTATTCATGACGGACTTCAAAATGGGGTCACTGGAATTATATTCTTAGATGTTCAGAAAGATTTTGATAAGGTATGACATGACGGCCTTATCCACAAACTAATTTCCATCGGTCTTCCAGACCAAATAACTAAAATATTGCATGACTATCTCAACAATAGAACCTTTTCTGTTAAATTCGGTAATTCTTATTCTAATCCTTCGCCCATTTTTAGTTCTGTCCCTCAGGGTTCCTTGCTAGGTCCCTTTCTTTTTAATATTTACGTCAATGACATGCTGAAAGATCCGGATGTCAAATTAGCGACTTTCGCTGACGATGCTGCCATCTGTTGTCACAAATGCACAACAAATGCCGTTTTCGAAGTACTCCAGACTTATTTAAATAAATTTTCGATCTGGTTAAGAAAATGGAGAATCAAAGTTAATAACTCCAAAAGTGCCGCCATTTACTTCGCCAATAAAAAATATGACACCTCCACTAACTTCTTACTTAATAATCAGTCGATACCCTGGGAACTTTCCTATAAATACCTAGAAATTTACCTAGATTCCAAATTAACATGGTCTCGTCACATTTCAGAATCTCTGATAAAAGCTGACAAGGCCGCAAAAGCCCTTCACTCCCTTTTAGCTTATAATAGCCGCATGTCTCTTAAGAATAAATTATTATTATACAAATCTATGATTCTACCGATCATTACCTACGGGTGCATGATCTATGGTTCTGCTGCTAAAACTCAGTTAAGAAAAACTCAGATATTCCAAAATAATCTTTTACGTAGGTTTGTTCATGCTACTCGTTATGCCCGCAATGATGCTATTCACCGAGATCTTCGAATTAGGCCAATCTTTGCCGAAATTCGAAAACTTACGATGAAGTTTCACGGATCTGTTCCCAATGTTGTGATCTGTTAGACTCTATTCATCGCTACGATCCTGGAGTCGGTCATGGAAAAAAACGACCCTTAGCTATTTTAACTAGGGGAATCGACTTTCTGCCCGTCTCTAAGAAGAGTAGAATTATTACGTCTGGAGTTACATAACAGTGTATTTCCTCACAAAATTATTTTTCTCCCTAGAGCAAACGAAATGTTTCTCTAGAGTTGGCTTACCCTAGCATCAGGCTTATGAACTGTATTTTTTTTACAGACGCGATGTCCACCTTTCTACTTATGAATTCCTCTCTATTTTTTTTTTTTTTTTTTTCGTCTTCCTCTCAAAATTATGAACTGCCGGTTATATATTTTATTATTTGGCTATTTTTAATACGTTTTTTCGTTTTTATTATTTTTTGTTAGTTCTGTTTGCTGACTTCTGACGGGATGTCCTAACGCGGTCTCTGATTGGTCTGGGCCTTGCGCTCTGATTGGTCGGGTCGCCCTGGACACAATTCCGTCGTTTTTAGCTCAAACGTTTTCAGAGAGGATTGAGAATAACTTGGTGTTTGCTGTTTGGTCCACGGATCCACCTCAGAACATAGTTTCTGGATGGAAACCGAGATTCGATCTGAAACACTGCATTTTATTTCTCTTTAATCCTACTCTGAATTTTATTTTTAGTTCTTGTTAGAATTCTTAGGAAAAAAATGTATGGCTCCCTTTTTTTTATTATTAATTGCGGAACTCCGAGCGATTTCCTGTGCCCCTTTGGGCGCCCTGCTCAGCTCTATATTACTTTTCGCCGTCCAGACTGTCTTCGTCAACGCACGCAGCAGTTTTCTGCTGCACTTATATTTTTAAAGGAGATTTTAATTTAATATATTTATTTTATTTTATTTTATTTATTTATTTATTTATCTTTAAATCTGCTGCTGCTTCACTCAGATTAATTTCTCTGCTAATGCGGGGGAGTTTCCGAGACTAAATTCTAAATTTATTTTTTAATTAAAAAGCCTTCGGCTTTTTAATTTTTTCTTTTCTGTAAATTCTTTTTTATGTTTTTGGCACTTTCGATGGAGGTAAGCAACGGTTGCGACCGATTGCAGGTACTCCGAAGCATCTACGTTGACGTTGACGTTGAGTGTGGTACTGTTTTGCATAAACCACGTTTTTGTTGATCTGGAGGTATGGATGGATGCTCCATCTTGTTGGAAAACACAGTCCTTTCCTGTTAGCAAATCCATAATTGGCAGTAAATTTGTGCGTAAAATAACCTGATAATCCTCCGATTTCATTTTTCTGCCGGTAAATCCCAAATGTTTCCCCGATGAAACAAAACACACCCCCAGGTCATTACGGATCCTCCGCTTTATTGCCTGCTGAAACAGTTCTTTGGTTATTTTCTTAGATCATACTAGTAAGATTTATAACCATCAGTTCCGTCCAAATTCCATTTCTTTTCGTGACAGAAAGCCACTTTCCACCGTATGACATATTCTTTCTAGCCTACTTTAGACGTGCAACTTTATGTTTCTGTTCTAAGCAAGGTTTTGCTTTCATTCTCCTGTAACAATGTGTTTTGAAGCTTTAATTCTTCTGTGTATAGTACTTTTTGGAATTCTGGAAGTTGATGCAATTGCACGCACAGATCAATTATAAACTGAAGCCTTTTTAATAACATTCTATCATCACGTAACGTTTTTTTTTTTTTTTTTTTTGTGGTCTTCTGACTCGCTTTCGAGTATTCCATGTTCCACCTGATCTCAAAACTCTATAAATACTGCTCAAGGATCTCTTTATTCTTCTCGATATTTGTACACGATTTTGTCCTTGCGCTTTTAACTGTAAAATATTAATAATTTCATCTTTAGAAATGTCTTTGGAACGTGGCATTTTTATCAGAATACGCAGGAAACGTCTTTCGCGAATCACAAACAAAGCAATACATGGAACTCATTAAATTACTATGCTAAAAATATAGCAGACAATATTTCAATTAAAGGGAAAAATTATTCTGCATTTATAGAAGCAGACTACAATAAAAATATTTTATTCTGTGAACAAAAATATAAAAAGAAACATGTAATGCTGTATTGTGTCTATACTTTTGGGACAGCACATTTTTATATAATTTAATGTACATTTTATAATTTCAAACATTTGATCATAATTTATATATGTATATCAGAAAAACTGTTTTTATCTATTACCTGTGTCACGAATTTTAATTGTACCTTATTACTTTTCATGTTAATGCAAATTTTATTGATTGTCTAAACTTTTGGAACACGGTGTATTTATGCACACACAGACACGTAGACTATCAGCTAAACACACGATTTTTGGTTTCAAGGGATTTTTAGTTACAAAATCATGGCAAAAACTCCCATTTAAAAAATTCAATCCCAAAACAATACTTAATTCCCATATACATATAAGGTAAGTTAAAAATGGATTTAAACAACGGATATTTATAAAAAGATATATGAATTTTTATCTCTAAAAACAGTTTTTGTTTTCTTTGTAGTCTGAAAAATCCCAAAAGTAAAGATATAAATGCTATCAGAAGACAGATAAAATGAGAAGTGATGAATATATTTTTTTATATCAGGTATACGCCAAATTGATTTGGTTGTTTGCTTTTGGCAACAATCAGATGATACTATTGAAAAACTACATTTGACTTTAATTTCGTAATAAGTTAAGATAAACTATTTTATTATTTATTTACTTTCTTATTTATTATTATAATTATAATTTTATTTATTTATTTATTTTGACGAATAATATGAGTATATATATATATACACACTATGTATATATACACACATTTTTTTATTACGTTTTTTATAAAATTTAAACCGTATAAGCAACAATTTGGCAACCGTGTAAACAACAGTGTTTGTATCCGATATTTCTTTCTTTCTACCAAATGTTTGGATGAGTACTTTTTTTTTTTTTTTAATTATTATTATTATTATTATTATTATTTATGTAAAGGGTTTTACATACAGAAAACAGTACTGTGCAAAAAATATGGTATGAAAAGAAGTTTTGTACTGACAATGCTGCAGAATAAATTAATAAATTAAAAATGTTACCAAATATGCTTGTAAACATTTATTTTAATAAGTTGAAGTCAGTTGAAGTCAGAGAATTTTTTTTTCTTTCCAGCAGTGCTTTCTTTCGATAAATAAATAATTATTTTTATATTTACTAGAAATTCCCCCTCCACTAGAGGAATACTTTTGCAGATCGAATTAAAATGCACTAATGTCTTCTATTTTCATGAATTTTTAATTTATTTACAAGTTTATACGTCACGAAAAAATATAAAATAAAGTAAAGAAATAAAGAAATAAAAGATAAAAAATGCATTGATTTAATGTACAGACAACTGAAATAATCTTAATATAAATAAAAGTCATTGTTTGTATGTGTGTGAGAATTTCATACACATTCTCCCAAAACCCTGTGTTGATTTGAACCAAACTTATTCCCAAAGTTAATACTTATGACCATAATTGGAATACTCTGGGTACTTCAAATTTCTAGCGCATGCGCAATTAGAGAGGATTACGAAGAATACTTTTAAAACCATACTTTTGTAGATTATTGTATTGTATTCAATATTATTGTAGCTAGAAACTGCAAATTCGATGGGTAAGTTACTTCCTAAGTTGAGGGTTATAAAAATTCAAAGTTAAAAAATGGCGCGAAATTATTAAAAGAAACATTCTAAAATTACGCTTTCGTCAAAATTTCATGCTTGCGGCTTGAAAATTTTACTGTGAATACATAAAGAATAATGTAGATGATGAATAATTAGGACTTAATGTTTTAATATAATACACTTCAATTTACAGTCCAATTTACTTAAAATGAATATTCACGGTTGATGAATTCATGAATAAATATTTCTAAATTGAAATTTCGTGGTCTATGGAGTTGTGCTGCGATTAATATTGTCACTTGATACAGCTGCGTTTGCAGACTCGGTGACTTGGCCAACGAATATCATGTGAGAAATGCCTAGCTGGTTGTCAGCCAGGGTAGCTCAGTGGTAGAGCATCCGTGAGTTAAGCGGAGGTGCCCGGGTTCGATTCCCGGCTCTTGTATTTTTCACATAGTTGGTAAATAAAAAAATATCGACCTTTATACTCCAATTTACTTAAAATGAATAGTCATGTTTGATGAATTCCTGAATAAATATTTCTAAATTTAAATATATCACTTTTTGATATTTTAATCTCTATAATTATTTGACGGCTGAAAAAAAAAATCCTTTATTAATGAACTTTAATATGTAACTAGTAATTTTTGGTAACAATTAGTAACAATTTCGTAGGTAATGAAGAAATAAAATTATGCAAAGTCTTAATTTTAATATACATTATGCATCATTTTCTTTTCTTAATGATTTAAAATAATTATACATAGAACACAAGGTGTATAGAATTGACTTTAAATAACAGAAATTTACGATAACTTTCCTTTTAAAAAGGGAAAAGAAGAAATTTTGTTCATAGCATAATCATTTTATTTCACCCTTTCATCCGCAGTAATGCCCCATTGCTTTCGTAAATGCAGTATATCATAAACATACAGCTGGTTGTCAGCCAGGGTAGCTCAGTGGTAGAGCATCCGTGAGTTAAGCGGAGGTGCCCGGGTTCGATTCCCGGCTCTGGTATTTTTCACATAGTTGGTAAATAAAAAAATATCGACCTTTATACTCCAATTTACTTAAAATGAATAGTCATGTTTGATGAATTCCTGAATAAATATTTCTAAATTTAAATATATCACTTTTTGATATTTTAATCTCCACAATTATTTGACGGCTGAAAAAAAAAATCCTTTATTAATGAACTTTAATATGTAACTAGTAATTTTTGGTAACAATTAGTAACAATTTTGTAGGTAATGAAGAAATAAAATTATGCAAAGTCTTAATTTTAATATACATTATGCATCATTTTCTTTTCTTAATGATTTAAAATAATTATACATAGAACACAAGGTGTATAGAATTGACTTTAAATAACAGAAATTTACGATAACTTTCCTTTTAAAAAAGGAAAAGAAGAAATTTTGTTCATAGCATAATCATTTTATTTCACCCTTTCATCCGCAGTAATGCCCCATTGCTTTCGTAAATGCAGTATATCATAAACATACAATTTTTGTTATACAACATTAAATAAAACGTAATACTTCAATGCCTTTAACGACACAAATGTTTTGGCTTTTAGAAAAAAAAAATGTAGTATGACAGAATGGAAATAATAAAATGCAAAACAGCAATAAATTCCATTTACGTAAGCAACTCGCATATTTCTGTGGCTTGATGAAGCAGCAAATGTTCCATACGATAATATCCGAGCAAAGGGTCATGTGATAAGCCAGTCACGTATAAATGATACTTTACTCTTTATAGTCACCCAATCACTTTTTATGTACGACACGCACAATTTGCGATTCTTTTTCTTCTCTTTTTACAATAAATTTAAATATCAACTGCATGTTGTAAGTAAATCTGTTGCTGAAAAAAAAGTAGCATTGCTGATAATTTACTTTAAAAATGTCTTTATTTTTTTATATATATAAAGGAAAATTTAAGAAAAAAAAATATTTTAATTAATATTCTTTTTTAAATTGCGATGCAAGTAAATAAATTATTTACTTATTTTTATATTTGATAATCTGTTGTTTTATTATTTATTCATTTTCTGTTACGAAGACAACATTGAATTTTTGCATAAAATTTTTCATATATTTTATACCTCTTAGTGAAATGTTTGGTGTATTTTTCGGTGTAATAATCTTTGAAAATTATTTAACTGCAAAACAATGTTTATGCAACTTCCCTTTTATTTTTTAAACGTACCTTTCAAAGTATTTAAAATAGGTGAATGTTAGGAATCTTATTTTTTTAATAAGGTCTGAAATTTGTAACAGTTTCAAGATTAAAAATTTTAGACATCCTCGAAAACTAATTAATAAGGAAACAAGAACGAAAATTCATGTGGTATATAGATTATTCACGCTTTGAACCAGTATGCACTTGTTTCATCATTAACTTTCACTGTAGTTTGCCTACGAAATCACACAATGGAAAGACAGAATATCATAAAAATAGACAAATGTGTCAACTTAATTTAAAAATCGTTGTAAAATGTTAAAATTCTTAATAAAAAGAGAAATTCAATTTCTTACAATAAACCTTAATGTGTCTGAATATTTTAGTGTAGCCCTGTAGATCTTGATGTTAATATACAGTCGGTAACAAAAATCTCCGAACACTAGCGAAAATTCCTACATAAAAAAAGTACACTTAATACAGTTTTGTTAAATAAATTCTTCTCGAATCCTGTTCTTAGTCAGTCAAAAAAAACAGGATTCGACAAGGATTTATTTAATAAAACGGTATTAAGTGTACTTTTCTTTACATAGAAATTTTTTCTAGCGTTCGGAGACTTTTGTTACCGACTGTACCGTATTCTATAGAAAACATGTTTTTAGCGTATGAATAATTCATGTCAATTGCACTAAGATTTGTGTCATACAAAGTTTACTTTCTTCTATATTCAATAGAAGAAAGTATTGGATTCGTAAAAATTTTCGACCTCATGTTTTTGATGGATTTACACGTTTTGAGAGTTGTAGAACACGATTTGACCATTTTAAGAAAATGTTTGTCTGTCTGTCTGTCAGTCTGTTTGTGTGTGTGTGAGACAGCATTTTGTGGCAACTGTATCTTAGGAACTACTGCACAGAATTTCATACAAATTGGTATGTAGTTGCACCTTGACGTAAATTAGTGCCTATCAACTTTTCGTAAAAATTGTCTTACAGGTTGCGTTGCCATCCAGCTTTTTCTTAATTTTTAACATGGTGATATAGGACAAAATTTTGTATAAATGTGCATACAGAGAATTATTTTAGAGTAATCATTAGGAAATTTACATGAATTATTTATAATAGAGATAGTTAACTGGGAAAAATTTGTGTATGTGTAGTAGCCTCTTCTACCCCCCTGGAAAGTTATCGATTTTGTTTTACTTTTTACGAAAAAAAAAACCTTAGAAAAAAAATCGTAATTTTATTTATTTATTTATTTATTTTTAAACGAAATTTAACTAAACTTGGTATTTAGTTGGCCCCTGTCATAAACTGTTGCTGACTAGAATTGGGGATCAATCGCTCAACAGGAGGCGATGTGATTGTACCTTTTCTAAATTTTTAACATGGCAGTATAGGACAAAATTTCGTATGAATGAACATAATGAGAGTTATTCTTAACCTGTGATTGTAAAATTAATGTGAATTATTGATAATAGTAGTAGTTAATTAGGAAAAAATTGTGTGCATGTGGGGGCATCGCTTCCTCCCCCCCCCCACCCAGAGGGGGGGGGGGATTTCCAAGATGGGTATTTTTCGAAAGGTCTCGTTAATACTTTTAAAACGAATTTTTGAGTTATAAATATGTGATAATTTAAAACAAAGTTATAATTTTTTTTTACTTTTAACGAAAAAAAAAATTAGTTTTTTCTTTTTTTTTTTTTAATATTGTTACTGAGTGAATCTGTATAGGAAAATATAAAAGAAAGTCTTGTGGTGGCCACAACATACTAGTTTAAATATGATATTTAAGAATGACTCCCATACGACACAACCCATTATTATATATTTGGATGTTCCTGTACACAAATCATTTGTGTCATTTACACAAATTTAAAAAGAGAACATGTCATAGGTAACTTGAGTAACATACAGTGGTGGACATAAATATAAGACCACTATCTAATTTGACAAATAATGAAAGAAAAGATTCAGAGCTTAAAAAAGTTTTATAAAATATGTCAAAAACATAAATTTATTCTGTTATCACACGTAATTGTTTTACAGAAATGATATTTTTATAGATTAATAAAAAAAAAAAAATTAAAAATATATATGGACAAAATTATAAGACACCCTAACATTTTAATTAAAACACCTGCTTTTTTTTCGAAAATAATGTGCAATATGCAAATTTTCTGCATGCTGTTATGACTTCAGCAGTTAACTAAAGCAGACGATAACCGACTTCACGCATTTACAAACATGCCACGAGGCACAGAATTAAAAGAAAGTGAAATTCACGAAATATGGAGATTAAATGGAACTGGTGCTTCAATTAATAATATTTCAAAAGTTATTAAACACTCTAGATGTGCAATTAGAAATGTTTTGAAAAGAGGAATTAATGGATCGGTGATTAAAAGATCTGGACGTACTCCTTGCTTGTCCTTGAGAGACACACGCCATGTGCTTTCACTCGCTACACAGAATAAGATGACCCCTACAGGCATTAAAATTGCTTTGAAACTGAATTGTTCAAGGAAAACCATTCGCAGGCTGTTGCATAATGCTTCCTATGTGAAATATAAAAAAAAAATGAAGAAAAAAACACCGCTTCTAAGCCGGCACAAAATGGAGCGTCTAAACTTCGCTAAACAAACTATGGCCTGGACCTCCAAATGGTATTCTGTGTTATTTTCTGATGAAAAAAAGTTTAACCTGGATGGTCCTGACGGGTTTCAATATTATTGGCATGATTTACGGAAGTCTCCTCATGTACTAATAAGCCGACGAATGGGTGAAAGCTCAGTAATGGTTTGGGCTGGTTTTTCGGCTCAAGGGAAAACATATAGGGTAAGGTGGAGTAAGTGGGACCACTTTTCGGCATGATTCGACTTTAGCTCAACATAGCACCGGATGTAACAGGCCTAACAACTTAATTTTTTTTGTGGTTCATTTTCTCATATGTTGTTACTGTACCCATGGCAACCTCTAACCAAATTGGCAAATGATGAATTAAAAAAATATATATATATTTTGGGTAGTCATCGGGATGGTCCACTTGCCCCGCAAGGTGGGGTAAATGGGACCCCCCCCCTGAATTTTTTTTTACACATAACTGGTAGAGATATGGTGGGGCAAGTGGGACAATCTACATGGTTTTCTGAATCTTTGAAAAAAAAAATCACTGAAATATCTCCATTAGTTCACCCATAGCAACTTTTTCTGCACACAAGCCTGCTAAAAGAAAAAAATGTCAAATTTTCAACTTTTTACTTTACAAAGTTTAAACTAGCCTATGGCAGTATTACATGCTAGTGAATATTATATCTTGATAAATCGCTGGTAAATATGTATTTTGAAAGTCTCTTGGAAAGTGTTGGTTCATTTAGTTGCAGCACAACATCTTCTAGGAATACATCATGAATATCATTAGCTTCAGGGGGGAAAAAAGTTATTACGCATAGTTGTGTCTTTGTGCATGTATTACATGACAACTGTATCTTCATCGTTTTGCCTGTCATTTAATACCGAGCCAACATACTATTTCTTTTTTTTTTTTTTTTTTGCCTTCAAACTGGACAAAGGCATAATCCCCATTTTTAAGTACTGTGGTACTAGGTAATAGCTGATAGTTCATCTTCGGAACTTGAATCACTACTGGTGGAGTCATCCAGAGGTAAACCCTATAAATCAGTGCATATGACTATTTTTTTAACTATATTAAAGAGTTTGGGTGGGTGGCTTACTTACCCCGCCATTGTGGTGGCCCACTTACCGCAAACACGGGGCAAGTGGGCCCCCTAATTTTTTTTTCAACCTTATTAACATCATGAGTACACGATACTACAAAAAGATTCTGTGTTTTATACACTTTCAAAATATATAAAGTTTTGGTTTGTATCATGAACGGTTTGGAAGAAAAAAAAATAATTAGTACGATGGCGCGAATTACGACAGGACTGCAAATTTAAAAATCGTCACAAAAAGGCTTGTAACTTATCACACACATAAATGAAAACGGTGCCATAATGTTTTCTACATCTATTGGGGTAGGTACAGTCGGTCAAACAAAAAACGAAACACCCCCACCTATCTCATTACCTATTATCGCAGAAACATGCAGTAGGCACCAATCGTCAGGAAATTATGTCTAATTTTTTTGTATGTAGGAAAAAATTACATTGGGGGTCGTCTACATATTAAAAATGGGTCCAACTTTGAAAATTCGAATGTTAACCCACTAATTTGACGACAGAAAACGATTCTAGAGCATCAAAATAGCCTAGATATAAATTTGCACGAAGATATCAACATTGGTTCCTGAGATATTTAAGGTTTTTCTTTAGGGGGTTATCTCCAAGTTTATTTTTATATCATTTAGGTCAGATTCAACGAAATTATTAGAGCTCTCTTCTATTATTCAATGCGTTTCATTCATCTACAAATTTCTAAATACATCAAAAGGAATATAATTTCAATGAGCATGTTAATGTGGAAATTTCGAACTATAAGAAATATTCTGTCCAAAAAAAATAACATAGGAGGGTCTATTAACACCTGTGTGTGTGAAGGGGAGGAGGAGGGGCACCGGCATTCAAAATTGATGTTTTATTATCGCATTTTCAAAAGATTTTAATTGAAATTAGATTTTTGTTATACTTTTTCGAAAATGATTATAGGGATTTTGATGAAAGTTTGGGGTTAAGTGTTTTCGGGATACTAGACTTACCATCATCTTCAGAATTATTTGCGTTGGCTGTTAACCCCTTATCGGCCAATGGCAACAAATGAAATAAATTGGGTTTATTCGGAAACTGATGTAAGGATTTTGATGAAAGTATTGCGTTAAGTGCTTTTGAGTATGCTTAAACGAATGGATTTATCCCCATCGTCATAAAAATTCGTTGTCGCTGTTAACCCTTTAAAGGACAATTGCAACGTATGTCAGAAATCGGCTTTACACGGATATGGACTAAGCAATTTTTATGAAAGTTTGAAGTTAGGGCTTTTTCATGAGAAAAAACAATTGTATTTCATTTTCAGATAAATTAACGTTTACATTTAACCCTTTACCGGCCAACTGCAATACATAGCAAAAGTTGGGTTTATTGAAAAATGATTCTAGGGATTTTGATGAAAGTTTGGGGTTAAGTGTTTTCGGAATATTAGACTTACCATCATCTTCAGAATTATTTGCGTTGGCTGTTAACCCCTTAACGGCCAATTGCAACAAATGAAATAAATTGGGGTTATTCGGAAACTGATATAAGGATTTTGGTGAAAATTTTGCGTTAAGCGCTTTTGAGTATGCTTAAACGAATGGATTTATCCCCATCGTCATAAAAATTCGTTGTCGCTGTTAACCCTTTAAAGGATAATTGCAACGTTTGTCAGAAATGGACTTTACACGGAAATGGACGAAGCAAATTTTATGAAAGTTCGATGTTAGGGCTTTTTCGTGAGAAAAAAACAATTGGATTTCATCTTCAGATAAATTAGCGTTTACAGTTAACCCTTTACCGGCCAATTCAATACATAGCAGAAGTTCGATTTACTCGAAAAAGGTTCTAGGGATTTTGATGAAAGTTTGGGGTTAAGTGTTTTCGGAATATTAGACTTACCACCATCTTTAGAAAAATTTGCGTTGGATGTTAACCCATTATCGGCCAATGGCAACAAATGAAATTGGGTTTATTCGGAAACTGATGAAAGGATATCATGAAAGTTTTGCGTTAAGTGATTTTGAGGTTGCTTAAACGAATGGAGTTATCCCCATCGTCAAAAAAAATTTACTGTCTATGTTAACCCTTTAAAGGCCATTGCAACGTATGTCAAAAATCGGTTTTACACGGATATGGACTAAACGATTTTTATGAAAATTTTAAGTCAGGGCTTTTTCATGAGAAAAAACAATTGGATTTCATCTTCATATAAATTAGCGTTTATAGTTAATACTTTACCGGCAAATTGCAATACATAGCAGAAGTGGGGTTTACTCGAAAATGATTCTAGGGATTTTGATGAAAGTTTGGGGTTAAGTGTTTTCGGAATATTACACTTACCATCATCTTGAGAAAAATTTGCGTTGGCTGTTAACCCCTTATCGGCCAATGGCACTAAATGAAATAAATTGGGTTTATTCGGAAACTGATATAAGGATTTTGGTGGAAGTTTTGCATTAAGTGCTTTCGGGGATGCTTAAATGAATGGAATTATCCCCATCATCATAAAAATTCGTTGTCTCTGTTAACCCTTTAAAGGACAATTGCGACGTATGTCAGAAATTGGCTTTACACAGAAATGGACTAAGCGATTTTTATGAAAATTCGATGTTAGGGCTTTTTCATGAGAAAAAAAAATTGGATTTCATCTTCAGGTAAATTAGCGTTTACAGTTAACCCTTTACCGGCCAATTGCAATACATAGCAGAAGTTGGGTTTACACGAAAATGTTTCTAGGGATTTTGATGAAAGTTTTGGATTAAGTTTTTTCGGAATATTAGACTTACCACCATCTTCAGAAAAATTTGCATTGGCTGTTAACCCCTTATCGGCCAATGGCTACAAATGAAATAAATTGGGTTTATTTGGAAACTGATATAAGGATTTTGATGAAAGTTTTGCATTAAGTGCTTTCGGGGATTCTTAGATGAAGAAATTATCCTCACTGTCATAACGATTCCTTGTCGTTGTTAATCCTTTAAAGGCCAAATGCAACGTATGTTAGAAATTATCTTTATACGGAAATTGAGAAAACGTTTTTTCTGAAAGGTTACAGTTAGAGCTTTTTGATGAGAAAAGACGATTGGATCTCTGCTTCAGACAAATTAACATTCACAGTTAACCCTTTACTGACCAACTGCAACACATAGCAGAAATTGAGTTTACATGGAAATGGATATAGCGATTTTGATGAATATTTCGGACTAAGTTTTTTCGGGGACTGCTAAAACGAATGGTATTCCCTCATCTTCAGAAAAAAAAAAATAATATTCTCAATTAACACTTTATCGGCCAGTTGCAAAATATGACAAAAATTGGGTCTACTTGTAAATAGGTATAAGGATTATGATGAAAATTTGAGGTTGCATAATTGATTAGAATTATTTTATTCTTCAGAAAATTTCTTGTTCTCTGTTAAACCTTTAAAAGCCCATTGCGACGTTTGCCAGAAATACGGTTTACACAAAAATAGACATAGCGAATTTCATAAAAGCTTGGAGTTAGGACTTTTTGATGAGAAAAAGCTTTTGGAAATATCCTCATCTTTAGAAACAATCGCATTCGTTGTTAACTCTTTATCGACACATTACAACATACGGTCGAAATTGAGTATATTCGGAAATGGACAAAGCGATTTTTATGAAAGTTTCGAGTTACGGCTTTTAGATGAGAAAAAATGATTGGACTTATCCTTATCTTCAGAAAAAATCGCGTTCTCAATTAACATTTTATCGGCCAGTTGCAAATTATAGCAGAAGTTGGGTTTATTTAGAAATTTATATAGGGATTTTGATGATAGTTTGGGGTTAAAAACTTTCTGGGTGCCTAAAGAACTGGACATATCCTTATCTTCAGAAAAAAATTGTTCGCAGTTTACCATATATCGACCAGTTGCATCAAGCTTTAGAAATAGGCTTTATCGGAAATGGATATAGTGATTTCAAATAAAGTTTGTGGTTAGTGTTTTTAGGGATGCAAAAATGTTTGGACTTATTCTCATCTTTTGAAAAAAATGGCGTGATCAGTTAAACCTTTATCGACAAATTGCAACATATCGCCCAAATTCGGGTTACTCGGAAACGGATGTATCGATTTTGATGAAAGTTTGGGATTAAGTGTTTTCGGAAGTGCAGAAAGTTTGGATTTATACAGAAAAATTAGCGTTCGCTGTCATAGTGTATGGTAAAAAAAGGATTCGGGTTCCAGTTCATGACTTCATTTGTTATTTTGTTTAAATTTAGTACGAGAGAATGTAATCGATTCAAGCAATATTTGTGTGTATCGAAATATTTGGTAAATAATGAGGCAGGTTCAAGTCTATAACTGTATACTTATTGTGTATCTTGTTTTCTTTCTTTTCTTTCTATTTATATATATATATATTTTTTTTTAATACAATTTAATTTAATCAAAGGTAGCTGATATTTGTGCGTGTTGAAGTATTTGGTAAAGAACGAAGCAGGATCCAGTCCATGATTGAAATTATAGATATTTTTTTTAATGAAAATGCCTAAATTCAAATAAAAGTAGGTGATATTTTCAAATGTCTAGCTAGTCGTTAATTTAGTTAAATAGCGATTGCAAGTTTTGTACTGGTAACGCTGCCGAAGGCAGCAGGAACAAGGAACAGTTGGCTAAAAGAATTTAAAAATGCATTTTCACCGTGTTCTGATCCATTCTGAAAGTTCCAAATGTGTAGCTTTTCAGGAAGTTAGTTAAAAAAATTTTCTGTCGAATCATATAAACGCTTCCGAAGGCAGTAGGGACCTGAAACAGTTGACTAAAAGTGATAAAAAAATGTATTATCACCGTGTTCTGAGCTATCCTGAAAGTTTCAAATGTCTAGCTAGTCGGGAAGTTAGTTAAAAATCGATTGCAAGATTTGTACTGGACAAACAAACAAACAAGAAGTGAAGTTAATAAAAATAATTACAAGATATAAAGAACTTTTATATACCATGTTTTTAAATTTTCTGTTGAATCATATAAACGCTAATGAGCGCAGCGGGAATCCGGAGCTATTGGAAAAAAGTATTAAAAAAATCCCTTGCTATCGTGTTTTGAGCTATTATAAAAGTTTCAAATGGCTATCTAGCCGAGAAGTTAGTTAAAAGTAGATTGCAAGTTTGTACTGGTAACGCTAACGAAGAGAGCAGGGTCCCGAAGCAATTGGTTAAAAATATTTTTAAAATGCATTTTCACAGTATTCTGAACTATTCGGAAAGTTTCAAATGTCTAGCTACTCGGGAAGATAATTAAATAAATTTTCTGTTGAATCATATAAATGCACCGAATACAGTAGGGACCCGAAACACTTGGCTAAAAGTATTTAAAAAATGTATTCTCACCGGGTTCTGAACTATTGCGAAAGGTTCAAATGTCGTCAGGAAGTTAGTTAAATAAATTTTCTGTTGAATCATATAAACGCTGCCAAAGGCAGTAAGGGACCTGAAACTGTTGACGAAAAGTGATAAAAAAATGTATTGTCACCGTGTTATGAGCTATCCTGAAAGTTTCAAATGTCTAGCTAGTCGGGAAGTTAGTTAAAAATCGATTGCAAGATTTGTACTGGACAAACAAACAAACAAGAAGTGAAGTTAATAAAAATAATTACAAGATATAAAGAACTTTTATATACCATGTTTTTAAATTTTCTGTTGAATCATATAAACGCTAATGAGCGCAGCGGGAATCCGGAGCTATTGGAAAAAAGTATTAAAAAAATCCCTTGCTATCGTGTTTTGAGCTATTATAAAAGTTTCAAATGGCTATCTAGCCGAGAAGTTAGTTAAAAGTAGATTGCAAGTTTGTACTGGTAACGCTAACGAAGAGAGCAGGGTCCCGAAGCAATTGGTTAAAAATATTTTTAAAATGCATTTTCACCGTATTCTGAACTATTTGGAAAGTTTCAAATGTCTAGCTACTCGGGAAGATAATTAAATAAATTTTCTGTTGAATCATATAAATGCACCGAATACAGTAGGGACCCGAAACACTTGGCTAAAAGTATTTAAAAAATGTGTTTTCACCGTGTTCTGAACTATTGCAAAAGTTTCAAATGTCGTCAGGAAGTTAGTTAAATAAATTTTCTGTTGAATCATATAAACGCTGCCGAAGGCAGTAGGGACCTGAAACTGTTGACTAAAAGTATTAAAAAAGTATTGTCACCGTGTTTGAGCTATCATAAAAGTTTCAAATGTCTAGCTAGTCGGGAAGTTGGTGAAAAATTGATTGCAAGCTTCGTACTGGTAACGCTGTCGAAGGCAGCAGGAACCCGAAGCAGTTGGTTAAAAATATTTTTAAAATGCCTTTTCGCTGTGTTCTGAACTATTCTGAAAGTTTAAAATGTCTAGCTAGTCTGGAAGTTAAATAATTTTTCTGTTGAATCATATAAACGGGTAGTGACCTAAAACAGTTCACTAAAAGTATTAGAAACATGTATTGTCACCGTGTTTTGAGCTAGCCTGAAAGTTTCAAATGTCTAGCTAGTCGAAAAGTTAGTGAAAAATCGATTGGAAGCTTCGTACTGATAACGCTGCCGAAGGCAGCAGATACCCTAAACGATTGGCTAAAGGTATTTTAAAAAATTCATTTTTACCATGTTCTGAACTATTCTGAAAGTTTCAAATGTCTAGCTAGTCGGGAAGTTTTGTTAAATAAATTTTCTGTCGAATCATATAAGCGCTGCCGAAGGCAGTGGGACCTGATATAGTTGACTAAAATTACAAGAAAAATGTATTGTCACCGTGTTGGGAGCTGTCCTGAAAATTTCAAATATCTAGCTAGTCAGGAAGTTAGTTAAAAATCGATTGCAAGGTTTGTACTGGACAAAAAAAAAAAAAAAAAAAAACATACAAACAAACAAACAAGAATCAAAGTTAATAAAAACATGTTAATATGGTAAAATATTACAGGGAGTTCAAGTATTTTCTCCCCTTGCTTAATTTTACGCTGTTGCACTTCATATAATTTTAAACCATAAATCGTAATGATATATAATATTTTGTCGTGTTCCTGTAAAAATCTATAAAGGTTATCTTTACCAAAATCTATACAATTTGTGCGACGGTAATGTATAACATGTGCATAAATTTTCAGTTTAATAGAATAAGGTGTTTAGATACTATCGCATTTTAAAACGATTGGGCCCATAGACCATAATGACAATTTTCCTTTCTGTCCTTATAAAAAGGAAAAAAAAAAAAAACTATACATGCTAGATTTATCAAAATCTATACACTTTGTGCGAGAGTGATTATTAACATGTATAAAAGTTTTTTAACTCAAACGAATAAGGCTTTTAAATGCTATCGCATTTTATTTTATTTGGATCCATAGACAATAATGATAAATAATGTTTTGTTGTGTCCCTGTGAAAAACTATTAATGTTAGATACATCAAAATCTATACACTTTGTGCGACGGACATTTATAACACGCGTATTAGCTCAAAAGAAAATGGTATCTAGACGCTATCGCAGTTTGAAAAACCTGGCCCTATAGGCTATAACGATAAAGAATATTTCTTTTTTGTGCCTGTAAAAAGTACTTTTAAGTGCTAGATTCACCAAAATCAACAGTGATCGTGCTATGGTGCCATACAATAACTTACTATATTTCAACTTATTTGAACAGAGGATTTAGGCGCTGTCGTATTCACTCACAGACATACACCCATTCATAATCGAAAACTAGTAAAAATGAATTCAGTGTAATTCAAAAGTATAGAAAGCCCATAATCTCAAAGGTCGGGTTTTTTGTCACGATTACAATACTTCCTTTACATACGTAAGTTCGGAAAGTGAAAATCTGATCTCTCAGCTATGAAGTTCTGTCCAACTCAAAGAAATAATTTATTCTGTAATAATATTATATTATTTTAATTGGTTAATTTATATTTTCAACGCTATTAATAATAGCGACTATATAAATTAGAAATCACAATTCTTCTAAAGAAAATGACGAAAACATTATATAATATAGTAAGGAAAGAGATAAATAAATAAAAAATAAATAAATGCTAAACTACATTTTTAAATCGCATGTCTAATATTATAATACAATTTATTTCAGTTGAAAAAAAAAAAAAAAAAAAACATTGTTGAAATAATTAAAAATATACGAAAGTGAATTAAAACTTTTTTTTTCTTAATATCGTCTGCAATAAAATTCAAAACTGATTGTTGTGAATGCTACTTGTAAATACAGTTTGTAATCGTTATATGGCCCCCAAACTTGATCTTCGATCGTTTTTCTGGAATATCTCGAGAACTATTTGGCCCAGTGAGCTGCAAATTTGCATATGCGTATTTTAATGTGCTAGAAATCGATATCTGTTAGAAAAATTATAGGTCACAATACATAATTTTTAAAAATATTAATTTAATATTTTTTATTCTATAGATAAGAAACATTAAAATCTTAATGAAACTCATAAATATGTTTGGAAAACCTGTTATTAACATCATAAAAAAAACCAGGTAAAAAAAAATAAAAATGTAGGAGATATGAATAAAAATGTGTAATCAGACTTTAACATTAGAAGCTCGAAAGTTTAGACGTGTATAACTCCTAAACGTATACACCATATGACTTCCAAATTTATATCTGGGGATGAAATTGACTGTAGAATCGATATCCGAAATCAAAATTATATGTTACCATTGAAAAAATTAAAGTTTGACACGATTTCAATATGGAGACGACCCCTTAAGCTATTTTTTTTCCAATTAGCTTAAAAGAGAACAAAATTCCCTGACGAATGGTACCTTCGGTGTCTTTCTGCAACAATTTACTGATGAGTTAGGTGGGGGTGTTTCGTTTTTTTTTTTTGCCCGACTGTACATAAAATTATTATAACGGATTTTTTTTTGAGACAATAACTGGGGAAATGCCAGGGGGGGTGGCCCACTTACCCCAATGGCCCACTTACCCCACCTTACCCTATTGTTTTTTGCATTCAAGAATGAATTCCGAAAAGTATAATAATCTTCTTAAAAATCAACTAGCCATATACGGTGAACGTCTTTGTGGCGAAAACTACACTTTCCAGAACGATAACGCGCCAATTCATGCATCCCACGAAACAAAAAAGTTGCTTTCAGAGGAAAATATCAATGTTCTCCCGTGACCTTCCAGACTTAAATCCCATCGAAAACTTGTGGGGGATCTTAGCTCGTGCGGTTTAACGAAATGGGAGGCAGTTTATATGTGTCGAAAACCTAAAGAATGCTATAAAATGTGCTTGGGAAGAACTCTCTTGCGATATTTTGTTAGAATTGATAAATTCGATGCCGAATTGCGTCTTTCATGTTAAAAAACAATGACGGCTCTACCAAATATTGAATAACCATTTTAGAGGATTTTCTTTTAGACCATTAGTGTCTGCTAATTATGTTGACCACCGTATTTGGAAAAAAAACGTTTGGTGTCTTTTAATTTTGTCCATTATGTTTTTAAGTTTTTTCATTAAATTGTATGAAAATATCCTTATTATAAAATAATTATATATGATAACAGAATAAATTTATGTTTTTGACGTATTTGATACAACATTTTTAAGCTCTGAATCTTTTCTTTCACTATTTGTCAAATTAGATAGGTTTCTTATAATTATGTCCTCCCCTGTATATAGGAGGAGCCTGGCCTATTATTTTGATCAAGGTTCATACATCGGAGTTACTAAGAGAAAAATTAAAACAAGCGTTAATGAGCATAAAAACGACATAAAAACCGGCAAGTTTAATACAGCTTTAGCTAAAACGTTTAATAATCAGTATATTATAATTGACTTTGAAAAAACTAGTAAAATCATGGAATACGAAGATTATAATTACGCAATGTACAGAGAAGCTATAGAAATTGCTACCAATCACGAAGTATGCAATGACAGCGGCGTAGTGGCACCAGACAGAGTGTGGCGCTAACTTAGCAGAGAAACTACGCAGGATCGTCATTCAAGACCTCCACTACAGAAGTCGTCGTCTGAGGAGAGCTGGGCGCCCAGCTGAAAATGTTAACAACGAAACACGAAGTAATGTTAAGGTTTCCTTATTTATTTAAATAATACTTTATACTTCGTTTATTTATATTTTCGTTTAAAATCTGAAATTATATATTGAAAATAATCGTTGTGGGCAGAAGCTACAAACCTTCCATAATTTATAAGGTTAATTTTAAATTGCGTCCACCAATACCTAGATTCTGTTTCAATATCAGTATTCTTTGTCTATTTTCCTAAATCTAGCTTTGCTATCACTGAAGTTGAAAACAATAGAGTTTCAAAATAGTTTTATCACCCACGAACAAACTAGACTTTTCATGTTAAAATACATATTAAATTATCATAAGTCCTGGGGTACTAGTATATTTTATCAAAGTGGACTATCTTATATTGATCAAACAAAACGCAGACTCAAATTCCATCTAAAATATTATATGGGTTATATTCAGAAACAAGAAGTCATCAAATCATACATTTCTTAAAATAGCTGAAGTAGTAATCATACTTTCAGTTTTAATTCAATGTAAATAATCATCAGGCCTAAATATTTACATGAATTTGATAATTTTCAGCATTCTATACTAATAAGAATGTTAAAAATATTAAATATGATTTTATACACAGGAATTTTTGCTATCGCATATTTGCATTTTGCGAAATATGATTTCACTGTACTTCATATGTCTAATTGTTAAAAATATATAAATTCTACATTTTCTAAATATTTACCTACTATGGTAATTCCTCCACATCCCCACAAATTTATTGTCTGTTATCCACAGTTAGAATCCGATTACTCGTTATATTCCGGAGCAATAGTTCGTCTTCCTTTTCTGCACTGATATTCCTTTCCTGCTATACTTAAAGGTATCGATCGTAAAGTATGTAAATTTGATTAATTATTTTGGCATTTATAACACTGAGATAAATTAATTTCTCTATCAATTTTGCGTCAAATCAAGACTTTATATTTCCTGATTTGTATTTCATTTTAAGAATAACAGAGCAATAACAAACCGATTTTACATACATACAGTAGACAGTAAAATTATTCGAGCGATAGCAAAAATTCCTGTGTATAAAAAGTACACATAGTAGTGTTTTGTTAAATAAACACTTGTCGAATCATATTCCTAGACTGACTAAGAACATGATTCGACAAGGATTTATTTAACAAAACTATATTAAAAATACTTTTTTTATAGGAACTTTTGCTAGCGCTCGGATGTTTTTTCTGTCGATTTTATTTATATATTTTACTTAGGATTTTAGCTTTAGCCTATAATAGAAAAGTATCTTATCGTGTATTTCACTCAAAATTTTACTTATTTATTATCACTGAATCTTTATTTTTATTTATTTATTTATTTATTTTTTTTACTATACATAGCGGCCAGCATACTAATTAATATTCCGTTGAATATTTAGTCCCCGCAGATTTTTCCGCACGACTTTAATTTTAGAATAATACTCTCCAAATGTAACTACGATTAATAACAAGAAAAATACTCAAAAAAACAGACTGCTGACAAAAAGAGAGAAAAAAAAATGCAGGTACCAATAATACTACGGAATATTAATTAGGATGTTTGCAGCTATGATTATATACCAAACTACCTGGCTTTGCCTGGATCTCTAGTCACAATATTTAAAAGAATTTTCAAAAACAAAACGTTAATCACTATAATTGAAATCACTTTTAAAAATAAAAGGAAGTAAAATTCCATTGAACTCGCTTAAAACTTCGCTTATGTTCCCGCTAACTTTGTCAGCATCTTTACTTTCTACGCTATCTTGGTTTCTGGTCCCCGCTTCTTGCATTTTTAATTTAATCGAACATTTCAGTTTAGGCGCTAACTGGACGATAAATGACGCTGCTGTATTTTCAGACAGATTATCATATCCACTGTATGTAGAAAGATAACAACACCAGACATTCTCCCCAATAGCAAAAAATTTAATTAATTAAAAAAAAAAAAAAACTAATGAAAAATTTAAAAATTGAGCTTCTTATTATGACTATGTGAAAATAAATAATTCGACTTAAATGTGTTATGATTTATATTATAGACATATGTTTAAAATGCTTTAAAGTTCTATCTTTCATACAACATAATGTTTTTGAAATCTTTTGTGGACCTTCGTACACAAATTAGCATTGGTAGCTATGCAATTTGTTTTAGTTATATAGAGTGGAATCTAAAAAGAAAAAAAAACTATGATTATTCCTTTACATTTAATGAAAAGACGTATACTGAATCCCTAGTCTCGTATTTAGAAAAATAAAAATAAAATTCGTCAAATATTGTGTACTAAAATTTGAAATAGTTTTTAAAATGTTGTCTGAACTTTTTCATTTATATCATAGAAGATATCTAAATATTTTGTAAGGCCATTTAAAATAAACAAAAGGATGATCATGCCCAATTCTATAGTATCATTCATATCCCTAACAGCACATCTCATCCACAAGACGTCCTCAGGATATCGTATGGATGAAAGTACGTCTAATGGACATCCTCAGGATGTACTATAGATAAATGTGCTGTTAGGGATGTGTCTCTATATAGTGCATGTTAATTTCGCTATGTTTTGTGCAGTATAAAATATTAGAGCAGGCTTTATAGGTAAAAATTTCATGAACTATAATACTTTTGAATACTTTTATAATCTCCTGTATGCAAGCTATTATGCGTTTTACATCACTTCAAATAAGTAACATGCTAGTATAATCTATATCTATATCATTATATAAAGCGCAAAAAATTGTATGTTTGTGGAGGGTAATCTCTGAAACTACTGAACCGATTTAAAAAATTCTTTCACTGATCAAAAGCTACACTATCCCTCATTGTTATAGGCTATATTAAATTTTGATAAAATAAATTTTAGTTTAAAATCTGAATATTTTAATTAAAATCCCCATAAAAGCCATAATAGAAATGGAAATAATGAAATATTAAAAAAATTAGCTGTTGCCAACATACATTTACATTTTGTTTTTAAAATATCTTGACATGAAAAGAAAGGAAATATATTTGCACGTGAATTAAATTGAAATTCATATAAAGCTTTGCAAAATGTTAAACTTACACGTTAAATCTGACATCATTATAAATATAAAGTATTTATTTTTCTAATAATATAATTTGATATGATATGATATAATGTAATGATCTAAGCGTTACTTCTAAACTTTTATTAAATTATTTATTTTATAATTGTTGCCCAAAATATTTACGGGTTAATTCATTTTTCGACATATAATAAAATATATTTTCTCGCGAATAATAATATAAAAAGTGAATTAAAAAAATATCGTCTGCATTTCATTATGCATTTGTTAAAAGAATAATTGAGAAGTTTAAATTTATTTGACGACTATTTTTAGCAACTAACAGTTATGACAAGTAGCTCAATATACATAGCACCTACAACCATTACTGCAATGCAAATAGCATTTAATTATTTGAGTTACATTATGTTGATTAGAAACCTATTTAATCTATCTATGCTCTATACTTATATATAAAGAGGAAAGGTTTATATGTATATGTAGAGAACGATCGCTAGAACTAAAAAGCCGATTTCTATTTCTTTCTTTTTTTATACTAATCAAAAGTTACACTGTCTCTAAGTGCTAGAGGCTATAATAAATTTTGGTAAAATACATTTTTAATTCAAATTTTCAATATTTTAATTGAAAACAAAGCATAGATTTGATATCGGTCGTCCTTGGCGATTTTTGTATTTCGAGATCGAAAACGTAATACGAAAATCTGTATATTTTCGTATTAAATACGAGATCTATGTTTTTATTTCAATTACCGTACTACCGTAGGTAGTGGAAGTATTGTATTCGGTCCAAAAATTTGATATAGAGTTTCACCTGATTTATATGTTTTAGGGCCTCCTGAGTCCAAAAAAGTAGTTTTTGTCAATTGGTCAGTGTGTGTGTGTGTGTGTGTACGAATGTGTGAAATTTTCCGGGTGTCATATCTCCAAAATTAATAAAGATAGAACTATAAATCTTCACAATTGATTCAGGTCTGATGTACAGATGAATTTTCCAAATTTTGGTGAAAATTGAAAAACCGGAACTGGGTCATCGAAAACCGGAAATGGGACCGTAAGCCCTTACCTCATAAACAGCCCTAACGATTTTCTTCAAAGTTGCTATATAAACAATCTATTAGATGTCATTACGAATGATATAATTGGTTAGTTCAGGAAAATTGATAGGCGTCCTCTATAAACAGCTCAATTTCAGATCTCATAAGTGCCTTCCTTTAAAAACGGCTGTACGAATTTTTTTCAAACTCGCCATGTTAACTTAATAATAAATATCCTTTTGTATGTATTTATTGTTTTACGGTCAATAATTGAGTATGCCAAGTTTTGATAAAAGTTGGTATCTCAAAAACGGCTCTAACGATTTTCTTGAAAATTGTTTCATTAATTCAATTTAGATAACCTTTCTCAAGTATTACGTGCATATTACAGGAATACTAACGGTCATCCTGATTAGGAAGTTCAGTTTTAGATCTCGGTAATTCGTGTTTAAAAAAATAACTATCTATTTTTCCCCCTTATTTTTTAACTCACTATGTAAACTTTGTTGTAGGTGTCTTTATACGTGTATCAAGTTTCTCTTACTGGAAAATCTAAAAAAAAAAAATGCATGTACTTAATATCTCCAAGAAATGTATATAATACGTTTAATAGTGGGTAATGGAAGTCGTGTGGTTGTTTCACACCAGATTTTGTAATAGTATATATTATCCGAATTTTGTTTCATATTATTGATTTTTCCCTTAATATACATTATTAAAAACCATCAGTTATGGAAAAAATTAAATATATTTGCGAGATAACTTGGCAATCATTTTTTATTCTTTTCCCCGCCAAGGATGATAGATATAAAATCTTTTCCGAAAGCAATTAGCGCAATATACATCCGCAAGGGAATTGCAAATGACATTTGATTATGCAAGTTTCATTATGTTGATTGGAAACACGGTTCATTTAAAATAAATTAAATGTACATTCGCGTTAAAAATCTACTTTTGTATAGGGCTTCTTTGGCGATATTTAAAATTTGGCACGCAATAGCTAGGACGTTTCACTCGAAGGACTTTACGTATTTGCGATAACCTTTTTAATTCACCGCCAAAATCACAAAAAATATTAACGATCACTAATGGAGAACCATTACTAAAACAATAACCAGATTACTTTACGGACGTTAAATTTAAGAAAATTAAAAACACATAAGCTCTGTGTTTAATAGAAATTAATTTTATAAGAACAAATAAATAATAATTAAAGCAATTATGACGTCAACTTTATCAAACACATATTCATGTTATAGGTTTATTTTTCAATTTTTTTTATTCATGAATAAAGACATGCTTCTTTTTATGAAATAAATAAATAAATAACATAAAGTAAAAATTACCAACATTTAACAACTGATTGAAAAAAATAATTGTAAAATTATATTTTGACTTTTCAGTTGATAATATTGCCTGACTATAACATATAAACTGATATATTTTTTATTTTTTGCATATCAATTCATCGTTAACTAAAATTTGTTCATCCGTGCGAAGTAGGACGGGTCAGCTAGTCATTATATAAAGCGCAAAAAATTGTTTGTTTGTGGAGGGTAATCTCTGAAACTACTGAACCGATTTAAAAACTTCTTTCACTGACCGAAAGCTACAGTACGCCATATTGTTATAGGCTATATTTAATTTTGATAAAATAAATTTTAGTTTAAAATCTGAGCATTTTAATTAAAATCCCCATAGAAGCCGTAATAGAAATGGAAATAATGAAATATTAAAAAAATTAGCTGCTGCCAACATAAAAGAAACATTTACATATTCACTTCGTTTTTAAAATATCTTGACGTGAAAAGAAAAGAAATATATTTGCACGTGCATTAAATTGAAATTCATATAAAGCTTTTTTAATTGTTAAACTTACACGTTAAATTTACGTCATTATAGAATTAAAAGTGTTTATTTTTCTAATAATTTAATTTGATATGATATGATATAATATAATGATCTAAGCATCAATGTTTAAACCACGGAGTCTTTATTACTCCGTGGTTCAAACTGATGTGTGTAAACGAAATTGGAATTTAAAAATAAATAAATAAATAAAATAAAATAAAATAAGAAATTCTATTTTATAATATTATTTATTTTAATTTATAATTGTTGCCAAAAAGATTTACGAATTAATTTATTTTTAGACATATAATAAAATATATTGTGAACTGGATTTTTTGTAAAAAAATAATAAAGATCGAGGAAAATTATTTCCCCATTTTAATCCCCATATTTGGATATAGATATGTATTAGTTATCATGTGCATCCGTTAGATTAAATTGTTTTTGTTGTAAAATTGATAAAATTGGAATTTTAAATTTCAAAACTCTAGAAAAAAAAATGGCAAATTTCCATATTCGATTGAAAACATAAACATTTCATTTAAAAGGATGATATTTACACAATAAACATCCAAATAATAAACTAATTAAAAGGGAAAGGATAAATATTCTATCAGAATTTGAAGTCAAATTTGTTTTCAAATGTCTAAATAAAGTATCTGATATAATATACTAATATGGGTCAGCGGAATAGATTTGATATCCGTCATCCTTGGCAGAAAAAAAAATATCGCCAAATTATCTGGCGAATATAATTTAATTCCTTTCAAAAATCATGGTTATTTTAAAAACTTACATTAAGAGTGTAACGAATAATATGAAACAATATTTCGTACAATACATATTACGAAAATATACATATGGCATGTATATTTTCGTATTACTTTTGATCGCCAAATACAAAAAACGCCAAGGGTGACAGTTTTGAAATTTAAAATTAAAATTTTGTCAATTTGACAGCAAAATAACTCAATCTAACGCATGCATACAATAACTAATACATATCTATACCCAAATATGAGGATTAAAATCGGGAAATAATTCTTCTAGAATTTTAATTAAAAAAAAAAAAAAAATCCAATGAGCGATTAACATGGAAAATCTTTTTCTTGCATCCATGGGCGGTCAGTGATGTCACACTTCGCTTGCGTATTGAGATGTTTAAATTTATTTGGCGACTATTTTTAGCAACTAACAGTTATGGCAAGTAGCTCTGTATACATAGCGCATGCAGCCATTACTGAAATGTAAATAGCATTTAATTATTTGAGTTACATTATGCTGATTGGAAACCTATTTAATATACCTATGCTCTATAGCTATACTAATATAAAAAGAAGAAAGGTTTATATGCATATGTAGAGAACGATCGCTAGAACTAAAAAGCCGATTGCTTTTTTTTTTTTTTTTTTTTTCTTTCAATAATCAAAAGTTACACTGTCTCTCTCTAAGTGCTAGAAGCTATAGTAAATTTTGGTAAAATAAATTTTTAATTAAAAGTTTCAATATTTTAATTGAAAACAAAGCATAGATTTGATATCTATCGTCATTGGCGATTTTTGTATTTGGCGATCGAAAACGTAATACGAAAATCTGTATATTATCGTAGTAAATACGAGATGTATGTGTTTACTTCAATTACCCTACTACCGTAGGTAGTGGAAGTATTGTATAGGTTTTGGCAATTGGTCAGTGTGTGTGTATATGTGCACGTGTGTGTGTAATCTTCTGGCTGTCGTATCTCCAAAACTAATAAAAATAGAACTACTAAACTTCACAAGTGATTCAGGTCTGGTGTACAGATAAATTTTCCGAATTTTCGTGAAAATTGAAAAAACGGAATTGGGTCATCGAAAACCAGAAATGGTACCGTAAGCCCATATTCAAAAACACCTCTAATGATTTTCTTCAAAGTTGCTGTATAAATAATATATTAGATGCCCTTTCGATTGAAAAGTTGCTTTGTTCAGGAAAATTGATAGGCGTCCTCTATAAACAGCTCAATTTCAGACTTCGCAAGTGCGTTCCTTTAAAAACGCCTGTACGGATTTTTTTCAAACTCGCCATGTTAACTTCCTATTAAATATCCTTTTGTATGTAATTATTGTTTTTAGGTCAATAATTGAGTATGCTAAGTTTTGGTAAAAGTTGGTATCTCAAAAACGGCTCTAACGTATTCTTGAAAATTTTTTCTTTAATCCAATTTAGATAACCTTTCTCAAGTATTACGTGCTTATTACATGAATATTAACGGTCATCCTGATTAGGTAGTTCAGTTTTAGATCTCGGAAATTCGTGTTTAAAAAAATAACTATCTATTTTTTTTTCCCTTATTTTTTAACTCGCTATGCAAACTCTGTTGTATGTGTCTTTATACGTGTATCAAGTTTCTCTTACTCGAAAATCTCAAAAAATGCAAGTAATATCTCCAAAAAATTGTATATATTACGTGTAATAGTGGGTAATGGAAGTCGTGTGGTTGTTTCACACCAGATTCTGTAATAGTATATATTGTACGAATATTGTTTCATATTATTGATTTCTCCTTTAATATACATTATTAAAATAATAATCAATTATGGAAATAATTAAATATTTTTGCGAAATGAACAAATAAATAATAATTAAAGCTATTATGACGTCAATTTTATCAAAAACATTTTCATGTCATAGGCATAGAATAATAATAAAGGAAGAAGGAGCATAAGTGTTTCTAATAAGCTGTGGTGTTGCCACAACAAACAGCGATATTATTATTTTTCTATGGCCCTACTTTAAGGTTTTGAGTAGCAAAAGTAGCTTTCGCTGGCATTTCACTAGAAGGGGTTTGTAAGCATTAAGAGTATTGGCATGCTCCTTCTTCTCTATTATTATTCTATGGTCATAGGTTTATTTTTCAATATTTTTTATTCATGAGTAAAGAAATGTTTCTTTTTATGAAATAAATAAATAAATAAATAAATAGCATTAAGTAAAAATTGCCAACATTTAACAACTAATTAAAAAAAATAATTGTAAAATTATATTTTGACTTTCCAGTTAATAATATTGCCTGACTATAACATATAAACTGATATATTTCTTGATTTTTTACATATCAATCCATCTTTAACTAAAATTTGTTCATCAGTGCGAAGACGGACGGGTCAGCTAGTCATTATATAAAGCGCAAAAAATTGTATGTTTGTGGAGGGTAATCTCTGAAACTACTGAACCGATTTAAAAAATTCTTTCACTGATCAAATGCTACACTATCCCTGATTGTTATAGGCTATATTAAATTTTGATAAAATAAATTTTAGTTTAAAATCTGAGCATTTTAATTAAAATCCCCATAAAAGCCATAATACAAAATGGAAATAATGAAATATTAAAAAAATTAGCTGTTGCCAGCATAAAAGAAACATTTACATTTTGTTTTTAAAATATCTTGACATGAAAAGAAAAGAAATATATTTGCACGTGAATTAAATTTAAATCCATATAAAGCTTTGCAAAATGTTAAACTTACACGTTAAATCTGACGTCATTATAATTTTAAAGTATTTATTTTTCTAATAATATAATTTGATATGATATGATATAATGTAATGATCTAAGCGTTACTTCTAAACTTTTATTAAATTATTTATTTTATAATTGTTGCCGAAAAAATTTACGGGTTAATTCATTTTTCGACATATAATAAAATATATTTTCTCGCGAATCTATATATATAAAAGAGTAAACTCACTGATTCACTCACTGACTCAACACGGTTGTGGCGAACCTATGGAAGATAGAGTCGCAATTTTTGGTGAGCAGGTTGATTTTAGGACCCTGACGCTCACCAAGACGGGATTTTGCGAAATACCCCCCGTTCCCCCCACGGGGGGCAGAAGGCAAAAATCCCCTTTATAAGCATATCTCGGCTCCAAATTGCTTCACGGTGAAGAAATTGCAGATGGGGAGACTAGGCTTGAATACAAAAAAAGCATTTTCTGCGATTTTGTAATTTTTGATTTTTAAGGGGGGAAGGGGGTGAAAATGATTTTCGGAGTTACTGAAGACAAAAACACCTTTATAAGCATAACTCGGCTCCAAATTGCTTCACGAGGAAGATATTGCAGATGGGGAGACTAGACTTGAATACAAAAAAATCATTTTCTGCGATTTCGGAATTTTGGATTTTTAAGGGCGAAAAGGGGTGAAAATGATTTTCGGAGGCGAAAGAGACAAAAACACCTTTATAAGCATAACTCAGCTCCAAATTACTTCACGATGAAAAAATTGCAGATGGGGAGACTAGACTTAAATACAAAAAAAATCATTTTCTGCGATTTTGGAATTTTGGATTTTTAAGGGGGGAGAGGGGCTGAAAATGATTTTTGAAGGTGCAGAAGGCAAAAACCACCTTTGTAAGCACAACTCGGCTCCAAATTGCTTCACGGTGAAGAAATTGCGCAGAGGAAGAGACTAGACTTGAAAACAAAAAAATCATTTTCTGCGATTTTGGAATTTTGGATTTTTAAGGGGGGAAGGGGGTATAAATGATTTAGAAAAATACTAATTTTCGAGTAAAAGTAATAGCTCAAAGATGTAAAAAACAAACAAAAAAAAAAAAAAAAACCGCCAAGCGTCTTCGTGAAAATATTTCCAAAAACTCATTTTTTGGATTTTTTCCGTTTTTTTTTTTTTTTTTTTGGGGGGGGGGGGCAAAAAAATAAAAATAGTGTCACATCGTTCAAAATTGGTACATGGAGGTTTTCGATACTTACAAATCGATTGCGGATATTTTCGAATTTGTAAAATTATTAGAAGGGGTAGGAAGGAGGGGCAGTATGGGGGGGCTATGGGCAAAAACAAATAGAAATACAGTTAGGCCGTTCAAAAATGGTACAAATAGGTTTTAAAGGCCTGCAAGTCGAATGGGGATATTTTCGAAAGTGTAAAGTTATTAGGAGGGGCAAGAAGGGGGAAGGGGAGAGGGGGGTGGCAAAAAATTAAAAATAGAGTTAGATCGTTCAAAATTGGTATATAGAGGTTTTCGATACTTACAAATCGATTTAGGATATTTTCGAATTTTTAAATTATTAGGAGGGGTGGGAAGGGGGGGGGGCAAAAACAAATAGAAATACAGTTAGGCCGTTCAAAATTGGTACAGATAGGTTTAGAGGCCAGCAAGTTGAATGGGGATATTTTCGAAAGTGTATAGTTATTAGGAGGGCCGGGAAGGGGGGGCGGAGGGGCAAACAATATAGAATAGAGTTAGAGTATTCAAAATTGGTATATAGAGGTTTTCGATACCTACAAATCGATTGCGGATATTTTCGAATTTTTAAAATTATTAGGATAGACGGGAGGGGGGGGCGAAGGGGGAAAATAATAGAAATAAGAGTTAGAGCATTTTGGGAATTTTTTCCGAAGGCAGTGAGAACCCGGTGCGACAATTTTCCTAATAAGATTTTTTTTCTGTCTTTTTTTCACGTGATAAAAATTAATGCAATTTTGAGAATTCAGTAATTATAGCGATTCATTTAAAAATAGGGACCAGCGAAGCGGGCGTTGCCTGCTAGAAATAATATAAAAAGTGAATTAAAAAAATATCGTCTGAATTTCATTATGCATTTGTTAAAAGAATAATTGAGAAGTTTAAATTTATTTGACGACTATTTTTAGCAACTAACAGTTATGACAAGTAGCTCAATATACATAGCACCTACAACCATTACTGCAATGCAAATAGCATTTAATTATTTGAGTTACATTATGTTGATTAGAAACCTATTTAATCTATCTATGCTCTATACTTATATATAAAGAGGAAAGGTTTATATGTATATGTAGAGAACGATCGCTAGAACTAAAAAGCCGATTTCTATTTCTTTCTTTTTTTATACTAATCAAAAGTTACACTGTCTCTAAGTGCTAGAGGCTATAATAAATTTTGGTAAAATACATTTTTAATTCAAATTTTCAATATTTTAATTGAGACCAAAGCATAGATTTGATATCGGTCGTCCTTGGCGATTTTTGTATTTCGAGATCGAAAACGTAATACGAAAATCTGTATATTTTCGTATTAAATACGAGATCTATGTTTTTACTTCAATTACCGTACTACCGTAGGTAGTGGAAGTATTGTATTCGGTCCAAAAATTTGATAGAGTTTCACCTGATTTATATATTTTATGGCCTCCTGAGTCCAAAAAAGTAGTTTTTGGCAATTGGTCAGTGTGTGTGTGTGTGTGTGTACGAATGTGTGAAATTTTCCGGGTGTCATATCTCCAAAATTAATAAAGATAGAACTACAAATCTTCACAATTGATTCAGGTCTGATGTACAGATGAATTTTCCAAATTTTGGTGAAAATTGAAAAACCGGAACTGGGTCATCGAAAACCGGAAATGGGACCGTAAGCCCGTACCTCATAAACAGCCCTAACGATTTTCTTCAAAGTTGCTATATAAACTTTAAAAACGGCTGCACGAATTTTTTTCAAACTCGCCATGTTAACTTAATACTAAATATCCTTTTGTATGTAATTATTGTTCTCCGGTCAATAATTGAGTATGCCAAGTTTTGGTAAAAGTTGGTATCTCTAAAACGGCTCTAACGATTTTCTTGAAAATTGTTTATTAATTCAATTTAGATAACCTTTCTCAAGTATTACGTGCATATTACAGGAATACTAACGGTCATCCTGATTAGGAAGTTCAGTTTTAGATCTCGGTAATTCGTGTTTAAAAAAATAACTAGCAATTTTCCCCCTTATTTTTTAACTCACTATGTAAACTTTGTTGTAGGTGTCTTTATAAGGAAAGGGCATGTTTACAAACAAATGAGCCATCAGCCAGAGTTTGACACTCACGAGTGGCAAAAGGACAACCTTTTTTGGTGGAAATACCAATGTTTTGCACTGAATAGAATGCTTTGCCCTGAGCGTGACGTCAGCTGCGCTTTCCTTATACGTGTATCAAGTTTCTCTTACTGGAAAATCTAAAAAAAAATATGCATGTACTTAATATCTCCAAGAAATGTATATAATACGTTTAATAGTGGGTAATAGAAGTCGTGTGGTTGTTTCACACCAGATTTTGTAATAGTATATATTATATGAATATTGTTTCATATTATTGATTTTTCCCTTAATATACATTATTAAAAACCATCAGTTATGGAAAAAATTAAATATATTTGCGAGATAACTTGGCAATCATTTTTTTTTTTTCCGCCAAGGATGATTGATATAAAATCTTTTCCGAAAGCAAGTAGCGCAATATACAGCCGCTAGGGAATTGCAAATGACATTTGATTATGCAAGTTTCATTATGTTGTTTGGAAACACGGTTCATTTAAAATAAATTAAATGTGCATTCGCGTTAGAAATCTACTTTTGTATAGGGCTTCTTTGGCGGTATTTAAAATTTGGCAACGCAATAGCTAGGACGGTTCACTCGAGGGACTTTATGTATTTGCGATAACCTTTTTAATTCACCGCCAAAATCACAAAAAATATTAACGATCACTAATGGAGAACCATTACTAAAACAATAACCAGATTACTTTGCGGACGTTAAATTTAAGAAAATTAAAAACACATAAGCTCTTTGTTTAATAGAAATTAATATTATAAGAATATATAAATAATAATTAAAGCAATTATGACGTAAACTTTATCAAACACATATTCATGTTATAGGTTTATTTTTCAATTTTTTTTTATTCATGAGTAAAGACATGCTTCTTTTTATGAAATAAATAAATAAATAACATAAAGTAAAAATTACCAACATTTAACAACTGATTGAAAAAAATAATTGTAAAATTATATTTTGACTTTTCAGTTGATAATATTGCCTGACTATAATATATAAACTGATATTTTTTTTTTTTTTTTTTTTTTTTGCATATCAATACATCGTTAACTAAAATGTGTTCATCCGTGAGAAGTAGGACGGGTCAGCTAGTCCTATATAATATATACCAGTTTCAATATAGTCTACGGATATTTACAACAGTTAGAGAGGGGACAGACAGATGGTGGGGGACGAGACTGAGAAGCAGGCACACGGACCGACATACGGAAATATAGACAGATTGGCAGCGAAACAGACAAAATTAAGTCAGAAACACTTTTTTAACATAAAAAGAAACATTTTCTAATGCGTGACTATATGCGGGTTAGGACCCCTTGATCTTCACAGAGGGCACACACCGCAGGCCTAGGACCTGAACGCCAAAACAAACAAACTGTAACGTGAATAAAAAAAGGATTTCAAACTTGCGAATTTTAAACCAATTTTGACAAAAGTAAAAAATTGGACATGAATTTTGATTTTGAGTTCACAGTCAAAGAGTTCTAAATTGTTTAGAAATTAGAGATTTTTTAAATTCGTTAAAATGTGTTCTTTTTTCTTTACATGAATATTTAAAAATTTGAGAAGTGTGAAACTGTGAAACATTTTAAAACTCATATTGCAAGATATGTAATGAGTTATATTTATCATTATTATTATTATTATTATACTCTATTTCATTTATAATTCTAGAATTTTGAATTGGCATGGAAAAAAAAAATAATTATCTGTAAATAGTAATTATGAGTTCACAGTCCAAAAATTGCCATTTCGAGATTTTAAAAAATAATAAATATATAAATTCAAGACTAGCTCTGCTTTAAAATTTTATGCTTTACGAGCAATTTTTTTTTTAAATTAAACTTATATATTTTTATGAAAAATATATATATATATATATATATATATATATAGTAATAAATGGAAAGGTTTGTTTGTCTGTCTGTCCATCTGTCTGTCTGTCTGTTCTTTTATATGTTCAGCCCTATTGAACGCAGAAGTACAAGAATTGACATACGGATGCTCTGGAGCGTTTCCGAGGTCCTCCTCGAAACAGAATTTAAAAATGTTAATTAGTTTCGTAGATATTAATTAAAACGTTGACCCATGTCGATCGAAAAATGACCAAAAATCTTTATTGCTTAAAAAGAGGCATTCTATTCGCAGACGATTTTAACGGCTGTCTCTAACGGAAACAAAACATGTGGAAGTCATTAATGTCACATGATCTTGAACTGGGGTTAAAAATTGCAATTTTCAAAGTGCTTCAAATTTTCTTTTTCGCACACAACACTTAATATTCAACCTATTCAGCACAAAACCAACCTGCAGTTAAAATTTCATCAATTTTCATTAATAAACAAAGCAGTTACATTTTAATTGCAAATTAATTTTATTCTTACACGTAATCTATCTTTTAATAGACGATAGGAGTTTCCATAGCAACAAAATACATTTGAAGAAACTAAAAAAATACTTTTTTTTTTACTTCCATTACCCGACTACCGTGGTAGGTTTTGGGGACCTAAAAAATATACATATATTTTTATTTTTATTTTATTTTTTTTTTTTTTACTGCCATTAACCGACTACCGTAGATAATGGAATTAGAGATTTCAAGTGATTTACAGGTTTTAGAATGTCCTGATTAGGTTTTCTTTTCTATCTCAGCTACTAATTAAAATAATTTCATAAGTAACACATGATTTGAAAGCTTTGTTGATTTGGAATTGAACAGTAGATTACAGAATTTTCTACCGCCAGATATTTTAAAATTTCAATATTTCAAATTCCAATTAAATTATTTTTAATACATCATTCGAAAGATATTTTAAAGTTCTTTTAAATTATCGAAAGTTTTCACCAGATTTACACGTTTTGAGGTCTCCTGAATCAGTTTTCTTTTATATCTCAGTTATTAATTAAAATAATTTCATAAGTAATACATCATTTGATAGGTTTGTTGAGTTGATACACATTTTACAAGTACTTTTACATTATCGAAAATGGAATTCGAGATTTCACCCGTTTACACGTTTTGAGGTGTCCTGATTAGGTTTTGTTTTGTATCTCAGCTACTAATTAAAATAATTTCATAAGTAATACATCATTAGACAGCTTTTTTGATTTGGAATCGAACAGTGGATTATAGAAATTTCTACCGCCAAATGGCGCTGTAATATTTTAAAATTTCAATATTTCAATTTATAATTACGATTAAATTATTTTTAATGCATCATTCGAAAGATATTTTAAAGTTCTTTTAAATTATCGAACGTTTTCACGAGATTTACACGTTTTGAGGTGCCCTGAATCATTTTTCTTTTGTATCTCAGCTACTAATTAAAATAATTTCATAAGTAATACATCATTAAAAATCTTTTTTGATTTGGAATCGAACAGTGAAATACAGAAATTCGTACCGACAGATGCCGCTGTAATATTTTCAAATTTCAATATTTCAATTTCTAATTATGATTAAATTATTTTTAATACATCATTCGAAAAATATTTTAAAGTTCTTTTAAATTATCGAAAGTTTTCACCAGATTTACACGTTTTGAGGTCTCCTGAATCATTTTTTTTTTTTTTTTTTTTTTGTGTATCTCAGTTATTAATTAAAAAAAGTTCATAAGTAATACATCATTTGAAAGCTTATATTAGTTCATACACATTTTAAAGTAGTTTTACATTATCGGAAATGGAATTCGAAATTTCACCCGATTTACTCGTTTTGAGGTCTCCTGATTACGTTTTCTTTTTTATCTCATCTACTAATTAAAATAATTTCACGAGTAATACATCATTTGAAAGCTTTGTTGATCTGGAATAGAACAATAGATTACAGAAATTTATACCGCCAGATGGCGCTGTAATATTTTTAAATTTCAATATTTCAAATTCTAGTTATGATTAAATTATTTCTAATACATCATTCGAAAGCTATTTTAAATTTCTTTTATATTATCGAAAGTGGAATTCGAGATTTCACCAGATTTACAATTTTAAGGTGTCCTGATCAGGTTTTCTTTTGCATCTTAGCTAATTGAGTAAGACCGTTCAAAATTGGCATAAGTAAGGTAATTAGGATGGGCTGGAAGTGTGGGGAAGGAATAGGCGCGCAACGCGCATGGGTTTGGGACCCGATGCGAGTTTTTACCCGATGATAAAAGATTTTTTTTAAATTTATTTTCTTAATAATAAAAGTTTGAGTTGAGAAGGAATATGCGTGTACAGCGCACGTATATCCTCAAACGTGCGCGAGCAGCGCGCATGGGTCTGCGCTGCCGAAGGCAGTGGGGTCCCGGTGTGAGTTTTTACCCGATGCTAAATGATATATTTTTTAATTCCTTTTCTTAAGAATGAAAGTTTATGAGTAATAACATGGAATTTTGAGAAGTCATAAGGATGGTGAAGGAATACGTGCGCGCAGCGCACGGGTATACGCTGCCGAAGGCAAAGGGGACCCAATGCGACATTTTTCCCGATCAGAATTTTTTTTCTCTTTTTTTATCACATGATAAAAATTAATGCAATTTTGAGAATTCATTAATTATTGTGATTCATTTAAAAATAGTGACCAGCGAAGCGGGCATAGCCTGTTAGTATATAATAATAATAAAAGGAAAGGATTGTCTGTCTGTCTGTCTTTCCGTCTGTTCTTCTATACGTTCAGCCCCTATTGAACGATGAAGTACAAGAATTGACATACGGATGCTCTGGAGCCTTTCCGAGGTCCTCCTCGAAACAGAATATAAAAATTTCAATTAGTTTCGGAGATATTAATTAAAACGTCGACCCATGTCGATTGAAAAATGACCAAAAATCCACGGCTTATTGCTTAAAAAGAGGCATTCTATCAACAGACGATTTTAACCGTTGTCTGGAATGGAAACAAAACATCTGGAAGTAATTAATGTCACATGATCTTGAACTGGGGATAAAAATTGCAAATTTCAAAGTGCTTCAAATTTTCTTTTTCGCACACAACACTTAATATTCAACCTATTCAGCACAAAACCCTCCTGCAGTTAAAATTTCATCAATTTTCATTAATAAACAAAGCAGTTACATTTAATTGCAAATTAATTTTATTCTAACACGTAATCTATCTTTCAATTGACGATAGGAGTTTCCATACCAACAAAATACATTTGAAGGAACTAAAAAAATACTTTTTCTTTTTCTTTTTACTTCCATTACCCGACTACCGTGGTATATATAGGTTTTGGGGACATAAAAAATATTTATTTTTCTTTTTACTTCCTTTAACCGACTACCGTAGATAATGGAATTAGAGATTTCACGTGATTTACATGTTTTAGAATGTCCTAATTAGATTTTCTTTTCTATCTCAGCTACTAATTAAAATAATTTCATAAGTAACACATTATTTGAAAGCTTTGTTGATTTGGAATTGAACAGTAGATTACAGAAATTTCTACAGCCAGATATTTTAAAATTTCAATATTTCAAATTCTAATTAACTTATTTTTAATACATCTTTCGAAATATATTTTAAAGTACATTTACATTATCGAAAGTGGGATTCGAGATTTCACCTGATTTACACGTTTTGAGGTCTCCTGAATCGGTTTTCTTTTGTATCTCATCTACTAATTAAAATAATTTCATAAGTAATACATCGTTTGAAAGCTTTGTTGATTTGAAATCGAACAGTAGATTACAGCAATTTCTACCAGATGGCGCTGTAATATTTTAAAATTTCAATATTTCAAATTCTAATTATTATTAAATTATTTTAATGCATCATTCGAAAGATATTTTAAAGTACTTTTATATTACCGAAGGTGAAATTTGAGATTTCACGCGATTTACATGTTTTGAGGTGTCCTGATTAGGTTTTCTTTTGTATCTCAACTACTAATTAAAATAATTTCATAAGTAATACATCATTTGAAAGCTTTGTTGATCTGGAATGGAACAATAGATTACAGAAATTTCTACCGCCAGATTGCGCTGTAATATTTTTAAATTTCAATATTTCAAATTCTAATTATGATTATTTTATTTCTAATACATCATTCGAAAGATATTTTTAAGTTCTTTTATATTATCGAAAGGGGAATTCGAGATTTCACCTGATTTACAATTTTAAGGTGTCCTGATTAGGTTTTCTTTTGCATCTCAGCTAATTGAGTTAGACCGTTCAAAATTTGTATATGTAGGTTAATTAGGAGGGGCTTGAAGGGTGGGGAAGGAATAGGTGCGCACAGACTTTTTACCTGATGAGAAATGATTTTTTTAATTTTCTTTTCTTTAGAATAAAAGTCTGATTTCAGAAAGAATGTGTGCGCGTACCGCACGTAAATCTTAACACGTGCGCGCGGACTCGGTGCGAGTTTTTACCCGATCATGAAAGATTTTTTTTTTTTTTCTTAATAATAAAAATTTGAGTTGAGGAAGAATATGCGTGCACAGCGCACGTATATCCTCACACGTGCGCGCACAGCTAGCATGGATCTGCGCTGCCGAAGGCAGTGGGGTCCCGGTGCGAGTTTTTATCCAATGCTAAATGATATTTTTCATTAATTCCTTTTCAAAAGAAAGAAAGTTTATGAGAAATAACATGGAATTTTGAGAAATCATAAGGATTGTGAAGGAATACACGCGCGCAGCGCACGGGTCTACGCTGCCAAAGGCAGTGGGGACCCGCTGCGACATTTTTCCCGATCAGAATTTGTTTTTTCTTTTTTGAAAATTAATGCAATTTTGAGAATTCATTAATTATTGTGATTCATTTAAAAATTGTGACCAGCGAAGCGGGTGTAGCCTGCTAGTATATAATAAATTTTAAATACAGGATGGAATAAAAATTGAATTTTTAAATATAGAAATATAACAGAGTATTTATAAACCAATGCGGAAATGCAGCAAAAAGAAATATAAATCTATAATAAATATGCAAAATAACCAAGGTTAAATTAAAATTAATCCCAAAACACATGAGGGCCTTCATCAGGAAAGCTGCCACATGTAGGGAATGAAATATTAGAAGTTTCTGACGAAACGTTGTCTATTTAGCCAAAAAACACGTTTCTAGCCCCCAACTTATCACAGATGGAAGCAAGACCATACAGCTGACGAATTTAATTAATACAAAGCATAAAAAGCAATTAAATTCATAAAAAAAAGTACAAAAGTAAATACATCAAAATAAAATACAAGAAGATAAATGGTACAAGAATATAAACAAAAATATACTTGGACAATCTTGAATAGTCAGTAGAATGAGGAATATTAATATGCTCCCAACAAAATTCCTCGTAGATTTTTTCAAAAATTTTTGAAAAAATATACGAGGAATTTTGTCATGTAATAGACAGGGAAAAAGTTTACTGGATTAACCTTATTAAATTTTGTATCTTTGAAAAGATTTTGTTTAACGGTGTAGATTACTCGTATATTTTACAAATTCTCGGTATCCCGATGAAAGCCAGTTACTCGAGTGGCTTCACCAACGTTTTTTTTTTTTTTTTTTTTTTTTTTGTTTATGTCTGAAAGATAATTTAACGATATTAAGTTATATATATATATTGATGATGTAATACCAATAAATTGTATAAATTTAGCGAAATATGCAGCTGAAATCTGTCACTCCGATCTTCTTTTAAACCGTACTGACTCTGAAGACAAAATTTCTTTCCTGGTTAAAAAAAAAAAAAAAATAGATAAAAACTGGTTTATTAGAATTTATGAAAAAAGGCAAGATTTTAACTTATAAAGTTTGTAATTTAACGAATTGTTTCTCATGTATAAACCATAGAGTTTAAACCAAATTAACAGAATTAAAATGATTTGCAATAACAATTTAGACCTGAATTTGGCTATGGAAAATCTCAAAAACATATTAACTGTCAACCGCTATCCTGTTTTTCTACTCAATAAATATTTCAATCTTCTTGATTACAATCCTATTTAAGGTTTTTTTCCTTCATTTCGGACGACATTTAAGAGCTGGTAAGTGCTCCTACTAGCTGAAACGGACTCTATGTTTATGATGGGACGAGGGGAGGGGGGGGGGGTTCAATTTTCCTCATTCTACTGACTATTCAATGTCCAGGTACGTATTTATTTATATTCTTCTATTATTTATATTCTGGTATTTTATTTTGATGCATTTACTTTTGTACTTTACTTATAAATTTAAATGGTTGTTATGCTTTGTATTAATTAAATTCGTTTGCTGTATGGTTTTGCTTCCATCTGTGTGAAGTTAGGGGCTAGAAACGTGTTTTTTGACTAAAAAGCCAATGTTTCGTCAGAAACTTCTCATATTTCATTCCCTACATGGGGAGCTCCCCTGATGAAGGACCTCTTGTGTTTTGGGATTAATTTTCATTTAACCTTGGTTATTTTGCTTATTTATTATAGTTTTATATTTCCTTTCGCTGCATTTGTGGATTGGTTTATAAATACTATGTTCTAATTCTATATTTGAAAATTCACGTTTTATTCCATGTTATATTTAAAATTTATCTTATAGATGAGAGGAGGGTATTGTGGAATAGTCGGGAAATATTGAATACCGACGTTTCGGCCCTGATTGGTGCTGCTGTCTCTTCAAAATACTATGAATTACTCAAGAAGAATTCCCATGAAGCTATACAGTAAGAAGCAACAGCTTGTTGCTGGTGTACCATTTTCTATACAACAAAGTATCTTTTGTGATTTTTAAAAGTTTTTGCAGGTAAGTCTTCAAACATTTAAACTTATTAGTACACATGTGATTTGAACATTCTTGTTAAGCATAATGTATGCTTAAAGAACTGCATTTTGTTGTACATTAGTCGTTCTTTAGCTGAAAATATTTTGTCCATCAATTTAAAAGTTCATTTTTAAAGATGGCGTGTCGGTTATTATGGAATACTAGGTATTTCATAGTATCATCTGAAATTGACTTCATGTATGCAACTAAAGAAACAGAAAATAAAGATGCCGAATGTATCTTCAGATAATTTTATGAAGGCTAATTAGTTTTTCTATGGTTTCAACAGTTTAAAACACCTATTCCATATTACCCGACTATTTCATATTAACTTCCATTTGTAAGTCTTTTTAAAAGTAAACTTTTTATAACAACCTTTTTTTTTTTTTTTTTTTTTTTTTTTTTCACTGACAATTTATTACAAATAATTACATTATGTACTTATCATGATTTTGGGGATTTTTATTAAAAACAAGTAAAGTTATTTTAAGAAATGTAAATGGTATTCAATAATACCCTCCTCTCATCTATGTATATATATATATTTGACATAATTTAAGATCTGGAAATTTTATAAAAGTAGCTTTATACTTATTAAAATATCTCTTTTAATAAATAATTAAAATAAATCTAAAATTTGTACCAAAGAATTTTAATATAAATCCACCATTGAGAAAAATTCTTTTTAATGAAGACGATTCTTTTATTTACTTAACTCAAGTAAATTTCTAAATGCATTTCTAGCTAGAAATTTCTATAAAATATTGTCATTAAGGTTTCCACAGAAGAAAATTAATGTAAAACAATGTATCTATTCTTTTCAGAATATAGAAGTTGAAACTCACTTGCTTTTGTGTGAATAGAGTTTAATCCCCTTATATTTTCTCTAAGTAAATTCTTTTAAAAACAAACTCTCTTTACTATTATTTTTTTCATAAAGAATTGAAGTAGTAGCTAAATGAAATTGGTTATATTAATAGTCAAATGAATTATTTTGCTCGCGAATGTTTAACGTGTTTAATATTTAATTGAAATGAACATTAATATATATATACTTATGCATGTATTAAGCTTTCATACCAAGTTTATATATTGTTTGCATTTTCAAAAAGTAAATTCAATTCAGCAATATTATACTATCTTAAAATTATATTCGTAAAGACAATTTTTTTTTTTCCAAAATTATGTTATAATCTTAAAATAAAAGTAACAAATAAAATTAGATATATATTTTGATGTTTATTATCTTGACAACTTTTTGAGCAGGATTATATAAACGATGTTATTTAATTAATAGTGTGTATAAAATTATATCCTTTGTAAATATATTTAAAAATGTTTTAAGACTGTAGAAATAAATTAGATATTAGATATCAAAAGAAAAAAATTGAATTATGGGAAATTCATATAGATAGAATATTGTAGTGTCAATCAAAGATATCTTTTAGCACTAATATTTTCTAAACCTATTAAATCATTTAAAAGAAGCTGTAAATGTACGATAAAAATTATCTGTATGTTAATAATGGTAGTAATTAATACTCTTCCGTGTAAATAAATTACCCTTTATCATTTAATTTTTAATTATAGATGTCTCACTGATCGTCAATATCAGGTGTTTTTCAGCTTGCGAAACTTTCTGAAAATTTAATTTTCAGTGTCTAACTTGATGATAGAAAAAGTTTTTTAAAATCTAAATTTTTTTCAAATAGCTATTCATTTGCGAATAAATATTAATTTATTCAGTTTCCAAAAAAATTTACAGCATACACTGGTGTTGTATCGTAGGGGTCACTGCATTATACATTTGCATAATTTTATTTTATTATAACCACAATTATCAAAAATAAAATTTCCTTGAAGGTTACCAAAACGTTAAAAATGTTGTATTTCTAAAAATTGTAGTGAAAGTATAATAAAAGGATCGTAGATACAAAGGAACGCTGAGACCCCTGTATATCGTATTGGTAGTTTACATCTCTTTTCATTCAGCTTAATTATATCAAAGGAAATACTTTTGTGTGTGTGTCTAAGAATGTGCAAGCGTTAATTTTTGTACACAATAGAATTTTTTTTAAACAGTTTACGTATATCTAAATTTGTGATTATTCTTTCTATTATAAACATTTGATTGTGTGAAATTTCTAAGAAACAGAATATTAAAAGGGAGAATAAAGTTTACACAAATCTTTGTTTTAGGGTTTGAATTTGGTATGTGGCACTACTGGACAATTTTTTAATTTCTCTTGCACATACGAGGTCTGTCAAATAAATACGCGTACTAAGGCCATAAAAAGTTCATTTTGCAAAATTTAGTCTACCTCGATTTTGTACCCTTGAAAGTACTCTCCATTCATTGCTATGCGCTTATTCCATCTTCTTTTCCACTGTTCAAAGCACCTTTGGAAGTCTTCGGCAGTCAAGCATTTTAGTTTTCTTGTCGTTTCTTGCTTTATTGTGTCCGCATCTTTCCAGTGATGTCCCCTCATCACATTTTTGCATTTTGAGAAAAAAAAAAGTCGCATAGGGTGAGATCTGGCGAATAAGGAGGATGATCAAGGATGGTGATTGATTTTTTGCCAGAAACTGGCGAACAATCAATGCTGAATGTGCAGGTGCATTGTCATGGTGAAGGATCCTTCCATCGCCTTGAGTAAATTTCGTCGCACACGACGCACGCGATCTCTCAAACGCTTGAGAACCGTAAGAAAAATAATTTATTATTTTCGTCAATTTCCATTTCCGACACGCAGTAGAAACAAGGACAACACAACTGGCACAATACGCATAGCTCGACGATCCGCCATGCACTGATGGTTGATTGGGTCTCAGGCAACTAGCACCGCTAGTGAACGAGGCTAAAGTCCGCGTCATGGCCGACAGATGGCACCAGTTCGCCTATTTATTGGACAGACCTCGTATATATAGTAGAGAAAGTATTGTTATTGGGTCAAATTTTCAAAATTGAGTTTTTATTATACTTCTTGAGTTCATTCACCGTTCATTTACCGGGCTATACAAAAAAAACTAGATTATACCGAGGCAATACTTGAAAATTGATGAAAGTGTATTTCAGATTGTGCTACGTGTTTTCAATATAAAATTTATTTATGTTCACAACACCCTGTAGTTTGGACATAACTTCTAGAAGATATACAGGGCTGCCAGAATTTAAGTGAAAACATTTTTTAAATCAAATGTAATTAGTGGAAGATCTTTACTATAATATTTTGCCATGTTCAGGAATACTGCCTAGGAATTACAATTAATTAATAATAATAATACGGTAAATAATTTTTTTTTTTTTTTTTTTTTTTTTTAAGTTAAATATTCTCCACTTGCTTTTTTGTACATTTACACATTTTGAAGTTTCCTGAATACCGAAGTCAAGTTTTCAACGTATTTAATTTTTTTATAGAACATTCGTGTTTGTTATATATAGAAGCACAAATCTAATGAATATCTGGCTTTCTCTTTGGAATATGAAGGAATATGAGAAAACAACATTTCCTCTTGTCCCCTTGGTCACAAAACTTTATAAAATCTGTTCTCAGTTAAAGTTTCTACGTTATGAAAGAATGTTTAAAAAATCTTGTCTCTAAGTGTAGAGTTTTGGGCTAGACGATGATGAATGAATGAATGAAAATTATTTAAATAGTGGACTCTACAGACGTATATGAGGTGAAAAATATGTATACAGGTGTATATATCTATATAAATATGAAAATGAAACATATTTTATTATTCTGTTGAATCTTTTATTTATTTTTTTTCCTTTTGTACTCCACTAAAACTTAAATAATAAATAAGATACTTCGTAATTGTTTTTTATGGATTAAAACATATCAATATCACGTGCATTACATTTAATTGAATTTTTTTTCTCTACATATATAAAACAACGGAATACTCAATAATGTAAAAAAAAAAAAAAAAAAAAAAAAAAAAAGGTGCGGGGGATAAATGACACATTCATCTTAATAATGATAAAAGAATGCATATAGATTGTCTTAAAAATGCGTTAATGAGCTAGTTAGAAAATTTGTTTAGATATCTTTTCATCTTCTTCTACATTTAAAAATATATGCATGGTAATTAAAATTATTAATGAACGATTAAATGTAAAATACGTTCATTTACGAAATATAATTAAAAATTTTATTTTTTCAGTTTATAACTAAATTACTTATTTTTCGTTCTGAATACATCATAAATGTGTTTTTAATTATTCTTAATGTTTGATCTGGATTTCCTATTAGGATATTGTTGATTGCCCTTTTTGTATATTTTCGTTATTTTGTTATGTTTTCTTAAACAATTGTTCTTAAAAAAAAAAAAAAAAAAAAAAAAAAAAAAAATAGTAGAGTGCTCTTAATGGTAAATAACTTCGGTTTAATTACTAAGCATTTTTGTAAATGGCTTTTTGCTGACAGGACTTCATTCTTTCAAAATTTTACCCTCCAATCAGAAAAAATAAATCATTTAGTACGTTACGTTTTCTATAATATTAAGAAAAAAATATGTAAGAAGGTTTTATTTGTATGTAAACAATATTTATTTTATTCCCTTTTGTTAATTTTCAATATGTTAGATATTTTAAAAAGACAGAAAGTAAAATTAAAAAAACATTAAAATTAAATTAAAAAAGATTAGTTAAACGTGTTAGAGGAAAATATAACTAAATATTAAATGTTAATTCAATGAATTATTTCATTAACACAAATTTTATAAAATATTTATATCATTCATCCTCTTTTAAAAATTATTAAACTTTATATTCATTAAAAATGTAAAATAATAATCTTTACAAATAATTTGGTAACAAATAATTTGTCAGTTTAATTAAGATTTAATTAATGATCTTTACATCCAAAACATTGTTTATAAGATAACCCAATTAAGAAGGAGAGCTGCTTTATGCCGTTCCAACACTGATAAGTTATATAATTCACTTTGATTAATTATACACTGCTGGAATAGCTTAAGTTACAAATTGATTCTCACTTTAAATTTTAATTAGCAATTTAAACATAATGTGTAGGTACAACTAATTAATTTTTAAAGATTTTAATTCAAGCAATATATTACAAAGATTGTGAAAAAAAAATTATAACAGTTTACGTTGACTTTCTATAGTACCTTAATAAGAAACTTCTTTGATGTTTATTAGTCGACAGTAAATCACCACTACATAACTAAATAATTGCTTGGATTTTTTCCTTGTAGAGGATTCATGAAACATAGAGTAGAAGGAACTGAAATTTTACTTACACTATTCTTATGCATAAAAATGAACGTTTTCTCAACAACAAATTTATAAATCTAAGATTAACACTTTGAAATTAAAACTGAACATTATTTTTTTTAATACAGGAGTGCAAGAAGTATTAGAATTATTTTGAATTTGAAATATTTTGTTATTTTTAAGGCAATATTTCCGGGAAAATAATTTTACTTATTGATATAATTTATTCTTCTTTTTTAACATCTGTATAGTAAAATAACGACATGCCATACCTGACAGCGATGAATACAGACCGTTTTAGTTCGGTACTAAAACTATATAAATATCCCAGATACTTATTACATACTATTTTTAAATAAAAGTTAAATGATTATTTTATGCAAAAATATCCATTATTAAATCATACTAGAAGGGTTCAATAACAATTTGGAGGATTTTTTTTTCTCTTTTTGTCATTTTCCAGCAAAATTTAAACTTGTATATTACTTGAGTTTGTCTGCCTGTCTGTCGGCGCTTTTATTTTAATAAAATTATTAGAAATTAATTAAATACTTTTAAATTATATTTGCTTAGAATATCAAGAATTTTAAGTAGTGAATGCTAAATGCTTTTTAACATTATTGCAAAGTGTAAAAAATGCATAACACATCTGAAAACACATTTCCAAGAATCTACTGTAGTGAAACCGAATATTTGTTTGAAGATGAATGTCAATCAAATTTTTTTCTGTGGAAAAAAATCCGTTATTACATTTGAAAATTGTATGCTGATCTAGTATGTTTAGCATCGTAAAAGGATGTTGAAATATGCTTGTAAATTACGTACCATGGGACCGTAATGGGTCCGAATTACGTCATATATCCCATACAGCACAGAATGTTTCAGTTATGTGTCAAAAAGCTAACAATCTTTCAAAAACGCAACGCATTTAAGTATTCTCTCTGATATCTTTCTGAAACATTCGTCCTTTTTGATTTTCTATCTGTTAAGTGATTGTAACGTTTCTGTTACGTATCTGATTTTTTGTTACGATCGCGGACATTTCTACGTTTTTGAAACTAATCGGAAAGCAATCTGAACGTTTTTAAACATTTCTGAAATGTTTATAATGTTTCAATGTTATATGATTGTTACGTTTCTGGAACATTTTGTGCAGTTAGGGATGTATTTTTTTGTTTGTTTGATTGTTTGTTTTTAAAACAGGTATGCTATATGTAAGATTTTTAATAGAAAACATTATTAAGTAAATCTGAAAACTTGAGTCTCATGAATAAGAGTGTTGTGAAATTATAAAAAAAATTTTTAATGAAATGAAAATCAGAGAAACTTACGTCATAAATGCAGTTAGATTATGATGCCAAATAATGAAATAAAAATTTTGAAAATTGAAAATTATTATATTAACTTTTACACATAAATTAAGAGAAGAATACTTAAAAGAAAACTGTTACATAACAGAAAATTTCTGGAAGCTGAGTGTCCAGAAAATATTGCTATTCTATGGGAAAAGTATGTTGAGAGAATTGCTTTGTAAATAACAATACCGAAAATATTCTTGTGCAAGTGATTATTTCCATAGAACACTGTTAAAAATTGAATAAATAGAAAAAAAAAGAATAAATAAATAAATTACTCGCATTAAATAAAATTATCCACCTCAAACATATAATATTGAATCAGGGCTCACCGGATGACAGTCGACACTGTTACTTCTCAGCCACAGAAACACATTTTAAGCTGTTACTTACCACTTACCAGTTATTACTTGATTATATTTTCCTATACAAAACCGAAATAAATGTATACCCACCAGATAAAAATTATATCGATACTTTTCCTATTATCACGTTATCTTATTATTATTGATGGTTATAAATTTTATCCAGTTATTACAGATTTTATCTCCTTAAAGAAAACAAAATGTGTCTTTTGGTAAATTGAGAAGTAATATTATACTAGATTTATGTTGTTTTAGTAAATAATTTTTTTTTCTGTAGAAAAATTACAAAAATTTTCAGTTTTCTAACAGAATTTGATCAAAGTGTAATCAAATTTACTTGTTTTCTTTGACTATAATAGCTCACATTTTTTTTCCTGTGAATAAGAAAATATTCAATAATTAGCCATACAATTATTTATGAAAAATTAGAAAAACATATTGGGGTTCGTTTTATATTATTCGATATGAAATGGTTTCTTTAATTTAAAATCTTCCTTTAATAAATGATTAAATTAAAGCAGGAAAATATTGGTTAAAGTTACGATTCTTTACAAGGTACAGTTACCAAAATTTTCAATGTGAAATACTGTGATAATTCTTGTAGTTGCTGTTATTGTTGTTGTTGGTCTTATTATTATTTAGAAATTTTCAATATTATTAATCAAACAATAGGAATTATTTCCCTCCGTCGATTTAGCCTATTTTTCAAGAAACTGTTAAAAGCACTTGTCCTGGAAAAAAAAAGTCAGTTTTAATATAACACAGTAAAAAATATTTTATATTCATTCATCTTTGATTCAGAAAAAAATCGATTTTCAAAAATTATAAAAAGTGAGCTATGTAATTCATTTTATTCACTATTATATCAAAATAATAACTGCCTTCACGATCTGGATTTGACAGAAAAGAAATACTATTATCTGAAAAAGGCGAACGACTATTTCTCAAATGCACGAAGACAAATGCGAAACGTCTAGCGTGACACTGAGAAGAAATTACTGACAGAGGCCTGTTGAAAAATGCCTTTTTTCTGATAAAATTCATGAGGAAGAACAGTAGATTTTCGCATCTACGATGTATATGCAGCAAAATTATACTTTGCGTTATAATAATAAATAAAAAAAATATTCTTCATTAAAAATAAGAAAATGTCAATATTTTAAGTAAAGTTTCATATTTTATACGTAATAATTTACAGACACAAATGTTAATAAATATTTCATTTTTAAATTAATGTTTATCGGATTAAAAAAAAATATATATAAAATACATGTGATTTTTCCAATCTTGAAAACGTCACTTATACTATGCAATTCATTAATCTTTGTAATTTTTAGAATAGGCAGTTCTAATAAGCATTAAACTTTAAAGAGTAGGAAATAAGGTTGTCGATCTATGGCCTTTTATTTATTTTATTTTTTTTTACGTTAAAGTTTACCATAGATTCTAAATAACTACAAACATCCACCCATGTCTTTAATGGATTGTAACCCGGCATTTGGAAACTAAAGAATACAACATTGCTGACAATTCCACCAGACCAGGACAAATATTCTAAGAGTTTAGCTCATTAGAAAACTGAAAATTCATTATTTATAAAAAATTTGAATATTTATATTAAATAGCTAATTTTAAATTTTGATTTATTGTTAAATATTAATATTTAGTTATTTATTACTTTTAACAGATTCTAACTCCCAATATTAAACTTCACTAAGTTAAAGTTTCTTTAAACAAACACTTTTTAATTTTCATAAGCGAATTGTTTTTTAAACCATAAACAATAGAAAATGAAAGAAACATTTTTTATTTTCACTTTTATCACAAAATGGTAAAGACTTTTTCACTTTAAAATAAATCTTCAAAATAACATCTTAGATTATTCCGGAACTGATTGCTTCATTTTTTGAATCAGTAAAGCAAAAGGGGAACTTTTTTAAGTGTAATGTTAAAGAATGCAATGAAATCAACCGTCCATTCTGTAATCCATTTTTTTTTTTTTTCGAATATTACTTTGAGTCTTAAAATATATGCCAACATTTCTACAAAAGTAGAAACATTGAGTTTAGCTGGACTAATAAAACAGGTCTAATTAAATAAATAAATAAATAAATAAATAAAAATAATATTGCTTGGAAATATTTTTGGTAAACATCGTTTTTAAGGATGCTACATCATAAAATGTTTTCCATTTTTGACTGCAACCTACGGTTTTATGCAAAATATAGTGATTTGCTATAAAATGTCACTAATTTTATTTCATTAAAATAAACATATTCTTCCTCATAATAAAAAAAAAAAAAAAAAAAAAAAGAAAAGAAAAGATATGTGAGAAATGGGGATGTAATTTTATAATAATTTTGCTGCCGACTGTAGCTACAGTCAAAATATACTAATGAATACAATTTAATGAACACTCACACTATTTAACACTCTAACGTGCATTATCCTCGCCATTAGGATGCAATAAGTAATTAATAAATAATTTTAAACTTTGTCAATTAATTTTTCCTTTTAATTTTGTTTGTGAATTCTAATCGCTTTTCATATAAAATGAGCAATATTTCTTTGTCTCTCAGAGGGTTAAAGCTTTCTTTATATTTGAAATAGTTTAATTGAAATCAAAATATATTTTTAAATGAGCACCATTTCATGACGCGTTAATGTTTCCAAATCAGCGTCTTGCACTGAAAAGAAAAATCTGCAACTGACATCTAAATCTAGATTGTGGCTCTAGTAAAAATAGTTCCATGTCATCGATATAAATTCTAGTTCCTTTTGAAAACGAGTTCTAGAAACCCATATTGGAATTCTAGAGTGTTTGCCTATATTTTCGCGGTCAAAATTATTTAAAAATCTCTGCAAATAAATGTGAGCATAAGTGGCGAGTTTTAGCAACCATAATCTTGGTATCTGACCAAAATCAAGCGATAATTTCTAGCAGTGCAAAGAATTCAAAATATTCAAAATATTGTTTCACCATTTAAAAATGTGTAGACTAGAAATTTTCAATCGTTTCGTCTATTCAGCTTATTCGCTTGCCTTATACGCAAAGCTCAGAAATCTATATTTCTAGTTTAGGGATTTAGAAACTGACCACTTATTCATTCTAGATGAAACCGGCATATATATATATATATATATATATATATATTTTTTTTTTTTTTTGGTGTTCAACTGCAGTTAATGTAATATTAAAAGAATCTTCATTTAAATACATAAACTTTGAGAAGTAATTTACCTTTCAATTTTCTTCGTTCTTTTACCTGTCTAACACTTACATCTTCGGTGTAGTCATATTCTCCATAACATTTAGCTTGATGGTGCCCTATCTATAAATGAAAGAAAAAAAAATGATTCATAAAATCTGTTTTACAATTTTAATTGGTCCCCTAATGGCTGTGGTACGATTCAGTTTGATTTAGGTCAGTGTTGTAGAAGGTGTGTGTGTAAGTTTTCCTATCTGCTTGAAATAAAATCATTTTCATGGGAGATTGTATCTACTCGATTAAAAGTATATGTTTTATTGCGTCTTTTATATATGAAAATGTATCCAACTGTGCAGTCTTTGTTACATTTTCTAAAGATTGTTTAAGTTGTGGTAATTTAACTTAAATGGATTTCCTAAAATTATGAATTTTGTGTCATAGCGTTTATTGGCATTGAGTAAAAGTGCAGAGCCATATACATAGTTATGATCTAAAGTGTTGGTCTTAATGTTTACTTTTCAGACTTGTAGTATATGCTTTGCTTTTGTGTAAAATAGCATGTGATCGAAACGACCAAATGCTGTCCTATATTTGAAAATTTTCTGGAAAATGAGAGTCTTGTTTCTGACCATGGCCAGAACCAGTGTATTTTCTACGATGAGTTTAATAAACTCTTCTCACTGTATATCTTTTTGCTATTATTTCCACAATAGAGAATTTTAATTTTAATCACCTCCTTAGATAAACGGTCTTTTGCGTGTGAATAGGTTTTGAAATTCTTCCAGAACTCTACTAATGTAAAATCTAGAGAGATGAGAGAGCGAACATAAACCGATCCGATAGTTTCTGCTCGCTCCAAAAGTTTAAAAAACATCACACGCATTTATTTTAATTATATATTTCATGATAATCAGCTTGATCGCTTTAACGTTGCAGCCGCTTTTTTTTTTTTTTTTTATCTAAGTCTAATTTTTTTTAAAGTCTAATTTTTCTGACTAAATATAAAATAAGTAAAAGAAGAAGCAAATATACTGGTATGCTAACATCGTTAACATGCAAAATATGAAGTATTTATCTAGTTTTAAATTATAAAATCAAAGACTTATATGCAAAGCTATATAATAACAATAAATCTTACTGGCTCTATGTAACAAAAACGACACATTGATATTGGAATATAGTCTTACTTCTTTCTTTTAAATTGTTTATTAATTTTTTCGAACTTGCCATTTAGAGTTCAATTTTATTTTATTTTTCTTAATACATTACATCAAAGATGACATTCTTTTTTCAGGTAAATTTTCTTTTATTGATTTTTTATGTGTTCCAAATCACGGATAAAGTTTTTCTATACCTCAGAGTATTCTTATACCTCAAAGCATTACACCAACGTCTCAATCCGTAAAAATGCCCTCCCTCGATAAAACGAACGCCTTTGCTTCTCATATGAACTTCATTTGTTCTTTTAATACAGAAAAAACACGCACTCAGCGGTATACTCTATCCAAATAGACGATTTTTTTTTTTTTTTTTTTTTTTGTTTATTTATTTTAAGACATTCGCCTTCATAAATATAAACATTAATGTGTATTATATTAAACAACCGGACACTGTTATATGAAAATGGAAACCGTAAGCTTCAGAAAATAGCGTGAACATTTGTTAACAGTTTATTGGAGTGTGTTTGTGTGCGTGGGGGGGGGGGGGTAAAAAGTTTCCAAATTTTTATGGGTATTCCAATGCCATTTAATAAAGGATTAATGTATTAGAATATTGTTTTAATCGTTACAACGTAAAAAAACAACTACGTTTTGTTTTAAAGTCATTTTTATGCTATTTTAGCAGGGAAATACATTTCAATTTCTGTATTTTGCGTATTTTTTCCGTTTATCCTCCCCCTCCCCAAATAAATCCCGATTATCCTGGAAGACTTTTTTTGCACGTCAGAACCGCTGCGGACCTATATCAGAGTTTTCTCTAGCTTCGTCCTGTCTGGACATAGTTCACCATTTCCCTGGAAGACACAAAAGGCGCTTAAATGGTAATTTCCGATATGTATGCAGTTACAAAGTAAATATATTCCTTAACATCATTTTAAATATTCGTGCAGAATACTCCTTAAGTAAATTAAGTAAATAAAAAATAAACATTTTGCATGACATTAACTCATTTAAATATAATTAGTTTTGCATTAAAGTAACTTTTTAGATAGAATTTACATAATTTAAAAAATGGAACATCTGAAGATTTGTGCAGACGATTATCAAAGAAAAAAAAAAAAATCTCCCTTACTTAATTGTTATTTACTCAAAATGAACTTAAATTTGGACTTTAAAAACACGTTTTCCAAATCGAATATTACTCATGAATCGAAAATGTAAACGAAAACGCATTTACCATTATTTATTAAATAAGTGCACAAAAATTGCTAATTTAAAGTTGTTTTAGTTTATTCATCTATTCAAAATTTTAGTCACTTGGCAGATTCTAAATTTACTGTCTCTAACAACTTTTCAAATACAGAGGATAATTCACGATAAACTTTTAATTTAGTTAAACAAACCATATTCATAGTTTACATGGTTCTGATTTTAGTAGAATTTTGTTAAAGAAATTTATTTTCTTTGTAATAATTTATAGTCTTCTGAAATTCCCGACATCAGTCTTGAATGCTTTTATTTTATTAAAAAGTTTTAACTATTGGGAAACTGTCAGCAAAACAGACACTTTAATCGATATACATCACAGTCATAATGAACTATGCTCGTTTGTTTCTCGGAAATAAGAGTTATTATGGAAAGAGTAAAAACAAACGTTTTGCGTGACTTTCTGATTTTTATACATAGTCTGGCATTTTTATGGCACAGTCTCCCTAAAATTTATAAAATAATAAAATCTGAAACTTTCTATGCCTTATACATATTTTTTAGCAAAGTACTTTTAGAAAATTGAAGTAAAAATCTAGAAAACTATAAGATTGAAAGAATCTTGATATGGCTTATATTAGGTGAAAAATACATTAGAACTACATTAAAAATATACACTAAAATTATAAACATAGCTATAATAAGCAATAATATTTAACTTAAAATATAAACTTATGTTAATTTTAAACTTCTTTTAGCTTCCCATTAGAATATGGTTTGAGTATGACGAACTTAGTCAATTGAAAATTAGTTAATTGAAAATTTCCTACATAATGTTTTTAACATATTTAGGCGTTTTGAGATATAGAGTATCCAAATAATAATAATAATAATAATAATAATAATAAATAACAATAATAATAATAATAACTATGGTGTCCGTCTTCAGTAATCCTTTTAGTGTATTAGTTTTCTAGTGTGATAATGTGCTACTTTGTTAGATTATATGCACAATATCTACAAGTGGTTGCAGAAATATCGAACCAGTTTTAAAATATCACTTATGTCATTAGTATGAACCTTATTGATTTGTAACATATTATTTAAAAATTTTATAAGTCATTCGAATTTCAGGAACTCATTAGCATGGGATAATAGGGAAAATTTTCGCTTTAATGTGCAATAAAAGGAATCTTTTTTCATGTAAAAGACCAACTTTGAAATGTTATGATGCTGTCCTGAACAAAATTAACTATGAGATTTTAACTTTGAAATTTCCGTGTTATTTAAAATTTACTGATTTCTTAACATGGTAGAATAGGGCAAAATATCGAATCCATTTTGAAGATTATTTTCATCATAAAATGTCAGATAATTTTTAAAATATCCTTTAGGTTAAGAGCAGGAACTTGACTATGCTTATTTTAAATGAAAATATCGTAAGTTATTTGAAATTTAAGATTTTCATAACACAGTATTGTAAGACAACATTTCATATTAACATGCATTATGGGGATTATTGTATTGAATATAGTTTTGATTCTCGTGAAAACTAAAATATAAAACCGACCCTAATAAAGTTAAGTAACAAATTGGGATAAGATAAATGTATAGCAATGAACGAACGGCATGTGTTAAAATAGAGCTGATATTTTTCTAAAATGTGTTTAGGGTAAAATAGGAAAAAATTAGAGGATGTGCGTATCGGATTTCAAACAAACAAACAAAAAAAGAACCCCCCTTAGAAAATGAAACACTAATATATATATATATGCGTGTGTGTGTGTATCAAATACAGTAGCTAAAAATATTTTACTTATTTATTTTAAATATCAATTTAGAAATTTCCCTTATCTAACGTAATGCAATAACTAAAATTGAAGTACGTAGAATTTGCAATTTAGAAATGAGTAGTAATGTAAAAAATGGTGTAATAAAGCAAAACAAACTACATCACAGTGTTTAATTACATATTGAAATTAGGATCTTATTGTGTGATCAAATGAATTTTCGATGTACACCGAATTTCATTAATAATAATCTCCGAACAAACTATTTTTATTAACTTGGAGACTTTTTTTCATATAGAAGAGTCTGTTTTAGTGACAACGTGGCAAGTCGTACCTCCTTGAAAAATCTAAATTTTTGCCCCTAGTATAAACAGTTTGCATGTCAACAGAATTTTTTTTTTCACAGAAAATATTCCTTCTAGAACTAATTAAAAAAGCCGTTCTTCATTTTTAAACTTCAATAAATATCCGATATATGTACAGTCGGTAACAAAAGTGTCCGAACATTAGCAAAAATTCCTATGTAAAAAAAGTACACTTCATACGGTTTTGTTAAATAAATCCTTGCGAATCCTGTACTTAGTCAGTGTAAGAACATGATTCGATAAGGATTTATTTTATTTATTTATTTATTTATTTCGTGCTTCGTATAACTTCATTTAACAAAACCGTATGAAGTGTACTTTTTTTACATAGTAATTTTTGCTAGTGTTCGGACATTTTTGTTACCGACTGTATGTGATAAGAAGTGACTCAGATTGTTCCTTAATAAATCGCACGACAAAACACTTTCTTATATATTGTATTGAAGAGTTTTCGCCAGCAAGTATGTCTCCATATACTTTTAGCACGAAATGTCACTCTCTAATCGATTCAACAAGTGTTTCGCTCTTCTTCAAAATTGAAATGTATTTACAGTAAAAGTAGCAATAGCATCTATTATCGGACCTGACAAACCATGTGTTTTAAAAGTCTGCCAGACACAAAATATTAAAAAAAGAAAAAAAAAAAATCCAGGAAACGTACTTAAATTTACGTTTTGAAATTATTTAAATTTATTGGCTAGAAATTTCAATTTGTTTTTGTAAATATCTTTTTATTTTTTATTTTATTTTTTTCTTAAATGCAATTTTTGCAATTATACTACAATTGATATTTAAGAATTAAGTCCATGTCCGAAGATTTTAGGACTCGCTTTAAAAAAATTCTTATAAACTAATATATATATATATATATATATATATATTAATTTTTGCTCAAACAATTTCATTTATGTATTATACATTAAGCAGTAATCGCTCTAGTGTAACCACGTTTCCTAAAACTAGCAGTGAGGAACAGTCCGAAAGCTTGAAGGGGTGCTAAATTGACCGAAAGCTTGACATTTGGAAAACATCTAATAATTCGACGCTTTTTTATCGCTTATTTTTTCTGAATCAGATGATTGTCTCCCCTATTTCAACACTGTACTCGTTGAGTCAGCGCATGCGCAGATGCTTCCATGGTCTCAAGAAAGGTGATCGAAGAATATTCAGTAATACCCTATATTCGAATATTATACAGTAATTTTGATTTTAAAACAGGCTGCACAGTTTCATATTTTCTTGAGGTCTAAAAAAAATTTAGAAATAAAGTAACATGCCAATATAAAATGTAACTCTTTTTTTTTTTTTCAGTTTTTACCTGTATACACTAAAATAATGTAATGGATTCGTAAAAATTTTAAACCTTCAGTTTTGGATGTATATAAGCGTTATGAGATGTCTTGACCACGATTTGACGATTTATGGACAATGGCTGTCTGCCTGCGTGTATGTGTGAAAAACTTTTCTGGAGAACATAGTCCAAGTTCAGAAATTTAAAACATCAAACCTGAAATCTCACTTCTGATAATTGGAGTGGAAGGCTGATTTTACCAACATATGTGAAAAATACCAGAGCCGGGAATCGAACCCGGGCCTTCCGCTTAACGCGCGGATGCTCTAAACCACTGAGCTACCCTGGCTGATAACCAGCTCGGCACTTCTCACGTAATATACGTTGGCAGGGGTCACCGAGTCTGCATTCGAGCAGCTATATCAAGTGACAAACTTTGATCATGGCACAACTCCAGTAGGCCACGAAATTCTAATTTAGAAATTTCATACGTCAACCCTGAAATCTCACTTCTGATAATTGGAGTGAAGGGCTGATTTTTACCAAAATATGTGAAAAATACCAGAGCCGGGAATCAAACCCAGGTCTTCCACTTAACGCGAGGATGCTGGTTGTCAGCCAGGGTAGCTCATTGGTTTAGAGCATCAGGCGCGTTAAGCGGAGGGCTGGGTTCGGTTCCCGGCTCTGGTATTTTAATTAATTTTAAAACATCTAATCAAAATTTCGTTACAAATAAGGTACTAAACGAAAGGGGCAATTCTTCTGAATTCGTCGGATTAAACAGCTTATCGATCGGGCAATTAGATTTCTTAAAATTAGCTAAAGTATGAAAATTTGGTGGCAACTTGCGTCCACACACACACAGAGTTCAAGGAAATCTCTTAGCCGTTAATATATATGCAGAGCTGCCAACTTAATCCGGCAAATTTTTAGTACCGCCATTTTTCTACTCCACTTAATTTTCAGAATAATTCTCTTCGAATATATTTATGAAGAATTAAGAAAGCAAATACTCTAAAACTTAAGTGGTGTAGAAGAATGGGCGGTACTATAAATTTGCCGGATTAGGTTGGCAGCTCTGTATATAGAGATTTTTATTAATGTGGTGGAGAGCATGTTAAGTAATCTGATTTTTACTTATATCATTAACAGTGCAACATCGTACGGTGTAAATCCATTTCAACCAGTAGCTAAGTAAATTAACTTGTTGTAACATCTTTACGCGATTAAATTTAACTTAAAACACTTTAAATTAATATCAAGTTATAATCCATAAACATTCCATTATTTATTGCTAAATCATTTAATGTAGCAGTTACACTACAATATATATAAAAAAAAAAATCGATTCTTACTTGTGAAAATAAATAAACATATAAAGTATTCTTGACAATTAATAAACTCACAAATACGATTATTCTTCTGTTTACAAATGCACAATATTACTTTTATTTTAATTTATATTGAATATTGATATTTTTGCTCTTAAGAACAATATTTGCTGAATTCGATTCTTTGTTTTTCGATATCACGTGATTGAGCAGACCACTATTTTATTTATTTAACGTTCATTTATATTTCCATTAATTTTTGAAACTCTCGTGCAACTTTATCTAAATTGTTTTTTCACTCTATTTTCATATTTTCATTTTTTCATGTGCATGAGCAAAATTAATATATATATATATATTTTTTTTTCGCGTGAAAGCATATTTCATTTTATGTTGGGTAAAAAAAAAAAAAAAAAGTAATATTATTTTTGCAACGATTAAAAATTTAAATGTTCATTTTAAAATCTTTTACCAGGTTATTATTTTCATATTTTAATTAATTTTTAAAAATCTAATCAAAATTTCATTACAAATATGGTACCAACTGAAAGGGGCAATTTTCCTGAATCTGTCAGATTAAATAACTTATCGATCGGAGAATTAGATTTTTTTTAAATTAACTAAAGTATGAAAAGTTGCTGGCAACTTGCGTGAATACACAGTGTCCAAGAAAATCTCTTAGCCGTTTATATATAGAGAGATAATTTGTAGTTCAAAATGAACTTAACAGATATTTGTAAAAGGTTCATTTAAATGAAAAAAGAACGTACTGAGTGATGTCTGTAATATGTGTTCTGTATTTTTCACGTTAGACGTATTGTTATTCTACAGAATTATTCTATTATAAATTATTAAGAGCACACAGTTTTTCAATTATGTTTATTTCCATTATGTTATTTTTTTAACATCCATTATTAATATTTTATGTTTTACCATTAATTTCAGATTCATATAAATATGTTTTATTTTGCACTATTTATTATTATTATTATTATTATTTTGTTCAAGATTTATTTTTCATGAAATTTTTTGTATTCATCTTATCTATGTAAGTAAAACAGGAACGTATATATCACTTTCAAAAAGCAATGTTTTCAAATTGAATCCTTTTTCATCCGCGACCGATTTTATCTACGAAAGAGTACGCGTTTTTATATAATTCTCATTACATTTCAGATAAATGTAATCTGTTTCTTCTTATATGTGATAGATCTTTTTTTTTTTTTTTTTTTCATTTTGAAAAGAAAAAAAGATTTCGAAAATAAATTATGTATTGTTTTCCGAAATCTTTTAGTAGTAAAGATGAAAAAAACTATTGCTAAATGCATCGTTTTTCAGCTTTAAAATGAAACATTGTTTATTATCATTTAAAAAATATATTAAGATTATTCATAAAAAAAAAAAAAAAAAAAAAAAAAAAAAAAGAAAGAAAGAAAGTATGTGGAGTTTGCGCTCCTGCAAACTCCATCTTAACTTAAATACTTAGATTACTAAGAGAACACAAGACTTTAAATAACAATAACTAAAGTTTATTTGAGCAGATTAATGGGAGGGCGGCCTGGTAAAATTATATAGCTCAGCCAGCGTTTTACTTAATCAAAATATATGAATCAACAAATTAAGTAGATAACTTTAAATATCTCACCCCAGCAGATAGTCGAAAGGTGTAGAGACGGTCACACTCGTACTCCATCTACGGCTTCACTATGGGACAGAGGATTCCCTTCTATCCCAGCTTGAACTTCCGAAAACTAGTAGACACTCACCAACACTCAACACTACTTAACTTCACACAACTAAATCTCCTCTACTCCACTTTCGATATTCACCAAAATAAGAATCAGCACACTCGCTATAATATCCTCCAACAACCACTATACGATCCTCCAACATCCTCTATACGATCCTCCAACATCCACACTATCTACTAAAACCATCTCTATTTTTATACTTCTTCCTACACCCTCCTTCCACTACATTTCAATCCGTACTTTTAAAAATCACTTCTAATTTAACTAATATTCAAAATCTAAGTCTTTTAATGCAGCACCCTGCCGACACAAAACTAGCTCGACCTCAACCGTCACCGAGTCACTGGCGACGGAGTGATTTTAACCGTCCCCACTTCCTACTTTGCTGGATCCAGCTTAAATGAAACAACTGTGGTGACGTTCTAACGTCTCAACCTCACAGTCCCCCTCCTAGAAAAAAATTTAGTCGGGAAAATCCCCAACGGGTTTGATCGATTAAATTTAAATAGCTTCATTCCCTCTCTAACTATTTCAAATATCTGAAGTGTGAGTGCAGCCGTCACTTAAATTTTAACTGGGCGAGAAAAACTTAAAAATTTGTTAAGTCCCTGAGCGGAAAACTCGGGGACGCAAAAAATTAATTTAAAATTTTAAATAAAAGGCGTTCGTTTACCCCGAGAAACTCCGGGACTGACTGAGCTAAAACCAGGCTTACAGTAGGATGAACAAACGTCTCCCTGTTAAGCCAGGAAGGCAATATATTAAATTCAACTTGATCTTGGCTTTACAATGTAAGTCGCTTGTGACAAAATGCGACATTTAAAGTTTGTTATAACACAATAGTAAGTGTTTTTAATATAAAAAGAGAAAAAAAAATGATAAAGTCTTTATTAATATGAGTTGACTGGCTGGACTGGTATCTGGAGCTCTACGTCTGCAAGGTAGATGAGTAAACCAAGAATAGGCTGAACTTTCTTCGCACTAGAGCAGACGTCAGAATCCACAGGCTGCCCATATGCAGGAAAAAAGAACTTTTTGACATCAAATTAAGATCTTTCACTTTAGATAAAAAGAGTTAACATCAGATTAAGAGAATAGTCCATCAGAGTGTCTGAAATGGGAAAAACTTTTACAGTATGCATAGTAAAAAAAAGTGACAATTCATCTCTAGAAGAAACTGAGACATGTTCGTCTCTATTAACATAATATATAGGTTACATACGGAAATATTTCTCCCTCCTTAGCTAAAGCATAAGCGGAAAAAACTGAGTAGTTAGTCTTTTTAATGTTATATAGTTAAACACGACTTTTATGCTTATAGCTAAAAAAAACATTTTACCCTCTCTAAAAGTACATACAGATAAACTTTTAGACAAATATTCAAAAAATTTTACAAATACAAATATGCAGTTTATAAATACATCATTTATAAAAATACAAGAGAAAAGGGGGGGGGATTTACAAAGGGGCCAAAAAACAGTTTATATTACCATCTTTCTGCAGGAGATGGCTACAAGGTAAAAGACTTAATACATACATAAAATAGATATTTAAGAGAGAACAAAAATGTTGACATTGAAGCAGAACATTAATTTTGATTTGAAAGTTCATGGCTAAGTTAAATTTTGTATTTTTAGTTTGGGAAAGTCCATAACTTTCGTAAGAGTTTTAAAAATATAAAGTCCCAAAAAGGCTTCAAGGTACGTCGAACATTTTGTACAGCTCTGACAGAAATGCACTTGTAATAGAGAAAAAAAAATAGAGAACGGTATCACCTGATGTGAATTTGCAGCTGTAACTTCAGCAAGGTCAGAGGTCTTGGTGAATGTTCTCGATGTACTCGTCAGCTAGGCCACAGGGTTGGAGGCTTTCAGACCGGGGTCTAGGGCTATCCCAAAAGGCTTGTACAAAGGCTTGCTCGGCAGGTGATTCATATGGCTGAGCCTGTTGTCGGAGTCTGGCTTGACGCCGAGTATTAAATCGGTGATGTGAAGAGAACTCGTCTTTGCCGATCGAGTCAGGAGCTGCTAGGAATTTTTCCATGTGCCGTCCGCTAGCTGATGAAGAGGGTGGAGGTCTTTTTCGAACCCTTGCTTTTCTCTTAGGTCGGAACGAGTCGGTGTGCACTGAATCTGGAACTGCTAGTACCTTCTGTGGGCGATGTGTTCCAGAGGACTTTGAGGAGGGGGCTTGAGGGCGTTTGAAACCCTTGTTCCAACCATGTTTCTTTTTACTCTGCGGTATAAAAGAGCCATTAGTAATAGAATAGTCGCGTTTGCGACCAGTTTGCCTAGGAAATTTCACATTAGAATGGTTTGATGACCCACTACGAGCTCGTTTTTGTGCGACGGGTCTGCTAACACTAGATTGGTCAGCGGAAGTGCCCTGAACAGATTGTTCGGGTGTTGTAGGAGTAGGTAGTTCATCAATTGTACAAGAATCAGGAGCACTAGGCTGGGGAGTGAGGTTAGGCGTAAGGACGGACTGTTCGTCAGGTGGGTTTGAACCCGGCACGCTATCACTATCAAGAGTTTCAGTATATGATTGAGTGCGCTCTTTAAATATTCGGACCTGATCAACATTAATGGTCGTTGGGGTGCCGTTAAAATCGATTGTCAGATTATTATTTTCTACCTTTAAAACAGAGAAAGGTCCAATGAATTTTGGCCCAAATTTTGCTACTTTAGAATCTTTTTTAGAGCTAAGAAAATGTGATTCGAGGAGTATTTTATCTCCCACTTTTACTTCTAAAATTCTACGTTTTAAGTTATAATATAGAGCTTGCTGCTCTTGAGCTTTTCTCAAATTTCTCTGAACTTCTGGTAGCAATTCTTCAATATTTCGCGTAATAAATTGAGATGCATTTTGCTGTACTAATACCAGTTTTTGAAAGGGGGTCGGAATCTTTCTGCCCAAAAACAATTCAGCGGGAGTTTTTCCGGTTGCATCACTTACCGCTGTACGAATTGCATAGCCAAAATGATAGAGAAACTGATCCCAATTTTCATGATTTTGACCAATGAACGTCGCGATCATGTTTATTAAAGTTCTATTAACACGTTCGGCCTGATTAGCTTGCGGCCGATATGGAACCGTGAAGACATGTTTAATTTCGAGTGTATCGCAAAGTGCCTTAAAAACATTACTTATAAATTGAGGACCATGGTCCGTTACAATTTGAAGGGGGGCGCCGTAACGAGAAATATAATTATTAAAGAAGGCAGTGGCCACTGCTTGTGCCGAAGCTTTACGTAAAGGCACAAATTCAACCTATTTACTAAAATAATCCACCATAACTAACACATAACGAAATCTATTTGGTTTAGAGAGGGGGTAAGGACCGATTAAGTCGAGTCCAAGAATTTGATTTGGAAAATAAACTTTAATAGGAATTAATTTACCGGCCGGCTTTACATTTTTATAATTATATTGCTGGCACAAGCGACAACTCGAAACATATTCATTAACAAACTTCCTCATTTTAGGAAAGTAACAGGCATCTTTGAGCTTTTTATAAGTTTTCCTAATGCCAAAGTGCCCCGAAATTGGAGAGTCATGAAACTCAAATAAGATGGCTTGACGAAGAGATTGGGTAATTACAACTCGTAATTCGCCATAAGATGATAATAATTTTGAATAAAAAAGCAAGCCATCGATTAAAGAAAAAGATTGGGACCAGTTTAAGGCAATGGCTGATTCAATTAATGAAACTGACTCAGGATCGTCTAAATACTTATAGATTAATCCAAATTCGGGATCATTTTTTTGTTCTTTGATTAATTGAGCTCTCGAATTTAACACAGATGCTGGCATAAGCGCTAAAGCTACTTTTTCCTGATCAGATACGAATTTATTGTTTAAAGTAGTGACTAGATCTGTAGAAGCACAAGGGTTAACTTGTTCACTTTCAATTTCCTTTACACGAGTTTCAGTCACGTCTACTAATATTTCGGATTGAACCGGTTCAGCCTTGAAATGCGAACGATGAATATATGAGGCTTTAACAGTAGAATTTAACTGATCATTCTTTTCATTTAAAGCAAGGGATTGATTTGTAAGATTAGATTCAATCTTATTTTCTTGAGTTTGAGTAGTACGTGAAAGAACGTCCGCTACGATATTGTCAGAACCAGGTCGGTGTTCTATGTTTATATTAAAGTTAGATAACTTAAGAGTCCATCGAATCATGCGGGGGCAGGGGTTCTTTCCAGTTGTTAACCGAGTTAATGCCGCATGATCTGTAACAACTGTTACTGGAAGTTGCGTAAAATATAAACGAAATTTTTTGCAGTCCCCTAAGCACTGCTAAACATTCACGTTCAGTTACTGGATAATTTCTTTCTGCAGTGTTAAGCGTACGGGACGCATATGCTATTGGACGTCCCTCTTGGCTTAAAACGGCACGAATGCCGTACGAAGAAGCATCAGTAGCTACTTGAAATTTAATATTATAATTAGGATGAGCTAGTACAGGAGGAGCGCTAAGTATAGTTTTTAACTTATCAAATGCTTCTTGTGCTTCATTTGACCAGTGAAATTTAACTCTTTTCCTTTTGAGTTTAAAGAGGGGCTCGCATATGTGAGCAAAATTTGGTATAAATTTCCCATACCAAGCACACATGCCTAGAAATCTCGAAACTTGCTTGGACGTAGTAGGAGGGGGCATGTTTAAAACTGGCTGAACTTTTTCATTATCTACAGAAATACCAGCAGGCGTTATTTTGACGCCTAGGTACTTAATTTCCTGTCGTGCAAAATGGCACTTAGAGGAATTTAAAGTTAATCCTGCATTTTGCAGTAGAGTAAAAACAGATTTTAAATGATCTAAATGTTCATTGTAAGATGAGGACGTGATTATTATATCATCGAGATAAACATGTACAAATGTATTCAAAACAGGTTTGAGAATAGTTTCCATGGCTTTTTGGAATGTTGCTACAGCCCCTGAACATCCGAAAGGCAAACGTGCCGTTTTTAGTTATAAACGCTGTTTTTGATATATCAGCGGGTTTCATTGCAATTTGAAAATAACCCGATGTCAGATCAAGAGTAGACATAAAATTTGTCGTTGTTATATGTGCTAACAAATCATCAATTATAGGCAAGGGATACTGAGGATATTGTGTGATAGAATTTAGCCTACGATAATCGATTACAAATCTCCAGGTCAGTAATAGGCTTACCATTTTTCTTACGACATAAAACAGCAGGAGATGCATAAGGAGAAGTTACAGGCATAATAATATCATTTTGCAACATTTTATCAATATGCCAATTTATAATATCTTGTTTGGCTTGATCATAACGATAAGGCTTACTAAAGACTGGTTTATTAGTTCCAGTGTCAATTTCATGGCAAACAACATGGGTGAAGCCAGGTGTCTCAGAAAATAACTGTTTAAACTGATTAAGAAAATTAACCAAATCAATTTTTTCAATATGAGTGAGGGCACTTTCCTCTAAATTAACAATTAACTCTGTCGGCTCGACAGGTTTAGAATTTGATTTAGAATCATCAATATGTAAAGATTTATTGGCAAAATTAATTTCAACATTATTTGCTTTCATAAAATCTAACCCTATAATGCAGGGATGCTGAAGATTGTCGATGACGTAAAAAGGCCAATTAACACTTAAATTATGAATTTTAACATTCAGGCTGACTTCGCCTCTATTAACACAGGGCTTGCCTTGAGCCGTTGTAATATTTAAATTTGTCCGCTTTAAAGGTTTAAAGTCAAAATACTTTTTATAAGTTTCATGTGCTAGAAAGGAACGTTCAGCACCAGTGTCCCAATAAGTAGGTATGGAAGTATCATGAATTATTGCATTCAAATTAGGTAGGTCCACCGGACTGATACAAATTGTGTCTAAACATATGGAGGTGGTTGAGTTATTCAGTGGCTGTTGACCCTCCTCACAAGAGCCACTTACTCGTTTAACTGACGACTCTGGTTATTACGAGAGTTACAAAAATTTCTGTTATTTCTATCAGCTCGAGAAAAGTTTTGAGACTGATTTTGATTAGAACGATCGTTCCGAGAATTTTGAAAGTTATTACGCCTTGTCTGCGGCGATTGACGTTCTTGTTGATAGCGATTGAAATTTTGAGGGGGGGTGAAATTTTCACGCCTAGAATTTTGCATGCTTCCATTAGCCCGTTGGCGATTAAAGGTGTTTTCCGCCCTTGGAGGGTGTCGTTCTTGGTATTTGGCTAAAGTTTGAAACAGACTGTCGTAAGAGGTGACAGGTTTCAAATCAAGGTAATCTTGAATAGGAATAGTCAAGAGAGGGGTTATGATTTCCATTGCAGCGGCAAAAGATAAAACTAAATCCAGCTGCTTTATAATGTCGAATTTACGTAATAAAAATGTTGTAGGTTTGTCATAAAACGACATTTTTGTCGTATAAAGTTCTTGACGGAGTTTGGTTTTATCCACAATAGAAGAGAATGAATTTTTAATTTTGAGCTTCAAATCCTCATACGTAGGATTTTGGCCTAGAGCTCTAGAGGCAATGGTTTCATACCAGATTTTGGCATCTCCTTTTAAGGAGTATTTTAATAAATTAAATTTATTATCCTCGTCAATTTTACATATATCAAAATACTGTTCAAGATTTTCAAAAAAATTAAGTACATTGTCTGAGCCAGTAAAATAAACCCGAGTGGGGGGGATGTCGAACGGAGTTGGGCGCCACTGTGGAGTTTGCGCTCCTGCAAACTCCATCTTAACTTAAATACTTAGATTACTAAGAGAACACAAGACTTTAAATAACAATAACTAAAGTTTATTTGAGCAGATTAATGGGAGGGCGGCCTGGTAAATTTATATAGCTCAGCCAGCGTTTTACTTAATCAAAATATATGAATCAACAAATTAAGTAGATAACTTTAAATATCTCACCCCAGCAGATAGTCGAAAGGTGTAGAGACGGTCACACTCGTACTCCAACTACGGCTTCACTATGGGACAGAGGATTCCCTTCTATCCGAGCTTGAACTTCCGAAAACTAGTAGACACTCACCAACACTCAACACTACTTATCTTCACACAACTAAATCTCCTCTACTCCACTTTCGATATTCACCAAAATAAGAATCAGCACACTCGCTATAATATCCTCCAACAACCACTATACGATTCTCCAACATCCTCTATACGATCCTCCAACATCCACACCATCTACTAAAACCATCTCTATTTTTATACTTCTTCCTACACCCTCCTTCTACTACATTTCAATCCGTACTTTTAAAAATCACTTCTAATTTAACTAATATTCAAAATCTAAGTCTTTTAATGCAGCACCCTGCCGACACAAAACTAGCTCGACCTCAACCGTCACCGAGTCACTGGCGACGGAGTGATTTTAACCGTCCCCACTTCCTACTTTGCTGGATCCAGCTTAATTGAAACAACTGTGGTGACGTTCTAACGTCTCAACCTCACAAGTATATGTTCATGCCAATTATTTTTATTCAATATATTTCAAATTCCATTACTTTGCCTTACCTATAGTTAATCCCCGCCCCTTTCTTTTCTTTCTTTTCAAATTATTGCTGTTTTGTAAGATTTTAAATTTTTCCGCCACTTTCATCTTTACCCATAAATAGGGAAAATACTTGAGATCCAATAATGAGGACAATTACAAAGAAAAAAATATTATTAAGAAACGTATAATAAATATAATTAACATCCTAGAACGGAATCTGAGCGCCTAGTTAGAATAAAAAGAAGTTAGAAATCCAAGACATTTGCTGTAAGCACTGGTACGCTGGTTCAGATTGTTTATTCTAATTTTTAATCACTATATTATTGTCCTTATTAAGTGAAAAAATTTGTTTCCTTGCCCGTTTCCTAGAAAGATTTGGTCAAATTATATTCTTAATTATAGGTAGAATTTGCTTTTATTCTTGTTTTTTTTTTTTTTTTTTTTTTTTTCAAATAATTTACCTAATTCATTTATAAATTTTTGAATGCTTATGTTGATTTATTTATATACATTAACTGAAGAAAAATTAAAAAATTAGGACCTCAAAATTTTATGTCGTATTTTAGTTAAGCGTTTAAATAAAATGTAATTTATATTGCATTATTTTTAATAAATTATTAGTAATATTCCAACTAATGAAACAATCAATGTTGGAGTGTTATGTTTGTGGTTTTACTTTTATTATAATGTTTTAAATAATTAAGTGTATAAAAACATGTATTTATTGAATTGAAATGTTTATAAAATTTCAAAAATATTTATAGACATAAAATTGTTTTAAAGCTGCCAAATTTATCATTTTTTAAATTACATTCTTCACCAGTATTTTTAAATAAAAAAGAGTTTTTTTTTTTTTTTTTTTTTTTTTTTTTTTTTTTTTGCCATTAAAAAAATTAAAAAGTGTTAAAAAAAAAATCTCTTTGAAAATCTCGCGGGAAAATATAGAAGACTTTGTAGCTAGATTATGCATATTTATTTTGTTTCCAAACATACAAAGCATATTTCAGTTCCCGAAAAAAAAAAAAAAAAAAAACTAAGCTTCGCTTGTAGAATAGAGAATAATTAAATATATCCTATTTACATAAAAATGTTTATTTTAAATTAAACTTGAAAATATATTTCATATAAATCATTATTTAAAACGATACACAATCTTCATGTAATAAGCATTTTCATATGCATGAATGTGCATGGATTTGTGTTTAATATCATTTTATTTTTATAAATGAAGCAAAACAGAAGTTGTAAATACTTATGACAAAGTTTTCAAAAAGACATTGAAAATTTATTTCACGTCATTTTCAAATCCTTCAAAGCTACACTGCAAAAAATGCTGCAGTACAATTACCAGTCAAGCCCGGCAGCAGAGATTCCAGACAAAGCCCGTAAAAAAAAAAAAAAAAAAAAAAAAAAAGACAATGAATGATGTATCGCCAGTAATTTTACGTTGTCATGAAACATACAACCAACCTGCAAAAAAAGTAGCATTGACCGTAAAATTAAAAGTCAAAGTTTCTCGAATATTTTTAATACCACTGTAAAATTTTTCTGCAGAATATTACACAACACTAAGCAAATTATTTTACACATATAATTTATTTTATTCATCCCGAGCAAGCGGCCTTGAGTATCCCAGAATTCGAACTCACAATCTCCTGTTCTAAAGACCAGCGCTTTGCCAATCATGTCGTTGGGCTCACAATGACTTTTCTTTGCAAAAACAGATAAGGTCAACATTAGCACTGATTGGTTGATAAATCATGTCATATGCTCCAAAAGACTTCTGGAAAAGGTTTGATACCAATTTACAGTATAAATTGAAGTAACCAATCTTCAATTATTTTTACAGAACAGCAACCTATGCTATATTTATGTTAAAAAAGTGCTTTATTTTTAACATAAACTATTTACAGTGATTGAATATTGTTAACGTTCAAATTATGCATAAAAATTATTTTCTTTTAAGACTATTTTAAAATCTAAATTTGCTATTTTTGACAAAATTAAGAAGTCAGTCAATTCTCATATTGGAAAAACATTTTTTTTTTCCTATAAAGACTATGATACTGATTTTTAAGAAAGAAAATCTTATATATTTTTTAAAATCATTTCTATTCGTATACTCTAGAACTAAAGAAGTAGTCTTATTTCAAAGTTCTCAATAGAGGGAAATAATGGATGAGAAATTCTCACCCTTCTCCAAAAACAAAATGAAACTTTTGAAAACTATGTGAGATCTCTGAAAATTAATCGAGACCCCAAATAAACTTTGAATAATAATAATAAATCTTTTACATGGGAACAGAGAATTTGTATATCCAATTAATAGTATTTTTTCATGTTTTTGGATCTTTATGGTTTCTGTAGTGGGTGAAAAGCAGAAATAACTAGAGACTAATTCTTACTTATCCAAACAGGTTTTCATCATAGTACCCATTTTAAACTGCGTTTATGAAGTGTTGGGCGTATTTGCACTTTTTTAGAATAGCAGAAGATTTTTTTTTTCTGTTTAGCTCTATTTCGTTGAATTAAGGAAGGGCTGAGAGAGCAGAACCTGTTGTAGATGATGTACATGTACGTATCTGATGGTCATATTTAGATAAAACAGCTTTGTTTTTTAACAGTGAAGACCATGTATAATAATCATAAGACTTATTTTCAAATAGCTAATTACATAGTCATCCCATATTGAAATAAACTTTATTTCAGCATATTGTAAAAATTGCAATGAGGAAACAACATTAAAATTTTCTTTTTTCGAAGGGTTTTAACTAAAGGGTTAAGAGCAATTAGAATGTTGTTTGTTTAAAATAAAAAAGCGTTTAGTGGATAAAACAACTATTAGATTGTAGTTTGTGATTTTTAAATCTGGTTTCAAATCAAGAAAACATTTTAGCTTTCTTTTTTAATGTTTTCGTAACAATACACAAAGAAAATTAATTTCATTAATATCAATTATTCAGTTTCAGTCACATGGAAATTCTTTTTGAATTAAATTAAGAAAACAATAGCTTATTAAAACCAACTGATGTTTCTATGCATATTCATGCATAATTAAACAAATTCAATGAGTATAAATAACAATCACAGTTTCAGTTTGAAAATGGAAGTCTTCTCTCATGACGTCACTAAAATGATAGCATTTGAATTGATTTTCCCGTAAGAAAATGATGTGGTGGAAGATAGAGCAAATTGCGTAGGTTAAAGGCTTTTTCTCGTAAAAATTCAAAAGATTATACTTTCAAAACATTAGTTTACGGGCTACGACCGTTTAGCTAGCAAATCGATTATTTCCCGTAAAATTAAACTGTCAATTCCTAAATTATGCTTTCAAAATATTAATTTACGGATTATTATAGTTTTGGTAGAAAAACGATCATTTCCCCTAAAATTATACCGTCGACTGCCGTGATTTCACTTTTTTTTTTTTTTTTTTTTTTGTTACAGTTTATAGAAATGAAAACTAAATAAGAGTACTGTAAAATTTTACCTGTGTCTAGTACTTTTACACACATTATGTGTCATAGATTTTCTTTTTCGCCAACACAATAAACATATTCTTAAATTATTTAGAAGGTTCAATATCGAGAATGAATATTTTCTTTAATAGTTTATTTATTAAATAAGAATTGTATAACAAATTATGATTTCTTTTAAAAATAAAATACAAATGATATATAGAATAGAACAACTTTTACCAAATATAAAATCACATAATATGTGTAAATTCAAGCAATTCATTTTTACTTTGATAAATTTTACCTAAACTTCGTTGCCATCGACACACATGTATACAAAATTTACATGTAACGTAAAAAAGAAAATATGTTTTGTGTATTATAGGGAAGTGACTTTGATTTATTCGTAACTAAAATAAGATCATATATCACATTTTTTAAAACAATGTCTTGAGATTATGGCATTTTTCATCTTTGATCTGCGATGAATTTAACTACGTAAGAATAGACGTTTCCCTTTACGTCCCCGGCGTCCAAGATGGCGCACATGCGAGATCAGTAGATCCGTGTGTAAAGCACCAGTGGGGTATGGGTGCGAGATAACAGCTATCAAGCATGAAGCTAAATAGAGCAATATTTTTTTTTTGTTTCTATTAAAATAAGAAAAACACAAAAAAATAAACACAGGTTTAATTTCAAAGTGCTAGAGCACGGATTTATTAAAACACAAAATCTCATATGACAGGAAAAATATAAAGATTTAATAAATTCAAACATATTTATAGCATTTAAATGTACAATCCAAATGGCATGTCACATACATGTTAAATTGTATTGGCAATTCTTCACTGATAGAAGCAATTTGAGCTTTGTCTTCTTTTGTAAACATATCACTTAAACTTCCAAACCAGTTGTTTGGGACTCTAAATTGTCTTGTCCACAGCATTCTGTCAAAAAGGCTCCAACATCTTTGTCTGTTGACAGATTAACAACTTGTGCACAATCAAGGTAACGACGTACTAAAAAAGGAACAGTATAACGAAATTGCTTTGCTTTTTTAGATGAAACAACAATAGTTTTAGAATGAGGATCACTAGATATTCTGTCAACACTTGGAGTGGCTGGCACGTATACATTATCAAGATCCCAGTTCAAAAAGAAAGGTGGTCCTTCAAAGCCTTGTATGAATTCTATAGGATAATGATATTCATCAGTTCTCACTTTATATTTTCCTGTTAGAGTCCACGTGATACACTCGATGTACACAGAATACGTAAACGAATTGAACTTCACGTAGCGGTATCTTGAAGGATTGTTGCGAAAAAACGCGTTCTTGCAGTCACTAGGGATCACCTTACTAAAAAACTTCAGGACATTATCTGCTGCGTACGTCTGAGTGTCTTTGGAACTGTACTTCAGTTTAAATATATCACAATCCTTCACACTAATGCGAACACAGTTCATACGACGGACAAAAAGATTTGATAAACCGCTAGACACAAACGCAGAACGAGAATTTTCTCATTACATTTTAGAAAATATATGAGCGGAATCTTTAAATCTGTGATACCTTGGAAAATTTGGATTACAGTTTGAAAAGCGAAATAATTCGGGGGGAAATTTTTTTTCTATGAGTTGTAAGAATGATGAATTGTCACGATATATTATTTAATTTTAGAAAAAAAAATCGTAGATTGCAATGTATGCAATGTGTAGAATGCCGTTTCATGATTCTTTTATTTATTTTGTAATATCATTAAAAAATTCTACTTAAACTTTTATTTTTTCATTGTTAAAATTTTTTATTTAATATTTAGACTGAAGAGGGGCACATATTACCATACAAATATGACAGTGAATCTAAAATGTGAACTGGGGCGATTATAGTACTACCAGGGACAACGGAGGGGAACTAAGAATTTACACATATGTTAGGTCTACATGAATAGCATCTTTGGAAGAAAATTGTTTTTCTATTTCGTGAGTAGTGAATAGCAGGTTAGAATGTAAAGTTGTTCTTTTTTTTTTTTTTTTTTTTTCATATTTTATTGCTTTTGAATTTACAAAATCATATTCAGACATATAGAGCTATTCTTCATAGATTTTTTTTTTTAATGTTTTAACATATATTTTGTCCAAACATATTCATTTTCAAGTACAAATAAAAAATACATACTGCGATTCTGAGATAGCAATATAAAATTGTTTAATATTTAGCATTGATTGGTTTAAATAATACAAAACACTTTAAAAGAAAAAGATATTTTTTGTTCACGCATGTTTTAAAAGCTTATTTCTTTAATATTTAGCACTTATTTTTTAAAATGAATTGTTTGTGATAATGAAGCTTGTAAACAATAACAAAGTTGCCAAAAGTAAATTTATATGCAATAAGAATAAGACGAGCGATTGTGTAAGCTGGATAATTTACTCTATAGTAATGCTAGTACACGCCATTTTTTCCAACCAAATTTTTGGATGAGTAGGATTTTTTTTCCCGTTATATTGTAATATGTTTGTAAAATTTGTTATAAAGTTTCTGGATAAGTAACATTTTTTTTCTTATGTAAACGGAATTACATATATAAAACAGTACTCTACAAAAAATACGAAATGAAAAGAAGATTTGTACTGACAATGCTACAGAATAAATTAATAAATATAAAATGTTGCCAAGTATACTTGTAAGCATTTATTTTATTAAAAAAAACAAATAAACCGTTCCACAAAAATCTGCACTTTTTTTTTTCACAAGTGCCTTTTATCGTTAAATGGATAATTGTTTCTATATTTGCTAGAAATTTCCCTTCCACAAGAATAATAATTTTGCAGATCGAATTAAAATGCACTAATTCCTTCCATTTTAATGAATTTTTAATTTATTTACAAGTTTATGCATCATGAGAAATATAAAAGAAAGGAAAGAAAAAAGAAAGGGAAGAAATGCATTGATTAAATGTACAGACAATTAAAATAATTAAAAAATAAAAGAAATACCTAATGAAATAACAATCCATATGTTTAGCGTTTTGAATTATATATATATATATATATATTTATTTATTTAAAATATCTTTTTCTGTCTTAAATTCAAACTTTGGTGTAAATTATACGTAAAAAATTATCTAAATTCATAAAAATAAAGAAAAATACACTGATAAAAAAAGAAAAAAATTATTTTTACAATATATATATATATGTCACTTTCTGATACTTTATGTCCTGTAATCATTTGACTGCAGAAACGTAAAATCCTTTTTTAATGTGCCTTAATATATAGGTAGTAACTATAACTAGATTAATTTGGTGGGTAATGAAGAAATAAAGTTATTCAAAGTCTTAATTTTAATATACATTATGCATAATTTACTTTACTTAATGGTTTAAAACAATTACTTATAAAACCTATGGTATAGCTAATTGGTTTTAAACGATAAAAACTTACAATAAATTTCCTTTTAGAAAAGGAAAAGGAGTAATTTTGTTCATAGCATAATAATTTTATCTCACATTTTCATCCGCAGTAATGCTTTATTGCTTTCGTAAATGTAGTATATCATAAACATACAACTATCGTTATACAACATTAAATAAAACGTAATACTTCAATGAATAATAAAATGCAAAACAGGAATAAATTCCATTTACGTAAGCAACTCGCATATTTCTGTGGCTTGATGAAGCAGCAAATGTTCCATACGATAATATCCGAGCAAAGGGTCATGTGATAAGCCAGTCACGTATAAATGACACTTTACTCTTTATAGTCACCCAATCACTTTTTATGTACGACACGCACAATTTGCGATTTTTTTTCCCTCTTTTTTCAATGAATTTGAGTATCAACTACAGGCTGTAAGAAAATACGAATTTAAATAAATGTAGCATTGCTGAAAAAAATTTTCTTTAAAATTTTCTCTTTTTTATAATAAATGAAAATTTTATAATGCTTAAAATTATTTTAATTATGCTATGCATGAAAATATATTATTTATTTATTTTTTATATTTAACAAACTATATATTTATTATAAATTATTATTTTTTTCTTTCAACAAGTCTGTATTTAATTGGCCCATATAATTTGTTATATTTCCTATTTTTAGTTTGTTTGATTGTTTAATTTTGACTAATGTCTCATAGTTAAAATAGTTTTAATATAAATAATATTAAAGTTTCTCGAAAACTAATTAATTAAACAAGAACGAAAAAAATCACGTGTTTCACACAGTTTTTTCACTATTTTCAACCAATTCGTACTCGCATCATTATCATTAACTTCATCATTAACTTTTGTCATTAACTTTCATCATTAACTTTCTATGTAGTTTACTTACGTGATTACACAACAAACAGACAGAATATCTGAAAGGTAGACAAATGGTTTAATTGAATTTAAAAATCAATTTTAAACAATGTTGGAAAAAGTTAAAGATGCCAAACACCAAGAGAAATGCTATTTCTAATTGTAGCCCTTAATGTATCTGAGTATTTTCGTGTAGCCGTGTAAATCGTAAAGCTAAAACATACCATATTCCATAGATAAAATTTTTTTAGGGTATGAATAACGCATTTCAATTTCACTATGAATTGGGTATTAGTATATATTTTCAAAGTGGATTATTATTCTTTATGCACTGAAGACGGTACGCTTAAGGCAATCGAAACAGCTGTATGCTTTCCAAATATTTTTCTTTGGCGTTTTTGACGTTGTAGTTTTTACTGGTTTTAATAATCCAGCGCCAAGTCTCCTTTTAATATTTGGGCTATTATATATTGATCAAACAAAACGCAGACTCAAGTTCCGGCTGAAATAATACATGAGTTACATTCAAAAATAATAAATCAACAGATCCACCATTTCTTAAAATAGCTGAAAGAGTAGTCCTACTTTTAACTTTAATTTAGTGAAAATAACCATCAAGCCTAAATATTTACGCATGAACTTGATTATTTTGCTTTCTATATTTATTAGAATAGAAAAAATTATGAAAAATAGCAATTTTGTGTTACTCCTTATGTCTAATTCTTGAAAATATTCTATAACATTTTCTAATTTTTTATTTACCATTACCATAGCTTTATATTTCAGAATTTCCCTTTGGTAGTTCCTTTACATCCCCAGAAATATATTGGCTGTTATTCCACTGCTAGAATCCGATTCTCCGTTATATTCCGGAGCAATAATCCGTCTTGCTTTCCTGTGCTGGTGATGGTATGCTTAATGCTACCCAAACTACAGTACGCAAATATGGTTACTTATTTTGGTATTTACAACACTAAGATAAATTAATTTTTCGGTATCTATTTTGCGTCAAATCAAGGCGTTATACTTTCAGATTTGTATTCCATATTAAGAATAACAAATTAGTAACAAATCGATTACATATACACATTTAGGTATTTAATTTAAAATTTTAAAATTAGCTTTAACCAATCATAGCATATTCATTATCCTTATCGTGTGCTTAACACAAAATGTTTCTTATTGAATATCACTAAATATTTAATTTCTTTATTATACATAGCTGTCAACATTCTAATTAATATTCCGGTAGTATTTTTAATATCCGCAATTTTTTCCACACCACTTTATTTTTAGAGTAATTTTCCTAAGAAGAAAAATACTCTAAAGACAAAACGCTTAAAAAACAATAAAACTGCGGAATATTCATTACAATGTTTGCAACTATGATTATATGTGCAACTAGCCGGATTAGCCAGCATCGGTAGCCACTATATTTAAAAGAATTTCAATATATTGACTATATTTAATATAAACATTAATCACTAAAATAAAAAACACTTAAAAAACAAGTAAAATTCTATTGATATCGCTTAGAAACTCGCTTAGCTCCCCACTAACTTCGGCAGCGCCTTCTCCATCTGCGCTGTATCGATTTCGGATCCCCAATGCTTGCGTTTTTGCCTTAATCGAACATTTAAGTTTAGGCGCTAACTGGACTATAACGTTCCTATTAAGTTGGTATTACACGGGGATTTTTCAAGCAACAAAAATTGCGGCAACGCAGACACTCCCCACACGAAGGGTTGTTAAGAAATCATTACTCACTTGTCACTTTCTCAAACACATTTATATGCTCGCATTTATCTTTGTGTAAGCGTGATTTATATTTTTACAACACTCAGATTTTCTTCTTTCGTGTACATTTTGTGATTAGACATAAATATGAATTGCATCAAATCTATGGACTCTAACCTAAAAATCCGATACAAAATATATGCTATGACTGTAGTATTACTTTTGTTGATTGCTAAACTGAAATAAAAGTAACTTTTTAATGTAGTAAAATATATTTCAATGTCATATTCAAATAACAATATTTTATTGGATTTACACTAACTGCCTTAAAATAATAATAATAAATACATCTAAAAAAAGTGACCAAATCATTCTAAATAAATTATCAGTAAATAAATAAAATTAATCAATCAATGAATAAATTATATTTTAAAAATTTTAAATGATATGAAATTTCTCTTAGTTAAATATTTTAAGAAATAAAAACACTAAAGGCCTTTACCCTCCTTTTTCATCTTTTCAAATGCTGTAAAAACACGTATTAAATGACAGGATAAAATCGCCCTTAAATAGGTTAATATCATTATCTGATTTTCAAAACTTTTGTAAAGGGTTTGGCCCCCTAAAACCATTTGTAAAGGGGCACCCAAAGGCAGCCATCGCTACCACTAACAGTGACAACACCATCCATGCGTTCACCGGGATTCGAACCCAGGTCCAACCGTGTAGGAGTCAGGGACGCTAACCACTACACCGTGTGGGAGTTATTAAAAATGTTTCTGTTTAAAAAAAAAAAAAATAAAAGTATTGTAATTTATTAAATATTTTGATTTACTTATTTATTTATTTATTTATTTATTTATTTTGTTCAAATGTTATTAAAAAATGTATAAATTGTATTCCATTCATATAATATTTTTTTTTTTTTTTTACTTTCGAACATATATTAAGTTTAAAATTTTTACTATTTAAAGAATTTTAAATAAAGGTATTGCATGCTCTTAACTTATTATTTTCTTTTTTATTTTAATAGTGTAAAATATGTATATGTATGTATTTAAGAAATAAAAACACTAAAGGCCTTTACCCTCCTTTTTCATCTTTTCAAATGCTGTAAAAACACGTATTAAATGACAGGATAAAATCGCCCTTAAATAGGTTAATATCATTATCTGATTTTCAAAACTTTTGTAAAGGGTTTGGCCCCCTAAAACCATTTGTAAAGGGGCACCCAAAGGCAGCCATCGCTACCACTAACAGTGACAACACCATCCATGCGTTCACCGGGATTCGAACCCAGGTCCAACCGTGTAGGAGTCAGGGACGCTAACCACTACACCGTGTGGGAGTTATTAAAAATGTTTCTGTTTAAAAAAAAAAAAATAAAAGTATTGTAATTTATTAAATATTTTGATTTACTTATTTATTTATTTATTTATTTATTTATTTTGTTCAAATGTTATTAAAAAATGTATAAATTGTATTCCATTCATATAATATTTTTTTTTTTTTTTTACTTTCGAACATATATTAAGTTTAAAATTTTTACTATTTAAAGAATTTTAAATAAAGGTATTGCATGCTCTTAACTTATTATTTTCTTTTTTATTTTAATAGTGTAAAATATGTATTAAATTATGTTCAGTCCGATCATATTTATTACATCAAGAAGATATTTCGAGAAATAAGAAAATTATATTTTAATCATGAAAATTATCCGACTGTGAGGTTTTCGGATATCTATACTTTTTAAGAATTTTTTACTTTATTTATTTATTGATATTAGAGATATGATGACAGTTTTTTATAGGCAATTTTATACAAACAGTAGCAGCTTTTTTTATAGAAATTAAACAAACATTTATCAATATAACAAATAGTTCATTCTAATGTAATTCTAATTTCTAAAAAATACAATAAATAAATAAATATAATAATAATAATAATAATAATTGCAGAATTTTATTTAATAATTTCACTTGAAATTGAGAAAATATATATATATATATATATATATATATATATATATATATTTTTTTTTTTTTTTTTTTTTCTAAAAAGTCAATCATTGTTCGTTTTTTTTTTTTTTTTTTTTTTTTTTTTTTTCCAAAACTTCTTGTGTCTGAAAATTTTATTTTGTTAAAACACATATAGTGACAATTAAACAATTCTTTCCCCAGATGAATGCACATTGGCATTCTAAAAAATTAATAGATAAAATAAAAATGTCCTTTCTAATACAATTTAGCAATATCATGAATGCAGTTAAATGTTTCAGCATATGCTTTATAGATAAATAAAACGTTGTTAATGTAGCGTCTTAAGCCTAGGTGGAATCCTAGGTGGATATCCTAGCACATATACATGTGAGTCTCGAAGAAAACGACCGGAAACTTCAAACTATCGTAATATGGGATTAAATCTGGCACCTCCCCCTACCCCCCCCCCCTTCCATCTACCACCTACGAGTGTAGAACCAGTGGTGTTTTTGCGTTACCTAAGCTTCAATTTTATTATGCATACATTTTGAAGATTTCAAAGTGATGAAACGTTATAATAATACTTTAGAAAATGTGCGTATAGAAATTGAATTTATAACTATGTTTATCCCAGTGAAAAAGGAAGAAAAATGAATATCGCAAAGATATTTAAATTTCATGTCAACCAATGCGTATTTGCCTAAAAAACCAGGCTGTAAGGAGATAATTGTAAGTTCATCGTGAAACAATATTTATTATTTAAATATTTATATGTCATATACATTGCAATTTTATGAAATTGCTCTGTCAAATAATTACAGTCAGCAAATCCCTCTAATACTCTAATGTAAACGAAACATTTTACAGCCGAGGCATCAAAAAAGTAATAATAATAATAATAATAATAATAATAAAAAGCCAACATCTCTTACGTTTTTACCTTTTTTTCTGCATTTTTATTTATTATTATTATTATTTTTTTTTCATTATTATTATTTTTTTTTTTATAAAATTTTTATTCATTTATTTTTAGAAATAAATAAAATAAGTTATGAAACAAAGACTAAATTATAGTAATTAAAAAAGTGTATCCTATTGTAATTAACATTTTATAATAATAATTATTATTATTAAAAAGTTATAATAAATAGATAAATTTCCCATAATGAATCCCAATTCGTTAAAAAAATATTTAATAACAAATCAGGGTAATGTATTGAAAGAAAAAATAATAATAATAATAAAATAAAATATATCAATAAGGTGATGGGCAAGTAGAATTTATACGTACATAAAATGAACCTTTCCTATATTATATAATTTACTTTCAATGGTTTGCACTCACTTTTTTATACTTTTTAATGAATATATTTTTAATAAAGCTTAGTCGTAAAGTTATTAACATAAACGATATGAAAATATAATCTAATATAACAAATTAAAGACATTCCAGGAAAAATAAAAAATGTTCTAAGTTTAATTTTGCTACTGAATTCTGTTTTCCCGTAAAAATGTTGACGGAAAAAAAAAAAAAAAAGTAGAATTATCAAAATGTGAAGGTGAAAGAAAGATCAAAGGGACTGACGTCAGAAGACGCCACACTCCTAGAATTTCATTGGTTGATAGACACGATGTTGCTGGAATACCGGCGATAAAATTGCTGTATCAGAAAAAAGTTCCTTGTTTCGAGCAACACGTTGGGAAACCACTGCGTAGTACTGTGTCGCCGGTTATTTTTAATAAAGCTTAGTCGTAAAGTTATTAACATAAACGATATGAAAATATAATCTAATATAACAAATTAAAGACATTCCAGGAAAAATAAAAAATGTTCTAAGTTTAATTTTGCTACTGAATTCTGTTTTCCCGTAAAAATGTTGACGGAAAAAAAAAAAAAAAAAAAAAAAAAAAAAAAAAAAGTAGAATTATCAAAATGTGAAGGTGAAAGAAAGATTATAGCGCTATAAAAATCACTATATCTCAAAGTTCTAAAACTAAGCAAGTAATTCATAAAGTACTTTAATCCTAACTATTACAAAAGAAAAAATACGACGTGGATAAAATAAAATATAAACGGATAATCTACAATCGTTTTTTGTAAAATTCGCCAAAATGAAATCGCATTTAATTTAAAATATAAAATAATAATAATAATCGAAAAAATATCTACATCGAATAAATACATAAGTGAACTACGATCACATTTTATTACAGATTTTGAATTGAACATATAAGTATATATGTACGATGAGATAAATTAAAAATATCACATTTATTTGAGACTCCTGCCTCGGTCCTACTAAATGACTATTCGCATGCTAAGCATGCTTTCTTCCTGAAGGGAAGAGGGCATGGGGTGTGGGAGAAGGGACTGACGTCAGAAGACGCCACACTCCTAGAATTTCATTGGTTGATAGACACGATGTTGCTGGAATACCGGCGATAAAATTGCTGTATCAGAAAAAAGTTCCTTGTTTCGAGCAACACGTTGGGAAACCACTGCGTAGTACTGTGTCGCCGGTAGATTCAAGCAACGTTTGACGATCGTGTAATAAGAACACTATACAGAACGATTTTTTATGCACCTTTCATTTGAGCCAATTTTTCCTCCAGTTTCTAGAAACCGAAATCCGATTGCAATAGTTGAGTCAAAAATTGTTCGAAAAACTGGTTTGCACGGTATACAGTACATGTCATGTCGCACCTATTTAATACCCTTTTAACGAGATGTTCACATAGGAGAGCGAAGAGAACAACGATGAATTAATTCCCGACGGCGCTGACTTTTCTCGGCGCGTATAAGGAGCTTTCTTCTCATTGGCTTATCACAGAAATTGCTCGTACGAACAACTTTTTATGACTAGCCAGATAAACTTGTTGGTACTCCCAATTCCTATTACACTGGGCGTTGAGGTGATTTGAGCCAATAAATTGACTCAAATTAACGATTGGCTCAAAAGTTATGCTTAAAGTCATTGTGCAGCAAAAGTGACGCTGGTATGATTCAAGGACAGATTATCACTTCAAATGTATAACAGCAGATAACAACACCAGACACTCTCCCCAATTTAAAAATAATAATAATAATAATAATAATGATAATAATAAAAAATAACCGATACAAAATTTATAAATTTGTCTTTGAGGGGCATCAGGAGAGGTCAAAAAGGACCTGCATGCAAAATTCTGCAGTTCCGCCATCATCCATTTCTCTACAAAGCGACTAACGCACCGCTAATTTTAACTTCGTTTTTTATCCCTTTCTCGTCATCCATACGGTTTAGGATGCTGTGAAGACTCTTATAATATATTTATATATATATATAATCAATTGACAACTTTTCTATAAATTATCAGCAAAATTTAACACATTGGTTGTTTTACGATCAAACACACGACATTCGGATTATCAGCATTTTAACCAACCTAGCTGATGCGCTACGGGGAGATTTTTTACAAATATATTTCTATCTCCAGAGTAGAGTACTTATAAAATTTTATAAATCTTAAATTAAATAAAAAGAAAAGTAATCAAAATTTCAAAAATCGGGCTTCGAGGTTTGTCGTTAAATATCCATGCACAAATTTCAGTTAAAATTTAATGCAAAATTAGTTGTATTTTAGTATTATTATAACCATATACTTTCACTTCCAGTAACTAAATGTAGTTTTTTTTTTTGTTTTTTTTTTAAATCCATTTCTTATTTTTTTAGTGTAGAGGCCTATTTCAGTCGGTACAGTTGTCGAATTTTTATACGTCACTCTTAATTAGTGCTAGAGGCCTATTTCAGTCTGTTTATTGAATGGGGTTTTATTGAATGAAGTCCCCCCAAGGCCCAACTTTGACATGAGTCCCCCCCAAGGTACCCCTATTTCAGTCGGTACAGCGTTGTCGAATTTTTATAATACACTCTTAATAGTGCTTAGGGCCTATTTCAGTCGGTTTATTGAATAGGGATTTATTGAATGAAGTCCCCCCAAGGCACAACTTTGACATGAGTCCTCCTCAAGGTACCCCTATTTCAGTCCGTACAGCGTTGTCGAATTTTTATAATACACTCTTAATAGTGCTAAGGGCCTATTTCAGTTGGTTTATTGAATGGGGATTTACTGAGTGAAGTCCCCCCAAGGCCCAACTTTGACATGACCCCCCCCCAGGCCGAACTTTGACATGAGTCCCCCCAAGGCCCAACTTTGACATGAGTCCCCCCCCAAGGTACAACTTTGACATGAGTCCCCATCCAAGGCACACCTTTGACATGAGTCCCCCCCCAGGCTTAACTTTGACATGAGTCCCCCCAAGGCCCAACTTTGACATGAGTCCCCCCCAAGGTACAACTTTGACATGAGTCCCCCCCCAAGGCACACCTTTGACATGAGTCCCCCCCCCAAGGTACACCTCCCCCTCATTGGGAAAAAGAGAAAAACCGCTGTTTTGCGGCTATAAGACAGTTTGGACTTCGAACGTTATTTGTTACAATATCTGCAGCTGAAACACATTGGTTTGATTTAATGAAAACTTTATCATGGAATTTAGATCGTCACGAATTAACTAAAGAAGAATTTGTCGATATTAACAAGTTTAGCTGTAGGCCTCTGGCACTAAATTAAAATCTGTCAATGTCAGATTTTCATGTTTTAAATAATGAAATAATGTCGTGTCTGTATATATATATATTTTTTTTAATGTACCACTGTTTATTCATGTTTCACTCTTGTAACATAAATTTTACGATATTGAAATTTATTATGTTAAAGTTAAAAATAAGATAAAATCATAAAAGCATCTATGTATTGTACTATTCCGATCCACGTTTAATCGGTATTATTCTCTGGATAAAAAGTAATTATTTAAGAAGATTTCCTGCAAACAAGATGATATATATATATATATATATCCATAGAATTGAATTTTTCAATTTTTTGTACCCTATTGTATACATAAGTATTTTGACCGTTTAAAATTATACTGTAGTTAAATACAAAATTTAAGATAAGTTTAGAAATGAGACACAATTTCCTTTCATATCAGTCTTTTTTGACACAAAGTATATTATGTAGATATTTTTGTTTAAAGTGAAAGATTACCCTCAAAGGTGGCATAATAAAAGCAATATATCTAAGGAAGACTTCATATAAGGGGTAACATAATGTTTTTCTATACCAAATAAAATAATATATGTTGGGATTTACTCACATCATCATGAATAATTTTCAAAGAAAATCGTTTACAATTTTATGTGTTTTTATACTTTATTCTTTAATTCTTTAAAAAAAAAGAATGGAAGGGATTGGAAAAAAAGAATGAAAAGAATTCTCCTCTTAATCACTTTCAACGATTTATTAATATTTATCCCAAAATTTCTTTCTTCCCCCCCCCCCTTTTTTTTTTTTTACAACAATAAATTATCAACATATTATGATCAATGTGATAATTATGATCAATTATGATAAATATTTTTCGCTTTTAATTATTAAAACAATAAAGAAAATTCGTGTGCTTTAGATCGATTTTAAATTAATTTCCAACTGTTATTATTATTATTATTTCAAGTAATAAAAATGCAAAACACAGCTGCAAATGTACTAATTTTTATTTTTTATAAATATTATTCGATATATTCGATATAATATGATATATCGAAATATTTTTTGTATGACCCGATAATAAAATCATTAATAGTGATACATCGCATTTTGTTATTAACTTCATTTAACTAATATATGTTAAAATTTTTATTTTTGTACAGTTTAAATATATGCAGATAATTTTACAGAAATTCCTTTCATTAACCATAATACATTTGTATTACCGTTTGGTCATATCCCTCATCGTTCTCATGATTTATCTGAGTATTTTGTGTGATATTTTAAAATATTTATTCATAGCATGTTCCATAAGAAATATACTCATGTGCAGCTGAATAGTTCGAGTTAAATGTGTTTTGTGCTCTATAATAGACAAGTATTTAAAATGCTTTAAATGTATATCTCCCATTCAAAATAATGTATTTGAAATCTCATATGAATACTCGTACTCAAATTAGTACTAATAGCTATAGAATTTGTTTTAGTTATATAGAATGCCATATAAAAAAATAACATTCGTTGCCTTTCATTTAACGAAAAGACGTAAAGTGAATGTCTAGCCTCGTATAACAAAAATAGATTACTTCAAATATTGTGAACTAGAATTTGAAATAGTTAAAAAATGCAGTCGGATTTTTTATATTTATATCGTATTTCTAAATATTTAGAGATGTCCTTTAAAATAATCAGTAAGAATAATCATGCCGAATTCTGTAAAAACATTTGTATCTGTCTATATATAATGCATGTTAATTTCGCTATGTTTTGTGCAGTATAAAATATTAGAGCACGTTCTAAATGTAAAACTCTCCTGAACCCCAATACTTTGTAATACTTTTATGATTCACTGTACACAAGCCATTATTGCTGTTTATATTAATTCCCATAGAGAACATGCTAGTATGAAACTAAATAACATATATCAGTTACTCTACGAATATTTATGGCAGTTAGAAAGGAGACAGACAGATGTATGAGGAGGTTGTGAAGCAGGCAGACGGACCGACATACAGACATATAAAAAGACAGGCAGCGAAACAGACAAAATGGAGTAAGAACACTTTTTCTTTAACATAAAAATAAACATTGTCTGACGCGTGAATTTATACTGGCAAGGACCACTTAGAAACAGCCTCACAGAGGACATATTACCTCAGGCCTAGGACCCTTGTGTAGTTAATCGGTCTTAATATTAAAACAAACAAACTGACACGTGAATAAAAAAAAATATTTCTAAATTGCGAATTTTAAATCAATTTTGACAAACATTAAAAATTGAATATGAATTTTGATTATCAGGTTACAGTAAAAAATTCTGTAAATCTGATTAGAAATTAGATATTTTTAAATTCATTAAAAGGCATTCTGCCTACTTAACATTAATATTTAAAACTTTGAGTGCTGTGGAACTGGTAAAAATTTTCAAACTCATAGTGCATGATATGTAACGTGGCTTTTGGGATAAATGTGCTATTATTATACTCTATTTCCTTTTTAATTTTCGAATTTTGAATTGACATTTACAAAGTTTAAAAATTGACTGTAAATAGTAATTATGAGTTCGCTGTCGAAAAATCGGCAATTTCGATTGAAAATCAATGATTTAAAATAATAATAATAATAATAATAATATTTAAATGAATTCAAGACTAGACCTGCTTTACCATTTCATGATTTACGAGCTAAATATTTTCAAAATAAAACTTATAAATTTTATCGATTAAAAAAAACAAAAAAAAAAAAAAAAAACAATTTATGATCAAAAATTTTTATAAAATTAGTTTAACAACTGTTGAAATATCACTTTTTTAATAAATAAAAAGTAAATCTATAAATATGTACGAAAGATTTTTAATATAAAATCATTTTAATAAACATCATTCAGAAAAAGGTCATTTTAATGAAGACACTATTTTTATTTACTTGACTCAACTAAATGTCTAAAGTATTTCTAGCTAGAAATTTCATTAAAATAAGGCCATTAAGTTTTCCACAAAAGAAGATTAATGTAAAACAACGTATCTATTCTTTTCAGAATATACAAGTTGAAACTCATTTGCTTTCATCTGAATATAATTTAATCCCCTTATATTTTCTCAAAGTAAATTCGTAAAAAAAAAAAAAAAAAAAAAAAAAAAAAAATCTCTTTACTATTATTTTTTTTTTTCATGAATTAAAGTAATAGCTAAAGGAATTCGGTTACATTAATAGTTAAATAATTTTGTTCATAAATGTTTACGTTAATTAATTGAAATGTATATTAATGTATATTAAGCTTTCATATTAATACTATATATTGTTTACATTTATAAAAAGAAATCTTCTAATATGTGTAATGTTTTATTATCTTGAAAACATAATTGTAAAGAATAAAATTTTTGTTTTTCAAAAACTATGTCATCACCTGAATATAAATGTAACAAAATTTATTATATATATATTTTCGATGTTTATTATTTTGACAAATATTTGAACTGGACTACATTAAAAGAGGATATTTAATTAAAAATGTGTACAAAATTATACCATTTGTAAATATATTTTTAAATTCTATAAAGCTATAGAAATAAATTAAATTGAATATTTGATATAAAAAAAATGAATTATGGGTAATTCATATAGATAGAAAAAAGTAGTGACAGTCAAACAGAGAGAATTTTCAGCACCAATATTTTTTAATAATAGACACTATCCTGTTTAATCATAAAGAAATGTTGTAAATGTACAATACAAATTTCTGTATGGTAATTGTGGTAGTATTTCGTGTCTTTCTGTGTGACTAAATTACCATTTATCATTTCATTTTTAATTATTGAAGTCTCAGTGATCATCAATTTTAGGAGTTGTCTTCTGGTAACATGCAATGCATTTTTTTACAGCTTGCAAAGCTTCCTGAAAAATTAATTTTCAATATCTTACTTGATGATAAAGAAAGTTTTGAAAAAAATTATATATTTTTTTTCAACAGCTGTTCATTCACAAATAAATATTAATTTATTCAGTCTCCATAAACATTTATTGCATCCGCTGGTGTTTTATTTCACCTTTAATGTATTGTAATTTTTCTCGAACATGAACTCGTACATTTATCCATTTTACTTGTTTTCTTTAATCCTTATTAACCCAAATGTACTGCATCGTACTGTTAGTTCACATTTCTTTTAATTCTGCTTAATAATATCAAAGGAAATACCTTTTTGTGTGTGTCTAAGAATTTACAAGCGTTAATTTTAGTACGAATAGAATTTTCTTAAAACAATTTACATATGTTTAAATTAGTAATTATTTTTTTATAATAAGTATCACAATGAGTGAAATTTCCAAGAAAAACATGATTAAAAGAGAAAATAGTGTTTACGCAAATCATTGGTTTGGGGGTTTGTGTCTTGGTGTATCTCACTTTTGATCCTTTTTACTTACTTATACAAAGTATTAGGTAGTGCAGTAATCCCGATTTGCGAAATGGATTTTATATTTTGCATAGCTAAAAAACAAATAATGGTAGAACGTTGTAAATTTATATTCGTGTCCGTCATGATGTTTAGTTGCACAGTTGCATAAGGATATTGGTTTTTATAAATGTTCAGCATTTATGACAAACGGTACTCTTGTAATGTCAACAGGAAGGTCGTGATAGAGTTGATTATTCTGAGTAAAGGGGGTAACCCGAAATTTGTCCAGCAATTCTTTGTATTATTCAGTAAAGTACAAAAAAAAAAAAAAAAAAAAAAAAAAAAATGGAATTACAGTAAAATTAAGTACTTAAATTTGTAATAAATGTTATTAGTCTGATAAGTTATCTAGAACTATACATAGGTAGATAAAGCAATTTTAAGAATTTGGGAAATAGAATGCATAACAAGGCGACTTGCTGTTCTATAATCATGTAAGATGACTGAGTGCTGGAATGTGTCTCAAGAGATTCTTTGAAATGCGAAAAGGAATCCGTGCTTTCCAGGGATGTTTCTTTCATCGCACATTACGAATCTAGAAAAAAAGATAAAAAGTTTATTTATTTATTTTTAGAATAATTGTCTTTCCTCAACAATATCGCTACTAGTTTTAAAGAACTGAATATAAATGCCTAGAAAAAAAAAAAAAAAAAAAAAAACAGCTGATTATGGATTTAATGGGAAAATTCGGATAAGTATGAAAATCCAATCATTCTTTGAACAAATAATGATTTTTGCCATTTTTTAAACTGCCGTAATTTAGTTGAAGAATTTAAAGATAAAGAGAAGTTTTATTTTTATGAATTTAGTGCAGATAATAAAGGAAAATATTAAGGAGTTTAAAATAGATTTTACGAAATTAAATCATTAAAAGGAGCATTCTGCTATTTACTAATCATGTATGAGATATTATTGAAGATCAGCCATACTAGCTTAAACTTAAACTATGGACCAACACGTACACATATTTTTTCAAATAAAGGACGAAAATAGGGAAATTTCTTTTAAGTATTATCTGAAGAAAGATTTCCATACATATATATATGTAAATATCTATATAAACACACACCTGTGGCATTTTTATGCATAGACATAAAAATTCTATGCACACATTTTTCCTATAAAGAATCCAATGCATATTTATTTCCATTTAAGATTATAAAAGATTTGTAATAAATACATTTATTGACATAAAATTCTGCCCACCAAAAACTAATTGTTAGATCATAGCGAAATTTGGCACGAAGGTACGTGTCAGGTAGAAATGCAATGTCATTGCGCATTACATAATGCCACCAGAGGGCGTTGAACATTGTTCTCTTTTGAATATAAAACAAGTATGCAGAGTTTGTTTGCGAGTTTGCGTTTGCTTAATCTGTTGCAAAGGCATGCTTTTTTAAAAAAAGATGCTGTTACGTCGCCATCGATGAAAATATGGAGAGTTGTTAAAATCCGAGCGCGGAAGAATCATCGGGATGATGGAAGCCGGATGGTCAGCTTGTGGATTACTCCGTCATCTAGACCGTCCTTATTTTTCTGTGAGGAGGTGATGGGACCAGTAGACTAGAGTGTGATCGGTTACACGGTGACCAGGCTCAGAAGCCCTAGAAAGATCAATATTCGGGAAGACCGTCACATCATACGATACGCACGCATAGCAACAACTTTCTTATTATACGCGATTCGGACACAGGCATCACCTTCCCTACGGATACCTGTGTCTATCCGTACCATCGCAAGGCGCTTGGCTAAAAGAAAATTTGCTATCGTAGTGCCCATTATGTTTGCTGCCAATGACACCCACTCCCTATCACCTTCGTTTGGTGTGGTGTTGCACTGAACTCGAATGGACTGCAACTGAACGGAACGAAGTCATCTTCAGTGTCGAATCTAGATTCATTTCAGCAATGATGACAATCATGTACGTATGTGGAGGACCCTTGGTGAACTTATCAATACTGCCTTTGCTTTAAAGTAGAATACCGCACCCACAGCTGTGTGATGGTCTGACGTGCCATCGCATAGGACGCACGATCCACGGCACCATAACAACCGAATGGTACGCTCGTGGTATCCTGCTGTCACATGTGTTGCCATTTATAGCAGGGCTAATAGTAGCTATTTTTCAATAGAACGATGCTCGGAAACACATAGCAAATGTGTCACAGGACACCCTCCACTAAATTACCACCATTCCCTTGCATGCTTGATTCCCAGATTTGTCACTAATCGAGCATATTTGGGATCACTTAGGACGACAAGTTTGGCATCCTACGAGTTTGGACGAATTAGAAACGCGTATACAGCAATTATGCAACGAGATCGTACAGTCGTACAGTCGTTGAATTTTCATGATTTTCAGAACCTCTAATATTATACAGCAATTCTTGACATAAAAAAACCTTAGAACTTAACAGGAAATATATTTTATACAAATACTGGTATAAGTAACCTTGAGAAAAGGCGTGTCCGCACGAATCATGTTAAAGCAAAAAACTTATACATACACAAATATATACATACATATGTATATATCAGGCGAATTGAAATATTTACGCCTTTGTAAGACTAATTCCTGAAATTTTGATAATTTTTTTATAGATATTTGTGTTTCTTACAAGATAAAGCAAGAACTTTTCCGAAATTTTTTTTATCTGTCTCTTTTCCGGTAGGAATAATATATAAAATCATATTTACATTCATTCCGTCTTTCTGTGTTTCTTCTTCAAGAATAACATTCAGATTTTTTTAAAGAGCATTTTTGTTTGTTATACATAAAAGCAAGAATCTAGTGAATATGTGATTATTATTATTATTATTATTTAAATATGAATGGATATGAAAAAATTACATTTTGACCTTCTTCCCTTGGTTGCAGAATTATATAATATCTTTTATCAATAGATTTCTACGTTACGGAATCATGTTTTAAAAAAATCTTGTTTCTAAGTGTGGAGGTTTATTCTGCGCGATCATGAGACAATGAGTTTGTATGTTATTGAAATAAGCGAGACTACAAACATATATCTATATCATGTATAGTTATGATATATCACGACATATATCATAAATACAAATATATGTATATGAAAATCAAACACATTTATATACTTTATAGTTTCTTACATTTTTTTTTTTTTTTTTTTTTTTTTTTTAAGATTAATACTTATTCAACACAACGTGCATTACATTTAATTGAAAAATTTCTCTACACATATAAAATAATAGAATTTTCAATAATGTAAAAAAAAAAAAAAAAAGTTACATGACACATCGATTTTAGTAATAATGAAGGAATGTATATCAATTATCTCGAAAATGCGTTAATGAACTAGTTGGAAAATTTGTTTTAATATCATTTTACTTTCTTTTGCAGTTAAAAATATGTGCATGAAAATTAAAACTATTAATGAACGATTAAATGTAAAACGATTTCATTTATGAAATATAATTACAATTTTTATTTTTTTTAGTTCATAACTAAATTACTTTTATTAGTTCTGAATACATCATGAATGTGTTTTTAATTATTGTTAATGCTTGATCCGGATTTCTTGTTGCCTTTTTGTATATTTTCGTATTGCATTTCGTTTTCTTAAACCAATACTTTTAAACTAAAAAAATAAATAAATAATAAAGTAATCTTAATGATAAATAAATTCAATTTAGTTACTAAACATTTTTGTAAATGACAAATTTCGCAGATAAGACAAAAAAACATTTGGTATGCAGTGTTGCCAAATCTGGCGGATTTTTATTCAATAATCACCAATAATGTTTAATTGTAACGTTTACCTAATTAATTGTAACCTAATTAATTATTACGTTTACCTAATTAATTACTACGTTAATTGTAACGTTAAATTCGAAGATTGATAGTCTATTATGTACATCAAATATCATTTCTCAAAGTTATTGGTGTTATGGTCTGTACTATATTATTAAGTAAAACTTATATATATATAAAAAATATTTTTATCTGAATAATATATTTTTTTTCTCACTTTTGTAATTTTTCACCATGTTAGATATTTTAACAAAACAAAAAGTAAAATGATATAAAACGTTAAAAATTAAATTCAAAAATATTAGTTAAACATCGTTAATATTTTGTATTCAAAGATAAATTCATTTTTTACAGGTTATTTCTTAACACTTTCCAACAAGGTTGAAATGTGTTAATGACACCGGTTTGACTGTCTGTCTTTCTTTCCGCGCTCTTACTCACGTAAATATTTATGGAAATTCTTGAAACTGATATATGTTCTTAAAGTTCGCTATAAATGTTCCCTAATGAAAATGGACTTAATATCTCTACTGGTTTGTGTACAGGGACACCCGAAAGTATTCCAAAGTATTGTGTTCTATGAGAGGTATTTCTATAAACCATATTTTAATAACTTGACTGTAGTCAAGTCTTAATAAAATCGAAATATATTATTCAAGTTATCTATCGGATATTTTATATATAAAATAGAGTAAATACCACCACTGGTTTGCATACAGAGACACCCGAAAATATTCCAAAGAATTGGGTTCTATGAGAGGTATATCTATAAACCATATTTCAATACCTTTACTGAGCACAAATCTTCATGAATTTGAAATAGGTTATTCAAGTTCACTATCGGGTGTTTTATATATAAAATGGAGTAATCACCACTGCTGGTTTGTGTACATGGACACTCGGAAGTATTCCAAAGCACTGCGTTCTATGTGAGGTATTTCAATAAACCAAATTTTGATAACTTTATTGTGCACAAAGCTTAATGAAATTGAAATATTTTATTCATATGCACAAAATAATACTTTTTGTGGTTTCTATAGATTATAGCATGATCAGCATTAGATGTACAGGGCCACACAACTATTTTCAGTTACTATTTTCAGCACAACTATTTTCAGTATTTTCAGTTATTTGTTAAGAGCCCTTAACAAATATTCGCTGGAATTACAATTTCGTTTACATTATATATACGTATATATATATATATATATATATGTGTGTGTGTGTGTGTGTGTGTGTGTGTGTGTATGTGTGTGTGTGTAATTCAAGTTCACTATCCCGGATGTTCCCCATTGAAAAGGGAGTGAATATCTCTGCTGGTTTGTGTATAGGGACACCCGAAATTATTCCAAAGCATTGTGTTCTATGAGAAGTATTTCTATAAACCATATTTTAATACCTTTACACTACACAAATTTAATGAAATTGAAATATGTTATTTACGTTCACTATCAGATGTTTCCTATGTAAAATGGAGGGAATACTATCACTGGACAATTTACAGGGACACTCGAAAGTATTCCAAAGCATTGCGTTCTATGAGAAGTATTTCTACAAAAATATATTAATAACTTTATTTTGCTCAAATCTTAATGAAATTTAAATATGTTATTCACATGCGGAAAAGGGTCCTTTATATAGAATATTGTATGATTAGCATAAGATTTACAAGGAAAAACAAAAATATTCCGTGACATTAAGAACTAGTAATAAAAATTTGCTGGAATTACACTTTCGTTTACATTAAGCGTTTTTAACACTTTATAACAATTTTAAAGTGTGAATATGATTTTAATTTGTTCAAATGTTTGTCCAATTTTATGTCTTTTTATCTATCCCTCCTGACCCCAGCGTCCGTAAATATTTTCAAATTTTTAAAAAAATGATATATATTAATGAAGTTCACTATGGAATGTTCCCTATTTAAAATGACATTAGTAGGTCCTGTACAACTAGGTTGTGCATTGCGTTTTAGGATAGACACATAAAAATAACTTTCTAATGTAAAAACCATAAAGAAATTAACATATGTAGTTAATATTTTAAAATACTCTTTTGTATAAAATATAATATGATCAACATTCAGATTTACAAAACTGCACTAAAATATTCTGATACATTAAGGGTTGCAATTACAGTTAAGCGGCTCGATTTTCTTTTGCGTTAAAACTTTTCAACATTTTCCGACAATGTCTGAGAGTGGTTTTAAATTCAATTAGTCAATCTGTATAGTTTTCAATCCTTCTGTCTGTTGTGTGATAACGTAGGTAAAGAATATTGAAAGTGTTAATAATCAATGCGTACTGCACGATTTTTCGTTTTTTTTTTTTTTTTTTTTTTTTTTTTTTTTTTTTTTTAAGTAGAGGAGACTATAATTAAAAATGAAAATATTAATTTGATAAATTAATTCAATGTCAAATTTCTATAAACTATTTCATCATTCGTCTTCTTTAAAATAATATTAAACTTTTAATTTATAAATATGTAGAAAAAAAAAATTACAACCTTTAATAACAAATAATTTAATTTGAAATTTAACTTGATTTGTCAGCTTAATTAAGATCTAATTAATGATCTTTACATTCAAACCCTTGTTTATACGATAACCCAATTAAGAAGAAGAGATGCTTTATGCTGCCCCAACACTGATAAGTTGTATTTAATTTCACTTTGATTAATTACACACTGATGGAATAGCTTAAGTTACAAACTGATTCTTACTTTATCCTTTTAATTAGCAATTTAAACATAATAGGTTGGTACAACTAATTAATTTTTAAAGTTTTCGAATCGAGCAATATGTTACAAGATTGGGGAAAATTATTTTATAATAGTTATGTGTTTCTGTACAATTCCAATGAGTACATATTTGATTTCTCTCAGTGGGTAGTGAATGCTAAACCATATTATTAAATAAATGACTGGATTTTCCTTCGAAAGCGTTCGTAAAGTTTGGAGTAGTACAATTTTGTCTCAAAATTTACTTACACAGTGGTTAAAATTAATAGAACGTCAAACATAAAGGTAAGTATTTTTTAAACAAAAAAATTAAAAATCTTTGATTACCATTTTGAAAGTAAAATTGAACATTATTATTATTATTACTTTTAATACAAGAGTATAAAAATTATTAGAATATATTTATATTATTTTTATTTTGTTTTGTAATGCTTGATTTCCAGAAAAATACTTTCACTTATTCATATAATTTGACTTTAATTTTTTATTTGTTATATGGTAAAATAACGAGTATAACTCCTCATTGGTATCTTATGCCATAACTAACAATGTCGAGTGTAACCCGTCATTCTTTTTTTGAAACATACCTTAAAATAACGAGTCTAGCTCGTCATTAGTTTTTCATGCCAAACTGTATAAAGATGAATTTGAATCGTTTATGTACCGTATACAAAGTGTGTAAGTATCACAGATCGTTATCGCATATTATAATAAATAAAATTTAAATGTTTATTTTATGCACAAATATTCATAATTACATGGTACCTGAAGGGGTTAATAATAGATTGTGTTTCTATTTAAAAAAAGTAAATAAATAGGTTATAATTTCCCTTTATCTGCCTGTCTACAGTAAAACCTGAATAAACAATATGCATTTTGTAAAATTATAAAAGTATTTATACAAAAGAATAGTAGATGAACTGACGTGATGACTGATGAAACATTTTGATGAAAAAAAAAAGGCTTTTAAGGAATTAAAAATAAATTACATCAAAAAGTGAATTTATATTTCTTGATTTATTGCATGCACTTTAAAAAAGAAAAAAATGAAGCAAAAGTACTGAAAACTGAAAATTATTATATTAATTTTTACACTTAAATTTTTAGAGTGTGATAAAAATACTTTATAAATAAATAAATAAATAAATAAATAAATATGTTATATCACAAAACATTTCTGACAGAAAAGATGCCGGAAAATATCCGTACACTGCGGAAAAAAATGGGTTGACATAATTGTTTCTAAAAAGAACAATACAGAAAATATTCATTTTCAACAGATTTTTTCCACAGGGCACACTGTAAAATAAATAAATAAATAAATAAAATAAATAAATAAATAAATAAAAACAAAAATAATTAATTAATAATTAATGATTAATATAATAATAATAATAAGTCGGGGTAAATAAAATTGTCCACCTCAATCAGCTAGGATCGAACCAGTGTTAAGCGGCTGTCGACGATACTATGTACATCTTAAAGTCATTTAATGAAACAATAGAAGAAGGTGGCATATTTGTTGCTTCGGCATCAAAAACTAAAATGAGAATTTAGTTATATCTGTTACTACTGAAATGAGTGGCAAGTTTAGAATTTCTAATAGGGCAATAGCTTCTATTATGTCTAGTGTTTTAAATGATTTTGGACTGGTTAGTGAGGAAATGCCTACTTTACGTATCCTAATAACTTATTATTGGTCACGGCGGTGGACGACAGGAACACATAAGGGAGGCGTAAAAAAGAATGCTAACTATATTCTTCTTACTCTGAACAATTGAGTATTCTTCAACAGAATACTCAAAAAATTCTTCTGGCTACCGAAGAATACTCAAGACAAGAGATTAACCGTCATTGTACACTTCTGCATATGAAAGAGAATTCTTCCAGCAATATTAAATTTTGAAGCTTCGAACTAAAAAGAGTTGATCGGCTGGTTGACGGGTTTACTTTCTTCGTTTATGTAATGAAAAATGTAAAAAAAAAAAAAAAAAAAAAAAAAAAAAAAAAAAAAAACCTGTTTTGTCGTTTCTATAAACTAAAGAATTAGCACACTTTGAATTCTCAAAATTATCATGACACACTCTGCATGATGAAAATATTGTGAAACTGGGAAAGAAATCTGCACACTGTAAACGTAAATGTCTTAAATTCAGTTAAAAAATTGTCTTAAATAGATGGTCCTATTTCAAGCGAAAAAGAAGTATTTCTTTTTAAGACATCATTTTGTATCGGAAATTAAGACATTGCAAGTGTCTTAAAACGTCGCCATGTTTTAATCTTAAAAACTCTACCATTTTTAAGGCTTTTTAATAAGTAAATAAATAAATAAATATAGCTTGCGATTATGTTTTTCTGTTAAAAATAGATTTTAAAAATTTTTAGAGCATTAATGAAACATTTATGTATATATAAATCCCATTATCCGGCGTTGAAATTCGAACTCACACTGTCCAAGGAAACAGAAACCTCAAGCCAAGCTTTGCCGGAGTCAAGCATTTACCAATCACGCCACTGTTGAATACATCATTGTGTGTTTTTATGATATAATATGCTGCAGTATTCGCGAAATGAATCGCAGTGTTATGTTTTATTTCTAATTTTTTGCCATAAAATTATTCATAATATGGTATCTTAAACTTAGCAAAAATTTGTATCTTAAATTTCATATCTAGAGATCTAGATTTTTTTAATAATGCATAAAAAGTATGTGAAGGTTGCATCCGTTGATGATAACGATTTCTTTCCTTAAAGTGATATTTAAGTAAAAACAAACTATAATCATGAATACAGAAAATTTTGTTGTTTTACATTTAAATGTAGGTAAATATGTAAAAGAAAAAGTTTTTAAATGGATAATAAGAAGAAGAAAGAAAGAAAAAGTTATGCACAAAGTATTCATGATTGCCCACTTATAAATTCGCTTTCTTCTCTACAAAATACTTATTACTTCCGTCTTCACACTTTTTCTTTTAATATAAGAAAGCTTTACAAACAAAGATTATTTTTTCTTTTTTCATATTCCAAGAGCATCATTCCATAAAAAAATTAATTTCATAAAGCTACCATAGTTTAAGTAGCTTAACTGCTTATTATATAAAACAATGATATATTTATTGAATGTGGAAAAAAGTAGGACAAGCATATTTCCTTAAAGAAGATTCCATATGAAAAAATTTCTAAGTAATGCAAGTGTCTGAATCTCTAAATTGTCTGAAAATTCAAACGCGTTTGCTGTCTGAAAATTCGCGTATTTATGTGTTCAGACATTTTTGTGTCTAAATTGATATTTCAGACATATTTCGGTCTTAAATTAAGATAGCTACAACGTCTAATCTATATTTTAAGACATTTACGTGTCTTGAATGCCGTTTCAGTTGTTTTTATATCTTACTTTAAGACCCTTTTATTTGCAGTGTAGAAAAATTATTTAAGGAAAACGCAAAAAAATGGAATGCCATTATAATATTAACTTTATACTCGCGAAGTTCAATGCCAAAACTGAGTAACAAATCCAACTCCAAACCTTAATCCAAAGATAGAATCTAACTTAAAAGAACATAGTAATTGCAAATTTAAATATATTGCAAATATATAAATTTTGTAAACAACTGTCTTTCATAGGTGTGTGGATTGGAAGGGCAGAGTGAAACTCGAAGTGTAGGCACATCTCCATGGTAAGTTATATATTGTTAATCTAATAAATTATACTTGCATACTAATTGAAGAGCTGCACAGTGCATTTTTATTCCAAAAAAGGGCAAGACAGGACTATAAATAAAAATAAAATAAAATAAAAAGTACTGCACTATGTAAAAACTGTTAAAAAAGTTGATTTTGGACTAATTTTACGTAACTTTACGGCTCATGCGGGATCTAAAAACTGTATAATAATCTATATATTTTCAAAGATATACGGAAAGAGTGTTAAAAGTAAACATTTGAATGGTATTAGAAAAAAAAAAAAAATTGTATTTCAATAAATTTATTTGAAATTTGTTATTTTTTTATTTATTTTTCGAACTTTGAAGGTCATGCGCGAAATGAAGATATAAATATTTATTTTTACTTTCTCTTACTCCTAAGGTAGAGAAAGTATTGTTTTTGGGTCAAATTTTCGAACGCGAGTTTTTGTTATATTTACATGTTCTGAGGTCCCCTGAATACGAAAATCATGTTTTTAGCACATGGTCTGTGTGTATGTCTGTGTGTCTGTGTGTGTGTGTCTGTGTGCATGTCTGTGTGTCTGTGTGTGTGTCTGTGTGTGTGTCTGACTGTTATCAGCATATCTCAAAAACAATATATGGCAGAATGTTCAAACTTGGTATTCTAAATATGTATCATATAATATGTATCATATCACCAAAATTTTCGTTAAGATCAAGCAAATGGTTCGTGTACAGGGACACTCAAAAGTATTCAAATACATTACGTCTATGGAGTAAATTGCAGGTAAATAGAGTTTAACATCTATAGACTGCACTAAACCAAATGAAACGTATATATATTTTTTGTAATAGACATAGCTAACAGGGAAAAAAATGTGTATGTAGGAGCCTCGCCTCCCCACCTGGAGGAATGTCCCCCATAGAGGGGAGTAAATTTTCATGATGGGTATCTTTCAAAGAAGCTCGCGAATACCTTTAAAACGAATGGTTGAACCATCGATCTGCGATAATTTAAAACAAAGTTATCGATTTTTTTTTTTTTACTTTTAATGAAAAAAAAAAAAACTTAATTTTTTTTTTTTTAATATTGAGAATAAAATGGACTTTTTTTTTGGATATTTAGATTTATACTACATCTCTAATATGGAAATCGTCTGCATTATCATAAAAGATAATTTTTTTAAATAATAATTTTAATAAATTATTTTTTTTAAACAGAATTATGTTTTATTAACCGAATTAAATTCTATATAAATGTAGGTGCATTAATGAAACGGGGGGTTGAGCCGCCCCCCTCACACAGAACTAATTATCATATAAAATTCTTCCGAAGCCTAATTTGAATTGTTTAACACAGGTTTACATAACAGTACTCGTTATCTTACCTCTTAATCTGCAACCTGTATTTATAGTATTAAATTTCAGGGTAAGAGAAAGTCGTGTGAGTGACACACCAGATTATTTTTTATTAATTTTCCCAACTGAGGATGCCAAAATATAACTTTCTTTTGCTATTATAAGTTGCCTTTCTAAAATATCCATGTTTCTGCCCACCCTAATATATATTGGTTTTATCTACAGTTTCAAATATATTTAATAATTAAATATTATATTTTCTATAAATGAAATTTCTATTAAAATATCTAACGAAATCCTAAATTATCTTTTATATTTAATCACATTTGTCTCTCTTTAAATAAATATCTTAAATTTAATAATATTTTATCTGTTAACCTATTAAATAAATATGTTGAGAATAAAAATGTATTTTTTTTAGATTAATTAAATTCTGGGAACCTAAATGCATTAAATAATACGTTAATACGTTCTTTCAATATTTCTAGCTTGCAAAACTGAATCATATGAATATATATATATATATATATATATATATATATCAGTTTGTTAACCATTGCTCAGTCTATAAATTATATTTCATTCTTTTAGATTGTGTAAGTTTATTTTATTGTAGGTAAATTTAGCAATGCATGTCCGTTGAAATATGATTAAAGGGTAATTTATACATTTTTAATGACTGGATGTAGACTTTATGTCTACTTGGAAGCAGACGATTTTATGGTGCGAGAGTTGACATAAGGGGTTGCATTAGTTTGTTTATAACGGACTCTTTAAATTAAAAAATATTTATTAATTTATTCGAGAGACAATGGAATGTGTTTGGCTGTGAATTTGGAGTTATGTTCGGAAAACTTCGCGTTATTCTGCAGTTGGATGTTGACTGTCAGATTGAGAACTAGACACTTCGCTCCTAATTCTTGGTTTAGTTAATAAGTAATTTTAAAGGCCTTCTCTCTCTCCTCTCAAGCTTTTGCATCCTCGAAACACCTAGACAATATATACTACCACTAACAAAATGTTGAATTGCTCAATGGTGTCTCTCCAAAGTAAAATTATAATTATGCAGTATCACTTAGTCTCTTCGATATTATCAGCCATCTTTTAAAGTAGTTTGAGATTGGACTGCGTCATGGAAAAATTTACTTTAGAATCCCTGAATGAATGTCATAACACCTAAAAAACTATTTCGAAAATTTTAGAAATTCGGTACCCAAGGAGGGAGGAAGAATGCTTGATTTCACATTATTTTTCATCTACACATGTAAAAGAGTACATCCACCGTTGAGTCAACACTCCTGTACCGATTATGTGTGGGACTGATTCACGAATTTTCGTGTGAAGTTTGATTCTAGAGAACTAACACACACGAAGACTGGGTTTTGTAAAAGTCCCTCTTTCCCTCTGGTAGAAGCGGATGGTAAAATCACATAGCGAACATAACTCGGCTTCAAATTGTTTTACAGTGAAGAAATAGCGCATGGGGAGACTAGATACAGATACAAATAAATTAAATAATGAAAACAAATTTGCCGATTTTTGATTTTTTTTTTTTTTTTTTTTTTAAGGGAGGAAGGGCAAAATTTTTTGTGGGGGAGGGGGAGTTGTATAAAATCCGGATTTTACATTAGAACTCAAAAAATGGCACATAAAGTTAGAAATTGATTATGAGTCTTCTGAAGTATATTTCCAGAAAAACAATTTAGGATGTTTCATAATTTTCAATTTTTGTGGAAGGAGAGGGGGATTTACGACGGGGAATAGTCAAGTGTTCCCTTTTTACGTTAAATATGCCCTGGGGAATGTATGGAAGCTTCTTGTATACATGTTTGATGTTTTGGTAGGTTATTTGCATAAACTGTGACGGGATTTTGTGAAATTCTCCCTTTTCCTCACTATGAGGGTAGGAGGCAGGAAACTGTTTCAGCGTGTGCTATGTATACTCAACGCGTATTATAAAAGGATTTTGTATAGTGTCTCACCTTCTGTTTTTTAACAGACTTTGTTTAAATAATTATTGTTTAAAAATTACTTGTTCTGCTATATTACGACAGGTGATTTTTTTTTTTTCATGTAAATAAAGAAAATGATCAATAATTTACCATAAATATAATTCATCAAAAATGGGGAAATCAAAACATATTGTGGTCTATTTCATATTATTAACAATGATATGGTTTCTTTTATTTTAAACCTTTATACAATAAAATATTAAATTCAAAGAAGAAATTGTTGGATAAAATTATAAAACTTTACAACGTATATTTACCAAGATCTATAATTTAAAATACTGTTATTATTATTATTATTATTATTTTAAAGAAAGAAAAGGATCTTATTTTCACTCTATCGATTTAGCCTACATATTTTCCAAATCTTGCGAAAAAGGACTCATTAAAAAAAAAAAAAAAAAATCAAGAAGTTCGTTTTAAAATAACACACACACACACACATTAAAAACAAAAAGTTTTCGTTAATTTTTTTATTAAAAAAATAATAATAATAAATAAATAAATAAAATAAAATAAAGTTAGCGCATCCCAATGTATAAAAAGTAAGCTATATAATTAATTTTATTCACTATTATATTAAAATAATAAATACCTACACGATCTGGATTTGACAGAAAAAAATACTGTTATCTGAAAAAGGCGAACGACTATTTCTCAAATGCACGAAGACAAATGTGAACGTCTAGCGTGACACTGAGAAGAAATTACTGACAGAGGCCTATTGAAAAATGCCTTTTTTTCTGATAAAATTCATGAGAATGAGCAGTAAAATTTTTCTACGATGTATATGAAACAAAATTACATTTTACGTTGTGGAAAAAAAAACCATTAAAGATAAGCAAATATCAATATTTTTAGTAAAAATTTATATTTCATAAGTAACTCTTTATAGTTACAAAGCATATTTAATATACATTTTTTTTAAATTCCTTTTTGTTGGACTTTAAAACCATCATAAAATACATGGAATTCGTCTAATCTTTAAAATATTTTTTACATGTAATTATTTAAACTATATAGTTTTTAAAATGAGTAAATCAAATACATTCTAATCTGCTTTTAAAGATTGGAATTGAAGTTATCACTGTACGATATATATATATATTTCACATTTATGTTTATTAGATCAAGAATTATCGCTTAGAGTCAATTTCTAATCCTTACAAGCATTGATATCTGAACGCTAATTGAAACAGGATATTAGAGAACTAAAGACAACAGCGCTAAAATTTCCGCAACTGCAGGGACAAGGTTTTAAAGAGATTAGTTAATCTGAAAACTAAAAATTTATTATTTTTACCATTTTTAGTCTTTACATTATATAGCTAATTGTAAGTCTTTTATTGATACTTAAATATTAATATCTAATTATTAAATATTTTATTATATTCGAAATGTAAAACAAAACTACAATAATTTAAAATATCTTTAAAGAAATTTTATTTAATCTTCCAGATGCGAAATATTATTAAACCATATACAATTGAGAATAATAATGGTAATAATAATAATAATAATAATAATAATAATAAATGATTTTATATTTTTATTTTTATTAAAAGTACCACAGGCCTTCCGAAATGCCTTCAAAATAACAACTTAGTGTGTTTCACAATTAGCACTTTGACTTTATGAATCAGTAGTGCAAAAGGAAAACGTTTTTAAAATCTAGAGTAAAACATAAAATAATTTATTATTATCACCTGTTCTTATTTTACTAATTTATTCTTTTTCACGTATTATTTTGAGTCTCAAAATATGTACTAACATTTCTATATAATTATAAACATTAAGTTTAATTGAACTAATAATTTGTATACCAGTAGCTACAGTAAAAATACACAATAAATCACAATTTATCGAACAGCATCTAACACTAATTAATGTTTTTTTGAGCTTGAAATAGTTTACTTGAAAACAGAATGAATTTTAAATTCAGCATAATTTCGAAATGCATAATTGCTCCCAAATCAGCGTCTTTTAAGTGCAGACAATGTAAAAGTAAAACAAACTTGAATTAAATATACTTGAATTTTTAAAAGTAATTTTCCTTAATATTTGTTTCGTTTTTGTTACTTCTCTATTATTTATTACTCTTTGCTTGCCCTGAAAATATATTATCTTAAGTAATATTAATTAGTATATAAGAAGTATATATAAATTATATGCTAAGTATGTATTAAGAAGTTTATTATCTCTATTAGACTTAGCTTGATATTACCATGTTACTGGTTTGGTCTATAAATAATACACGTTATCATTTATAAAGTATCTGATAATTTTACAGTAGTGTGCTGTCATTTTTATTTATTTGGATTTTTTCAGTATGTGGCATATTCCATATTTTATTGTTTTTACATGAACTCCAGAAGTAGGAATGGCTACAAAATTTCTGTCGGATTACAGTGCTGTAAAATGTATCATACTGCATTAATTGTTTTTATGAAAATCTAACTTTTCTTTTTTAGCACAGTTCAATAAGGCAATAAGGCTTCATAAAAAAAAAAAAAAAAAAAAAAAAAAAAACATGGAATTTTTAACTGTTTCATTCACTAAAACAAAATAGCCAAAAGAAAAAAAAAGTTCAATTTTACCAGTATTATTATTATTATTATTATTACTTATTTATTTATTTAAATAAAAGGAAAAATAAAAAGGGTTCAGTTTGATTTTCAGGTCTGCGTTCCAGAAATTGTGTGCGCGTGTTTCCCTATTTGCTTGAGTTTAATGTATACTTTTCCTTTTTTATGTCAGATTGTAACTGCTACATTTGAAAAACATCTACGTTATTTTGTGCAGTATTTATCACATTCTCTAAAGTTTCCTTATATTGTGGTGTTTTAAATTTTATTACTTTAATGAACTTCCTAAATTTACCAAATTTAGTACGATAGTTTATCGTTTTTGACTATAATTATGAGCCATTTGTATAGTTGTGATCTGAATTGTTCGCCGTAATGTTCATTTTTCAGTAGTGTAATGTGTGCTTTTCTATTGTGTTAACTGATCTATCATCAGAACAACAAAATGCAGCCCCGAGATTTATTTGGCAAATGGGAATCTTGTTCTCGATGTTGGCTATGACCAGTCCATTTACGACGAGGAATTGAATAAATGTGTGCATCTCCGTGCGAACCTCTCTGCATCTTACTGTGGAGAATTCCACAATGGAGAGTTGGAAATTAAATCATGCCTTATATGAACGATTTTTTTTTTTTTTTTTTTTGTGTGTGTGTGTGTGTGTGTGTGTGTGATTAGATGTTGGAATTTTTCCAAAACGCTAATATTGTAAAATCTATAGCCAGCATCTACCTATCACATACACCCTTTTATCAGTAAAGAGAGGAACAACGGTGGATTCATCTTTCGGGAAAAGATGTGTGAAGATGAGCATTTTATTTTTAATGAGAATGCATGCGCCCTTATTTATAGAGGCGAAAGGTTCAATCCAACTAGAAGGAGGGGAGAACATTACTATCATTGATGTGTACGTCTTGCTGTAGTGCTATGTTAAACAAATAAAAGTATTTCAATGTTTATTATTATTTGCCTATTTATACCAGTTAATAACTTTTTACATTGATTTACGTTTAATTTTAAAAATAGTGAAATATATTACGTCGTAACATCTACATCATAATCTATACTAATATTATAAATGCGAATGTTTGGATGGATGGATGGATGTTTGCTACTCAATCACGCCACAACGGCTAAACGGATCTGGATGAAATTTGGTACGGAGATAGATAATAGTCTGGAATAGGACATAGGTTACTATGTATACCGGAAATTTGATTAGGTTTTTAAAAATTAATTAAAATATGAAAATATAAACTGGTAATTGCCTTAATATAAGCTATTTAATTACTTAATTGTTGCAAAAAAAGTTTGCGAAGTATTATTATTATTTTCTTTTTTTCAACATAAAGTGAAATATGCTTTCACGCGAAAAAAAAAAAAAATGCTAAATGTCGTCTTTATAACTTTAAAATAAAATAGTAATAATACAAATGTAGTACGTTTCTTCTGAATTTTATTTTATAGCATTTTTTTTTATAAACCCCAAATTTAGAATTTTTTTTTTTTTTTTTTTTTTTTTTTTTTTTAGCACGGATGAATTACGCTTGGCATAAAAGCTAATTCAGCATTATATTAAAGGTATTTACTTATTGATAATTCTGGACATTTTTTATTAAATTTTTTTGCTGAAGTAGATCGGACATTTTTCGTCAAGGAAAATATAGAAAGAAATAGGAACAATAATCGCATAAATTATATTTTGCTCTAAAACGGCAACAAAAATTCAAAAGTCGCCAAGGGGAACTATATTATGGCTGTACCATGATCAAGTTTACATATTAATTAATTTATTTAATTTTCTATATACCAACTACTATTAACTAAGCATGAAATATATATAACCACAAATATAATAATAATAATAATAATAATAATTGTCTCATGCGATAGTCGTAACCGATCATAGCATATTGTAATGTTATATTTAGCTTGAAATTGCTGTCATTGTATGGTTGATCGATTAAATTAAATAAATATAGGAAATGACTTGAAAGCAAATGTTATGTACATCACGTATAATGTTGTTCATATGTAACCGGGATTCAAATTTAAAAGGGCTACTTCAAATGTTTCGATAGTATCCGTATCGAAACTCTCATACATGATAAGCACCCAAATGGAAGCCCACGGGTAAGCTATTGTCGCAGGCAATAGGGGCAGGCACCGGACACTGCGTCGGAAACCCAAAGCGAGCTTTTGGGCGATTTCAGTATATATTTTTTTTTTCTTTTTTCATAAAGCCATATAGAAAAGAGTTTCCTTTAAATATAGTGACCAGCGAAGCGGGCAAAGCCCTTTAATATTTCCAAAATGCTACAAAAAGATTTAAAATATCGTACTCATTTATATTAATTATATATTACTAAATAATCCGTTAAATATACTTTAAGGCTGAAGATTACCCTCCCCCCTTTCTTTTTAACGAATTTTATTCACTGAATATTAAATATGTAAAAGAAGAACAGGAAATATTGAAATTTTAAGATAATTATGAATGCTGTTAAAATGTAAAATATAAAAAATTTTTCTAGTTTCAAATGATAAATTCTAAGCCCTAAATACAAAGCTATATGATAACAATAAATATCTGTGACTATAAGTAACAGAAGCAACATATTTATAATGAGACATAGTCTTTTTTATTTTTTAAATTTACTTTTCTTTTAGTTTTACTTTTTCAAACTCATCATTTCAGTTAAAATTGTGTCTTATTTTTCTGATAAATTATCAACTATGGTGTACACTTTTATCTGATTTTTTTTTTTTTTTAAATCTTTATTTATTACAAACCATGGATCATTTTTTTCTATACCTCAATACATTCTCGTGGCTATGGCATCAATGTCTTAAATCGAGTGGTTAATACTGGAATTTTGACCTCCCAGAGGTAAGAGCTTATTCTTCTTAAGAAGATCAGTTACTAAGCTCCAATAAGACATTTTTAAATTCATCACAATATTTTTTATTCCATTTTGAGATTTTATGAGAAACAAAAAAATAACTTTATTAAAAATTAAGCATTGGAAGTTTATCATGCTTTCGTTACGTATTATTATAGCGTCAAGTTTGTCCGTGTTAAGTGATAGCTAATTTTTAATAACCAAACTTTTTTTTTTGATAAAAGAAGGTAGGGAGGATTTTTTGATAGGAAGATCTTTTTTCTTTTCAATATACACACACACACACACACATATATATATATATATATATATATATATATATATATATATATATATACTTAAATGAAAAACATATTCCTTAAAATAATAACTCCTTAATAAAAATAAATATTTTGTTGGTTTTGAAACGTTTAATTAAAATTAGTTTATCATCATGGTAAATTTTTAGACAAAATTTTCCAAAGTTGAAAAAAAAATCATATTTATATAGAACGTTATCATACAAATAAAAGAAAATCTCCCTTATTTGATTGTTATTTATTCAGAATGAACGTTAATTTGTGCTGTAAACACTCATTTTCCAAAAATAATATTACTTATAATTTGAAAATGTAACCGAAAATGTATTTACCAACATTTAGAAAATACGTGCATCAAAATTGCTAATTTTGAGTTGTTTTAGTGTATTCTTCAGTTCAAAATTTTAACCAATTGGCCGATTTTAATTTACTGTCTGTAACAACTTTTCAAATACAGTGAATAATTCATGATAAACTTTTAATTTAGTTAAACAAATTTTATTCATATATTATATAGTTTTGATTTTAGTAGAATTTTGATAAAGAAAATTATTTTCTTTGTAAAAATGTATAGTTTTCTGAAGTTCACAACATCAGTCTTGAATGCTTTTCTTTTATTAAAAAGTTTTAACTATTGGAAAACTGTCAACAAAACAGACACTTAGATCGATATATATCACAGTCATAATGAACTATGCTCGTTTGTTTCTTGGAAAGAAGCGTTATTATATAAGAGTAAGAACAAAAGTTTTGCGTGACTTTCTGATTTTTGTATAAAGTCTGACATTTTTATTGAACCTTATCCATAAAATTCCTTATCAAAATCAGAAACTTTCTATGCCTTATACTTATTTTTTAGCATAGTAATTTTATAAAATTGAAGTAAAAATCTGAAAAACTGTAAGATTGGAAGAATCAACATGTGACTTACATTTTGTAAATAATTCGTTAGAAATATAATAAAAAAGTGTAATCGATTTACAAGCATGATTTATAATGAGCAGTAACATTTTACACAAAATGTAAAATTCTTTTTATTTTTAAACTTTTGTTAGCTCCCCATAATAATACAAAATGAGTATGGGAAACTTAGGTAATCAGGAAAATTTTCGACCTCATTCCTTTTAAACATATTTGCGCGTTTTGAGGTATGAGATATTTGAAAATAACAAAATCGTGTATGATTTCCGTTTGCAAGTGCGTTCTTTTGAGTAATAGTTTGTTAGTGTGATAATGTGCTAGTTTGTTGGATTTTATGAATGATATATCAAAAACAAATGATTGCAGCATCGTCGAATAAGTTTTAATATATCAGTTATGACAATAGTAAGAATCCTATTGGTTTACGAATTTTTAATTTTAAAAAACTTCGTAAGTTTTTCGAAATTGAGGATTTTATTAACATGGGAAAATAGTGCAAATTTTCGCTTAAACGTGCATGAAAAGGATAATTTTAGTGTAAAAGATCATCTATAAAATATTAGTTATCATGCTAGCATAAACATAATGAAAATTCAACTTTTAAAATTTTATGAGCTAGTCGAAATTTGCGAAATTCTTAACATAGGAGAATAGTGCAAAATTTTGCTTAAACGTTCATTTTCAAGTATATTTTCATCGTAAAAGCTCAAACTACTTTAAAATACCATTTAGAATTATCTTATTTATCTTTAAATATGAATTTTCAAAAAAAAAAAAAAAAAAATTGTATGTCATTCGAAATTTAAGATATTTTAAGTAGCAGAATAGAATGATATTTCATATCACTGGCATGGTGGGGATTATTGCATATTTACTAAAGGAAATAGTATGAAATTACATGAAAACAAAAATATAAAACTGTCCCCGATAAAACTAAATAACAAATTAGGATAAGGTAAATTTATCGAAATGAACGATGGGTAATCTCTAAGACGGCATTTCATTCTGTCATCGTATTGAATTCTATGTAAAATTTATTTTTCTTAACATGAATATAGTGTACCTTTTAGTAAGAATTTGTGAGAACAAATATTTGTTAGAAACTGAATAGTTTTCACCTATGACAACTAGTTTATTAAATATGTAGAAAAATAGCTCAAATGCAGTACTAAAAAATATTATTACACTTCTTTTTTTAAATATCAATTTTGAAAATCTTACTTATTCAAAATAACTCAATTTTTGGAAATTTTAATTTCAAAAATTAATATTATTATATTACATATATTTCGAGAAACTACAGCAATGTATCTCATAATTAAGTGATTAATATATATATATATAGATAGATAGATAGATAGATATAGATATGGATATAGATACAGATATTAAATATTTTAAACAGATTTTCCTGGCGTTGGTCCTTTGCTCCCTACAATACAAATTACAAAAAGTTTACAAAGAAAAGGATAAAAGTAAAATGTGCAAAACAGTCTTTAACTACATATTAAATTATAATCCTGTGTGTGGTGGACTTTTGGTGTACATTTTGTTTCTTTAATAATCGTACCCGAACGTACTATTAGAATGAATTATTTAGATGTTGACCTATTGCAAGCACTTCGATTAACTATCTATCTATATACATATATAAGGAAAATGCTGTCATCACGATAACTTCCGAAATAATTCTCCAAATAGAACAAAATTAGGACAGCAAACTTATAAATATTTTGAGTGAGTTTGTTAACCAAGTTGCTCCAGCATTTTGTTATTAAGTGGCGGCCACTTGAAAATTTCAAATCTACAGTGTATAATACGTATTTAAGACCGATTTTGATTTAACTTTCATGTATATAGACCATATAAGGGTCTCAACAAAATTTATTAATCAACTTTATCCGATTTTTTTCTGCCATTACCCGAGTATCGTAGTTAATGGAAGTATTGTATTCAGTCTAAGAATTGGATATCTAATTTTCACTTGATTTACACGTTTAAGGTCTCATGAATCCAAAAAAGTGGTTTTTGGCAACCGGTCAGTGTGTGCGTTTGTATGTGGGGAAAGGTCTGGCTATCATACCTACGAAACTAATAAAGATAAATCGATGAAACTTCAGAATTAAGACATTGGTGTACAGATGAATTTTTCGAATTTTGGTGAAAATAGAAAACCAGTACTGGGACATCGAAAACCGGAAGTGAGTTCATATCTCAAAAACAGCTCTAACGATTTTCTTAAATGTTGCGCTTTCGAATGATATAGTTAGTTAGTTTAGGGAATTGATACACTGTTAAAAATTTCTAAAAATTTAATGTAAATATTTATCTAGAGTCTCTGTAAATTTACAGCAATTCAGAGTTAAAAGTGAATAATCGAGCTTCCTAATCTTTATCCTTTTACCTAATTTTATTATTTTATTATTTAATTTTTTAATTAAAATTAAAAATGACTGTTTCTACCTCAGAAAAAGCATTCTAAGTCGGAGTTATGTTCTCACCAATAATTAATTTAATTAAAATTAGTTATTAAAACGAATGTATAAAATAAGTTTTTTAACATCTCCGTTTGTTTTTTTCTGTAATTTTACGTAAGACCAAGATAATAGATTACACAGAGTTTTCTGTTGAAAATTTTAACAGTGTAGGCGTCCTGTATAATTAGCTCAATTACAGGTCACGCAAGTGCAATCCTTTAAAAACGGATCCTGCACGGATTTTTTTTCAAACTGGCCATATTAACTCTCTTTTAACTCTCTTTTTGTATGTAATTTTTGTTTTCTGGCAATAATTGAATATAGAAAGTTGTTTTAAATGTCGGTATCTCAAAAACGGCTTTAAAGATTTTCTTGAAAATTTTTACATAAATCCATTTTAGATATCCTTTATCATGTATTACGTAGTTATTACATGAAAAATAATAGACACCCTGCTTAGGTAGGTCAGTTTTAGATCTCGGAAATTGGTGTTTCAAATATATATATATATATATATATGTATATATACCATTTTTTCCCCCTTATTTTTTAACTCGCTATGTAAACTTTTTTTTTTTTTTTTTTTTTTTGTATGTTCCCACACGTTTATTAGGTTTATCTTACCGGAAATATTTTTTTATGACTTCTGATCACATTATCTCTAAAAAGTGCATATAATACGTGTAAAGGTGGATTGTGGAAGTCATGTGGTTGTTTCAGACCAGATTATTTAACAAACTGGCGGGTAACTTAAATTAGGCGGCGCCACTTGAAAAATTATCATCACGATAACTTCCGTAATAATGCTCCAAATCAAACCAAATTTGAACGATAAACTTATCTTATAAATATCTTGAATAAGTTCGTTAATCAAGTTGCTCCGCCGTTTTTTTTTTTTTTTTTTTTTTTTTTTTTTTTTTTTTTTAAAGTGGATATTACTTGAGAATTTAAAATTCTCATTGTAAAAAAGCTTATTTAAGATCGAAATTGTTTGAATTTTGATGCATATTTGAGGCTATACAAACGTATCAACCAAATTTATTAATGGACTTTATCTGCCGTTTTTAACAAAGTTGCAGATGTTTTAAACTAAGAGGGACAACTTCAATTCAGGCTCCCACTTGAAAATATATAATTATGATAACTATTTAAATACTGATTCAATTCGAACCAATGTTCGACAGTGAACTTATCATACAAATATCTTGGAAGAGTTCACTAAGCAACTTGTTCCGACATTTTATTTCCAAGTTACGGCCACTTGAAAATATGCCCTCACGGTAACTTTTGAAACTCTAACTAAACTGATTCTAAGTTTAGACCAAAGTTGGGTAGTGAATTTACGGTTGAAATATCTTGGATAAGTTCGCCAAACAACATGATTCGCCATTTTATTTCCAAATGTAATAGAATTTTGGTAGTGGATTTACTATTCAATTATCTCAGAAAAGTTTGCTGGGCGGAAAGAGCGAAGTACAAAATTTTTCACTCCGCTCTTTTGTTTCTAAGTGAAGGCCAACTGAAATCACGGTGCCACTTGAAAATTTCTCATGATGATAATTTTTGAAATACTGAATTAGTTTGAATGGAAGCTGGATAGTAAAGTTATCATAAAAATATATTGAATGATTTCGCTGTGCAAGTTGCTCTGCAATTTTATTTCCAAATTACAGCCACTTAAAATCAGGCTGGAACTTAAAAATTCATATCACGACGACTTTTGAAATATTGAATTAATTCGAACCATAGTTGGACTGTCAACTTACACAAATATTTTGGATTATTTCGTCGAGCAAACTGCTCCACTATTTTGTTTCTAAATTTCAGCTACTTAAAATCAGATTGCCACTTGAAAATTTGTCGTAACAGTAACTTTAGAAATACTGCACTAATTCGAACCAAAGTTGGGCAATGAACCTATGCTTTAAATATCTTGGATGAGTTTGCTGGGCAACCTGTTTCTCCATATTGTTTTCAACTGGCGACCAATTGAAAAAAAAATTATTATTATAACTTTTAAAATGCGTTTTCAATTTGAAACAAAGTTTAACAATGGATCATTCAAACAGCTATGATTTCGTTGGGCAAGCTTCTCCGCATTTTTCCTCCAGGTTGCGTCCACTTGAACGCTTCCACTTGAGAATTTGTAATCACGATAACTTTTGAAATACTGAATTTTTTCCAACTAAAGTACGATAGTGGACTTATCTTTCAAATATCTTAGATTAGTTCATTGAGCAACTTGTTCCGCCATTTTGATCCATGTAGCGGCCACTTAATTTGTCAACACGATATATTTTGAAATTCTGAATTAATTCGAACTAAATTTATAGAGTAGACTTATCTTACAAATGCATTTGATATATTTGTTTGCCAACTTGATCTACCATCTTTTTTAATCTGCTGGTCCCTTGAAAATTACAAATTACATTAAAACTCTATATGTACATAAGCCACATCAATATTTCTACCCAGTCTATTAGTAATTTGTAGCCGCCATTTTGTTTCAAAATAGCGAATACTTGATAAGAAAAAAGAAATAAATCTACCCTTTCGAATGAGCCGGAAGAACTTGTTTTCAACTTCGGAGAGTCCTTTTCAGGGACAATGTCGCAAAGCTCTCTGTTTTGAAATATCTAACTTTTTGCCACTAGCATAGCACTCAGCAAAAAAAAAAAAAAAAAAATTCTACCAGAAATAGTCGTTCCAAAACTAGTTTAAAAGAATGGTTTTAAATTCCTATAAAATACCCCAGATATGTGTGTTAACAAGTTGTCTACCGACGCCCTGAATTCTTCCGTGATTTTTGTTCTTGAGTCTTTCACCACTATATTTTTAAAGGGAACTTCTGTATGTTTCCACGATTTGTTATGTGAAGAAATTTTATATGAATATACTGGTAGAAGATTCACGAAAAATAGGTGTTACCGTAGACACCTTAGATAAGAAGTGACTTTTAGCAGACTGATTGTTCTTTAATAAATCGCATTTTTAATAAGTCAATATTTTTTTTTTTTTTTTTTTTTTTTTTTTTTGTATTGAAGAGTACAAAAGTGAATTTTAGCAAATATTTTCCCAAATATTTGTAACCGAAATATATCTCATGCGAATCGATTCAACAAGTGTTTCGTTGCTTTTTTAAAATTCAAATGCCTTTCTAGAAAAAAAAAAAAAATGTGGCAATAGTATTTTTCGCGAACCCGATATATAAGCCATATGTTTTAAAACACAATCCCAAAATATCCTGAGAGGGAAAAAATATACAGTTGACATATATAAATTTATATTTTGTATTTTCTTCAATTCACATTCAAGAAATTTACTCTTATTTTTACAAAATTCGGTAGTATTTTGTTCAACCAACTTTGCAATTTATAAAATATATCTACGATCAAGATTTAAATAACTAAATTTGTGGTCAAAGATTTTGGAACACGTTATTAATCTTCACGCTTAAAAAAAAAAAAAAAAAAACGTTTTTACATTAACTGACACATAATTTGTTTCTTGTTCAAACAATTTCATTTATGCGACAAATATTGAACAATGATGTTGATTTTAAAGCATGTCGCACAATTGCATTCGCTCTTGAGATCTAATAAAAGTTGGAATTAAACTACCATGTCAATAAAAAATATAAACCCTTTAAAAAAGAAGAAAAAAAATCTTTTATATTTTCTAAATACAGATTTTGGATTTATAAAAATTTTACACTTTCAGTTTCGATTGACTTACGCATTTTGAGATGATCGGTACACGATATCATGATTTTTAGACAATTTGTGTCTACATGCCTGTGTGAAGAAATTTCTGTGGCAAATTTAGTTAAGAACTAATGCACAAATATTCATATAAGTTTGTATTTAGTTTTACATTGACATACATCGATAACTTTTAACTTTTGTTGTAAATCGCACATCGACACCAGATATGCTGCGTTTTCGCCTCTTTAAGGAATAACTACATCTCAACATCGGTTGTATATAATTGCAAAATATTTATATGTGAGTTAGTCATCATGAAACGCTACACTGATTCAATTTGTGTGCATATCGGACGAGAGTTTAAGCAGCTACGCTCCAATTTTTCACCATGAAAAAAAAGTTACATCTTGCGTATAATTATATAAAACTTGATATTTGAGAAATATCATTATGAAACACACATTATAGGTGGTGCTGCTATTCCGAAGTTTTTCCAGCAAATTAGGGGTGTATATATCAGCTTCTGCGGCATGTAAAAGCACCAAACTTCACATATATGATAACTATTTTTAAAATGAACGCTAATTTATTTTTATACAAAGCAACAGGTAGCTTTTCTAATAGTCATATTCTGTAATTTTTCAGATTTGTATATCTGAGTACATATTGGTTAAAATTAATCAGAAAATGCATGTGTACAATATTTATAGAGATAAGGCATGATTAAAATTTTGTGCATGTTAACTAATAACTATCTAGAATAATAAAGAAAAAAATGTGCCAACAATAACAGTTATTGTCTAGCGCTCTGAAGGGAATGGTAGGAATCTGGAACTGAAATGTAAAGAGAAATGTTTCAACATTAAGGCAATTGCGCATACTTCGGCATGGGAGCAATTCACAACAGAAGTATATTGAGATATATTTGACATATTTATATGTGTAATATACATAATTATTGGGTGATTGCAAAAGTACCCGTTTTCATTACCCATAAAGAAGAGCAAATAAATGCAAAATAAACAGTACCTATTATTGTGCGTAATCCCCATTGCTATCTATGACCTCTTACCATCTTTTTGGTAGGAAATGAATCCCATGGCGGTAAAATTCCGGCAGTTTTTAGTCAAAAAATTCTTGGATAGCGGTTTTCACAGCATCAAAATCATCAAAGATTTTCTGACTGAAAGAATTGTTCAACGCAAGAAATAGGTAAAACGTTCATTTAAAAGAGAAAAAAAAAAAAGGAATGTATTGATTAAAGTCTGTAAGCTGTAGTCTATATTTTTCAAATTAGAAATCTTGTTATTTTATAAAAATAATTTTATTATACATTATTATGTTCATTTAATTTTTTCATAAACATTTATCTTCATGATTTTAGTTTTACAATATCCGTTAATTATTATTTCACATTTTACTTATAATTTCAGATTAAAAAAACATTTTTTTTTATTAGGTCTGTTTGTTTTTTTTCTTTCTTTCGGATTTTTATGTAATGGAATTGTATTCATCTTATATATACGAATAAAACAAGAATTTTTATATATCTTCTAAAAAAACAATGTTTTCAAATTCAATCCCTTTTCATCCACGAGCGATTTATCTACGGAAGGATATGAGTTTTTATAATATCTCATTACATTTCAGATACATGTAATCTGGTTCTTTTTAGCTATGGTAGATCAAATTCTTTTGATTTTCGAAAGCAAAAGATTTCAAAAATAAAAATATAGAGATTTTTTTTAATCTTTCAGTTGTAAAATTTACATAAAAAATCATTGTTGAATGCATATTTTTTAAGTTTAAAAACAAAAGCATTGCTCATTAGTATTTAAAAAATATACAAAATTTTAAAATTCAAAACTTTAACAAAGCATATTTTCTTTCCAATTATATTTTAATGGCTAACCATATTCCAATTTTCATTAATTTGTCATACCTAAATTTTATCCTTCCCATCCTTTTATGCTATTTTATTTATTTATTTTCTTTTAACTTTCTCTTAACCATTTATGGTAGAGAGAGTATTGTTTTGTGGTGGGTTTTTTGAAATAGAGACTTTAATATATTTACACGTTTTGAGGTTCCCTGAATAAGGAAAATATTTTTTTTTTATATGTCTATGCGTGTGCAGACTTCTGTGTGTCAATGTGTCTATGTCTTTTTTTTCAGCATACCTCTAGAGGTACAATTTAACCTCTACAGGTTGCACTAAGCAAAATTAAATGAACATATGTATTTATATGCAAAGAAGCATGCGTTATGTGCAGTATGACATAAAAATCCAGTAACATTCGTTTACAGTTTATCCAAAAGCAAAAGAATATAAGTAGATTGTACGCGGAAAATACTGAATTTCATTTACGGTTGTAATATGTATAATTAATGTAGAGTATACTTATAAATACTTCATATACAACATACATGGTTACCAGAAATATAACAGAAACAGTATTTTCTATTGAATGTAATTGGTGGATGTTCTTTACAGGAAAAATATACCCAAGAAAGGAAATTAATTCCTCATATCCATATGATAAATAATGATTTTTTTTCAGTTAAATTTCAGTGCTGGTTCTTTTGTATAATTAAACGTTTTGATGTCCCTTAAATACTAATGTCAAGTTTTTATTCGTTAATTTATGTGTGTGTGTGTTTTATCAGAGAACTTAAAAACAGATCAGTTTATTTCAATATTTATTTTTCAATGTTAAATGTATATTTATAATATATAAAATAGAATAATCTGTTAGTAAATATAAAATTGTATGTTGTGTATAAATTCAAGCAATTCAATTTTACTTTGATAATTTTTTACCTAAACTCATGCTGGCACAAGCTCATATATAAAAATTTTACATGCAAAGGAAAGAAAAAAGACAAAAAGAAAAAGGAATGTGTTTAGTGTATTATAATAAAGTGACTTTGATTTATTCGTAACTAAAAAGGATCATATATCACATTTTTAAAAACAATGTCTTAAGATTGAGACATTTTTCATCTTTGATCTGCCATGAATTTAACTACGTAAGAATAGACGTTTCTTTTTACGATCTCATTACATTTGAGAAAATATATGAGCTGTATTTTTATAACTGTGATAGCTTGGAAATTTTTGATTACAGTTTGAAAAATGAAGTATTTCGAAGAGAAAAAAATAAACTCCATTTTTTCTAAAAGTTGTAAGATTGATGAATTATCACGATATATTATTTAATTTTAGAAAAAAGAAAACTTGATAGATTTGAATGTATTCATTGTATAGAAAATGGTTATTAATTTCTTTTATTGGTTTTATAATATCATTGAAAAATTCACTTTAGTCGCTGCTATTTCATTGTTCAAATTTATTATATAATAGTTAGGCTGAAGTTGGGCACAGATTACCATACAGATACGACAATGGAGCTAAAACGCGAATCGGGGTGATAGTAACACCACTAGGAAGAACGGGAGGGAACTAAGAACTTCTACATGTATTAGTTATACATGAATAGCCTCTTTGATCAAAAATTGTTTTTCTATATCGCGAGTAATTAATAGCAGAGTAGTACATGAAGTTGTTCGTTTTCTTTATATTTTATTATTTTTGAATTCACAAAATCATATCCAAACATATAGAGCCCTTTTTCAAAGCAATAAAATTAATTTAACAACGTATACTTTGCCAAACGCATTCAAATTCAAGTACAAATGAAAATTACATATTGTGAATATGAAACAGCAATATGGAATCGTTTAATAATTAATATTGCTTTATTTAAATAATACAAAGTACTTTAGAAGGAAAACATATTTTCAATTCATGTATGTTTTCAAATCTTATTTGCTTAATGTTTAATACTTGGTTTTAAAAATAAATAGTTTTATACAATTAAGATTGTAAACAATAACAAAGTTGCCAAAACAAAACATAGTTACAATAAAAGTAAAACGATCGATTTCGTAAGTTGGAGAACTCGAGAAACTTACAGCCGTTGCACACAGGGTCACTATAGTCGCTTTTTGGTTACCATTGGATATACGGGATTGTCTTATTTGTATAATAATCTGTGAAGTGGAGTAAGTATAACTCCAGCTTATTTCCCACCTGATAAGAAGAATGTGTACCTATTTTTCATCATGTCACTTTTCTAAACACTATTTTGCTATATTTAGCTTAAGAAATTCAAATCAAATTTGAAACAGTGATAGTTTTAGAAATTTGAAAAATGTCTTACGTTTCCTCCTCCAACATAATGCCACTCTCAAAGTTTTTCTGTTACTATATTTGTAGTGTAAACTCCATTTTTCCTATAAGTTTAGTACGTAGATTTTGAATAAAACTTCACATTTGTTCTATTCCATGTACTTATTGACTTCATTTTTGCCACCCGTTATTACACTTACCCCAGGAATATTGTATGCCAGGTAAGTTTAACCAACATTATTACTGTTGTACCAGGCTCTACAAATGCATCTTTTATTAATACGTAGGGGTTTCAAAAGTAAGGTAACAAGCGCTCTGATGGGTGTGAAAATTATCCGTGTGAATAAAACTCCCTCTGAACACGATCACAGGAATGAAGTTGTGCCGGTAAATGGAGCTGGTTGTCCAGTAACACAAATTTCAGTTAAAAGATGGCTGCATAAACGGAAAAATGGACCGCGATTGAAATAAGAAGTGTTATAAGGTTTTTGCTTTTAAAGAAAAATTATCTTGCTGAAATTTATCTGCAATTAGTAGAAGTGTATGGTACAAGTGTTATGTCACGAAAATAAGTGCGGGTTTTATGCACAGAATTTGACAGAAGCAGAACAGCTGTGCGAGCACGTCCACCGCTGATGACAATGTTTGCCGTGTCGAAGCTTTGATTCAACGTGATCGTCACTTTACTCTCAGCATAATTGCACAAGAATTCAATATATCCACTAACAGTGCACACAATATTGTGCATGAACATTCGGGCTATCGGAAGACATGTGCTCGTTGGGTACTGAGAAATCTCACAGATGAGCAGAAAGTCACACGAATGGTGTTGTCTCTTGAGCACTTAAAGCGTTTTCAGCGGGACGGCGTTACATTCGTACGCTGTACCTTTAACGGCGATGAAAAATACGAACATTGCGTAACGCTCTCATTGAAGCAAGCCTCAATGTCGTGTAAACATCCCTCATCACCCCCTCGTAGAAAATTAAATGCAGAAGAGAGCAAGAGATTTTAAATGATCTTTCGAAAGAAATTAATCATTTAAAATCTCTTGCTCTCTCTCGTGGCTATAACCCATCTATCATCGATAAAGCTCTATATAAATTTAAGAATCCTAAACGTTCTGCTCCCAAATTAAACGATCACAGTCTCATCCCAGTTGTTTTACCTTTTTATTCTTCACTCTCATTTAAAATCTCTAAAATTCTTTCACCGTTTGGTTTCAAAGTTATTTACAAACCCGTCAATAAAATTAAATTGTCTTCTCTTAAGGATCCCATTCCCACCGAAAACCGTTCTGGAATTTATTTAATTCCGTGTTCGTCCTGCAACTTAGGTTATATTGGTCAAACTAGGAGGCGTTTGAAATACAGAATAAATGAGCACCGTCGGAATGTTCGTAATGAAGAGATTACCAAATCCTCTATTGCTTCCCACTGCTGGTCTCAAGGTCATCGTTTTGATTTTTCCAAAACTAACATAATTTCATCTCCTGTCTGTTCCTCCCATTTGGATATTCATGAAGCATTTTACATATTTAAAAATTCGAAAAATCTTGTTAATGATATTTCTTCCACTCCTTTCTTCTCTGATGCTTGGAAATTACTCACGTAACTTAGATTTTAGTTTAATTTTTGTTATCCTTAGATTGTTATATATTTAATCTCACTCATTTATTTATTTTCTTGTTTTTTGTTCAATTCTACTCACACCGGTAGCTATATTTACTTTCTACTTTATAAACTTTTTCTTTTCATTTAAAACGATTTTGTGCGTTGCCGCTTTGACTGCAGCACTCGTGCTTACTTTGTTCGCCTGATGAAGGGTCGTGTGTTTTTTCGACCCGAAACAATTGTTGCGAGTTTATTGCATTTTATGGTGTTTATTCAAAGTTTGTAAGCAATAATATCTGGATACTTGCCGTATATATATCTTAATGTATTGCATACGGCTACAATAGGCAAGGTTTACTTGCCGTAAATTTTGGAGCAAGCGGAAACTCGAAATACAAAATTATGTTAATTTTCTTTTTAACTTTTATATTGTTAAATGTAACAAGCGATATATTTTAAAAGTCAACTTGTTTTAAAGTATACATAATATTTTCGGAAGTGTAAGTATAATAATAACTGAGCAAAATGAAATCAAAGTCGAAAAATGCACAAATATTTACCACAACTATTCTTTTATTTTGATATTTTATTCTATAAATGTCAATTTATATACAGATTTATATGCATTTTTAAAAACTGTAATGTGTAGAAACTGCATATGGATCACAAAGTATAAATATGTAGAATAGCGTATTTAGAATGTGCATATGTATCACCTTATGCCAATATGTAAAATAATTTATTTTCATGATGAAGAGTAAGCAAAATAAAGTCAAATTTGAATGACACAGGTATATAAATTTTGCAGAATAAAAATAAAAATTATTCTTTGGATAAATTAAATACTATTGAAACGTAAATATCAATAAAAATGTGAAAAATAAATTCTAGTATCTTATATTTTAATACATCTTTCGTAGATGAATACTGACAGATATGGAAAAATAGACATATATTGCATAATAACGCTTCTTTTGATAATAAATAAAATGCTAAAATATTAGCCACAATACAGAATATATTTTACAATAGAGTCCGTGTCCTGCACTGAACTTTCCAATTACATCAGACTAAAAGCATTTTTTTGTCAATTACAGCTACATTTTATTGTCCTGCATTTCAATATATTTATTAATTTCTCTTACCCATAAGGTAATAAAGAAAGTATTGTTTCTAAGTTAAATTTTCGAACTTGAGTTTTTGTTACATTTACACGTTTTGAGGTCACCTGAATAAAAAAAAATAATGTTTTTAGCGGTCTGGGTGTGTGTCCGGTGTCAGTGTGCCTATCTGTGCGTTTGTCTGTTAATAGCATATCTCAAAAACTAAATGTATCAAAAGTACAAATTTGATATTTTAAATAGGTATGCTAGATAGGTATGCTAGATAATAGGTATACTAGTACACTAAACTTTTCGTTGAGAACAAGCAAATAGTTCATGTACAGGGGCGCACAAGAGAGATGAAATAATGACGTCCATGGGAGAAATGGCAGGTAAATAGAGTTTAACCCCTTAAAGCATGATTTTTTTTCTTGGAAAACAATGCCTTACAAACTTATAGCTAATCATTAAAATACACCACGTGGTTTACACAAGAAAAATGCTGCACAGTTGTGACATTTATGGCAAATGAGTTTAATTATAATCTAGCTTATCTGTTTTTACTAGAACGGATCTCAGACGGGCATTAGAAAAAAAATAACGCGTGATAAAGATCGCCCGTGTCAGACACAGGCAAATGCTTAAAGGGGTTAACATTTATAGACTGCACTAAACGAAATGAAACGAATATATGTACATTTATATGAGTAAAATTATGTTTCATATAGAATATGGTGTGGAAATCATTCACTGTTCCTTTACAGAGCTACACAAAAGAACTAAATTATAGTGCGACAATACTTGCAAATTGTTGGATTGTATTTATGGATTATATTAATGGATTATAAAGGGTGGTCCAAAAAACATGATAGAAAGTATTATAAGTTCCTGATTTCAAATGTATTGACATAAGTATAATTCTTCCATATTGTAATAGCACATATATTGACATTTAAGGTGAATGCTTGATTACCGGAAATAATGAATAACCAATATGGAATCATTGACCTTGGAAGAACGATTATTTATCGTAAGAATATTTTTTGAGGCGCCATTGAGGAACGGAAAATCCTCATCTCAGTACCGTCTCACGGCTGTATCCACAAAGAGTCACGGTGTGGTGTGCAATGTCGTTGAAGCGGATGAGTGGTCCGACATTCATTGACGGTATGATTACGGGAGGGAAGTATCGAGAGTTTCTAGAGCGTCACTTTGGCCCCGAAGCGGGCTGTCTCAACAGGACACGCCAGTACTGGTTCATGCAAGATGGGGCTCGTCCTCATAGAACTGCTGATGTCTTCCTGTGTCTTAAAACGACGTTTAGTGAGAGTTTGACTGCATTGGATGCAGGAAAATTAACGGGGCACGGGATAGAGGGGTCCCCATACAGTCCGGACCTAAATCCGTGCGACTTATTCTTATGGGTTTACACCAAGGACATAATCTATAGGAATCCATTTGATTCACTTGAGGACCTGAAATCGACCATCAAAATTTAGATTCATGCACTTGATTCCGATACACTCCAGCGCTTTATGACAGAGTTTCGGAACAGACTTTATAACACTATAGTCGGGGACGGTAGGCATTTCGAGCACCTTGTATATTAAATGTCATTCATATCTTTATTCAATAACATAGGTTTCATGTCCTTGCATAATTTATTTTTTCCACAACGATCGCTTACTTTCTGTCATGTTTTTCGGACCACCCTGTATAAATGTAGGATTATATTTATGGGCACCATGTGATGTGTACATAACTTTCAGAAGTTACACTAAGCGACAAAAAAAAAGACGCCCTTGGATATTTTCCTTTTCGCCTTCTACAACCGCCAATTTTATCGTTTAAAAAGCAAATTTTCGAACAGATTTTTCTATTTTGTCCTCCACATACAATTAACTTTGAGTCCAGTGTTAAAAACAAAATGCAATTGTCAGGAAAATTGTAATTTTTGAAATTATTTCAAAAATAGTAAGAATAAGGCAGTTAACAATACCACAAAAAGTGTTAATTTTTGAATGAAAAAAAAACATATTTTAATACGTGAGGTGGCAAAATAATTAAAGGTTAATGAAATATTGGTAAAAGGGTTTTTAGTAAGATACAAAATTTTTTGGTTGTTTAAACTGGAAATTTGGTTTTAGGCGGCCATGTTGCTCATCCAAGCGAAATGACCGTAATTTAAAAAGCCATTGCTTATAAAATCGGTTTGTATTACATTTAGAACATAAAAGGGATTCAGAAAAAGTGTTTAGCAGAATAATTTTGTGGAGAACGTAAGTTCTCCATATTTATTTAACTTTAACTGAAGGTTGAATGCCGCCAACTTACTTACTTAACTTTAAATTGACTTGGCGCTATAAATGAAATACTTAAACTATGAAGGAATGACAGAGTCAGATTTGTAAAATCAATTGAGCTTTAATTGAGCATAAATAAGAAGGGGACGCTGGACTTTGGCATCTAGTAATTTACTGCTTAAAATGGGCAGCCCTCTTAAATACTTTGATATTAATAAATAACCCCATACTTTCCTTTCCTTTACTTAATTACTCGCAAAGGATCTCAACTACTTTTATTTAAATTAGCTTCTAAGGCCGATTAATCTTTCGATTAGCAGGAGGATTCCCTGACACTGCTATCTACTTGACTTACATTCAACTATATCCTAAGCCGCTAACAGCTAGCTCCATCAACTCTCACTCCGACTAACTTTAACTCCTCTCCAACTGACTAACTGACCAACTTACTCTCAAAAGCAATCTTCGTTCTTTTATACAATTCAGTTTCTAAAAATATTAGCATAATGTCAATTACGATTTTAGCTTAGGATCGGAACTAACTCAATTACTCAAAACGAATCCTAAAACAGCGGATTCACGTTTTACCCGCAAAGTGCGAGTTTTAATTGTAGCACTACTTTGCTATCCTCACAGTCCCTCCCCTGAAAAAAAAAAATTCGCGGAAAAAATCCCCCAACGGGTTTTTACCCGTGCAAATTTTAAATTATTGCAATACTATGCAAAGAAAAGTTAGCTGCAGTGACTGACTGCTAAAATTCAACTACATAATGTTTTAGAAAAAGAAAAAAAAAGAGGGGGGGGGAAACTTAAATTTAACTAGACTGCCCAACATGAAGTATATTGTTTTAAAAATCTAATAGGGAAAAAAAAATTTAAGAGTACACGGCGAAAAAACTGGACACTTACATATAATTTTAAGTAGCTTAAATAGCTTTTAAAAAATGTTTCTTATGCTCAATGTAAGACGCTTTATTCCAGAAAACCGTTTGTACTCAATTTAGTTAACTAGAAGTCCAGCGTTATTACAGCGGGGCTTAAACCATCTTTCCGTAAAACAAATGGAAAGGAAAAAATTGTATGAATTAAAAAAAAGTGGAGTACAAAAGTGATCGCCTAAACAGAACGTGCGATCATTGTTCAATTTAACTTGTACCATAATTTTATTGTAATAAAAACTTGTTAATTCTTCATCCAATCTGAAGGTCAGTCTAGACCCAGATAACCGTCAGCTAACCAAAGTACTTGACTTGATTTCTAGTAGCTTTATCTCTAAAATGTCAATCCAGACTGCTGGCACAGTTCAAAAACACTTTACTTCAGAAAAAGGGAAACGCTGCTAGCAGATTTCCAAAACTTTTTTCGACTTCATGTGAAAAGTAACCATCTTTAAGAAATCATCCTGGATTCAGATTTAACTACCAGTACTTCGGGTTTGAATCAGAGGACCTCAGATTTTCTAAAATTAAAACTTTTTTAAACGTATATATCAAAAAATAGACGTGAATTACACTTTCATATATAGATAAATGACATAATTTTATACATAAGCCCTATTTCAACTAGGTATTTGGGTACGGAAAAAACAAAATATTAGTGGATTAATTTGTTAAACGCGAATTAGCATGCAAAATAGCGAAAAAAATTGTTTTAATCCCCATACTAATAGATATACATACAATAATTAAATTTTAGTGAAAAAGACAAAAGTTTACAATAAGAAAATTCATTTGATACATTTTATACAACATTTAGAAAACATATTTAAGGATACAGTATTTTCAAAAACTTTTCAAAACTGCAGTTGATTTCTGAGGAGGAGAAAAATTAACATACATAGAGATAATTTACAAAACGATAGAGAAAAATGTTTATACACTTATAAAATTTCATTTGATACAATATAAGACAGTTGAGAAATATATTTAATGAATATATACAAATTGTTAAAAAAAGTTTTCAAAACTGCCGTCGTTGCCTAGAAAATACAAGCATTAGAGTATATACATTACATCATGTCAAAAACTGGAGAGAAAATTTATATACAAAAAGGTAAGAAAGTTATCTTACTAAGCACTGCAGGCGATGGCTAAAACATAAACACATTTAAGTACATGCAGATATAGATCATTCAAAAACGAAAGAGGGGGAAATGTTTATATCAAAGTTCAAAAAGGTTTTTTACCAAAAACCTGCTGGTGATGGCTTAGAAATAAAAAGACATTAACATACATGAATATATTATATACAGAAAAAAAATTTATGACATGTAAACAGTACATGAAATTTCGAGAGATGAAAGTTCATGCCATACGTTTAAATTTTGCATTTTTAAATTTTAAAAAGTTCATGCAGCAAGTTTAAATTTAGATTTGTGATATTTTAAAAAGTTCATCTCTTCGAGAGAATGATTGAAAGTCCAGAAGAAAGTCCAAAATTCGTTACATGTCGTATATTTCCTCACTGCTCTACTAGAAAGATACTTGAAAAAAACTAAAATAATGAACGATACGACCTGACAAATTGAGTCCTTGATAGCAGCAAAAGAGATGCAGGTCAGACTGGCCTGTAGAGTTGCAACGTTGGTGGCTTTCAGATTTAGATGAGACGCTGCAGGATCGCTGGTGTCCTGAGGAGGGTTCGAACATGGTGCCTGGTCACTCTCGGGAGGGGGTTTCACACCCAGAGCCTGTTCACTGTTCGGAGGAGGTTTTAAACTCTGAATCTGGTTCTTGTGGTGAGGGGGTTACACCCGTGGTGTAACCCCAGTGGTAAGGTGAGGGCGGGCCCGTCACCTTATCACTGCCCATAGTTATCACAGAGGACTGCGTTCGCTCCGTGCTTTTAAATTCAGGGCTGCTAGAGTTTCTAGAGACTTCACCATAGGTTACATGGCCTTTTGAAATTACCTTTTTCAAACTAACATCTTTTTCGTTCACTTTAAGCGGCATGTCATTTTGACAATTTAAATGAAATTTCTCATTAGAAATACTTGACTCTGTCGGTTGTATAGATTTAAAACTGTTATCCAGATTAACCGCATCATTTATTGAATTTATATTTTCACTTAGTTTAACAGTTTCCGCAGCCACAGTTATTTTAACCCGAGAGTAGTCGCGTCATTTTTTATAACGCTAGAAGTCGCGTGTCGGTCTTTTTGCCGCCGCTGTTTAGTGTTGGGGGAAAGCCGAGTAAAGGCCAGTAGCGAAAGATAAAGTGCCTTTAATTCACGCGAAGTTTCTCCCGCAAATCTCTAACCTGTCTGAAAAACCGGAATGGGGGAAAGAAATGAATCAACGTTAGTGGTCGCGTCGCGGTCAAATAGACCGATTTGAGAAGTAAAATGCTTTTAACTGCTCAAAAAATATCAGGAATGACTTGAAAACATACTATGTTAGAGGACATCTACCCAAGGTCAGGTACACAGAGTTTCTCTACTTTATTTTTAAGGGTTGGTCTGCTGGTGGAATTTATAAGCGATGGGTGGCAAAAAGACCGATATGCGACTACTAACGGGTTAATTGGATTTTCTTTTACAATTCCCGTCGCAATAGGACACAATTTTTCGGATTTCTTATCCGTAGCTAAAAGCTGACTAACAGAAGGAGATTTGCCTGTAGTGCTATTTAAAGGTGAAGTGTGCTCGTTTTCATTCACTTTTATTTGACTTTCGTCAGAAGGATTAAAGTTTTTGTCGTCAGTTTGGGGTTGATTTAAATTAGTAGAACTTTGTTCTTGTGACTGAATAACTTGTGGTTTTTCCACATCCTTTATTACCGCTTCCCACTGACGTTCGTTAGGGGGGAGGGAACGGTCATGCTGTAATCGGAGTTTATCATACGGAGTGGCGAAAAGATCGATAACTTTGCGTTTTAAATCATCATACGTTGGATTTGGGCCAAGCGAATGGCAGGCGATTAATCTATGCCACTGTCTCGGTTCTCCTTCTAGGGAGTAGGCTAGTCACGAGTAGTAGTTTTTAACATTGATTTTATGAAAACTGAAAAAATATTCTAGTTGCTCAAAAAATTGCAGCACACTATTAGTGCCGTCAAAAAAGACTTGCTCGGGGGGGGGGGGGATTCGACATTATTTGGGCGCCAGTGTAGAGAATTAAACTTCTCCATGCTAATTTAACCTTGACTTGGAACTGTAAACTTACGTAATTAACTTTAAATTGACTTGGGGCTGTAAATGAAATACTTAAACTATGAAGGAATGACAGAGTCAGATTTGTAAAATCAATTGAGCTTTAATTGAGCATAAATAAGAAGGGGACGCTGAACTTTGGCATCTAGTAATTTACTACTTAAAATGGGCAGCCCTCTTAAATACTTTGATATTAATAAATAACCCCATACTTTACTTTACTTTCCTTTCCTTTACTTAATTACTCGCAAAGGATCTCAACTACTTTTATTTAAATTAGCTTCTAAGGCCGATTAATCTTTCGATTAGCAGGAGGATTCCCTGACACTGCTATCTACTTGACTTACATTCAACTATATCCTAAGCCGCTAACAGCTAGCTCCATCAATTCTCACTCCGACTAACTTTAACTCCTCTCCAACTGACTAACTGACCAACTTACTCTCAAAAGCAATCTTCGTTCTTTTATACAATTCAGTTTCTAAAAATATTAGCATAATGTCAATTACGATTTTAGCTTAGGATCGGAACTAACTCAATTACTCAAAACGAATCCTAAAACCGCGGATTCACGTTTTACCCGCAAAGTGCGAGTTTTAATTGTAGCACTACTTTGCTATCCTCACAATTTCTTTAACTACAGTACAACAACTATTAAACAAAGCAGGTTTGAATGATAGAAAATTTGATAAAATTCCATTCTTAGTGAAGAGATTAAGGAAAGCAAAACCTCAGATGGCCAAAAAAAATTAAAAAATGATTAGTTAATCATTGTGCTGAACTGGTTTTATTTTATGAGTCAAGTTTAACTTATTTCGAGCTACAGAAAATAAGCAGATCTGTTAATGAAAATATGATCGACTTAATGAAAATCGCACTTTTAAAACAGTGACACATTTTCCGTACATTATGGTACGGAGGTGCATAACTATTCAAACAGTCGGGCAAATTTTTATGCTCAAGGGATCAATTAACTCTAAATAAAACACAATCTTCATAGAAGTTGTGCCTGACCGACTATTTTAGAGGTATCTTGGACATTTCTGCAAACAGCATTTTAATAATGATAATGCACCATACTACACGGCGTCTGTGGTATGTTTATTCACTTCAAATTGTCAAAATTTCATATTCATTCCCATAAGAACCTATAATTCTGTAAGTAATCATATCTTTTTTCACTTTCAGCTAAATCCCACAAAGGATATAGTAGAATTTCTTTTTTATCAGACATGGAAATAGTCCTAATTGCGATCCACTCGAAAATGTTTCGTCTATAAAAAGGCGGGGGAGAGGGTAGAAAATTCAAAATTTGCAGCCTATAACTCTGCCAGAACTAGAAAAAGTTATTTGTGATATCTGGCACATTGAAATTTCTGAGATTTCTATTAAAACACTGTATAAAACTATGCCATTGCGCATTAAAGCAGTAATTCCATATAAAGGTGGAATTAACCCAATGCAGAATACATATTTTTAATTAAAAAAATGCTTAGACCTAACAAATAAATAGTTTTATTTCATATATTAAAATATAACTTGTTAATTTATACAAGATATCATAATAGAATACAAATAGTGTATGGTAATTGTATTATGTTCAAAAAGAAAGTTTTATGCAGATTTTAGTTAGTGGTGCTTAATTATAATATTTAACAATTTACAGGAAAGTAGCTCAATAATTGAAATTAATTATTCATAGCCATAGGGTAAATAATATATTTTTCAAGCTAAATATTCATCGCTTGGTATTTTATATATATATATATATATATACTCGTTTTGAGACTTCCTGAACACCAAAGTCAAGTTTTTAACGTTTGATCTTTGTCTGTGTCTGTTAGAGTAAATTAAAAACAAATAATTTCAGGTGTTCGAAATGTTGTATTTTAAAGTTAGTACTTTTGTTACTTGAAAAGTTTGATCAAGATTGATAAGTTTCAAGTAATGTTGCGTGTTAAAGCTGTCTGGATAATTTAAAATGAATTTTGAATTTAATAACAGATTTGGATTCTATATAAATGCAGGTACAATAATGAAACGGGTGTTGAGGGGGCGGTACCCCCCCTCATAGAATTATTTGTCAAACAAAGGCGTTTTGAACCCCAATTTGAATTGTTTTAAAATAGTTTTGCATAACAGTACCCGTTATCTTATCCTTTAATCTACAATCTATGCTTATAGTATTAAATTTCAGGGTAAGAGAAAGTCGTGTGAGTGACACACCAGATTATTATTATTATTTATTATTATTATTATTAACAGTCATAAATTCTCATTTTAACATTGTCATGAGAGTTATTATTTTTATCATTCTTTTAATGAAAGTTTTTAAAGATGGTATAATTTAGCAAAGACGTTTTACCAATTGCTTTTAGTAGTAAAAAAATACGAATTTATTTTACCTCGTATACTGTCTATAAATTACCCCTGCTGACAGTTACAAAATATACTCTACAGAAGGTCGTTCACAATTTATGGAAGCGATTTTACAATTTATATTTCTATGTTGCTGTTTGAGATAAAAAATTGACTATTTTATAAATATCGCCTGCTTCTTTCATCTTTTAATTAGAATATAAAAATAAAATTTTTATTTTGAAGGCTCTGAAAATTGATATAGGGCTCGAAGGTTAAATAAGTTCACTTTCCAAGGAGAAATATTCTCATCACTAAATTATAAAGCAGTGCAAAAATCGTCGTAATTGCATTAAAAAAAAAAAAAGAAGAAGAAGAATATATTTATAGTATATTAAATTTGAAAGAAAAAAAAAAATCTGAATGAATAAAAAATGATAAATTGAACAAGAAATTTCATTCTCAGACTGTTTGAACGCAGATAAACATCAATAAAGTAAAATATCTGATCCTAAAAGAAAATCCAAAAACTCAAAGATCTATTGCATCATATTCTAGCACTGTAAGTAAAATCCTTCATAAAGATTTGAAGTTAGAAAAAAAAGTGTTTAAGCACAATGTTCATCTGCTTTTGCTAATGCATATTGCTAAAAGAAAACAAATTATAGAAAACTATATGAAAAACATCTAGATGCTGAAAAATGGAAATTTGTAGTAATATTCAATGAAGCTTCGGCATATTTAAGTGACAGTAATACAAAATAGACAGGTTTTCTATTGCTTAGCTGACGAAATGGCTTCATCAGTGTGCAGAAAATTTCCCATATGGGTTCACGATAGTCGCAGGATTTTGTTACAATGGGAAATTAAAATTAAAGAAAGTCTCAACTAAATGCAAAATTCATTCACTTTTCTATCGACAGAAAATCTAGATCCAATTTTTGAAGAAAAAATTCCAGCCATACTTGGAAAGGACATTGATAAAATTAAGCTTGATATGGACAAAACCTCTAGTCACACGTATAAATCAACCCTTATTTAGCAAACAAAGAATGATATACATGAATAAAATATATCTCATTTAATGAAATACCTGTCAAATCACTTTATGCTTGTAAAACGTATACTACTGTGATTTTGGTTCATTAAAAGGAGCCTTAGGAAAAGGGCATCCAAGAACATTGAACGGATTTTGGAAGACAGTACTAGAGGAATGAGATAGAACTGGCATGGCAGTACAAAGAAAAAGGTTACTTTAAAGAAAAATTCGAGCTATAGCTATTTTCAAGAACCGTGGATATCAGACAGAAGCAAATAAATGCAAAATGTACAGCATTTAATTACAAAACTCAACTACTAAAATCGTTTTCATAAAGCAAACGACCTTCAGAAAAACCAGTATTTAAAATTTTCTCAACGAATATAGACAGAAGGTAACACTTTTTAGCCCAAATTACACAAAACAGGAATAAAAGAAATGTAATGTAGAAATTGTAGAAGTGACATTTTACTTTTTTTTAACTCAAGTGAAAGATATTTGCGAGTACATGGTGGCATTTAAGCATAAGAGTCCCTTATTGATCCAAAGAATTTTTCTATATCAGTGTGAATGTGTTTCAACTCTAAAGAAGAGATAACAAAATACTATTTCCCCGTTCCTATTTGAAATTTCGAAGTTGCACCGAGTAGTTCGAAGTTGCACCGAAGTTGCACCGTCCATGAGTATCAAAGTATGCCGCAACCTCTATCTTTGTAAACGAAATGATGCCCCCTTTAATTCATTCAACTTGTATTAATATATATATATATACACATATATATATATTATGTTGCTGATCAAAAAGTAAAATCTCACATTCACTATACTCTACAAATTGTAAACATTGTTCTGATATAAGGTCTATTGTTCTAGCCGCAATAAGCCAATTTCAATCTAAAATATTCATAACATTTTATACAGAAGTGATAAAAACACAATTACAATAAAATTAATCTATTAAATTTCACGGAATGCAGAAATTGCAATTATTTGACTCTTACTGGGTGGCGGGGGAGAGATCAGATATAAAACATAAATATATTTTCTTCTGCACTTCATTTTGTTACAATAATAATAGTAATAATAATAATAATAATATATTTTTTAGTTAAAATGTAACAACAGTATTACTATGAATGTAGCTGTCACCTTATGTCTAGATTCCAGCACCTAAAATCTGGCTGCATAACATTATAAAACACCCACTCAAACATATTTACAATTTTACTTCATGTTTATTTAACCTCACTACACACAAGTGTAACCGATCTGCACTGAACATAATGTTTTCCTAGTTGTGCCCCTACATCAATTTTTTTTCATTCCTATGACTGATACATGTGTACAACTTCTTGTTAATTAAAAATTCAACGATACCACGAGTGTTCATCCAGAAAAAATATATTCCGTAACTATTTTCTTCCTGGCGTAGCGGGTTGCTCTGTGCTCGTTTGAGGAAATTTCCCCGGACGCTGCTTTCGGAAAAAAAATACATATATATATATATATATATTCCTTAGATATATTCTTCCGTTTGTTAACGTTTATGTCCCTTCATTTCCTTCATTTTTTCTTCTTCTTCTGATGCTTTATGATTTATTTTGCCCCTTGTCGCAACTGGAAAATTCCCGGCAGAGAAGAAGCTTATTGCTCGTGTGAGGAACGCATGTGCTCCAAGTTTCTTCATTGGCTGCCCCCTATCTTACGATGGGAAATTCTCAAGGCTATTTCTATTTGGTCTTTTTCTTCACCCCTTTTTGCATTTGGCAAAGTTTCGCCACTAAATACACTCCCCGCTAATGTGGGGGCCCGTGCCCGGCATCTGCCGTAGGGAACATTGGCCCTCTGTTACGCGATGAAGAAACTACCAGGCGAATTTAATTTAACAGAGTCTTCACGTATTAGTGAATTTAAAGCATTGCAACATTAATGATCCATGCACTCCCTCGTTGCGAGGGGATTTTTACCCGGGTGACTTGAAAAAAAAAAAAAAAAAAAAAAAAAAAAAAACATTCTTAATATTAAAATTTAAAATATATAATAGTTAACATTAAAATCAAAGTTATGTGAAAAAGAACATTCCATAGATTCCATTTAAAAATACATTTTGAAAAAAATATTTAAAAATATTTGTATATTATATTTGAAAAGTACCTCTTGTAGTCAGATTTAGTTTAACATACCCCGATTTTTATATGCTTCAAAGAGTATAAAACACTCAAGTATTTTCTATAAAAAGGTTATCCCTTTAGGAAATTTTTTTTTCAAATTTATAGGCATACGAAGCACATTTATTCCAGCTGAAATTTTCTGGCAGCTGAAATTTCCAGTGTACTCATGTACGAAAAAGCGTTCAGTAGAAGGGAAAAAACTGCTCATGTGAATGTATATAGCGGTGACATTCTTCTTTTTATTCATGCAGTCAGTGATATTTGAAAGAATATACGAGTAACTTTGTAAAAAAAAAAAAAAAAAAAAAAAAAAAAGGAAAAAGTTAAATAAAAAAACCTTTTGTGTTTCATTTTAAATTGGAAGAAACTTAAAATTTTTGTTTTTGGTGATAATTATAATTATGCCTTTATTAATTCTAAGTATAAAGTCTACAATATAAAATACGTGAAAAAGTTAAACTGGAATAGAATTTTATGTTGAGTTTATTTTTAAGTGAGAAGTATCCCATATTATAAATTAAATAACTGGTGTACAATGAATATATAAACTTTAAAACTTTTTCACTCACCATAAAATGAATAAAAGAACTACCGGTTTCGAAAAGCATGATTCCTCTTGCTTTTACCTCAAAGGTAGTAGCACGAATTTTTTGCAACCTGAATTAGAAAGAGCACGTTCTTTTGAATATGTTACACTGTACAAGATAATATTAATAATAATAATAAATAATAATAAATAAATAATAGTAAAATGTAACATCACGGGGTTTGGCAGTTTAATTTTACAGGAAATGACCGTTTTGCTAGCTAAACTGTCAAACCCGTAAACTGATGTCATGAAAGTAAAATTTCGGAATACAGGCATTTTCTACGGGCAATAGCCGTTAATCTATGTAATTTGCTCAAATCTGCTATCAAATTGTACTTTTACTGTGAAATCCCTTCAATTGTAAAATGTTATCTTTTCAGTGACGTTATGTAAAAATTACTTTGCATTTGAAACTGAAAATACAATTGTACATTTATTGGTTGAGATAGTTTATTTATAAACTAGTTGGCATAGGTGGACTCTGCTCAGTTCCCCATCATATTTATGTTCTCAGAAATTTCTAGTGCGAGACATATTATAATCATGTTAAAAGAAATGAATTTGACCAAAGCTTGATACAGTGACAGAATGAAATCCCCGCCTAATAGGCTATCCACCGTTCACTTGGATATAATTATCTTATTCTAATTTATTAATTTATTTTATCAGGGTCAATTCTGTTGTTTAGTTTTAATGCTACTATTTCCAATGCAATAAACCTCAAAATTCATATTTATATGAAAAATTTACAATTTCGCTATGTTTATAAAATTGTAAATTACGAATAATTTACGAAAATTTCCTAGTAGAATATTTGTATTCAATCATGTTCAAACAAATATCATAAACTTAATTTTGAAGTTGTCTAATGTATTTAGGATCCTCAAAATGGAAGTTTATGATCAATTTTGCCTTATTCTGACATGTTAAGTAAATCGTAAATTCCAAATTATTTACGAATTTTTTTTAATTGGAAAAATCATAGTCTATGATATTCATGCCAGTATCCTAAATAATATTTCGAAAGTGGTTTGACATCTTTACGCTGAAAATATCCCTCAAGATTGACGTTTATGTGAAATTTTGCTCTATTCTGACATGTTAAGAAATTCGTAAATTTCCAATAACTTACGAAATCTTTATATTAGAAAATTCATAGTCATTAATATTCATGCCAGTGTCCTAAATAATATTTCAAAAGTAGTCTGACATCTTTACGATGAAAATATCTCTCAAAACTGACGTTTATGTGAAATTTTGCCCTATACTGCCATGTTAAGAAATTCGTAAATTTCCAGTAACTTGCGAAATTTTCAAAGTAGCATATTTGTAGTTACTGATGTTCATTCCGGCATCAAAACTGATATTTTAAAACTGGTCTGACATTTTTACAGTAAAAAGTTTTCATTTAATGCACGTTTAAGTGAATTTTTGTCCTATTCTCCCATGTTAAGAAAATCGTAAATTTCTAATAACTTACGAAGTTTTTAAATTCGAATGTTGCAAAAGAATACGGTTCTTGCTAGTGTCGAAAGTAATATTTTAAAACTGATCTGACCTCTCTGCGACAATTTGTTCTTGAGATATCGTGTACACAGACTAACAAACTAACGGACTGACCTACTAACAGACTAACAGACTAACAGACACCCTACAGACAGACACCATAGAAATTTTGTCATTTTCGGATTCCTCACACCTGAAAACGTGTAGAAAAGTCAAAAAACCGAGGTCGAAAATTTTCACGATTACCTAAGTTCCCCATACCTATAGTATGATGGGGAACTAATTATACAAACCGCGATTGATGTATTGAAAGTTGTACGTTTGTCACAGCATAAAATTAAGCGAGAAAACAACACTTATGGTCCAAATGTTTTTTTACGGGCTTTGCCTGGAACCTATGCTGCTGTTCATTGCCCGTAATCTGGTTTTTTTTTTTTTTTTTTTTTTTTAATACTATGTAATGCTTGTATTCATTTCATGATGTGTGAAGAAGTTTTGAATTTTAGATAATAGTTCTTCCATAATTATATGCTAGAATGAACAGATATGCTAGTGTTAGTACAGGTACAAACACATATACAAATGTACAATTACAATGCAGGAACATATTGAAGAACGTGTGCAAACTAAACTTAAATGAATTGAGGATAGACATTAATAAAATAGTGAAATGAATCTTGTTTACTTTGAAATCCGTAGTATCTGATACAAAAATATTAATTAGGGAAAAAGTTATTGCTGGCAGATGGAAGTCTAAGCTTTAATTTCAATACAAAATTCTTACAAATAAAAAATTAAAAACAAACATATTTATCTCTGATAATTTAAGATGATATACAGAGCAAAATACATTTTATTTAGAAATTTATAACTCTACATCAAATGTTTAATATAAACAAACAAAAAAAATATATTGTTTCACAAATGTAGAGAAATTTTTTAATTAGTTAAATTTAAAGGTGTTTACAGCAAATAGCTAAGAAAAAAAAATAAAACCAAGGAAAAAATAAATAAAACATATACTAATCAAAATAAGTAAAGTGAACAATTAGTAAAAAACATTTTTTAACTCCCATGAGAATCTGCAGCTTCATTTGTTTTTAAACATTTCTATGAATAATATTAAAAAGGCATTCATTTCTTTCTTTTAAATCTATTTTAATCAGCGCTTTATACGGGTTTGATTCAAGACATTATCCTTTTCAGTATTTTTTTTTTATCTTGTGAACGTCTCAATTTAATTTTAATAAGAATTATATTTTTTATGTATGTATAGATAAGAAAGAGAAGAAAGAGAAAAACTCAACGATTTTTTGTACCTATTTATTAGATTCGAAATCAAAGAATTAAGCAAACTTAATAAAACTAGAGATACATTCATATATATATATATTTATTTATTTATCAATTAAAAAAAAAGGGGGGGGGGAGGGGGAGAGAGAGAGAGAGAGAGAGAGAGAGAGTTAATGAAGTGATAATATTTTCCATAGGAGTATATTTAAAGTATATATATATCTGAAATTGATTTTTTTTAGAACTTTTTTATATAAATTCTTTAGAAATCAGTTTAGTCAAAATTATATTATCCTCATAATGCACGTAATTGTGATTTTGTTGATACATGCTTTCTTAAAAATGCATATATAAAGAAAGAAATACTTTATTGCTGAATTAAAAGTAAAATTAATTTTGTAAAACTAAAAATTTCCTTTTAAATATGCAATTAATTTTCTTTTTAAATTTCGTTATATATATATATATATATATATATATAATGAAGAAAATTAAAATAAAAATTTTAATATATTGTACTTGTTAAGTAAGAAATAACGGAAATAAATCTGAAATGGTATTAAAAATATTTTTGTAGTAGTGTAGTACAGTTTATAATATATAGACAGGATGTTGCAAAATCCTTTTTAATTCCATTATATACATATATATATATATATATATATATATATATATATATATATATATATATATATATCGTTCAACCTACTTTTCAGAACAAATAGAGAAGCCTTTTTCTGGAAGCTGCTTCAAAGTACCCAACGCTGCTTCAGAATAACTTCCGAATCTGTACTAAATTTTTTGGCCAAGTAGTTTTTCTTCCAACGTCAAAAAAAGTCATAAATCGCTTGGTGCGAGATTTGGACTGTAAGGGGGATGTGACATGATTTTAATATTGCATTTACTAAGATATTGAGGAACAGAAGTAGTTGTATCTGGGACAAACATAGCGAAACTGTAAATTGTTGCGTAGAATGCGAAATGTCAACTTTTTGAAATGTTAATTGTTGGGTTAGTTGATCTCTTCCTATGTCATTTGTCGATTTATTGCAAGTTTGCCCACACAGAGTTAATATGCTGATCATTCACAGCACTTTCTGGTCGGAAAAGTTCATAGCCAGTTCTGTAGAAAAAACGTCCTTTTTTGAAATCCCCATGCCATCTAAAATTCGTAGACTCACCAAAACGTTTGCTTTGTAAGCTTCTTTCATAAACTTGTTTTTGGAGCTATTTTGCTCAAACGATAGCAAAACTTTATCACACAACACGTTTCGTTTTTTAACTCTAAATAACACACTTCCACTTCTGTAGAGCAAACAGAGATAGTTCTTTAAACAAGCACGAAACTAGGAAAGTAAAATCGTTTGCTTCCTTTAGAGTATTTATAGACGTTCATTTAACATTTTGAAAAAAATATGTATATACTACACTTTTATTTTTTTGTTTCGTGTTGTTGCCACTACTTAAAAAATAACTCTCAGTTCTTATAGAATGCCCTTTATATATATAAAATTGAAAATGCAAACAGCTGTTTCGGTAGCTTTGAGCATATCTTCAAAAATCCATAAAGAAAAGATAAGGTACTCCTATCTATAAGATGGGAACTGGATTCTATTTCTGTCTAAAAAATTAATAGAGTTAACGGATTATGGTGGGTTTAGTTTAGGACAGACATATACGGTCAAGGGAAAGTAATTCTTGTATTTTGAAATAAGTGAAATGAAAAATTTTTTTGTCTCTTTTCTGGACGGTATAGGGCGCCACTTATTCGAACATTAGTTTAAATTCTAATAAGTTACATTTCACTTTTTTTGAAACACAATAATTAATTTTTCTCATCCGTATATGTTTATGATAAACTATTTTGTTATTCTAAGAAATATTTTATCGCCAATCAAAAGGCCCTTAATTCCCTTCAATCACCAATTCTCTGAGAGATCATGCATTTACATGCATCATTTTATTATGAATTATTTTAAAAGTACACTCTTTAAATATATATATATATAGATAGATAGATAGATAGATAGACAGATAGATTTATTTATCAGTTACGTTTGTAACACTATCATGCTTATCGATACAATTCTTCACATTTTTAACCATGTACTTTGAACTCTACGGAGAGTAACATCCAATTCACTTATGATATAAGAAGTAATAGTTTACATCTTTTTCTTGATACCCTTGTCTCTTGCATTGAAAAATGCAGATTACAGTTTGTAAACGAGTTACAACACCATTAACTGCAGCTTCAGTCGGTTATTGTAAGCTAAGTTAAATATATTTTCCAATAACCATTTATGCACCAAGACAGCATTGCAGTTACAATTTCATGTATACACAAGTAGGAAAGAAAATGAGAAATGAGCTGTTAAACGCAAAAGCGTGCTATTTATATGACACTGCACTCAGAAAAAATTGTGTAACTGACATCTAGAATCTAAATGTTGGCTCTAGAAAAAATAGTTTCATGTCATCCCTATAAATTATAGTCCCCTTTGAAAGCGAGTTCTAGAGACCCCTATTAGAATTCTAGAGCGTTTGCTTATATTCTCGAGGGCAAAGTTATTTAAAAAATCTCCGCAAATAAATGCGAATACAAGAGGCCGTTTCAGCAACTATAATCATGGTTTATTACCCAATTCTAGAAAATCAAGTGAAAATTTCTCACAATTCAAAAGATTCAGAATATTCAGAATATTTTTTCACCATCTTGTAACGTGTTGACTAGAAATTCTCGATCATTACGTCTATTCAGTTTGTTCGCTTGCCTTATGCGCATAGCTCGGAAATCTAGTTAATAAGAGATTTAGAAAAGGACCACTTATTCATTCTAGATGAAGGCGGTACATGTATATATATATATATATATATATTTTTTTTTTTTCAGTGTGATTTACACATTTCTCGTAACGTTTGTGAGATGCCCCTTTTCCATCGACAAAAATTTTAGCTTATTTCTTTTTTTTCTTTTTTTTTTTTTTTTACCACAAACATTCTCCTTAACAAAAACAGCATTTTCACAAACCACGTTTAATTCTTTCAATTTTTATAAATTTTACAAATGTCAAACAGACTTATGAGACATCCGGTATGTTCAGCTATTTTTTTGCAAAACACACCTAACGCAGGAAAATTGTCAAACAAACCAAAAATTCTAAGTTGGCCATTAAAATTGCATTTTGATATTTATTTTGCAGATTTGAGACCTATAATTACAATGACATTTGTCTCTATTGTTTAATATTTTATCACATATATGCATATACACAGAAACAACTCACAATAGTTTGATTACATATGACACCCCAAGCATGCATGACTGCTACGGGATTCAAACCTAGAATATTGGGATGTAGAAAGGAGCATCTACCGTCATGATTTAAATTGTTTTAATCTTCTTAGTTAAAAAAAAAAAAAAAAAATATATATATATCAACTTCAAACCCAAAGCGACTATTAATGAAGCAGCAAAACTTATTGCTAAAAATATATCCACCTACATCAGCGTCATCTGCCTGTAATGTGGGGGCGGCAATATCCAATCAGCGGCATCAGAATAGGTTAGAGACTTTAAAGTCTAAAGTTTCATGTAATTACCTGAAACAAAGTTTAGAGCGATTTTGAAGTTTTTAATTTATTTTTAATTTACTTTTCTTACATTTTTATTTATAAAGTAATATAAAATAGTGAATTCATAAAAAGAAAAAAAAAAAAAAAAAAAACATTTAAATAAAGTGACTAGCAAAGGGTGCAAAACTGCTAGTATAATTTATTTTCCACGAATTAAAGGTAAAAGCAATTAAAAAAAAAAAAAAATGTAAATATAAATGTAATAATGAAACAATGAAAAAAATATAAAATATTATACACAAACGACGTGTGCCTATAACATGTTATAATAATAATGAGAAAAATAACGAATTCTATTAATATATATATTGAAAAAGACATTGTCATAGCTGCATAATTAAAAAAGAAGAAAAAAAGTCCGTGGACTGCAATATATTTAAGCCCTTCTTTAATTAAATTTTAATTTGCGATAATTTTTAATTCTGCTAAGATAATATCCATTCCACGTTTAATTATTATGAATTTTATTTTTTAGTAAATCCTTAATAATTAGATAAAAAAAAAATCTAATATAAATTTAAAATTTCTTTCAAGAAAAACAGTAAAAGTACAGTCATTGCATATTTAATCTTTGATTACCGACAAGAAAAAATAGGAGAAAAAACTGATAGAAGAACTGTTTTTGTGGTAATGATTACAAAAAGATATCTTCAAAAAATATTTTTTTATAGTTTTTGAAAAGATTGTTGTATTATTACAGTCAGAAAGAAAAAAAAAGAAAAGCGACAAAGTAGTTCGATTTTTTTTTTTTTTTTTTTTTTTTTTTTAAAGAAAAAAGCTTGGTGAAAGAGTATATTTCAATGGAAAAATAGAATAAAATGAAAAATAAGTGAAAGTTCAGGATTTAAAACTGTAAAAAAAAAAAAAAAAAAAAAAAAAAAAAGAAGGAGAAAAGAAAAGAAAAAAATCCACTTTTATGTCTGTATTTTCATTTCTCTTACGAGACTAATCACAGAAAGTTCCAAAATTTTTATATTAAGGTTTTTTAATTCTTTCATGTGATATTTTATATTTTTTACATTTTAATATTATTTTACCGTTAGGAAAATATAGTTAGAAAAACAAATTCACAATTGCATAAAACATGCACTATTAAAATATGTTCTTCTGTACTTGTTATTTAAATTAAGTTCTGTATCCAAAATTATTTGAAAAAAAAGCACCAGATTTTATACTCTTTTCAGTCATATACATATAACAATTTGACATAAATACATCTTCTTTATGTATATAAAAGGTAATTTATGTGTGTGTATGTGTGTGTGTGTGTTTGTCTGTTGACAGAGTAGTGTAAAGAGGTTCAGACAGTTACATGATTCAACACGAAGATGTCTCCGAGTTGTCCATGTCCTTGTGTACCTCGAAGCCCCATTTTCGACTTTTTTTTAATAATTTTTAAAATTAATGAATGTATAAAAACGATAACGGTATAATACTTTTAATATTAGCTTTAAAGAATATTGTAACAAATTTGTAAATACTAGTCATTATTTTTATGTATTTCTACCTAAAGAGGCTTGGTCAGGTTATAAAATGCTAATTATCTACATTTCCAGCTTGTTTTGTCATTAGAATAGCATTTTGCTTTAAAAGTCCATAAAAAAGTTTCACAAGAGCAGACAACGGGCCTTCAGACGAATTTGACGAGTTTATAGATCCTTGTCGACATTTTATCGATTATGGCAAGAAAATCCTTATTACGGATATATCGATTATCTAAGCTCTAAATCAAACATTTCTCGAAACAATGGAAAATTCTGGAGCTATCATTTATGCTGTGTTTTCTGGTGAAATTGAAGCTGTACCAGTACCATGATAAGATTTATGTATTTATTTATTATTTATTTTCATATATACAAACTACCATTAACTAACCATAAAACATTTTAAATACAAATTATACATACACACACACGCACACACACACACATATATATATATATATATTAACTGTCTTATAAGATAGGAATAACGTTCATAGTATATCGTAATACTCTATTTGGCGTGATAGTATTACAATAAGCCGTATTGTAATACTATTTACATACTTATATTTGGCGTGAAATTTCGGTGGAATTTCATAAATTGCGCATTTTATGGTCGACCTGATAAATCAAATAAAATGTAGGAAACAATGTGAAAGTAAATATTTTTTATAGTAAGCATAGTTTTGTTTATATATATATTTGGGATTTAAATATTAAAGGTTTACTTCTCTGTGTGTGTGTGTTTATTTGCACATAATATTTATCTTCTTTTCGTATATATATAAACTGCATTATTTAATTATTATTATTATTATTATTTTTATAAGTATCAATTTACTCAGATTTACAGAACTTATTTATTTATTTTTAATCTTTAATAAAGTTTTCTCCATTGATATTTTCTTCGAGTTAGAACTTTTTTTTTTTTTTCTTAACGTAGTTTAATTTGCTAAGGAAAAAAAGAAAGATTTACAGAAATTCGCCGATTATTAAGCCATTCCATTTACCTTTTAAAATGCTACTTGATTAATTACTCTTTGTCAGAAAAGATAGTTACTATTGATACAATTTCACGGTAAATTCTAAATGATAAATCTTATTAAGCATGAAATTTGGAGCATCAAAGTGAATAGTTGATTCTTATTTTTTAATGTCTCTATTAGTTATAAGTCCCTATTAACTAGTATTATTTCACTTTATTAATGACCACATTTGAAAAATTCAAACCGATTTATCACAACTTTAACGATCATTCATCATACTGGGTGACAATTATTGAACTATATGAAATAAAGCGCAAATTACTTACAAACTACGGCATGCACACACTTTATTCAACATGCAAACGTCCCTACAGATATTCGGATTTAGCTTATCACATGTTCGATATGCCTGCCATCATTGGCAATGATGTGGCGAAGACGAATAGTAAAATTCTGCATGACCCGCTGAAGTGTTGAAACATCGATTGTCGATGACCTCCTGAATGACTGTTTTCAGCTCATAAATGTTTTTGGGGTTATTGCTCTACACTTTGTATTTAATATATGCCCCCCAAAAATAGAAGTCGCATGGGATCAGATCCGGAGAATATGGAGGCCAATCGAAGCCCATGCAAATGGCCTGTGGGTACCCCAAAGCCAGAATTCGGTTCCAAAAGGCAAGTTCACAATACCTACGCAGTTCGTCGAAAGGGATTCAATTCGTCCCGCTGACTGGACGAGAGGATATAGCACAACAGCAAATCAACGATTAGGCTTCGGGATAATACTTTTCTATTTTCTTTCGATGGATGTTTTGTATTTTTATGGTAAATTTTATTAATGAAATTATTTACAATTGTTTTTCGATGATATACTATACATTTTTAATATTATAGACCATTTTCATAAAGCGATTAAAATATTTTACTGCCTATTTGTTCGTATTTATAAAGTGACATTATTCATTTTTTTTTTTACCCCACTTTAAAAAGTAGTGAATTTTTAAAAACCGAATTTGTATGAATAAATAATAAGATTAAAATATGTAAAAATGTATTATTATTATTATTTTAATTTACTATTTGTTTTTTCATCTGTAAAACTCACGATTTATACTATTTTCTAAATGAAATCATATACAGTAATCAAAAATTTCAGATCACTAGATTCATGTTTGTTTCCATCTACTTGACGCTTGTTAATGATAAATGTAAAAGAGGATTTTTTTGAAGTAGAAGTAGCGATATTTTTGAAATTAAGTAAAGGACAAGCTATGAGAAAACGATGAAAGGGGGGGGGGAATAAAGAATTGTACAATAAAACCTCATCGTTTTTAAATCGATCTGAAAATCATAAGAAAATAGACTGCTAGAATTTAATTAGTGCAAATTGTAGATATTATAGTCATAAGACAGGGGTTCAAAATTTGAGGATAATTTGAAATTGCAAATTCTTCAAATATTGATGTATATTCATTTACACAGCATTAGACGCTCTTCTTTCCTTTTTTTTTTTTTTTTTTTTCTTATTTCAATTTCTATTAAAATGCAGATATATTATATCACCTTAAAACATTTTTAAATACTTTCATTAATAAAATTTATCATAAAAATACATAACATCGATCGAAAGAAGATAGAAAATTATTATCCTGAAGCCTAATCGTTGATTTGGTGTTGCGTTATATCCTCTCGTCTAATCAGCGGGACGAATTCCATCCCTTTGGACGAACTGCGTAGGTATTGTGAACTTGCTTCGAAAAGTGCTCCTCCATGACATCAAACACTCTCCTGTTTCGATGGGGTCTAGCTCCGTTTTGCATGAACCACATCTTGTCGAAATCAGAGGCACTTTGTATCATGAGTATGAAATCAGTTTCAAAAACCTTCACGTACCGTTCAGTATTCACCATGCCGTCAACGAATATCGCACCAATTACTCCATGACAAGACATTGCACACCACACAGTCACCCGTTGAGGGTGGAGAGACTTCTCGATCACGGAATGCGGATTCTCAGTCCCCCAAATGCGCCAATTGTACCGACAAATGGTCGACAAAAACAAGGTGCGTGCGCAAGCGCATACTAATTCTCATCATGCGCTGCGGCGAACCGTGCAGTTTGAACGTCCTAATGCAAACCGTTCAGAAGTTATGACGATGTTATTTCTCATAATACAATAATTGTCACCCTGTATATGTCTTAACTTTAAATGAAGTAATCTTCTGTATATCTTTAGTTTCTCAGATACGGCAAATATCGTTATTTGGATAAAAGTTTAAGTTGAAGGGTCTTTGGAAATAAAAATAGATCTGACTTTTTTTGAAAATCAGAAAATTTTGTTTCCTATTTCCATATGGCTGAAGAATATTTTTTGTTTGTTGAAAGTCATTTACAACAATAAATCTTACAACTATGTATTTTTCATTTAAAATTATTAAATTTAAATTAAGATGACATTAAAATGGTAGGTTATATAAAAATGTCGCTGCAGTTTCTGTGTGATTTAATACCTGCGATAAGAAAAAAAAAAAAAAGTCAGGCAGGCGATACATTTCTTAAATCGATGTGACAATTAGAAATTTTAAAATCAGTTAAAGCACGATAAATTTTGTTCTTCCGTTGTCATTAAAAGATACATTTTTTAAACCCATCAGTCGAATCTAACATTCATTTTTTTCAGTTACGTGATTTACATGTAATTACGCTTTAAATATGCAATTATGTAGTCTAAACTATGTAAAATATATATTTTACATAGTTTTATCATTCACTTAATCAGTAATTTATTAAACTTACAGAACATATCATATATGTTCCATATACAGACGGTAACAAAAGTCTCCGAACATTAGCAATAATTCCTATCTGAAAATGCACACATAATACAGTTTTGTTAAATAAATCCTTAACTAATCTTATTCTTAGTCTAAAAACAAGATTCTACAAGGATTTATTCAACAAAACTGTATTAAGTGTACATATTTTACATAGGAATTTTTGCTAGTGTTCGGAGACTTTTGTTACCGACTGTACATAAATATTTGTTATTAATATAAGTTTCTCTAAAAATGCATAATTCATATACTCCAACATCTTTAAAAAAAAATGAAAAACAACTTTTTATTCACATGAATAATAAGAAAATAATTTTCCTGGAAACTCTTTGATTAATATCACGCTATGTGAAGGATTATCTTCACATATATTAGTTTCAATAAAATGAACTGCTTGATAATAATAATAATAATAATAATAATAATAATAATAATAAAACGTGTATGTATAGTTTCTTTGCATTGCTTGAAAAAATCCGCAATTCCAGGTAAGATAAAAACAAACAGCTGTGATAAAGAATGAACTGTACCATCTCAACTAAAACATTTTTAATTTAGGAGCTTTTCAATCTTCATGGAAATAAAACATAATCTTTAGCTGATATAGAAAATATTTTTCCCCGAAACTCATTGATTAATATCTCGCCATGTGAAGGAGTAGTTATACTCTCATACTCTTAAAATGTTTTATGGCCATACAGAGGGTATTATTTAGGCACATCAGATGAGAGAGAGAGCTTTTTATACTCTGTAACTAAAGCAGTGGTTAGGAGCAAAGTGAGTATTTCACTTAATGGCAATCACAGGCAGACTGTCGAAATACGCCAAGAGTTGAAAAAAAATCGCCAATTTGTTGCCAAAAATAATCTTTTGTCTCTCGAATAATTTAATACAAAAATTTTGAATTTAGACAGTTCGTTATAGAAATTTATGCCAATCACTTATGCCAAACCTCACGTCATGAAATCGTCTGTTTCCATGAAGACATGAAGTATGTTTCTTGTCATCAAAATAATATAAATTACCCTTTAATGATGTTACAATGGAAACGTATTGCTCAACATAGCTATAATAAATAGACTTACGCAATTTAAAAGAATGAAATGTAATTTATGGATACACAACGGTTAATAGATGAAAATAATATTCTTTATATTTTAATTTATTAAATGATTTAGTATTGAAAGAATTAGAAATCTGAAAGAGCGTTATTTAATAAAAGATATTTACATTACTCGGAATTATTAATTTTAAAGAATACTTTTTGTTCTGAGCAGATTTATTCAATAGATTAACAGATAAAATATTATTATAATTAATATATTTATTTATAGAGAGACAAATGTGATTAAATATAAAAGGTAATTTAAGATTTCGTTCTCTATTTCAATAGAAATTTTATTTATTGAAAATATAGTATTTAATTATTAAATTTATTTGAGAATGCAATTAAAACTAATATATGTGAGGATACTCCTTCACAGGCCATAAAGTTTGACAATGCATAATTATGTGACAATATATAGTACATTTGGGCAAGATGCATTCGTCAACCTGATGTTATACTACAAGAGAATTCCTAAAGAAAATCTAATAATAATCTAACACATCGTGCAAAGAGGAAAATGTAGAAAGAATATTACAATCTGTAAATAAAAGGATATAAGGAGAGAATGAAATTTGTGAGTGGTTTAAAAATAGGCATAATTAAGATATAAAAAAAATAATAAATATCTGCAATTGCAACAAGACAAGTAACTAAGTATCAGTTTAAATTCACATAAGTTAGACAAAAAGGAAAGACAAAGTGTTGAAATGCAAGTGCATATGAAAAAATATGCATATACACAAATGATAAACAAAAGAAAGCACAAAAAAATGTGCATGTGCTGAACAAACGAAATTCGGTAATAATCTTTCTAACACTGCAGGAATGTACCGTAATATTAAAAAAGGATAATTATAATAATTCAAGCAATTTAATTCATTTATAAATCACTAAGAAAATAATTGAAATTTCATATTTCTAAACTTGCTCTCCCTAAATATCACTATCAACATGAGTTGTTTAAAATATGATATATATATATATATATATATATATTTGGAAGAACAATTAAAAAAAAAAAAATTTCAGCAGTAGTAATTGTCATCTTTACCATCTAAATTAATTTTTCGTCCTAAAACAAATCAGTCGAACTCCTTAACCTGAATCTCAAGGGAGATAAAAAATTTGTTCATGTTATCAGTAGTTCCTGCTATCAGTAACTCATAAACTAATTTTCTTTTTTGAAGGGGATTGTAGAAACAGTTCCTGTTAAAAGTGGTTCACGTTAACAAGGTTCGACTGTATATTTCTCCATATAGAATTACAGGACATGACTTAAGGCAAACTTCTCGTGATTTATACGGTAGGTAGATGGAAGGCGATTACAATATGGTGTAGGTCGCTATCTCATATGCAGGGAAATACGATCTCCAAAGAGTTGAGGGGGAAATGAGGTCAAACAGTTTCCACCGGTTGCTGTTTTGAAGTATTCAAACCAATTTTAGAAGGTGCAAAATGATTTCAACAAGCTAATGCCCTCAGTCATACATATAAATCAACAAATGAGTGACTTAAAACAGAAAATATTGATACCATACCTTGAAAAGTTCAAAGCCCTGACCAAGATGCCATAGAAAACTTGTGGTGTTATTTGTCTCAAACAGAATATCTAAATTACAAGCAATGTCATTCAACGTAGGAATTAGAAGTGGTTATTTTGGAGAAATATTACAGTATATTCCCGAATCTTCCTTTAAAAATAATTAACTCGATGCCAACTCCTGCGTTTCAAGTTACTCAGAGAAATGTTCGAGCAACATCTTACTAAATTTTCGAAAACTGTATTTCTTTACATGTTGTCTTATAATTTTGAAACAGTAACTTTTCACACTTTTTTGTTTTATTAATGTCTTATATTTTCTGAATTATTTCTATTTATGTTAGTTGCTTCATTTTACTAAAACTTGGTGTACTTGCAGAAAATGTTTTTGATTTTTATTGAAATATTTTATTTACTATCTAATTAGAAAGATATGTTGTGGTCTTATGATTTTGTAACAGATCAGACATTTTGGGATTAATATCTCAACAGGTGTTCCTGTCATCCTTTTTTAATATTTTTAATATGACAGTAATGGAAAAAAAAATCATACATATGTTTACAATGAGAATTAATATTTAGTGAATCAATATAAAAATTATATATATATATATATATATATATATATATCATATATATATATATATATATATATTATTTTTATATTGATATATATACTTTATATATATATAGTAGGGGAGTGTGGGGTTGAATGGGACAATAGCTAGATTTGTATGTTTTGCAAGCTTCAGAAACTTGACATTTTTTCTGATATATGGCAGTACTGAATTATAATGATTTATCTCTTTCTAGTGTCTTATTTATTTATTTATTTTTGGATTAGGTCTTATTAGAATACCAAAGCCTAGATCACTAGGAACTGTGCGAGCCAAAGGACTTTTGCTTTCTGATGCTAATACATAAGTTTATGTTATTTCAGTAAATTCGAAGTGTGTAATAAAATCACATAAACCAATTTAACTTAAAAAAAAATTATTTACTTTCCGTTTTGTTTTGTTTTCTTTGTTAATTCCAGTCCTGTCCCATTCATCCCCATAAGTGGGTATGAATGGGACAATGCACATACATGTAAAAATATATGCATATATATTAATTAAAAATGATAACTTTTTATTAAAGTTAGTATGTTTATATGTAACTGATACTGATGTGTACAAAATTCTGAATTACATATAGCCAACGTTATCAATAAAAACATGAGAAATGTCCCTTTCATACCCACTCTCCCCTATATAATACTAACACTCAACTGGGAAACTTTTTCTATGTATGGATCATAGCTTCTCCTCCTAAGGGGAGCATGAAGGATATAATTTTAAAATAAGAGTATCTTTCAAAAGAATTTTTGTACTATCTTTACATCGAATGGTTTAACCATAGATCTGCGAAATTTTAAAACAAAGCTATCGTTTACACACTCATACACTCATACACTCACACACACACATATATATATGTTACATCCTAATTCAGCAGATGTAGTATATAAAGCACAAAATCAACATTATTTTGACATTTAGTGTTATATTTAGCTGAGATGAAATCTTCTGCATTCCTTTAGGGAATTATTTTAATAAATAATAATTTTGATAAATAATTTGTAATACGTGAATGTGTATAGGAAAATATAGAAGAAAGTCTTGTGACTGTCACAATAGACTAGTTTTTGTAATTTATCTGTATGAAGAGACAGACATATTTATTGAAACTATTTCTTAGAAAAAATTCACAAATAAGATACTTTTAAATAAAGTGTTATTTAAACTAAAATCTTAACCACATAAATTCTAATTCCTTTTTTCATTGTTTTTTTATAAAATGTTGTGAAATAACATTGAAAATTTCGACTATATAATATATTATATACATATATTAATACAGTTTTTTTTTATTTTTTTATTTTGAAATATGCTATACTAAATGTTATTTTCTTTTTACCCAACTTCACAGATTTTTTTTTATTCACTCGTGAAATAAAAACCACTCTGTGCATTATGGAGTATTTTGTTCTTAATTATAGTTAATGTTTAATCAATTACAAAACATTTAAGAAATTCTTTTTTTTTTCAAAAACTATGCATTATGTTAATTAAGTATTATATTGATTATGAAACGTTTTATATTTTTGTAGTCTTTCTTTCTTCTTTTTTTTTTATGTATTTTTTGTCACTTAATTTTTTAATTTAAATAATATGGAATAATGTATTCATTTAATCCATAAACGATTCAATCATTAAAATATTTTTTTTAATTACAAAACTGAATTTTTGTTTAAAAGAAAAACACATCTAATTAAAAAACTTCTCAATTAAATATATATATATATATATATATATATATATATATATATATATTTATTTATTAAATTAATAAAATAAAAATGCTTTGTACCCTTTTTTTTTAAATATAGTATGTTTAAGATTATTTGTTGTATTTCATTAATTAAATATTGATACCAAAAACAAATTGATGTCAATAACAAATTACAAAAATAAAAATAAAATAAAAAAATAAAATAAATAAAAAACAAAAATGAATGCAAATTTATAATAAAATTGAATAAAAATTTAAACAAAGATTTAAATAACTGATAAACAAAGATTTACATGTGCCAGCAACTGTTCTTTTCTGAAATAAACATTATTTCCGTTGGGTTATTTGTTGACTAACGATTATAAATATCCTGTTTGGATGTTTGGCACGACTATTAGCGAACCGTTTGCCCATATGCGGAGTTGCCAACATTTTAATTTATTTCGGAGTATTTTTAACCCCTCCTTTTTTTCATATCACTTTTTCTTTCTTTCTTTTTTTTTTTTTTTTATATTTATTTTTAAATCGTAATTATATATTGGAGAGCATTACTCTATAGATAAAGTGTGCGAAGTAAAGGCGGGGCTAAAAATGCTCTGGAATAAATTAAAATGTTGTCCAAAATGCATATGTAGTTGTATCTTACGTTGACAATTACACATTGGTATTTCTTATTTTCATATTCTTGCTCCAAAATAACATACGGGCGTTATTTTAACGGGTGTAATAAATCTGTACACTTTCTTTGAAGTTACACAAAGGTTATAAGTGAACCATTATATGCTAACTTAGCATATCATTTGCTATTAAAGTCGTAAAGTTGATTGTCTCAACAATTAAAAGACTGACGCTACCTGTTGAGCCAAATGGTACTATTTCTATTTACCAAGTGCCTACGATGACATCCAAATACATATTGAGGATTCAAAAATGCAGCTTTTATATAAAATATTGATATATTTGACGCATATATGATCGGAGTAATATGTGTAGCAAGTCTGATTTATCTAAATAAGCCTTCCACAATTTTACACATATATCTGACATTATGATATACATTTCGTTTTACTACAAACTGCATTTTATTTTTCATGTAATTGAATTATAAATGTACAGGGTGACCATAATTAAACATAGCCTATTCAGAGCGCTCTGTAGCTCTAACTAAAATAAATATTGAGTCAAAAATTTGTATACAGATATTTCAAAGAATGTACTCTAGGAATCTTCAAATAAATAAATAAATAAATAAATAAATTTTCAAATTTTCAAAAATTTTTCTCGGAGGGGACATGCACCAAAATACGAACAAATTACAAATTTTAACACAAACCACTTTATTCATTACAAATTTTATTGTTATTTGTTACCCTTTTGAAAAGGGCTGTGACAGCATCTGTCATGCTTCACCATAGGATTTCGTAAGAGACCCTTTCAAAAGGTTAAAAGTTGCATATTGTTTATCGATGACGATCATATTGTTCAATGTGGGCCCTATCATTAAGTTGTAAAATCTGCAGCCGATGCATAGTGTGTTCAGCAGCGGATCGCAGCTGATCGCCAGTGATGCTATGCACATGCAACTTTATAAGGTCCTTCAAGTTAGCCAAATTTTCTTCTTCGAAAAATTTCATCTTCATTTCTTCTAAAAAGCGAATCCTTTAAATGGCTCCATAAATAAAACTATCTGGAACCCATCGAATTCTATGGTCACTTTATTGACCGTAATGTTTCAAAAATCGTCGCATCATTATTTAAATGTATTTCAAGTTAAAACATCTAATATAATTTACGACATTCCACTTAAAACAAAGAAATTCGAAAAAAATGCTTATAAATAGAAATACTATATATCACATCACTTTCTACAAAGTACTGTCAATGTGACGTCAAACTGACTCCAAATAAACAGTTGCTATCTTTTATTTTCTATTTCGTTTAATACTAAGACTACACGTTAGCTGACCCGCCAGGCGTTGTCCGGGCCTATGATAATAACCTTAAATGAAACTTAAATTTGTAAGATTTTAATCTTAAATTTGATTTAGTTTGAATTTCTATTTTTAAATAAAAGCATCGCGAAATAAAAACAATCAGATGTAAAAAAAAAAAAAAAAAAAAAAAAAAAAAACCTTGAACTGAACGAAACTCTGCCTTGTGACTCCGGTGCTTGCGGCAGCGTATACGCCAGCCGCTAATAACATAAAAAAATTCCCAAAATTAACCTGAAACCAAACGAACCAGACCGGCGTTGCCCGGCCCCATAATAATAACCTTAAATGAACCTTAAATTTGTACGATTTTATATCTTTAACTCGATTTTGTTTGTATTTCTATTTTTAAATAGAAGCATAGCATCGCAAAACAAAAAAAATCTGGTGTGAAACAGCCACACGACTTCCATTACCCGCTATTACATGTATTATATGCATTTTTGAGAGATAATGTGATCAGAAAACATAAAAGTAATCTAAAGAGAAAATCATTAGAGCCGTTTTTGAGATACCAACTTTTACAAAAAATCAATTATTGACCGGAAAAAAATAATTACATACAAAAGCATATTTAAAAGTGAGTTAAAATGGCGAGTTTGAAAAAAATCCGTACAACCGTTTTTAAAGGAACGCCTTTGCGAGGCCTGAACTTGAGCTATTTATACAGGACGCCTATCAATTTTCCTGAACTAACCAACTATATCATTCGAAAGGACATCTAATAGAGTGCTTATATAGCAAGTTTGAAGAAAATCGTTAGAGCCGTTTTTGAGATACGGACTTACGGTCCCACTTCCGGTTTCCGATGTCCCACTTCCGGTTAAGCTCAATTATTGACAGGAAAACAATAATTACATACAAAGGCATATTTAAAAGTGAGTTAAAATGGCGAGTTTGAAAAAAATCCGTACAACCGTTTTTAAAGGAACACCTTTGCGAGGCCTGAAATTGAGCTATTTATACAGGCCGCCTATCAATTTTCCTGAACTAACCAACTATGTCATTCGAAAGGACATCTAATAGAGTGTTTATATAGCAAGTTTGAAGAAAATCGTTAGAGCCGTTTTTGAGATACGGATTTACGGTCCCACTTCCGGTTTCCGATGTCCCACTTCCGGTTAAACTCAATTATTCACAGGAAAACAATAATTACATACAAAAGCATATTTAAAAGTGAGTTAAAATGGCGAGTTTGAAAAAAATCCGTACAACCGTTTTCAAAGGAACGCCTTTGCATGGCCTGAAATTGAGCTATTTATACAGGCCGCCTATCAATTTTCCTGAACTAACCAACTATATCATTCGAAAGGACATCTAATAGAGTGTTTATATAGCAAGTTTGAAGAAAATCGTTAGAGCCGTTTTTGAGATACGGACTTACAGTTCCACTTCCGGTTTCCGATGTCCCACTTCCGGTTTTTCAATTTTCACCAAAATTTGGAAATTTCATCTGTACACCAGTCGTATTTCAATTCTAAAGTTTCGTAGATCTATTTTTATTAGTTTCTGAGCTATAATAGCCAGAAGATTCTCCACATACATACATACATACATACATACATACATACACACATACATACACACTGACCAATTGCCAAAAACCACTTTTTTGGACTCAGGGGACCTTAAAACGTGTAAATCAGGTGAAAACCCGATATCGAATTTTCAGACCGAATACAATACTTCCATTACCTACGGTAGTAGGGTAATGGAAGTAAAAATCAGCTGTAACAAAAAAATTATCTCGAACCGAATGTTCTCTGCCTTGTGATCCCGGTGCCTGAGGCAGTGCATACACGGACTGCTAATAACATGAAAAAACTCCCAAAAATTAACCTAGAACCAAACGAACCCGACCGGTGTTGACCGTACCCATGATAATAACCTTAAATGAACCTTAAATTTGTATGGTTTTATATCTTTAACTCTATTTTGTTCGAATTTCTATTTTTAAATTGAAGCATAATAATCATCTGTAAGAAAAAATTACCTCAAACCGAACGGAACTCGGGCTCATGACCCCGGTGCCTGCTGCAGCGTATATGCGGGCCGCTAATAACATGGAAAAATTCTTAAAAATTAACCTTGAACAGAACGAACCCCTGAATGGTGTTTCCGCTGCCTGTGGTTTCGGCACCGTATATCAGGCATGCTACGCACGCTCTGCAAAATCCACTTTCCTCCACCAGGGTCGCAGTATGTTGTATACGAACATCACCAATCGCCTTGAATTTCCAAGACCTTTCAAATAAGGTGTCACATGGTGGTGTCAACTGCAAAATCCTTTAGTTGCACTTTCCACCGCCAGGGGGCACAGTGTGTTCTGTATAAACATCACCAACGGTCAGGAAAAACCAAGACCTTTAATATAAGACGTAACATCCCAGCAAAACGTATATTGGTGGGATCGTTATGGCCTACTGCTGGCATCCTGCACTTCCCATCAGTTGCCGGTTGCCCCATATAACTCCAGCAGCAGGCCGTTTGTGGCTGCCAGCAGTGATGGAAGCCTAAAGAAAAATGGTCGGTGGCCCAGAAGTGGCATAAACACAGTTGGCCTTATGTAGGCTATCCCCACACGGTCAACATCATGTTTTTCATGTTGTGCGGCCACAAATTATTAGGCCATAACCAATTTGTATGCATAGAGGGCGATGTGATTCTTTTTATGTTGATTTGAAATTCCCTCGCTGTCCGCCATTTCATATGAAGTTCTTGTTCGTTGTTGTAGTCTGCGGGTGCGAGATTGAAAATCTCGTAAAAAGAATATATGAGTAAGTAATTCAATTATTAATTTGTTTTTGTAGTATTTTTTAAATACTATTTTTTAAAAATGTTTGACTCTAAAGCCATTGTTATAACAAAAGGATTTCTAGAAATATATAACAAATATCCAGTTGATCCGTTTTAGTAAATTATGATAGTCGCTAACTTTCAAGTATTTTATTATTGTTATTGTTATTTTAATTGATTTAATAAAACAAAAATTATGGATGTTAATTTATATATTTATACTATATGGACGGGAGAAAGTTATTAGAACAATTATAAGTATTTATAGTGTATGTTTTACTTATTGTTTCTTCCTTCAGTGTAGTTAAGAAGAAAGCATTAGATTAGGGAAAATTTTCGACATACGGTTTTCGATAGATTTTACACGTTTTGGGTTTTTCTGATGAACATAATTTGAAAATTGTCTGTCTGTCTCTTTGTGTCTTAAAAATTTATGAAAGTGATAGTAGTCTAAAAAGTTTACTTCTTCCCCCCTTTTTTTTTTTTTTTTTTTTTTTTTATGTTCAAGCATCGTTTCCTTCACTCCTGAGGGAGAAGTATACCCAGATAGAGTAAATTTCCATTATGGGTATTCTTGAAACGAATTCGCCAGTATCTTTAAACGAACGATTATATTATACATCTGTGATATTTGAAAGCAAATTTATTGATTTTTTAATTTTTGATAAAAACTAGTATGATGTGGCACCACGAAACTTTCTTCTGTATTTTTTATTATGCAAATTCGCGTAGTGCAAATAATTTGTTTAAATCATTTTCCTGAATGCATGCAAACGATTTTCATTTTAGAACAGTGTTTCTCAATAATAAATAATAATAATAATAATAATAATAATAATAATAATAATAAATCAATTTTGTGCCAACTTCTGAAAAAATGCTTTCTTCTCCTTCTCCTTCTTGTTTTTTTTTTTTTTTTTTTTTTTTTTTTTTTAATAATTTATAAATTTGCTTTAATTTTCCACAAATTTAATTCAGTCATTTACTTGAAAGTTATTGATGAGTTTTTTTTTGAAAAATACCAGCATTGAAAATTTATCCTCTCATAGGGAAGGGCGAGCGATTCTTCAACTTATACAAAAAAAATTTCCGGTTTGTTGTTAGTTATTTAAATATTTATTTTTTAATTCATAATAAAAATTAAAAAAATAATTATCATTTATTTGAAATCATTTATGTAAAATTTCTTCTTATACTGTGTCATATTGAAAATTACGAAGAAGTAGAAATATAGAGCCATGTGTTGAGTGAATGATCCACAAATGTAATCGGGAACGATTTTAATCAAGTTTCGTTAAACAACAAATTTGGTTAAATTTCGTCCATTGGTTCGTGAGATACAGCGTCCACAATTTTTTTATACACATTTACAGAGTGAAACTTTCTAAAAATGGTCAAATCGTGTTCAGGAATCTCAAAACCCTCCATCATAGAAAATGATTTTCATAAATAATAATTTTAATATGTAATTTCTATAAACTATTATAGAAAAGAAGGAAAAAAAAGTGGTAGACATAACAATCTGTTTTATTTTATTTATTTATTAATTATTATTTTTTAAATGCAAGTGAGAAAAATAATTTCACTTTTACGAAACTGAAATACTTTCCCCCTCATTTTCCCGTAACGTATAAGAATATTTTTGAGCATCACTATTAAATGAACCACAAATATTTATTTTATTATTTTTGATCGGAACCATTTTTTATTGCATCTATAAAATTTATGTTGATCTGTATTTTAGCGTTGTATAAAGATTTTTACGTGCGCTGATAAGAAATGTCTCTTAGACTGTAATGTATCCAAATTATTTTATGAATTTTTATACTGAAACCATTTGTGTTACCTGTTCAACTTTTTATGACAAGCGTCCTATAGTAAATCTCGAAAACCTGTATAACATATATGAGTTTTATGGAATTCTAAAAATATTTTTAAAATAGGTAATTGGCGGATAAATTTCTCAAATATTTACAACTACAAAGACAAATGCACTCTCCATTTTCTCCCTAATTCCGTTATCTCTTTACTCAACCGAACGATATATACACTTTTTTTTTCAGCTGAAATTGTATTCCCTTCTTCTTTTACCCTTTTTCTCGATCTACTTAACTCACTGCCCTAAACATTTACAGAATCTGCTTCCCAAACCCAATGAAAATAAATTGGCACAGGTCAAATGCTGAATATGCGCTTAAAGTTCAAATAATGTCATCTGTATAAAACTGCAAAATCATCTTTCGGTATCGCACGTCGGAAAATTATTCACTCAAGGACATTGAAGAGAGTTGAGGAGAGAGTAAAGATCCCATTGGACTATCAACAACGCGAAAAAGTTTTTTGTGGCGGCCTGGTTAAGTTTGACAGCTGTGATAATTAATTCTAAATAGCCGATTACATTTCTCAGTGATAATTTCTGTGGTTTCAAATGTGCGACTTTGAAGATAAACACAGAGAGAAAGAAAAGAAAGCTTGATCATCTGCCTGCTGTTTTAAAAAGAAGGAAAAAAATTATCAATTGGGTACCATTTGATGTAGGGGAAAAGAAAAATATTCAAGATTTTCTGGATACTTGAGAGTTATAATAAAAAAGCACCACAGAATTGGTGTTTAAAAGTAATAAAAGTAAACACCATAAAATGTAAGATCTCGCAACAATCGTTTCGGATGGAAAGAAAACATGTTCCTTCATCAGGCAAACGAAGTAGGCACGAGTGCGGCAAACAAACACAAGCGTTGCTGCCTGCATTTGGTTTGCAAAATTTTATGGTGTTTATTCAAAGTATTGTACATGTTACTTGAGAGTATACTCCAATTTCTTAAGAAATCGCACCCTCGGGCGGCGTAAGCTAGTTATTAACTAAAAGGGCGTTCGGAATGCAGATGTCCGTTTTTTTATTGTCGTAAATCAGAAAGTGACCTAAAATCTGGAAAGGCCACGGTCCGGATGATTCCGGATTTGAGATTTTGTACTGTAGTAATAAATAGAAATGTTTTTAAATAAACATAATCATTGCCCTCGCCCCCCCTCCCCCCCAAAAAAAAAATGCATCAGTTCTTTTAGGTTGAAATAATAACACATCCCTTCGTGAGTTTAACAAAAACACGATTGCAGCAAAATACTTTTGCTGCACTCGTGCCCACTTTGTTTCGCCTGATGAAGGGTCTTCGTTCTATTTCAACCGGAAACAATTGCTGCATTTTTTACATGTAAAGTTACATTTATTCATATCAAATAGCGTAACAAAGTTAAACATATTGAAATTTGAGCACTTAAAAAAAAAAAAAAACATAATCTCCTTTTTTTCAATAAATGTAATATAGAGAAATATTTGCACTGAAATCAAAAAATTAAACTTTTATCATAAGGAAAATGGATCAACTGAATATTTCCTATATGCTGCACTAGAAATCCTGAATTTACAACCATAGTGTATGAATCAAATACTTGTAAATAGTATTTAAAAATGAATATGTACAAAATCAAATTAAATATTGGATGCATAGAAAAAACTGGCTGCTACTTCATCAGAAAAAAGAGAGAGAAAAAAAAAGAAAGAAAAAGAAAAAAGCACTAATAAAATTAAAGGTATCACCAATAAAATAAATATATTAGCTATAACTAAATCACTGCTGGCCTATTAACGACCCTCTTCACTTACCGTCTCCGGAAGTCCGAGGCAAAGTTATTCTATGGGAAATTTTCTTTACCAATAACTTATTAACTAATACATATTTTTAAATTCTGCTTTCACATTCAGAAAATTCTCAACTGTTAAATTGACGGATCTCTTTCAAAATGTATTTATTTTTATTTTTAATATTTTATTCTGAATTTGCAAAATGAAAAATTTCACATATTGAAAATTTGTATTTTGCAGCTTCAAAATAAAATATAAAAATATATAAAAATATTTTTTTTTTTTAAAGGTCCATCAATTTAACAGTTGGAAATTTTCAGAATATGAAAACAGACTTTAAAAATATGTATTAGTTAATAAGTTATTTGTAAAGAAAATTTCCCATAGAATAACATTGGCTTCGGCTTCCGGTGACGGTGAGTGAAGCGGGCCTTTAATGGGAAAATATAAAGAACCAATGAAGACTGCCGGCAGTAATATAATTTTTTATGTTTGCCACAGCTGGCCCACTGCAGGCTGCCAGCAATAACATAGAAAAATTATATTTGCCACCAGGTAGCCCAACAATGGCCCACTAACAATTTTCAACTAAATGTCGGTTAGCAACAGTGGCCCATTACCTATTTTCATCATACTGCTAGCTGCCAGCAGCGATCCATTCACTGGCCCACTAACCTATTTTTAACTTACTGCAGGCTTCCAACAGTGGATCGATTGAATATGGCCTAATGACGGCCGGCGTAACATTTTCCCTTTTGCACCGTTAACTTTTGCCACCGACGGGCCAGTTGCAGCTACTGCTGGCAAACAGCACTTGGCCTCATGCTGGCCGTCATCTGAGGTTTTGCTGGGATGATAGGGTCTACTAGAAAATCACCTAGTTCCATTTTTCAACACCAGGGAGCGCACTATATTGTATACAAACATCTCCAATCGACATGAAATGTCAAGAACTTTACCATATCGCCTTGGATTTCCAAAACCTTTCAAACAAGGTGTCACATGGTGGTGTCAACTGCAAAATCCTTTAGTTGCACTTTCCACCGCCAGGGGGCTTAGAGTGTTCTGAATGAACATCACCATCGGTCAGGAAATGCCAAGACCTTTAAAATAAGGTGTAACATGATAGGATAGGGTCTACAACAAAACCACCTAGTTCCATTTTTACCACCAGGGGGCACCCTATATTGTATACAAACATCCCCAATCAACATGAAATTTCAAGACCTTTAAAATGAGGTCAACATGTGTGGGTCTAGAACGGATTTCCCTCTCAATCTAATTCCCCCCCTTTCCCCCCCTTTAAAATTGAAAATTCCAAAATCGGAGGTATTGATTTTTTAGTATTCGAGTCTAGTCCCTCACTGTGTACAATTTCTTCACCGTGAAGTAATTTGGAGCTGAGTTAAGCTCGTAAACGTGTTTTTAACCCCTGCCCCCCTCCAGGGGGGGACCCGTTCGACTTTGTTTTATTTTTCTCTTTTCATAACACATCTACTGACCAAGACCTTTCTTTAGACACCTCAACCAAATTTTTACACCTAGCCGTTCTCTGAATGTAGTAGAGACAGACAAAAACACGTTTCAAATTAATATATAGATGTCACAGTTTAAGATCCGGGGAACGAGCCGGTCATGGAGTAGAAAATGAACGTGTAATCATTCTGTCAACTGTAAAAGTTTGAAACGAAAACCTTCACAAAATGTAAGAATAACAGTTTTAAATGTCGATATGGCTTGAAATATACCACATTTATTTCTTAAAAACTTTTGAAGCATTTTGACTGTAATTCTTGTTTGATTGTTTGATTTTTTTATGTATGTCCCCCCGGACGGGAAATTAAAAAATTTTATTTAAAATGTTTTTTTTTTTTTTTTTTTTTTTTTTTTTTCAGATCTCCAGAGCACATCCTTTGAAATTTCTATATACAAATTTTCGACTCAATATTGATTTTAGAAAGAGCTACAAAGAGATCTGAATAGGCCAAGTTTAATTATGGTCACCCTGTATATATGTTTTAACAAAGACTCTAATTATATGTATAATTTGAAAAAAAAATGAAATTTCATAATGTTATTTAAATAAATCTGAACGACGTGATTGGTTTTTAAGAGATTTATCTAATTTGTAAAAACGCAGATCTATTGAAAACAAAATAAACTTTAAAAATGCATGTCATTAAAATTTTTAATACAAATAAATTATATTTACATAAGTTGTCAAGGATGCATTTAACTTGATTTTAATATTGCCTTGAAATGGATTACAATTTATGTTCTTTACTAATGCAAATAATGTGGAAGAACCAATATTTAAAAAGATTTTTAAAACCAATATTTTAGCATGAAAAAATCTGTAACATTATCATATAATGCAATCAGCTCAATGGTTGTCTTATTTAGAATACAAGAAAGTTAATATATGTACATACATTGAATATTTTTCTCATTTTTTAAGAGCAGTTTGAAATTCTTCAAACTGCCGGAAATTTTACAAAAAAGGATTATTTCAATTCCTAATCCTCGAAAAAAAAAAAAGTAAAAGAAAGTGCCCTTTGCCGATCTAAAAATATCTTTTTAAAGAAGAGTGTTTCAATCAAGGAAATAGTTTTTTTTTTTTTTCCTAAGTTTGTTTCGTGGAAAAGAAACATAAAAGCTTTTTAGAACCCATTTATGTAAACAAGACTTGGTACTTATGTTATTTGAAAAGGGACATGTAGGTAAATGGTAGAAATTAAATTTACAGATTGAAAAATCTAAATAATAAAACGTAAAAAGCAATATCCGTGTATCTCAAATTGCATAGGTGATCATAAATACATTTAGTTGTAATGGCATTTATAAATTTTGAGTAATTCTAAATAGAATTTCGAAGGAAATAATAAAAATATTGCTTAATATTTTGGAACCTAATGTATTTTTGTAAATTTCCCTGAAATGTGCATTCACAGCTCAATTAAATTATTTAAAATACTTGAAAATATTTAGATAGTGTGTCTGCAGCAGAAATAAAATATAATACTATTATCGAAAGAAATATTAACAGTAGTAAAACCACTATAGATAAATATTTACTTTTATCTCATTTTTCAGTTTTTTTTTTTTTTTTTTTTTTTTTTTTTTCCCCTTTCTTTTCCTTATTTTCAATTTAAACCAAGAATTTGTTTTTTCACATATAAATAATGTGTAAACTTTTCACAGTATAAAAATATATGCATAATTTATACATTCTCAATATACAATATTAAGACGATTCTAGGCGATAGATAATACTCTTTTCCTGTGTTGTTAAAAATTATTTAAAATCAGGTATAATGAGATTTTTCTATGGTAAAGATAACTCAGAGTATAATTTCTTATTTATTTATGTTTTCAAATATAAATAATTTTCCTTTATATATATATATATATATATATATATATATATATATATACACACACACCCAAGAGCCATTACATAATGAGCACCCTGTTAATAACATGTAGGGCCACCTTCAGCCCTCAAAACTGCCAGCACCCGGCGTGGCATTGACTCCACAAGGTGATGATAGGTAGTGTGTGGTATCTGGTACCAAGCATACCAACTAATCCTGCAATTTCCGCTCATTGTGAAGGGGTAGCGTAGCAGCACGAATTTGGTTTTCCAGGTGGAACCACAAATGCTCTATTGGATGAATGTCAAGTGAAATTGGAGGTCAAGACATGACTTGAAAGTCACTTGAATGTTCCTCGAATCACTCCATGACGATTCGATCCTTATGACATGGTGCATTATCCTGTTGGTAAACACCTTTCCCTGCCGGAAATACTGTTGTCATGAATGTGTGAACCTGATCTGCAACGATGTTCATGTAGTGCACCGGCGTCAGGGATTGATCTATGGTAATTGTGGGTCCTAATGTGCTCCATGAAAACATTGCCCACACCATAATACCCCCGCCACCGGCTTATCTCCGTCAAACTGTGCATCCAGGAGCGAGGGTTTCCTTTGGAAATCGGCGTATGCGCACACGCCCGTCGATGTGATGGATCAGAAAGCGTATATTGTCGGACCATGTAACTTTCTTCCATTCTTCTAATGTCCAATTCCGATGTTTCTTGGTCCATTGCATATGCAGCTGGCGGTAACGTTCCGTCAGTGCAGGGACATGCTTCGACCTCCAGCTGTATAGGTGTATATGGTATCAAATATTACATAAGAAAAATGCACATTATAAAATTTCAAATGGACGATTTAATGGCTTAGGTAAATTCTTTGTAGTGCATAAGAAGTTAATTTTTTCCCTCCTCTAAGGACCTCTTAATGTTAAATACATTCTTTATATTTATTTTAGAAGCGGTAAATGTTGTAGCAGCCATATCCCAGAGAATGTTGTGAAATATTTCACATACAGCGTGGCGCTATAAGCGCGTTCGAATTCATTTGAAATTAAGTTGCCAGGTTTGGCAACAGCTGTAAAAAGTTAGTTCTCTTTTCGTAACGAGCGAGAAAGGGGAAAGTCGCCATTTTTTTTACGAAGATGGAGGCCGACGGAATTTAGCATGACTTTGTGATAATGATCATTAGAGACAAAAAGTCTTTGTAACTATAAGTCTCAAGTTGTAAATCTGTAATGTGTGTGAGAAAGGACGCTCCTTCAAACATATTAGCAAATCTTTATTTTTATTATTTCATTACCAATTAGTTTCTAATTATTTTTGTTTTATTTAACAATAATTAAAAACCTGTTAATATTAGAATTGTAAATTCGGAACCACCGATTTTTTTCTAGACGAAATTCAAATTAATTAGTTTCGTTTTCTCAAGTATCTCGTTTCAGAACATTGATTGTTCTTTAGTATTTGCACCTTTCGCTTCAGATACAGCGTATTTAGAAAAAAAAAAGTTAGGAATTTTAGAAGATTTGAAGACAAAAAAAAAGTATATATTTGTGTTAATTTTGACCGTACTATTGCAATAATATTTGACGTAAGTACATGAAAGATAAAACCTTAAAGCATATCAACTGCATTAATAATTCCTGTCAAAATTAAAAATAAATATTGCAAAAAAAAAAAAAAAAAAAAAAAAAAAAAAAGCCACTATTTTAATTCATTTTTACTTCCTTATACAAAGTATAAGGAAGTATAGTAATCCCGATTTGCGAAATGGATTTTGTATTTCACATTGCTCGAAAACGAATGATCGCCGAATGTTGCCAATTTATACGTGTGACTGTCATGATGTATAGTTGTACACCTGCAAGTGTCGTCTGAACACGAGCTCTCGTTTTAGAGATATAAGCGATTTTACACGATTTTTCGTGACGTCTGTATGTGTGTGTGTGTCTGTGTGTGTGTGTGTGTGTATGTCGCATAACTCAAAAACGGTTGGACGTAGAAAGTTGCGAATTGGTACATAGGTTTGTTATAACATCTAGTTGTGCACCTCCCGTTTTGGACTTTGTATGATTTTCCGTTTTGGAGATATTTAGGAAAATTAGGTTCATAATGACAAAAATACATAGGTTTTGGCCATAATGTATCAAAAAACGGTAATAACTCAAAAACGGTTGAACGTAGAAAGTTGCGAATTGGTACATAGGTTTGTTATAACATATAGTTCTGCACCTCCCTTTTTGGACTTTGTATGATTTTCCATTTTGGAGATATTTAGGAAAATTAGGTTCATAATGACCAAAAATACATTTGTTTTGGCCATAATGTATCAAAAAACGGTAATAACTCAAAAACGGTTTGGACAAATCTTGCAATTTAACTGACTTCCCGACTAGCTAGACATTTGAAACTTTCAGAAAAGCTCAGAACACGTTTACAATGCGTTTTTTTAATATTTTTGGCCATCTGTTTCCGATACCTGCTGCCTTCGGCAGCGTTACCAGTACAAATCTTGCAATCGATTTTTAACTAACTTCCCGACTAGCTAGACATTTAAAACTTCCAGAAAAGCTCAGAACACGGTGACAATGCATTTTTTAAATATTTTTAGCCAATTGCTTCGTGTCACTGCTGCTTTTAGCAGCGTTTATATGATTCAACAGAAAATCTATTTAACTAACTTCCCGACTAGTTAGAGATTTGAAACTTCCGGAATAGTTCAGAAACACGGTGAAAATGCATTTTTTAACACTTTTATCCAATTGTTTCGGATCCGAAGTCCCCCCCCCCCAAGGCACAACTTTGACATGAGTCCCCCCAAGGCGCAACTTTGACATGAGTCCCCCCCAAGGCACATGAGTCCCCCCCAAGGTACAACTTTGACATGAGTCCCCCCCAAGGCATAACTTTGACATGAGTCCCCCCAAGGTGCAACTTTGAAATAAGGCCCCCCAAGGCCCAACTTTGACATGAGTCCCCCCAAGGCCCAACTTTGACATGAGTCCCCCCCCCAAGGATTTTAAAATGAGTCCCCTCAAGGCACAATTTTATTTATTTATTTATTTATTTTTTTACGTATGCATGCATTTTTTTTTAAATATTTTTAGCCAACTGTTTCGGGTCCAGTGACAATATTTTTTAACATTATGTATATTTCTAAAAGTGTATAAGGAAGTCATGTGGTGCCCACATCAGATTTTTTATTTTTACTATACAGAGCGTTTTAGAAAACTTGTAGGAGTGTTAGTGTTCATCCAGACCACCACTAGGTTTGTAGAAAGGTGCAACCAAACATCTAATACGGAGTCAGAAATGCTTACGTGGCGCAGTGGTATACATAAAAACGCGAGAAATAAAATTACACCATGTTAGTGGTAAGTCAATGAATGTACATATATATATATATATATATATATATATATATATAAATGTGCGAAAGTTAGTTTACAAAGTTTCATTCATTGAATTCAATGCAGGACACACTGATTATAAAAATGATATACATTCATCACTAAAATGAACAGTCTCTTTCGTGGAGTATTTATAACAGCATTTTTTTTTTTTTTTTTTCCGTAACGGGCGTATTTTTTACTTTACAACAGAATGTGGTATATTTTTATTTCATAACGATAATAATCTATTAGTAAAGATGTATTCTATTAGTAAATATCTATTAGTAAAGATTGAAAACGAAAATACATTTAATCGTGAATTAGCGAATATATTTAGGGACTGCCATGGAACTAAATCATCTTTAATCGGTAATTTTGATGTGCAAGTTCTAAAAAAGACAGAATACTACGTAACACTAAGACAATTATTAATACATATTCCAAATAATCATTATCCAAAAACTTCTATGTCATAATTTCGATAAAGAGAAAGCGAAAATAAATTTCTGGAATTGCGAGGGGTAGCAGTTGGCATAGGTAGATTTTGCTCAGTTCCCTATCACATGTTTCTTCACATATATTTATACTATAAGGCATATTACATTCCTTTAAAAAAAAATGAATTTTATCTATGAATCAGGACGGTCGCAAACTGAATGCCGTACCCATATGGCTACCGTAATTCCGATTCGATACATTTACCTTAGCCTCATTTTCTCTTTAATTGTATTAAACTTAGTTTATTATATTAGTTTTCATGCAAATTCATAATATTTCCATTACCCCATGATGCATGTTTATGTGAAATATTGCCCTATTCTGCAATATTAAAAAAATCCCATGTCTCGAATAATTTACAAAGTTTTCAAAATAGAATACACTTAGTTAATGGTGTTCTTGCTAGTATCATAAATGATAGTTTAAAAATTTCCCAGCAATTTTGCACCCCTTGCCAAAAGTTTAGCAATATTTGCAAACGACCAGTTCTTTCAATTTAAAACTTATATCTCGATGAAATGTTTTCATACATTGGACATATAAAGAACTGGGTCTTCTTTAGGTTTTTCAGTGAAGATTCGTTTTAGACAACATTCAGGTCTGTATCAAATTGAGCAAAATCAATAATGTTTGTAATCACCCTGCATCGTTCAGTGAACGAAATGATCTGTAACTTTAGGATATGTTAATATAGACCCAGTTTAATTTGGGGATGAATTTGTGTGACGAGAGTATATTAAATAACGGAGATATAAGCATTTATTTTAAATCTTTTAAAAAAAAAAAATGCTTTTTATTTATAATACGCATAGTTTTTAAAGAAAATTATTCCCACTTCCAGATAAGTTAAAAAAACACTTTTAAAACAATATACTGCAATTGGAATGCAAATATCTTAAATATCTCATGAAATATGAGAATTTTTATGAAAAACATTTTTACTGTGCATGTGCGAAATACAGAAAAGAAATGCATAGTTTGAAAGCTATACTGGGCAACTTTTGTCAAAAGGGCATTTGCATAGAGTAACATTTAAGGAAATTATTCGAAAAAGAACGAGCTAGATTTTAGATATTTTCCAAGAATTGAAATTTTCTAAGGGGTTTTTCACACGCCGCGTAATTAATTTAAAGATCCAATTATTTTAACCACTTAGCAGAAGTTTGTTTTTGTGAAGAACTCCTTACAAGCTTCTAACTCTAACATATTTTAGTATATTACTAAGATTTGTAAGATAATAAAGGGTTTTTCACAAAAAAAGAACATTTACTAAGTGGTTAAAATAATTGGATCTTAAAATAATTATGCGGCTTGAGAAAAACCCTTTAAAAAATTTCAACTGTTGAAAAATATCTAAAATCTAGCTCGTCATTTTTCGTATAATTTGCTTAATTTTTACTCTGTTGAAATGCACGTTTAAGAAAAGTTGCCCAATATATCTAGCTTTCAACTTATGCAATAATAATAATAATAATAATAATAATAAATTATCTTTCGCACATGCGCAGTGAAAAAGTTTTACATAAAAATGTTTTTATTTCATGGGATATTTGAGATATTTGTATTCCGTTTGCAGTGTATTGTTTTAAAAGTGTCTTTCCAACTTATCTGAAAGTAGGAATAATTTTCGTTAAAAACAGTGTATGTTATAGTTAAAAAACATGATGATTTGTTTTAGAGTTTTAGAATAATTGTTTATGTCTCCGCTATTTAATATGCTACCATCGCACAAATTCATCCACAATTTAAATGGGACTGTATTAACATATCCTAAAGTTACAGATCATTTCATTTACTTAACGATACGGGGTGATCACAAACATTATTGATTTTGCTCAATTTGTTACCGGCCCCCTAAATGTTACCTTAAACTAATCTTCACTGAGGAAGACCCAGTTCATTAAATAACCAATGTTTAAAAACATTTCATCGAGAGATAAGTTTTTAAATTGAAAAAAAAAAAAAAAATATTGTTTGCAAATTTTGCTAAACTTTTGAACAGGAGCGTATGATGGAAATATCCTTATAATACAGTTTATGCGAAATTTTGTTCTGTTCTTCCACGTTAAGAAAATCGTAAATTATGAATAATTTACTAAGTTTTGAAAGTAGAATGTTCATCGTCAATGATGTTCATACCATCATCATATATCTATATATCTATCCATCTATCTATCTATATTAATTGATTCAATTTTATTACAATTAAAATAATCCTCTTATTACACGTTTATACAAAATTTCCCCCAAATCTTCAATGTTAAAAAAAATCGCAAGTTTCCCTTTAGAAAGTTGAAAATAAAAATACGGTTCTTGCCAGTGTTGTAAGTGATATTTTAAAACTGGTACTATGACCTATATGCTCATTTGTGCTTGAGATATCGTGTTCACTGAGTAGCAAACTGAGACCGTATAGACAAACAGCATACTGATTTTTGCATTCTCAACACCTCAAAACGTGTAAAAACAACAAAAGTAAAGTCGAAAACTTTCACGATTAACTAAATTCCTTATTATTATAATATGATGGAGAACTAGAAAACAAGGAATATTAAAAAAAAAAAAAAAAAAAAAAAAAAAAAAAGTCAGTAGGTATAATTTTGCAAATAGAGTAAATTAAGTAAATTTCTCGAATTTTCGGAAGAATGCGATACGTAATCAATTGAAAATAAAACACAGTAATAAAGAAAATAACGTAGAAAATGTATTCGTTATTGTTTAATATTTCCAATATAAAATATAATAAATCAATGATAAGGCGCATTAATAGTAATTATGTACTACTGAAAGGTTTCTATTTAGTGTATTTATTTTTAAGAATAAAATTAAAATTTTCCAAATACATTATAAGTCACCTAAATGTTTTATGTACCTCTTTTTAAAAGTTTGTATATTATCTATACATTTTATATATTTTCCACATTTTCAATATTACATATCTTATAAGACACAAAGTATTAAAGCGAGAATCCCACATTAAGAAATCATTCACACAAGTTTTTCTCTTAATTCGTAATAAGTGTCAAAACAAGTTTTTCCTTTGCAAGGAAATGGTTTCGTAAATTGGATGTTTTTGACAAGCTATTTAGGTGGACCAGATGTTGAAAGTTATATATCATTAATAGAATACTATAAAAATTTCTGGGTTTTAGACGTAAGATAAAAGGGTTATCATTTCTTTGCAGAGATTACTTTAAACTTAAATTTGTCAATTTTTAGTAAACTAAATTTATAATTGAAAATCAATTGATAATCTAAAATATATATGTGTATGATAACATAAAAATAATATTTTAAGTATAGTTTTGTGTATGTATGAAGTATAGTCATGTTTTATAGTAATTTTTACTAACATAAAGATAATTTAGGAAATTGAGTTTTAAAAATGATGTTAAATATTTATTATTTTCTATTATATACAAGGTGGCTACAATCAAACTTGGCCTATTCTGAACACTCTATAACTGTAACTAAAATGAGGATTGAGTCGAAATTTTTTATACCAACATATCAAAGGATGCACTCAAGGGTTCTGAAATATATATATAAATTAAATTCTAAAAATTTCCATTTTTAAAGGACATACATCAAATTACTAATGAGCATTGCAGCCAAAATGCTTGAAAAGATATGTAATAAATAACCATGGTCTATTTAACATTTTCAATCCATGTGACATTTAAAGGTGTTATTCTCACATTTTGCATAGGTTTTTGTTGAAAATTTTAGAGATGACAGAGTGATTACCCATTCATTTTCCTCTCCTTTGCCGGCCCTTTCCCACGATCTTAATCTGGGGGATTTTGTGTTATGAGGCGCTTTAAACAGTTTGGTTTTCAGAAGAAAAGTTGTAACTTTGGCTGACTTGAAGGAATGTATAATGTTGCATGGGCGGAGGATCACTCGCAACCAGATGTGATCAACTATTGACACACTGTTTATTGGCTGCAGATTTTACAACTTAATGATGGGGCCTACATTCAACAAGATGATCTATATCGATGAAAAATATGTATCTTGTGACGAATAGCAATTAAATCTGTAATAAATAAAGTTGTTTGTATTAAAATTTGGAGCTTGTTTGTGTTTTGATGTATGACCGCTCAGAGCGGAAATTTATTTTATTTTATTTATCTGTTTATTTATTTAATTACTTATCTATTTTTTATTTTTCAGAACCTTTGAAAGCATCCTTTCACATATCTATATACAAATTTTTGACTCAGTCCTTTATTTTAGTTACAGCTACAGAGTAGTCTGCATAGGCCAATTTTAATTATAGCCACCCTGTATGAAAAGAAAATATTGGTTTCTTAAAAATATCTTATCTTTTGTTTTTATTCGATTTACACATTTTCAGACGTCCTGAACACGTTTTGGTCATTTTTAGAAAATTCATCTCTGTGCACATTCTTTACATAAAAATGTAGAGAAAATTGTCGCAGAAAATGATGTTAACATTAATGTTGGTATTCGACCTTTAGCAAATAAATCAAGTTTATGTTTTACAACTGGTAAGTCACCAGATTTAATTATTAGTTTAAATGAAAATGTTGTGGTACAAGTAACAGAAAATGGAGGTTTAAACAACGGAGCTTCTCCCAAACGAGTAGCTAATTTAAATGAAAGCAATGAAAGAGGGCATTTCAGTTTTCTACATGTCAAGCCGACAAAATCCTCTGGTTTAAATGAAAAGGTTCTCAATGAAAATGACCGGTTAAACTGTCTTCAACATAATTTACATTCTCCTACCAGTGCTTCTCGTAAACTGCTAGATAATTTAAAAGCAAATGTTGTGATTCCAACTAAAAATATGAATTATTTCCAAGCCTGTAAGCCCTCCAAGATCTCAACATTCATGAGTAGAGAGCGAGCTGAATAGTCCTCTGACGCTATGGACAGCGACAGCGTGCCGGGTTCGATCTCAGCCCAGGAATGTGCCCTTGCAACGCCTGACATCCTGCTGCAAACCTCCAGCCCTGTCATTTCTGCAAGGAGTGCAATGGCCAGCAGGACTCGCATGTTTCATGCAAATGCTGTTACAGCGGAAACCCTTGGTCAGGTCGTATTGTTTTTTATTTCATTTTTTCTCAAGTATTTGTTTATCAGAGCTGTACCAAAATGTGCAACATGCACTGAAGCCCTTTGGACTTGTAAAACTTTTCTGAAAGAAACGAACTTTCTTAAACTAAAAACTGTCAAATTTAAATTAGTGCATGAACTTTCATATCGAAATTCATGTTTCTGCTTCAATGTCAACATTTTTGTTCTCTCTTAATATATATTTTATGTATGTACACTAAGTTCTTTTATTTTATAGCCAGCACCTGCAGAGCGGGTAATATAAAACATGTTTTTTAGCCTTTTTAAATATTCCCCCCTTTTTTCGTATTTCTACAAATGTTATATCTGTATATATAACCTGAACATTTATATATATAAAATGAAATTTGATATGTGTTAACTTTTGTATAAAACCTAAAAGTTTCTCTGAATTATATGTGTTTGAGCGGGGAAATATTTTTTTTTTTTGGCTATATTCATAAATCACGCTTAACTTTTAACTAAAATCACTAACAAATTAATTTTTTGTCTTTTCGCATGCTATAGCCCAGGAGAGAAAATTATTGTATGTAAGCTATTTTATGTATTCAGAGACAATTTGTCTCGTTTATCTATCTACAAAATGTAGTTTTTATATTTTTGATACTGTAAAAAGTTTCCGTTTTAGAATAATCTTTGACGATCTAATCTGATGTCCAAAGTGTTATTCTGATGCCTGACGTTTTCTGACTGAATTGTCCTTCAATCTACACTCTCAAGTACTTTGAATAGCTGATGTTATAGAGCCTAGACTGGTTCTCTGATGGATGAAGAAATTCCTTATTTTAAGGTTTGAAGGATGGCCTACTTCGGACAGAATTTCAAGATTTTTTTTCAGTAAACTATTTTCTTTATGTTGCTTGGTTATGTTTAAGCAACCCCCCTGTACCTTCTTCCTCCTACAACTCAAGTTTAAAATTAAGTTTTCCTTTCTGGAATAACAGAAAGATGGTTGTAAGCCCCGCTGTATTCGTTGAGCTAACATATTTGAGGCGTTTTTTTTCCCGGAGTTTCCGGGCCGTAAAGGGTCCTCCTTTTAATTTAAAATTTAAATTTCTTTTTCGAAGTTGGTCCGGTTTTTCGCTCATGGAATTTTTTTTTAATCGCCATTGTATTTGAAGCTGTAAGCAGTTCATTGCTCAGCAAATTACACTTTAAATTTTTTTTTCTAACTTATTTTAAAGTTTCAGAAATTAAGTTGCGGCTGCACTCACTCCTATCAGATATATTAGTGTTTAAATTTACTCGTTAAAACCCGTTGGGGATTTTCCCGACTAAATTTTTTTTTCTTGAAGGGGGACTGTGAGGTCGAGACTCTAGACCGTCACCAAAAGTTGGGACGGTTAAGGCACTTCGTCGCCAGTAACTCGGCGAAAGTTGAGGTCGAGTGAGTTTTATGTTGGCATAGTACTGCTGTGAAATAATTAGGATCTGAATGTTAGATGAATTACCCTAACAGCAAAGTTAGGCTTAAATTATCCACAGTACATCTTAAGGACGTTTCTGGGATGTATTTTCATCCAGAAGACATCTTGAAGATATCCTGGGGAGGCGATGTGCTGTCTGGGTAGAAGTGATTGTAAGTTTTAATTGAAATCAAGGGAAAATATGTTTGTTGAATGTAATATAAAATGAAGGATAGTGAATTGCTAGGGGTAATGGAATGGTGATGAATTGATAGCTGATTAGTATGTAGTAAAGAGTTATAGCGAATCTGAGTTGATGGTGATACTGAGTTGCACCGGATTAGGGTGTGTGTGAGGTGATGGTAGAGAGGTGTAGTATTGTGGCGTAAATTAAGAAAAGAGTCTGTCGTGTATCGGGAATCCGCTCGACACTCTAAAGTGAGAATAGTTAGTAGTAGCCGAGATCAGTCGTCAAAAAGATCAGCATTGGTGAGATAAAATAACTTCTTATGCTATGTCTTGTTAAATTTTTTTCCTGAAGTCATTTATTTAAATAGAGTTAGTTCAACGCCCTCCTTGATATTGAATGCTAAATAAACTTTGTTATTTATTTGTTAACTTTGTCTCGAGCTCTTCTTATTACTAGCTAATTAAGCAATTAAGTATTTAAGTTCATATTTAAGATCTAGTAAGATCTATGATCTAGGATTTAAGATCTACAATTGAGAGCATAATGGCGTCTTATTCTCTACAATTTTAGTAAATAAATTAAACATTATTTAAATAATAATTTTAATATTTGATACATATATATATATGTTTATTTAATTTGTGCTGCGTTAAATTGTATCGAAAAATGTAGCAAAACGTTTTGATATAGCGCCATCACACCAGACTTATTTTTAATCTTTGCATATTTAACGCTTTCTAATAAAACTTCATAACACTTTTGAGTACAGTGTGCACATTTGCCCGTACTCACACTTCGATAAATATTTCTAGACTATCTTAATATATATATATAATTCAGGTTCATTTATATGAAAATAATTTTTACACAGTTTTAGATGAAGGAAAACAACATAATACGAAAATTTATGGAAAACAAAACAACAACAACAACAAAAATGCTAATATTTGTTGCATCTTCTTTAAAAAAAAATCAAAATGGGCATCGTATTAAAAAGGTATAGTGTCTTTTTCTTATACTACGAGTAAATGCAGATTCAGAGAAGAGTAATGTTTCTGTAATTGGCTCCTAAAGTTTTAAACGAAAACGAGAAATAAAAAATCTTTATTCACATTTTTGAAGTCTTTTTTTTTTTTTTTTTTTTTTTTTTTTTTTTTTTCTATCTTAAGATTTGTTACACGTTGCTGAAAACATGTTTTCTGAATAACGTAAGGTACAAAAATTTGAGATTGATGACATGTGATTACGTTTGTTGGGAAAAAGAAAAAAAAATGCAGCATATTTTATTACATTTGGATTTAAAAATATATTTTGTGAAAGATTTATTTTGCGTTTATTTTCTTTGAAAATATTTCGCATTTTTTGAATTCTGAAATGAAAATATTATGAATTAAAATTGCAGAAACTTACTTGTATCATTCAGAAGCGTATATATATATATATATGTAATATATTTATTTTTCATGAATAAATATTACACATTACTAGAACGTATTCTGATATATTTAAACACAATATAAAAAATGTATCTATTTTTAATTTTACCATGAAAAAAAATGTATATATGTGTATATATATATATATAGTATGATAGTATATAGTCGAGATTTACAGAAAAAAATTTGATGGCTCCACCAGACGTCTAAATGCTCTACTCTCGAAACTGGTAGAAGGACTATTCCGAGATTTCCGTGGAAACTCTTATGAAAATATGAGTCCTTAGAAAGAATCCCACTGGTGGGATTTTTCTCCCATAAACCTAAATCTTTAGCATCGATAATCAGACTTTAAAATGTTACATATACAGAAAACTATTAATAGATAGTTTTCAAATGGAATTTGCAAATGTAGCTTATAGAATATATATATATCGTGCGAAAATTTGAAATATGAAATTCTTAAAGATACGTAGAATTTTAAATTCCTAGCGCATTTTTTTTAAAATGAGAAATTGTTTATAAAATAATGTAAAATTACTAAGTGGATAATTTAAGTATTTTTTGGGCATATATAGCTTTTTTGTGATAATGTAATTTAAAAGCACTTTATTTAAATATAATATCTTGTGGTGTTAAAATTTAAATATACCCCAAAACCTGTAGCTCTCTAAACTGTTAAAAATATTAATTCAACTAACTGAATGATATTAAATGTTTATTTTTAGCTTCAACTAACATTTCGGTGCTATGTTTTAGTGTTTTAGCGGTGCTTAATACGTAATTGGTATCACTGAAATGATGAAAGAGAACTTGCCCCAAAATAATGGTTGCAGCTAATTATTATTTTTTTTTTCTGGTGAAGTGTAAGAAGCTATTTTTAACAGCGTAGGGTTAAGAAAAATAGGTCTTAACGCAAAAATAACAGTCGAACCCCTTTTAGGGGGTAGACATTCAAAAATAAAATTTTATGTTAATGTTATTTTATATAAAATCACTTATGAAAATTTGAATTTTTAAATTCATAAAGTTATACAGAAATTTAAATTTTAGTCGCATTTTTTAATGAGAAATCATTTATAAAATAATGTATAACTATATAATTGATCACCAAAGTAATTTATTCATGTATCTCTTTTCTTATAATAAATCAATTTAAATGAATAATACAATAAAACTTTTGAACCTGCTTTAGTCATATTTTCATTTTGAAGCATTATACATACAGCATAAAAATGGAATTGTGTTAAAATAAATAAATAAATAAATAAATACTTATTAGAATATGTTATTTTTCCTATTTGCTGCTATCTATCTAGAATAATCTCTTTAAAAAGAAGACCCGCTTTTTCAAAAGGAACTCAATGAAAAAGATGTTGTTTACTTTGAATAAAAGTAGATACAAAAGCTAAATCATTGAAATGGAAATATCTTTTAAGTTCAGTTCTTGGATGTATAAACACTGTTAGTACTGTATCAGATAAGGTATTTAGCAGTTCCATCACGGGGGATTCCAAAGGATAAAGAGAAAATACTTGTGAAGAAATGAGAATGTTCTCTTTGACAAACAAAACCTTTTAAAATTGTAAATTTAATTCAGTTGTATATGACTGATAAAAAATAAATACGTTTCCAGTTCCGCATTTTAAATTCATTTATGTACAAAGGTACATCTAAAAACCAATTAAAATTTAAATTTGAAAATCTTTAAAACCGAAAAAATGTAAATAAGTATTTACACTCAGAACTGAAAGGATGCAATCATGTAGTCGAATAGGATTAATATATATGATTTTTACTTTCTTCTACGTATAAAAAGAAGAAACTATGGGATTCGTGACAATTTCCGTTCTTCAATTTTTTTGTAGATTTACCAGGTTTTTTTGTGTCCTAAATAAAATTTGACCATTTTTGAAAAATATATTTTTGTTTGACTCTCACTTTGTGTGTATGTGTGTTTATCAAAATATTGTAGACGCTGTATTTCATGAAAAAATGGAGGAATTTTTACCAAACTTTGTATGTCGTATGCCTTTGACATAAATTCGTGTTAATTCAATTTGGGGAATAATTGCTCAACAGATGAGGCTGCTATCTCAGTTTTTCATAATTTTTATTATGGCAGAATACGCCGAAATTTCGTATAAATGTAGAAATTCAGTATCCGTTTTCACTTTTCAATGTAAATTAAAAATATATAGAAGAACAGAACAGTGGGCGATATAAAATGGTCGGGTAAAATAGAATAAGTCGTATTTCTGCTGTAAAGTGCTGCAACCTATCGCAATCCCGTCAAACGTCTTAACTACACCTCAAATATGAACAGTAGTTCCCCTTGTGTCAGTGAGAAAAGCAGTTTTTATGTTATACAACTCCTTTTGTTTAACAAGATTCAGACATTTTTAAGGTAATCATTACGAATTCTGTAATCTATTTAAGAATCAGTGTGTGTAAACCTAGCGTAATTTATTGTAGGGAAGTTGAGCTAGTTAGTAGTCTAATTCCCATGAACTTATCCCTATCAACAGGTGAATGAGGTTGATTTATTCTCCAAGATGACGGTTAAGGTAATATGAAATACCAATTACTCTATATTAATTGCGATTTTTATAAAACTTGAATACTGATTTTATTTTTTAAACTTTATTTTCAATAATAATTGCAGAAAGGTCAGTAGAGGCATCCCTGTAGAGAATTAAAATTATTTTTGGTTCAATCTGTGTGTCTGTTTATTTGTCTTTCTGTCTGTCGCACGATAGCGACCGCAAAAGTCACGCTATTGGCTTGAAATTTTGTACACATGTTCACGAGCCACATGGAACGAGCTGTATAGTGTTTGATGCGTATTCCATTTGTAGTTCGTGTACAGGGAATCAACAAAGTTCATCTTGTCATTACGCCCTATGGACGGAATTTGTATGTATCGCGAGAGCGGTCGCAAAAATCATGTCATTGGCTTGCATTTTGTTACGCATTTTCATGAGCCATATGGAACTAGCTGTAGGTTTATATGTGTATTCCATTTGTAGTGCCTGTACAGGGGCATGCAAAAGTTTTCCTATCATTACGGCCTATGGGAAGAAGTTGTATGTACCGCGACAGCGGCCGGAAAAATCATGCTATTGTCTTGCAATTTGGTACAAATATTTATGAGCCGCACAGGATTAGTTGTATAGTTTTGGATGTGTACCCTTTTTGTAGTTCGTGTACAGAGACACGCCAAAGTTTTCCTTATCACTACGGCCTATGGACAGAATTTGTATGTACCGCAGTACCAGCCGCAAAAATTCTCCAACTAACTTGCAAATTAGCACACACGTTCAGGCTCCGTATAGAAATAGCTGTATAAATTTTATGTCTATATTGTTTATGGACTATGTACAGGGACACGTCAAAGTTTTTCTTATCATTACGGCGTTTGGGGTGAATTTCTTTTAAACGAATTTTAACATCGTTACTCTACATTCAACAAAATGAAATTAGCGTTACTGAGATGCTTAAACTTAATGTTTTTTGCAGAAAATATGTACACTTAGGCTTAATAATTAATATAAAGGACTTTACAAAAGTGTTCCGACGATACCACGTAATCATCCAAAATATGTGAAATTTCAAAGAATTACTCTTAAAAAGCGTAGAATAAGTTGAATAATTTTTACTGATATGTACAACGTTTATGGTTCGTTTAGAGAGACACACAAATTAATTTCATGATATTGTTACCTAATATAGACAAATTTTTATTTAAGCGCATTTTAACATTTTTATGCTGCATGGAATTAACATACATTATAAAGAAGTATAAAAGCATGTTTATTTATAAAAAAGGGATATGTATAGTCTAAATGATTTATTTACGCGACCACACAAAAGAGTTCAGATGACATTCTATAATCATACATATGATGTCAAATTCAGTTGAAATATTAATGAGTTAATTAAATAGGTGTATTCTTTTTTGGTGTGTATAATTATTGTGGCTCCTTTTCAGGGATACATAAAAGAATTTCGTATTAGAATTTTAAAAGCATATTTTTCTCTGGAAAAGTGTCGACATAGAATTGGTAATTAATTTACAAGGTTACAAAAAATAATTCTGATAAGTTATGTAATCATTTTGCATGAAATTTGGTACAAGTATTTATGAATTACAGGGAATTAATACAAGACTGTCAGTTATTAGGAATACGTATGTATACGTACATATACAAATAGATATACAAAAAAAAAAAAGATACAGTTGGGGGTTGATGGGGGCGGCAGCCACCCTCAGAAACGTTTCTGTTTATGTAGGAAGTCAATCCAATCAGTATATATATTATATAATATAGAATAAATAAAAGTGATCTAATGAATATTCCGTGATGCAAGTAGGACGTTGAGGCACATAGTGGATCTGCAGATCCACTAGTTTCAAAATAAAATGTTTATATTGCAACTAATCAAAATTTTCTGTAAAAATATTAGCTATTCCATATTATTGTTCAAGGAAATGAGTATTCAATATTTCTTTGCATAACTATGACATATTACGCACTTGGTCCGCATTATACGAAAATAGCATTTTTTTTTCTTCTTAACAAAATGTTTTGCATACAAAATCATTTTTTTGTGATATAGAACCAGCAAAAGACATCAACAACGCTTGATAGTTTACAGTAGTCGAATTCTTAATGATTCAGAATATTTCAATTTATTGTGTTGAGTTCAAGTGGAAGTGATATTCCATATTTACTTATTTTCTTCTATATATATTCACGATATATACAGTCAACCATGAAAAATGTAGGGTATTTTCAATATTGATGTAAATGTTTCATATGAATATCTTTTGAAAGATCTTGTCAACAGATTTAAAAGGGAAAGCTGAACTAAAATTTAAAACAAATTCATTAATTTTATCGTCAGAAAAAAAAAGGCATTTCTTAAGATTTCGACAGTATATAACTTTAAAATACACAAACACCACACCTTCTCATTCGTACATTAAAAATAAAAACATTTGTTTTATTACGAGGCAAAAATAAAATAAATAAATAAATAAAATTTCTAAATAAGAGTATATCATGATTCATTAATGGCTTTCTTCTAATTATGAGATATAGTTCATCTTAGATGTTTTATACAAGTCAATCCATAAAAAAATTGTCACATTATAAATGTAATTAATTTCTTTCTGAACAACTGAAGGAAAAGCACGCTAAAGCAGAAATAAAAATTTAATGTTTGGGACTTACAGTTAAATTTATTATTATTTTTTTATGATTATTTTTTTATTTTAGTCACAGAATGTCTAAAAATTTGTACATTTTACACAAGATAGTATAAACTCGGTTGAATTATTTTTGTAGTCATTTGTTGATTTTATAGCGAAAAAAAAACCTAGTGTGTCTTGAATAGTATAAGTCTTTTTTAAATATTTCTTCTTAATAATTTCACAGGCGTTCATTAAAAATAAATTTTTATGAACTTTTATACAAAAAGTTGCCTTAAAATGAAATGTTATTATTTTTTTATTTTTTTATAAAAACCTATGACCGCGCCACCTGTGGAACGATTTATCTCCAAAAATACTCAGGAACAATCTAGTTCAAATTGCAACTAAATATTTTGTTAGGTTAAATTTCGTTCCCCCTTTTTTTTTTTTTTTTTAAGATACAGTGTCCATAAAAGTTTTTATGCACACAGACACACAAAAAGGCAGGTAGTCCTTTTCTATGAATGGTTAAATCTTGTTCAAGATATCTCAAAACTTGTAAGTACAGCAAAAATCAGAAAGGACGAATCCAATATTTTCTTTCTACATATAGAGAAGAAAGTAAAAATTACTAAAACTAATCTCGAACACGATTTGTAAAATCGTGTATATCGTGTAAATCTGTATATTCCCATTATTTAACATGCTATCGTCACACAAATTCATCCATAAATTCCACTGGGTCTATATTAACAAATCCTAAAATTACACATCCTTCCTTTCATTTAATGATATGGGGTGATCACAAACATAATTAATTATGCTCAATTTGTTAGCGGCCCCCTAAATGTTGTCCTAAATAAATCTTTATTAGAAAACATGAAGAAGACCTAGTTCTTTAAATACCCAATGTTTAAAAATATTTCATCGAGAGATAAGTTTTTAAATTGAGAAAAACTGGTCGTTCGTAAATCTTGCTAATCTTTTGAGGAGTGTGTCTTATATACAGCTGAGATATGTTGAATGATGTTTTATAATAATTCTCCTGACCGAAGCTGACGAATGTATCCGGTTACAGAGCTGTTTTTGTTTCATTCCACAATACATTTATAAGTTAAAATGTTATAATTATGGTACTATTGTACGTTTTTCAAATTTGAAAATCTTAAATGTTAGTCATAATATTCTGATCATATGTACATTCACATTTTTAATCTCAAGTTTAAATAACCACTATATTAATACATTGAAAACTTGCGTAGTAAAAATTACATTAAATTGTTTACCCTTTTCAAAGGGAGTTAGAGGTTTAATGTAGTAATATGATCTTTATATTTCAGATTCAGATTTATTATTTTAATTGAATATGATGTTCTAAGGATTGCGTATAATTCATGAGCACGTTCTAAAAAATTATGTTATTCGTTTCATATTCACTAAGAAAATTATTAAATTATTTTGTAAAGAAATAGGTAATAAAGATTTCAGTTTCAAATTTGAAGAGAAAATAAGCATTAATGAAAAAAACATTAAAAAGGTATTTTAATAGAAGTACGATAACTTAAGGAAACTTGCTTTGATAGTTATCAGATCGTGCAATCCCTTGAAAATGTTACATGGGTAATAATAGGTACATAGGTAAACATGGGTAATAATAACTACGTATAAAACGGATAGAATATTTTACGAAATAAATTAATAAATAAATAAAGTAATAGAAATATTACTGCTAAAACACTGAAGTAATTCTTATATTTATAATCAACTCCTTTTATCTTTTGGATTTAGTTCAATCCCTTTGATTTTAATGCACATAATAATTGCATTCGTTTTACTGAAATTAAGGAATATAAATAGAAAGATTCTGTTACTTTTTACTTGATACTCATCAGGTGGGAATATCCTTTCTAAATTTTATGACATTTTAACGTTTATTATATCGATTAAGAAAGCTACAAGTGCTGTTAAATATTATTTAGACAGAAGGATTAAACTTTTAAAAGTGTAATATTCCATAATCGCATGTGTTAGTCTAAATGTGTTAATGAAAATATAGCCACTGAAGCAGAAATTTTCAAATATGTCTGTCCCAGAAGAAAATATTTGAGCACACAATAACAAAAGTTTCAAATATGTAAAGTAGAAAATGTTGCATATTTTGCAGAGGAAAACGTCTTGAAAATGAATGCTCTACTGCTTTTTCCGAAAATACAGTTTTTCTTAATATTCTGTTGGGATATGAGAACTACAAAAAGTTTAAAATATACTTGAACAAGATATTCAGCTGAGTTTTACATTACAGCATATATTTTTTCTTTTCTATTCTACTTTTTTTTTTTTTTTTTTTTTTTAATTATGTGGTGTACATAGTCAGTATCTATAGAAAACAATTTTTAAGAATATTATATGTAAACGTTGAAAACAAAAAGTTCGTAATATACAGCGTACAAATGCACAGGACGTGCAGTTCAAGCATGTCTATATTTTCCGTGACGGTGAATGTGATATTAAAAAAAAAAAAAAAAACTTATTACCTATTTGATTCAGAGTAGAATATTTAAATATTAATTGAAATAATTTAACTCATTTCTTCTTTTTTTTTTTTTTTTTTTTAAGAAATCATTAAATATTTTAATGTCATTCATTTTTAAACAGTCAAATTTCCTGTATAATTTTTATATAAAATGTTTTACAAAAGAAATGCATTAATAACTTCTAATGAAACAGCTACACATTTTAGACATTTACGGTAACTGTGAATATGAACATTGATTAGATATAAATAATTTCTCGTTCTTTAGGTAAATCATTAAAATAAGTCATGTAAATTTATATTATTTCGTAGTTTCTAACTAATACAGCTGTCTAACGCACACACATACAAAAACCCCCGCTAATATATTAATGTAAAATAAACTATTCTACCTAACTGCGCACGATAGGTGACTGTCAGATGTTACAATTTTATTTCATGCGTTGTTTATCGCCATGACAGCCTGTTTGCCCAACGTCGAATTCGAAATTGTAGGATTGCACTCTAAATACTCGAGCTAGGCAAACGTAGTTACATTCATAATTTGCAGCAGTTGCGCATAAAATTCATTTATATACCAATTATACTTCATTTTCTATAAAAACTGTACCTCTTATTCTTACATAAGTGGTGCAGCCATCACCTCCATTGCGTATTGAAACTAAAATTTCATATTTCAGGACAACTGTAGAGGAGACTCCTAGACCGTCACCAGTTGCCCATTGCGTTGTTCGAATGTTGAGATAACCTTATTAAACCTCATCTTGAACCATTACCGCCCAGGAAAACGACATTTCTATTCATAATATTCCTTTCGCTTGTTGCCTGTATTATAAGTATTTGCACAATGCTTTAATGTTGATGGATAAACATTTTAAATTGGAATTATTAAAAATATTAAAATTTTTTAAAGAATTTTTGCCCAATTATGAAATTTCTAAAGCATATTTTTACGTTAATAAAAGTTTGAAAGTAAAGCACTTTTTGTAGAAAATTCTTACATGGAAATCATAACACAATCATTTTTCTCAATCAAACCGCAAATACTTGTAATAGGATCAAAGATGAAGAAAACACAAGCCTGTTACAAATAAATAAATAAATAAATAAAATGGGGCAAATGTCACATTTCATTTATAACATTTACTTCTTTATCTAAAAGCAGTGTAACTTTGTTAGATGTCGTAAAAGAAATAATGTTTGATAAAAATACTAACTATATTTTGTAACATACGTATATATAATAAATTTTAAACTTGATATTTATATTTTCTGTAAAAGTGTCTAATAAAATGTTATTATTTTTTGTATATGCAAAAAAAGGTCATTCTTAATATATTTATATAGACATTACAATTTCCTTTTCCTTTCTTTCCCCCTATTTCAAGTTTTTAAACGCTGTCAATAATACTAATAATATTTATTTATTTATTTATTTATTTTGTAATATATATATATATATTTTTTTTTACACTGGGTTGTATTTAAGCCTTTCGCGCCGGCTGCCACATACTCTTGCCGGCAAGAAACGTACTTATTTCCCGACTGGCACGCAGGCGGGAAATTATAATTCGCCGCCAACCGTCACATATTTGTGCCAGTGTCTTTAAATGTTTAAAAAACTATAATTTTTGGCACACGGTTGCATTGTATGTACGTAAGATTTGCGATACATGTAAAATTGACATTCCACTCAAAATGAGAGTAACATGACTCAAATGCACGTGTGTTTTGATTGTATAAACATAAAGGGAAAGGGATGTTTCCTAATCACATAATTTATGATGGCTCTTTAAATGAGCCTGTGGTTTTTTGTATATACACAAGCTATACATAAACTTAAAACTACCTTTAATATTAAGTTTTCTGCCATATATATATATTAGCTTCATCGTTATTTTTTATCATCAACTTACATTTTTATAACAGCATAAAGACCAAGATCATAACTCGACAAATATTTACTTAAAAAAACAGTATTAGGTCTTTTAAATACGAATTATTGTTAGCTCTTCAATAATTATATGTATATATATATATATATAAGAAGAGTGTTAAAGAAAGTGTTTAAAAAATGACACTAACTTTCAAATTGCATAATTGTTTTCTGTTCGGGTCTATCTGACCCAAAACGTTTTTCAATTCTGTATAAAAAATGACAGTTTAGAAATATTTTCTATCCATTTTGTGACTTTGTTAGTGTGGAACATATATAATTTTCCTGAAAATATTTTTATTTTATTTATATAATTTTATTATGTTTTTTTCAATGGTACAAATATAATGTTATCGTAAATGGGAACAGAACAGCATGGTTAAACAGTGATAGACAGGAGGAGGAAAATAAGGTCTATGCTTAAGGAATACATAAAACTTATGCTTAAAACTACCTTTATTATTAAGTTTTCTGTCATAATTGAAAAAAAAAATATTTTATTGCCTGAATTAGATTTGAAATAATTCGAAATGATATCAAATATTAAGATGAAATTTTCAAATTTATTAAGTTACCAATCTGTTATTACTTTTACACAGATGTCCAGGATTTTTAAATGTTTATCTACATATATAAAATATTTTATCCTGAGTGAGTGAATGAGTGATTCGTTATCACCCAGCAAAAACCCCTGCTCATAGAAACATGAAACTTGGTAAAAATGATCCTTCCGTAATTTACACACCCACTAATAAGCGATTTTGCAAAATTCGAGTCTCGAGGGATAGAGGGCGGCAAAATGTGATTGAGCAAGAAAAAAGAAAAAAAAATCGTCAAAGCAAAACACAGATATACGTAAAATTTTTGCTTTAAAATATAGCTAACACAAATACTAAAAGTCAATATCTGGAATGTTAGAAATTCGGTGCCCAAAGGGGGAGGGGCAAAACATAATTTCATATGCTCAACACGTGGTTCCACGTAATCCACTATATATCAAACAAAGAAACAGATATCCGTAAAATTTACTTTAAAATATAATGTGTTTAAATTTTAAACACAAATACCTGAAAAACAATTTTAAAAATTTGGGTATTGAGCCACTAGAGAGGGCTTTTTGCCCCCACATGGTTTCACATAAACCTTCATATCTCAAAGAAAGAAACAGGTATATCCGTACGAATTTTGCTTTAAATATAGTAAACACAAACAAATAAAAACTAATTTCTGGAATTTTAGAATTTCGGCTCCCAAGGGGGAAGGGAGCAGAACATGATTTCACATAATCCTTCATCTACACTTATAAAAGAGTGCATCTACCACTGAGTCAACGCTGTTTTGGTGATTCTGTGTGTGACTGGGTCACGAATTTTGTTGTGACGATTGGTTGTAGATCCCTGACACACACTAAGACGGGTTTTTCAGAATTCTACCCCCTTCTCCCTAAAAGGCAAAAGACAAAAACACGTTTGAGTGCATAACTCGGCTCCAGATTGCTTCATGGTGAAGAAATTGCACATATAAAGACTAGACGGAAATGCAAAAAATATTAATGTTTTCAATTTTAAGGGAGAAAGATTTTTTTTTGGGGGGGAGGGGGGGAGTGGTGGAAGGATTAAAAAAAAAAAAAAAAAAAAAAAAAAAAAAAAACTAGAATTTACGGTAAAACTCTTCCAAACATGGCGCATAGAATTTGAAATTGACTGTTCGTCTTCTAAAGTGTATTTCTAAAAACTAATTTTGGGTGTTTTGTGATTTTCGATATTTTTTAGGGGGGGGGGGGTATTTACGACTTGGCAGATTCGAGAGTCCCTTTTAACGTTAAATTTATCGTGCGGAATCTATAGCAGATGCATTCATGATATTTTTTTTGTGTGGGTTGGTTTTTTGTATGAAACACCAACTGTGCGATATGTTCTGATTTTTTTCCTATGGGACGAGGGGTGAAGGCGGAGGAACAGTTTTCCAAGCGTAAATCTGTCCCAAATTATAATTTTTTTTTCTATCTGTGTGTGATATGTGTGCCCAATAAAGGGATTTTACAAAGTGTCTCCCCTTCCACCATTGGGGTCAGGGAGGTTTATCAATACCTTTCCAACTGCAACTTTTTTCTAATTTACCTCAAAAAGGTGATTTTTCGGTGTACTGGGCGGTATTGTGAGCCTAAAGCACTCTATAAATTAATTTTGTAAAATTTCTCCCGTTCTCTTCCTTTAGGGGGAGAAAGGGGTTGCATAAACATGTTTCCAAGCATAACTCTATTAAAAATTATCTCCGGATAGCAACTTTTGTTATGTGGTTATGCTGTGTACCTAACACGGATTAGAAAGTTATTTTGTAAAATATCCCCCTTCCTCGTTTGAGGGTTTGAGGAAAAAACACGTTTCGAATAGTAACTCTGCTCGAAATTATCCCAGGAATGCAATTTTTGTATATGTGGATTATGTATGTGTACCCAACACACACTATAAGAGATTTTGTGAAACCCTCTCCTTTAGCGATGAGGAGGTGGTAGAATTGACCGATTTTAATTAATCTTTTTTTTTTTTTTTTTTTTTTTTTTTAATCATTTTTTTTTAAAGAGATTTTTATATTAATATGTTATATGCAATTTTGAGAATTAATTTAAGCATAGTGATTAGCGAAGCGGGCAACACCTGCTAGTGTAGTGTAATCAACAAGATTTATGATTTCTTCTATGATTTAAAAATTTTAATGTATTAAAATTTAAAATAAAACATAAGAACTTTCGTTTATGCAATACTATTTAAAAATAAATTAATTAATTAATAAAATGTATTTAAATACGTTAAATTTAAAACAATAGATATCTTTAACAAACTGCTTTATAAAATTAAAAAAAAATATATCAAATAGAAACACATTTAAGATAACTTTAATTTAGAAGAATTTGATTATAGATATGGGAATTTATTTACGTGTGTCCGAATACATTTCACCACACTAATTATTTTGTTTTAATCATATTGGGATGAGCACTTTTAATTATTCATTTGTATCAGTCATTAAAGTATAAGTACGTCACTATTGTATGCGACGGGGGATCAATCGTTAGTCTTAATGTCATAAACAAATGTTAAATTGAGACCTCATAAATTACGCAGTTGTAAATGCTATGTTAAATAAAATAGCTTTTGACCTCATTGTTAAATTACCCTTAGAAATTTTGATTAATAGTAGGAGAAACTCAGAATAATTGTTTCCAATTTTCATGCTAAATAACAAAGAATATTTTTCATTAGGGTAGTTCTTTGTACAGTTATGTATTAAATATCAAATTGTACAACACATAAAAAAAAAAAAAAAAAATGTTTTATTAGTAGTTTGTACTAAAAATATACGAGCTTAAAAAATTCAAAATTAACTGATTTTTAAACACGATGTCCATTTGTCTTCATATATTTAAACCCCAGTAAAGAAATATATATGTATCTTTTGAATTAAGCATAAACAATATTAATAAATATTATTATTAATTTTTATTTCTAATATTTTTATATAATAAACAAAATTACTGAGCTGATAATACAATTGCCAATTATATCAAAAATAGAAATAGATGAGTAAAATAAATAAATAAATAAATAAATAAATAAAATAAAATAAATAAATAAAAATAAATAAATACTAGTGACCATTTTTGAATTATAGAATTCTCTTGATTGTCCCTGTACACGAACCATTTGCTTGATCTTAACGAAAAGCTTACTGTAGCATTCCTATATGATAGACATTTAGAATACCAAGTTTGATTTTTCTGCCATAATTTGTTTTTGAGATATGATGATAACAAACACACTCACAGACACACAGACACACACACAGACGCACAGACACACACACAGACAATTTGCTAAAAACATGATTTTCGTATTCAGGGCACCTTAAAACGTATAAATATAACAAAATCTCGCGTTCGAAAATTTGACCCATAAACAATACTTTCTCTAACTTATGGGTAAGAGAAAGTAAAAATATATTTGCAGACTCAACTATTAGAATATTATTCCATGCAAAATATTGAAATTTTCAACATTCATCTTTGAACTTACTTTTTTGGTATAACTTTTGGATATATAATGTTAATATGTATCATTTCCTGGTTCTAAAATTTATTTAAACAAATTGTAAATTTGTCATTAATGTAATTAAATAATGCTGTTTGTATGCTTTTGTAAAAATAAATAACATAAACACCGAAGATATCAAATCGAAGGCAAATATTTGCAAAATGTAAATAACAGAGACGGAAATCTTGCTGTCTTATGGCTGAAAGAATGAGTAAGTAAATTTTTACCTGGAGAAACTTTTGAAAGTGAATACTTACCAAATGTTTGTTTTTGAGTTTGGGACTCAAACGCATTTACATAAGCACACTTTATTTAAAATAGAATTCAGAACATAGTCAAAGAGTAAATTAATGCGAAAACTTTAAAGCGAATTCAATGTTAAAAAATACACCATGGTATAAAATTTTATTTTTAAATATTCTTTTATATTAACAAAAAATTAATTCTAAATATAAAGTAAGTGTTATTTAGCTAATCGACTAACCTTTCACTTCTATTCTTATAATTTTTATTGATATGAAACTAAAATATCTTATTTCATAAACGTAAAATTTTATGTATTTTATTTTTCTTTGTTCAAGTTATAATTTCTCTTTAAAGCAAATGGTATCGTGTCAAATTCATAATTTTTAGCATTGGTTGTGTATGTGAATTATATATATATATTTTCTTTTTTACACATATTTAATCCAATTACGTGTAAAAAATGTATAATATCACATTTTAAACGATATCGTAGAAAGAAAGAAAAGGAATGTATTTCTTAAAGCGTAATGAATTTTCTTTATTTATCAGATACACATATACAATTTAAATTTTAGTATAATTTGTAATTTGTAAATTTGCAATTTTACTTTTATTATTCTTCGAATTTAGTTGTGAAGAAACACTGGACGGAACCAATCCGTAGCGCATACTCAAAATAATCCAGTCAATAAAAGAAAATACTCGAGCGCAAAATCCTCAATAACCTTGCATATACTTATATGCTTCATGCAAGGAAGCAATAGAATTGGACTTCGACTTGACAAACACATTGTGATCAGTTAGTTTGAAGAGAAATTATTTACTAAAGACAAAACGGTGCCAGTATCTCTTCCAGATGAACAGCAATTTTCTTCACCGTGATGTCCGGATTTACAACTGCGCATTTACAGTTTTGTTTTGTAATTGTAGTAGACGGCATGATACGATCAGAGACAAGTTCATATACAGCAGTGATCAAAGCACTTTTAATTAGAAATGAATGTGATGGAATTTTCAGCTAGTACACATTAGGAAAACACTTGATACTGTTTTATTCCTTAAGTGGGAAACACCGGTGTAACTTCCTAAAAAAAAACACCTTTTTTCGGGAGGGGGGGAAGGAAAGGTGATGTAGAAAAAATACATAGAACAGTTATTGACCATCATAAATATATTGCAAAAAATGTTGGCCGGAAAATATTATAAAATACCGACACTGCAGAAATTCTCCCGAAGCATGTTGAATATAAGGGAATCTGCGGCACGCACTGGAATCACATGAGAGACGATTTCGTTATTGAGTGGAGCTCTATCTCATCCACAGGAAAAGGCGATCTCCAAAGAGCTGATGAGAACATGAACTCCAACAGTACCAATGGATATAATTTCAAAGGGTGATACACTTCGGAGCATTTTTAAAAGGTGCAAAATGGAAATTTCAACAGGACAATTCTTCCAGTCATACATACAAGTAAAAAAAAAAAAAAGAAAAAAAAAGTGGCCAAAAAGAGAAACTTTTTTATTAGACCTTGGTCGAGAAGAAGACCTGACCTAAAACTCCTGGTGTTATTTGTCTCAAAAAGTATATAAAATTAACAAAAAATATTATTCAACATATGTATTAGAAGTGACTCTTAAGAAGACATGGAACAATTCTCCAAAAATTTTCCTTAAAAAGTTAAATAAGTCGATGAGAAATCACGTGTTTAAAGTTACTCAGAAAATTGATGGAGCAGCATCTCACTAAATTTGGGAAACTGTCTTTTTCCATAAGTTTTTTATAATTATTTTGACTCTTATATTTTTTTACAGTGGTGTTTTATTTTTTCTGAATTAATTTTGTGTATGTATGCTGCTACATTGTACTAAAAACTTGATACATTGATATATATTGTCTTTCATTTTGATTGAAAAATGTCTTTTATTACCTAACTTGCGAAATACATTGTGTCTTACACTTTTCAACAGATTGTATATATAAATATATATATATATATGATTTAATCTTCATAAAACAGAATGCCGATTAGATGCCATACTGTTATTTTTTCCCCGTATAATACAAATATGTAATTAAGGGGGAAAAAAAAAAAAAAGGAAAAGAGAAAAAATGTAACAGAAAAAATCTTACGATGTTTTTTTATACAAAGAAAGTTACAGCATGTAACTTTCCTGTGATTTATTAATTTATTGTATTCTAAATTAATATATCAAATATACCTTTTAACAAAAGTACAATTATAACAGTTTTGTGTCACATATATTTCTCGAATATCATATGCTCAAAGAATATATATATATATAACTTGTGTCTAACACAACACATTATTTTATAACGTGAAGAAATATACATTTCATTTTTAAATGAAATAACAAATTTATTGTTTTTAAGAGTTTCAATGAAGAAGCACACAAGTAAAATAAAATATTTTCTTGAAAAACTATGAAACTTAAAAAATATCAAATATCTAGAATAAAAAGAAAGAATAAAAGAAAAAAGAAAAAGATTTTTAGCAGTACATTTATTTATATATTTATTTATATTTTTATATTTGGATAACATAAATTATATTTATATCGGATAAAATTTTGCTTCTGGCAAAAATTAAAGAGCTTTATCCAATATCTGTTTCAGCCTTCATAGAAAAATATGTAACCGAAAAAAAAATAAAAAAAGAAAAGAAAAGAAAAAAATGAAAGAAAGAGAAAGATTACAGAAACATTTTCCGAAAATTATGAGCTAATTAAAAAAAAAAAAAGATAAAAATGTTTTGTTATTTTGTGAAAATAAATATTTATTTGCTTTTTTTTTTAATACATTAAACATTACAACAATGTGTATGAAATAACAAATCACATTTGTTTTAAACATACTATTTTCCAGCGGACAGTTACAAATAAACAAAAGTGGAAAAATATTTATTACTGTATAAATGACACATAAAACTGTGTAAAAAAACTTCTGTTTACTTTATTCTTTCTCTCAGATATGTCTTTTATTGTACAATATTTATCAGTTTAAATTACGTAAATATTTTACGTTAATTAAAATACGTTGTTTTGTTGTTGCTCATACCCAAAGACTTGCAGGGCTAAATCAGGTCCATGAAATTGTGCACCATAAAGAAGTCTAGAACCAATGGGTATTCTCTGTAAGATCCTGCCTAGAAAGCCCCAGGCACTCAAGAATATGATCTGGGGAAGCCTGTTCAACAGAACACTTGACACAGACTAACACCTGGAACCACCCAAAAATGTCAAAGGTCTAAGATGACCTCTGAGGAATCGAGTGAGGTTGGTTTGATCTTGCCTGTTACAATCAAGTGCCAGAGAGAGCCACCCGGCCGGTGACTCAGATACCAATGGTGCACTTGTGGAACACACCAAGAGGATTTATTCTGGTTCTTAAACACTGAAAAATGCTCCAAAAACGTGAGAGGCAAATAAGACATGAAGTCTTCAATAGCATCAGCCTTGGCAAGGTTTTCAGCAATCTCGTTGCCCCTGATATCAAAATGGGAGGGTATTCACAATAAGTGAATCTGATGAGGCAAGCAGAGACGCTTTAACATTTTAAGAATATTAACTCCTGTATCATCTCTCACACTATGTCAGATGGCTAAGTGTTGGGTGGAACTTCTACTGTCTGAGAGAAACCAGATTTCCTTACCATCAGTACGTGGTCCAAGAGAATCAATGCTTTCATCTAAGGCTATTAATTTGCTACGAAAGACAAAGCAGTAGTTAGGATTCCTTCTCTGACTCTTTACTTCTTAATTTTGTGACTAATTGTAAATTCCACTGCCTTCACTACGACTATCATTTTTACAGTGTGCACCTAAACACCATCCGATGGAATAGTATTAATTATTTTAAGAGCCAGTTGTCTTAAACAACCAGGAAGTTCTTTTTGATTATTTACATATACAGATAGTTCAGTATGAAAAAAGACATCAGAAAGAACCTTCAAAGAATCGATACATTGTGTCAAGTGAAGCTGTTCAACTGTACTAGATGTTCGATTACAGGAGGTTACATGACTAAATTGACTATTTCTCATAAGTCGTTGATTGTTGTGCCAAATTCCAAGGTGTTCCAAGGTGTGCCAAATTCCAAGGTAAGTCCGATTTCGAGAACCAAGACTACACAGTCTGTTAAAGTATTTGACTGCATATGCACTTCTTATAAGACTCAGTGGCTGTAGATCTGCCTCATAAAGTACAATGTCATTGGGACAAGAATTCCGAAGAACATTAATTATCCGAGCAGTATTAAGCTGGACTCGTTCGAGTTACTGCAGGTTAGTGTCAGAAGCACAACAGTATGCCGGATATTCATACTCTAAAATACACCGAACAAGAGAAGTATAGGTGTTTCTAAGAGTACTAGCATCAGCTGCAAAATCTCGTCCTGATATATACTTCAGCATACTAAGTTTTCTCCGTGCCTTCAACACAAGATGATCTGTATGTTCCCTCTCACGTCTTGACCGTGGCGACGGGTTGTTCCTGGGCGGAATGGGCGAAGTACGTCGGGAGTTTTACTACTTGTAGAGTGTCCCTAGGCGTGAAGTTCATTCCACTATGTCCAGCTTAGGCTTGCAGGTATTGGAGATGAGTCAATCTGTGAGGTAATGTTATGTTAGCGTAACGCTACAAACGAAGTTCGCACTTTACGAATAACACGTGAATGTGCAGAGTTTTAGGATTCAGTTGATTAATGGAGTTAGTTCGTATGCTAAACTAAATGATAATTTGCGGTATGTTAATATTATAAAGTGAGATGTATAAAATGTGATGTTTTTCGTAATAGGAGGGTTAGTGGATAGTGAATTAGAAGTAGTAGGAGGTCAAAGGAGTTAGTAGCGAGCGGCCATAGTAGAAGATAGTTAGTCGAGTAGTACAGTGGTTTAGGGAATCCTCCCACTAACGAAAGATGAGTAAAGTCGTGAGAGGTAACGACATTAAGTGAAACTGTCAAAATGACACGCCGACTAAAGTAAAAGAAAATGCTGTTATTTAAAAAAATGTAATTTCAAAAGTGCAATTAACCTCTTTTGAAGTTTCTACACAACCCCCTCCGAACAGGGACAAGATTCCGGGTGCGAAACCCCCTCAAGAGAGTGGCCAGGCACCAGGTTCGAAACCCCCTCAACACAGTGACGAGATTCCGGATAAAACCTCCTCAGAACGGTGCAAGATTCCGGGTGCGAAACCCCCTCAGGAGAGTGACCAGGCACCAGGTTCGAAGCTTCCTCAGGACAGCAACCTTGCAACGTCTAACCTAAATCTGCAAGCCACCAACGCTGAAATTTCTACAGCAACTCCACAGGCCAGTCTGACCCGCATCTCTAATTTTGCTGATATCAAGGAATCACTATGTCAGGTGCTATGGTTCTTTATTTTTTCCGTTATAAAGTGTATTTCTAGCAGAGAAGTCATAAAATCTACGACATGTAGTGAAGCCTTTTGGACTTTCAACCATTATCTGAAAGCCAAGAACTTTCTTAAATTTCAAAAGTCAAAATTTAAACTTGGAGCATGAACTTTCACCTCCGGAAAATTCATGTTTTGGTTACATGTCATAATTTTTTTTCTGTTATACAATATATGCATGTATGTACTTTAATTTTTTTTTACTTATAGCCATCAACAGCAGTGATTAGTAAGATAATTTTTCTTCTGCCCTTTGTATATATAGTCCCCATCTATGTTTATCTAAATATCGTATAAATTGTATAAAATAAATATTTCTTATTGTTAAACTTTTGTATTCTAACTAAAAGTTCATTATATGTATGTGTTATTAGTATGGGGTAAAGAGAATTTTTTTTAGCTATTTTGCATGTAAATTCGTGTTTAACGACTAACTTTAATAAATTAACAATTTCGTTTTTTTCCATTATGAAAATAGCTAGGTGGGATATATTGGTTATCTATAAAATTTTATATGTCAAACTCTCATTTAGCTGTCTACAAGTTGTAGTTTACCTTCTATTTTTCATTTTTACTGTAAAAAAGCTTTGCCTTTTAGAAATACTGTGAGGATTCTGATGTCCAGTCGCTTATTCTGAAGTAAACTCAACATGACCTCTAATCTGAAAATACCATCTGATTCCTTCACCTGTTACTTCGAAATGAACACTGAGAATTTTTGCAAGAAAGTATTTCAGGACGTTTGCCAGCGCTTTTTGATTTCTGAAGGAAAATAATTTTCTTGGACGCATGCCAGCAGTTGTCCCTTTCAAGATATAAATCTGATAGAAAACTGGAATTTTTTTTTCTTTGATGAACTCTGCAAAATAAAAAGACATTTTACTTCCTTATACAAAGTATAAGGAAGTATAGTAATCCCGATTTGCGAAATGGATTTTGTATTTCACATTGCTCAAAAACGAATGATCGCTGAATGTTGGTAATTTATACGTGTGACTTTCATGATGTCTAGTTGCACACCTGCAAGTGTCATCTTAACACGAGCTCTCGTTTTAGAGATATAAGGGATTTTACACGATTTTTCGTGACGTCTGTATGTGTGTGTGTGTGTGTCTCTGTGTGGGTATGTCGCATAACTCAAAAACTGTTGGACGTAGAAAGTTGCGAATTGGTACATAGGTTTGTTATAACATCTAGTTGTGCACCTCCCTTTTTGGACTTTCTATGATTTTCCGTTTTGGAGATATTTAGAAAAATTAGGTTCATAATGACAAAAATTTGGCCATAATGTATCAAAAAACGGTAATAACTCAAAAACGGTTTAGACAAATCTTGCAATTTAACTGACTTTCCGATTAGCTAGACATTTGAAACTTTCAGAAAAGCTCAGAACACGTTGACAATGCATTTTTTAAATATTTTTAGCCAACTGTTTCCGATACCTGCTGCCTTCAGCAGCGTTTATGCGATTCAACAGAAAATTTATTTAACTAACTTCCCGACTAGCTAGACATTTGAAACTTTCAGATTAGATCAGAACACGGTGAAAATGCATTTTTTAAATACTTTTAGCCAACTGTATAGGGTCCCTGCTGCCTTCGGCAGCGTTACCAATTCAAATCTTGGAATCGATTTGTAACTAACTTCCCGACTAGCTAGACATTTAAAACTTCCGGAAAAGCTCAAAATACGGTGACAATGCATTTTTAAAATATTCTTGGCCAATTGTTTCTGGTCACTGCTGCCTTCGGCAGCGTTTACATGGTTCAACAGAAAATTTATTTAACTAACATCCCGACTAGCTAGACATTTGAAACATTCAGAATAGTTCAGAACACGGTGAATATGCATCTTTTTAATACTTTTAGCCAACTGTTTCAGGTCCCTGCTGCCTTCGGCAGCGTTTATATGGTCCCCCAAAAAATTTATTTAACTAACTTCCCGACTAGGTAGACATTTGAAACTTTCAGAATAGTTCAGAACATGGTAAAATTCCTTTTTTTAATACTTTTAGCCAATTTTTTCGGGTCCCTGCTGCCTTCGTCAGCGTTACCAGTACAAATCTTGCAATCGGTTTTTAGCTAACTTTCAGAAAATCTCAGAACACGGTGATAATTCATTTTTTTTAAATATTTTTAGCCAACTGTTTCGGGTCCAATGTCAATATTTTTTAACATTATGTATATTTCTAAAAGTGTATAAGGAAGTCATGTGGTGCCCACATCAGATTTTTTTCTTATTACTCTGCACCAGTCAATTTCAATTTTGTAATTAATGACCGCATTTTTTTGTCTAAGCGATCCATCTGTACTAATATATTTTTTTCATTTCATAATTTTTTTTCCTTTCCGGGTTAAGGAAAGATGTGCCTGTAAACCCTTGTGTAATATGTTGGGCTATATTTCACTAAGTTTTTGGCGCTAGGGTTTTCCATCATAAATCAACTTAGAACGAGCTTAAATTTCTTATCATAAATTTTTTCCTAAGTGGATGGTTTTTCATCCGGCGCTCTTAAAATTTTTACTCACTATTAGATTTTAAAAGCAAGTAGTTATTGTTCGGCAGTTTAATTTAAGCTTTCCCCCCTCTTTTTCTAAAGTATTATGTAGTTTAATTTTAAGCAGTAAGTCACTGCAACTATTTTTCAGTTGCATGGCATAAGCAATACTTAAAAATTTTCACGGGTAAAAACCCGTTGTGGATTTTTTCGTGAAATTTTTGTCTTTTGGGGAGGAACTGTGCGGTAATATTATGTTAGCGTAACGCTAAAACGAAGTTCGCACTTTACGAATAACACGTGAATGTGCAGTGTTTTAGGATTCAGTTGATTAATGGAGTTAGTTCGTATGCTAAACTAAATGATAATTTGCGGTATGTTAATATTATAAATTGAGATGTATAAAAGGTGATGTTTTTCGTAGTAGGAGGGTTAGTGGATAGTGAATTAGAAGTAGTAGGAGGTTAAAGGAGTTAGTAGCGAGCGGCCATAGTAGAAGATAGTTAGTCGAGTAGTATAGTGGTTTAGGGAATCCTCCCACTAACGAAAGATGTGTAAAGTCGTGAGAGCTAACGACGTTAAATGAAGCTGTTGAGATTATTTATGGTTATCTAACTGTGGTTAAAGTATTTATGAAGGCTGCCCCTTTAAGTTTATAAAGGTATTGAATGTGAATATAGTCCAACACCCACCTTTTCATTAATCTCTAAAAAAAAACCCTTTGTTTATTTTATAAATCTGACTTTGTCGTACGTCATAAAGTAATTAAGTTAAGCTTAATCTCTGTTAAATGAGATTATGACGTCCACTAGGTCGTCACAAATCTTCTAACTTTGGTGCTCCAGTCTTTGACCACAGAAGCTGCATGTTTTCCCTATCCATGAATAAGTCACCATACATTCATTGCACAGTCTAAAAAGGGCCGCGCTCCTAGCTTAAGCAGAGGGCTTGGTTCGAGAAATAAGTTATAGTCTCCGAAAACATTGAACATATAACAATTTAATATGAATGGAATTTAAACAAATGCTGCCAGAGTTAAACAGGATCAGATCGTAAGCCTAACTCAAATTTACGATGTTCAGATCATTGCTCGACAGGAAACCAATATTAAAGATCAGTGTTAAAGGTTATAATATCTTTTGGACTGGCAGACAGAATAAAAGTGGTGGTGGACTTGTTTTCTTTTGAATTAAAATATATAAAAGCTAAAAACTGAAAGGTCGAAAGTTTTAAAGTCTATTTGTTTAGAAGCATACTTTTTGTCTTCATTGCGTGGATTTTTTTTTTTCTTGCGGTACATACGGTTAAATTATACAAGATTCAACATACAAATAGTATATACATATCCATAATGATAAATCGTACGAAAACACACACACACACACACACACACACACATATATATATATATATATATATAGTCGGTAACAAAAGTATCCGAACACTAGCAAAGATTTTTAAATAAAAAAAAGTAGAGTTAATACTGTTTTTTTTTTTTTTTTAAATAAATCCTTGTCGAATCCTGTTCTTAGTCAGTCTAAAACATGATTCGACAAGGATTTATTTAACAAAACAGTATTAACTCTACTTTTTTTATATAGGAATTTTTGCTAGAGTTCGGATATTTTTGTCATCGACTGTATATATATATATATATATATATATATATATATATATATAATTACATTTCTTCAAAATTTTCTTAATTTATGTGATGTTGGATCTTTTAATTCTTGTTTCTACACTCCCGGGATTAAATAATTTGGTATAATGCTTACAAGACATTTTTTATCTTAAAATGTTAATACTAACAATATGAAAAGTCATTTTGAATAAAGAAATATTAAAATTTAAATTATAGGATAAGAAGTGCTGTGTATAAACATACCGCAAATACAGTTGAAAACAGTTTTTTAAAAAAGATTTATTTCACATATATTTCTATGCTAGGGAACTATCCCCTTACCTTTATCCCCACATTTCGATAAAGTGCATTATTTAAAAAAAATACTGAGGCTATAATTAAAATTAACAGTTATACCAGAATATCGAGAAACATTTCCCTATATCACTCCTTGAAATTTACCAATCATGTTCAATTTTTTTAAGTGGCAACATCATACGATTTTCAAAATAATAAATTTGCCTTTTCTTTAAATATTTGTTTTTAGATTATGCTGATAACCTGAAATACGCATACATAAAAAGTAAAAAAAAATATTTCGTATTCAGGGGACCATGAAATGCATAATTTCAGAAAATATTCAGCTGCAAACTTAGACTTAAACCAATACCATTTACACCATATGAGTAGGCAATAATAGTTATCATTCCTAATCAATTTTTCTAGACATGATAAAATTAATTAAAACATTTTAACAATTTACACTCAATTGGAATAATTGTATTCGTTTAATTCTGATTAGCATTCTTTATTGTTAATAAATTGTATGCATTATATAGTGTACATTAGTATGCATTATATAGTGTACATACACAGATATTACGCAACTTGAAATGTATTTTCAGATATTTTAGGCATAGCCTTAATATATCTAATATTGGTTGTGCAACTGTGTGAAAGAGTGGTGAATGATTTTCATAACATATCCCATACGAAACACGATTTTATGCATATGAAATATATACGCTAATTTAATTCTGTTTCATGAAGTTTAAAGATATTAAACAATTCCTATCAGAAATTTTTCTTTTTATGCATGTGTATATGACTTAAATACAGTTGGCAGCAAAAGTATCCACTAACAAAAATTCCTATGTAAAAAAGAGTACACTTAATAGAGTTTTTTTTTTAAAATAAATCCTTGTCGAATCCTGCTTTTAGCCAGTCTAAGTACAAGAATCGACAAGGATTTATTTAAAAAACTGTATTAAGTGTACTTTTTCATGCTGGAATTTTTGGTAGTGTTCGGATACTTTTGCTGTCAATTGTAGCACAAATTTTCTGCCATCGGTGCCAAATTATGGTTGGTTTAGTTTAACATCGCCCTAGTACGGCTCAATGAATAATTGGCGATGGCCTGGAACACACCCCTAAAGATGGTCCGGAGACATGCCATCATAATTTTGATCCTCCACGGAGGAGATGGCTTCCCTGCTTCGGTGACCCCCAGAGGTATAATTTAGGTGGGAACATAGAGGACATTAATGTCACGACGGATTTTCCGTGCACCAGCCACCATTAGTGTACACGACGGTCTTTTGAACAAATTATGGTCTCCTATAGTTGGCTAACGGTTAGAAGAAATGTTTATGGCCTGTTTGCAAGCGTCTCTCAACAAACCATTTCCCAACAGAAGCCCAACAAACTTCTCCAACGAGATAATTATAAATATTGTATAAGAAGATTCACAGAAAGACATTCTATTTAAAACTCCCTAATAAATATGCTTTTTGGCTAAATTAAACTTAATATTACAGATTTTTTGGAAATTTATGACAGAATTATCTAGATTAAACAATGGCAACATAAGTAGAAAATAATCTGATATTTATTTGCTTAAAATAACAGACTTTTACTTTCTTCTATATGTAATATAGAGAAAGTATTGAATTCGCGAAAATTTTCGACCTCCGTTTTTTGACGGATCTACACGTTTTGGGATGTCCTGAACACGAATTGATAGTTTTTAGAAAATGTCTGTCTGTCTGTCTGTCTGTCTGTGTGTGTGTCTGTCTGTATCATTTTTTTGTGGACGCTGTATCTCACGAACATATGAATGAAATTTAACCAAACTTGGTATTTAGTTGAACCCTGACATGAACTGGTGCCCATTAGATTTGGGGATCAATAGCTCAACAGGTGGCGCTGTAATCGCATTTTATGCAAATTTTTAACATGGCAGCATAGGACAAAATTCCGTATAAATGGGCATAATGAGAGTTATTTTAAACTTGTGAGTGTAAAATTAATTTGAATTATTGATGATAGTAGTAGTTAACTAGGAAAAAAAATTGTGCATGGGGGGGCATCGGTTCCCCCCCTGGGGGGGAAGTACCCCCCCGGGGGGGTTAAATTTTGAAGATGGGTATCATTCGAAAGATCTCGTCAATACCTTTAAAACGAATGGTTGAACCATAAATCTGTGATAATTTAAAACAAAGTTATCGATTTTTTTTACTTTTAACAAAAAAAAAAACTTCGAAAAATAATCGTATTTTTTTTTTTTTTTTTTTTTTTTTAAACGAAATTTTACCAAACTTGGTATTTAGTTGGTCCCCGACATAAACTGTTGCTGATTATATTTGGGGATCAATAGCTCAACAGGTGGCGCTGTGATAGCACTTTATCTAAATTTTTAACATGGCAGAATAGGACAAAAATTCGTATAAATGTGCATAATAAGAGTTATTTTACACTTGTGTTTGTAAAATTAATATGAATTATTGATAATAGTAGTACGTAACTAGGAAAAAAATTTTGTGCATGGGGGGGCATCGCTTCCCCCCCTGGGGGGGAAGTACCCCCCCGGGGGGGGGGGGGTAAATTTTGAAGATGGGTATCATTCGAAAGGTCTCGTCAATACCTTTAAAACGAATGGTTGAACTATAAATCTGTGATAATTTAAAACAAAGTTATCGATTTTTTTTACTTTTAACCAAAAAAAAAAAAAAAAAAAAAAAAAAAAAATTCTATTTTTTTTTTTTTTTTTTTAAATATTGTTAGTGATTGAATATGTATTAATTTTCACAAAAAAAAAAACTTGTGGTGGCCACAACATACTAGTTTAAGTTGTGTTCAAAAAATTTTTAAAGACATTTCTGTTTTTACGATAACCAAACATAACTCATAAAATTAAAGAAAAATATATTAATTTTTATAGATTAATAAAGGAAAACAAATCCCCGTGAAAATGGTTTTAACCATTCTTTATGCATTTTTTCTTTAAAATGTTTGTGATTAAGAGACATGGGCAGCTGTTTTCAAGAATACATCTATAAAAAGGAACAAATAAATTTCGTCAGAAAATATATTGGATGTAGCACAAAAAAGTAAAAATATATCCTTGTCAAAGACACAAAATAAATATTTATGACCCATTTTTCCAAGAAAGACATAAGGGCAATTTTTTTGTTCTAGAAAAATGTTATATAAAAATACGTGGGGCGTTGGGTGTTCAGTTTCAGAGAAAATGCTTCAATTTTCTTTAGAGGAGAAAGAAAAAGTACAATTGCTGTAAGAATTTTTACTCAGAAGTTTTAAATAAAAATTGGTTCATTAAAAAAGTATGTTTTTCTTTAAAATTTTATTCAGAAATATATTTATGAAAGTAATACATTTTAATGCGTTTTCTATTGTCTACGACTTCCATTACCCGATACTTAATATATTGTAAACTCTTTTTATGGAGATATTGTGATGGTCACAATATATTTGTAAGACATAATAAATAACCTCACTAATCAGGGTGTCAAGTAATTTATTTGCCATAGGAAACTAATTCACACGTTGCAAAGGTATATAAAAGAAACATTATAGAACAAGTTTAGAAAAAATTCATATAGCCGTCTGTGAGACAACCATTTCCGAGGTATAAAACTGACCTTCTTAACCTACACGCCTTCCTCCCAACATGCCCTACTCTTCCTGTACTAAATGACTGATGCATGAGAAAGAACGTATGAAGAGGAATTTATTTAGCAATTTTATATTCTATTTTTAGAGCTGGTTTTAATATACTGACATTCGGTTCCACTGTCAAAACTTCTCAACCTCAACAGTACACCGAAAACTAACTAATGCAAGCGAAAGGAAATCTAAAAAGTAGTTAATATGGCAGGATTAAAAAAAAAAACTATTCTCAATCGTTTTATTAGGCACATTTAAAATTGGTCATCCAAGTCCGACTGTATGCCAGTTTTTCCAGCAGTAAACAACCAATGCCTTTTAAAGGATGAGTAAAATATGGTTTACTTAGGAAATTTTTAGAAGATCGTTAGAACCATTTTTGAGATACGGACAAAAACTGAGCTACATTCCCAATTTCGGCCTTTCATGCCTCACTTCCTTTTATTCAATTTTCTATAAACTTAGCAATTTCATGTGTACATCAAACATGTCTGTGACGAATAATCTTATGTCCGGATTAAGTTTTTTTTTTTTTTTAACCACATATAACAGTGGTACGCGTTGGGAAATAATGCAAAATTTATTTATTAATAGCTGCAATAAACTGCAAAAAAATATTAGTGTATATATATATATATAGAGAGAGAGAGAGACAGAGAGAGAGAGAGATAAATAAACACTAATAAAATAAAATAAATTACATTTCATAAAATATCCTTATTCTTCAGTTTAAATCTTAAGTTTCTTACATTTCAAATCCTTTTATTTCAATACTTTTTTTCCTGTTTATTATTTTAGAAGTTACCACACACTAATAAAGCCGAAATGCCACTTACTACCCAGTTTCCCGCAAATAATGATCCTTTAGTATATAAATCAGAATTAATCCATATAAATTCAAAGTTTAGTTTGTTATAGTTTATAAAGATTAATATAATTTTTCGTTGTTATTTATAAATAAATCTGCACACACAATATAATTTCACAGAGTAAAATTCACTGTCTTTGCAAATTCATAAGTATATCTCACTTTAAATTTTACTTTAATGAAAAAAAAAATACAGGCTTCTAAAGCATCAACTGGTTTCTAAAGGCATAAGCATGACACATTTTTTCTTTTTTTTTTTTTGAAAATTCTTTTATATTAGATATATATTTTTTCTTTCTTCAGAGTCATGTTTAATTTTAATTTCCAATATTCATCAAAGGCACCAACATGGCACACTTTGACTGTCACTTTAGTTATAGTCACATTAAATTCAAGTTTTCAATATTCATCTAAGTCGTAAGTATATCACTCATTGAAATTCACTTTCTTTTGAAAATTCCTCAGATTCAACTTATATACATATTTTTTCTTTCTTTAAAGTCATATTCAATTTCAGATTTTAATATTCCTCAAAGACATCAACATATCACACTTTGAAATTCCCATTCTTTTCTAAATGCAGTTTTCTTTAAAATTTTCAAATAATAATATTTTCATTAAAAAAAAAAAAAAAAAAAAAAAAAAAAAACATTTTTGAACTCACCACTTTCAGGATAAAAGAGTCTATTATCATACCAATATATATGTTTTTTTCTTTTTCGTCTTGTAAAATATATATACATATATATACATATTTTCACCTTTTTGTTCAATTTCATTTTAAAAGGGAAGAGGGGCTTAAATTCTCGAGACCTCATTGGCCCCACATTGTTCAGTGAAGAGTTATTTATCTAATTATGTTCTATTATGGGCCTGACCAGCTAATTAGCTGACCTATTAAAAATTCAATCTTTGTTTACAAATTTTAGTATTAAGGATTCCCAATAAGACTTTCTCCAAATTTCCATATACTTTTCTTCTGGAAAAAAATTAGATAAAGAATTCCACGTTAATACATGGTGTTTTGCAATTTTCTATTTCACAGATCGTAATACAATTTTATTGCTATTTTCACTTAATTTTTTTTTTTTTTTTTTTTTTTCTTTTGAGTTATTCATATCTATTTTTAAATACGTGCGAAAATTCTTATTCCCATTGCCATAAAACGCTAATATAACATGTAAATACTGTATATATTAGGGTGGGCCGAAAAGTGGATATTTTAGAAAGGCGACTTCTAATAGCAAAAAAAAAAGTTGTACTTTGGCATCCTCAGTTTCGGAAAAATAAAATTTAAAATAAATATTTACGTCTTTAGTTCGCGCATGACCTTCAAAGCTCGAAAAATTGGTAAAAAAAGATGAGATTTAAAAAATTTTTATTGAAATGCAAATGTTAATAATTTTTGTTCTAATACCATTTAAATGATTCCTTTTAACTTTCTTTCCATATATCTTTTAAAATGTTTATATTATTTTACCATTTTTAGATTGCACATGAACCGTAATGTTACGTAAAATTAGCCAAAATTTGATTTTTTTCAGCATTTTTTACCCTTTTTTTTTTTTTTTTTTTTTTTTTTTTTTTAACAGCTTAGTTTTACACTTTATGGAATAAATATGCACTGTGCTGATCGATTACTATGCGTATGCAAGTATAATTTATTACATTTATAATATAGAGCTCACCACGGAGATGTGGCTACACTATCAGTTCCACTCTGCCCTTCCAATTCACACAACTACGAAGAACAGATATTACAATATTTATATATTTGCAATATATTTAAATTTGCAATTACTATATTATTTTAAACAAGTTTCTATCTTTGGATTAAGCTTTGAAGTTGGATTTGTTACTCAGTTTTGGCATTAATCCTCGAGAGGGTAAAGTTATTATAATTCCACCTTTTTTCTTTTCCCTAAATATCTTTTTCGCAGAATCATTTCCCAGGTTCACAATCCTTTAAACAGCCTGAATGTGACATGGTAATTTTGAAAATTCAAACTTTGTCAATTGTTTAGTTTATAGCAAAGACAAAACATTCTTTTTTTTCCACATTTACTATCATTAGAAACGAAGAAAGGGAACCCGTTAACCAGCAGATACTTCCCAGTTCAAAGCTTCAAATTTTAATATCGTGAAAAAAATTCTTTTATGTATGAAGAAGTGTGCCCTGAAGGTTAATCTCTTCCCTCTAGTATTATTTGGTAGCCAAAAGAATTTATCGAGTATTCTGTTGAAGAATACTCAATAATTGAGAATAAGAAGAACGTAGTGAAAATTCATTTTTAGGCCTCCCTTATGTGTTCCTGTCGTCCACCGCCATGGCCAAAAATAAGTTAACAGGATAAGCAAAGTATTTACTCAATAATCAGTACAACATCATTAAAAAAAATACACGTAATGGAATCTATTGCCCTGTTAAATATTCTGAACATGCCACTCATTACAGTAGTAGCAGGTATGACTTAATTCTCATTTTAGTTTTTCATGCCGAAGCAACAAATATGTCACCTTCTTTTACAGTTTCTTTAAATGACTTATAAGATGTACATTTTTAACTGAATAGTTAGATGAACTAACTAAACTATTTTTTCTATTTTTGGTCTAAAATGTTTCTATGTTACTTCTTTTTCTATGCCTTTATGTTTCTTTCCTGTCACGGTTATTAATGCAAGTATTTCTAGTAGTTCGTTGGCACTTTTACAACCACTGTTTACTGGTTAATCACAGAAACTCTGGTTTTCCCCACGAAAGCAAGAAAACGTGATTTTGCATTTACATGCTCTGACTTCAAACAATTTGATTTATCATCAGCGAGGGAGCTTTCAACTTTTTTCTGAAAGGCTCTTTCAGATGTGTCTGTGCCATGGGAGTTTCACAAATTGTAACATGTATCATGATAGGCTTTTATTAATTGTACTATTCCAATGTGGAACACAGTTGGTATTGAAGTTTCACGGTAGGAATGTTGTATTTGTGAACCAACTGCAATAGCAAAATTTACAGGCATTTTCATTGAATATAATGAAAATCGGTACTTTTCACTGAATTGACATAAAAGTACATCCTCATATGTTGGCAAAGTGTCTGGACCCAGTTCTTGCGGTAACATTAAAAAGGGATACGCATGTCCGGCAGCCGCCATCACTGATGACGGCAAGGGTAAAATTACACAAATACAACACCAAATAGTTTTTAGAGAGTTACTGTAAATTTACTATTTAACATTATGAAGTCGGCAGCAAAATTATTCGAGCGCTAGCAAAAATTCCTATGCAAAAAAAAAGGACACTTAATACTGTTTTGTTAAATACATCCTTGTCGAATCATGTTCTTGGTCAGTCTAAGAACATGATTCGACAAGGGTTTATTTATTTATTACGCAGATTGCTATATTGGATATATATGAATGGATATATTAGAAAGAATGGAGAATAAAATTGAGGAGAGAAGTCGCGTCACTTGGTGGATGGGGATAGACATGGTATTGCTGAGGTATTGCTATGGTATTGCATGGTATTGCTATCCAAATTCGCGTACTATCTGTTATTATTACGTGCGCATATAGACTATAAAAGAAGAAAAGCCAAATTACATAACGATCTATTTGATTCATTAGGTTTTCGAAGAAACTGGTAGGTTTTTTTTTTTTTTTTTTTTTTTTTTTTTTTTTTTTTAACATAAAAAAGTCGAAATTTGGCTAATTATACGAAAATTTACGGCTCATGCACGCCATAAAAACTGTAAATTAATATAAATAATTTTAAGATATATGGAAAGAGATTTTAAAGGAAGCATTTGAATGGCATTAGAACAAAAAAATATTAACATTTGTATTTCAATAAAAACTTCTACAATTTGATTTTTTTTCCGAGCTTTGTAGGTCATGCGTGAACTAAAGACAAAAATATTTATTTATTTTTTATTATTTTTCCCAAATTGAGGACGTCAAAGTACATTTTTTTTTTTTTTTTTTTTTTTTTTTTTAATTAGAAGTTGTTTTTCAAAATATTCATTTTTCGGCCCACCCTAATATGTATACATAATACACAGTAAACTCCTATTTTCTTCTAAAACAAACATATACGCAATTTTTAAAAATCATATCAACCCAAACATTATTTTAGATGAAATTTTAAAATAATATTCGATAATGCCTATAAACATTATGTTGGTAAGTGGCTTTTAATCTTATTTATTCTGTGATATGAGAATAATTTCTCATAATGTCTGTGAGGCTGAGACGTCAGAACGTCACCACAGTTGTTTTAATTAAGCTGGATCCAGCAAAGTAGGAAGTGGGGACGGTTAAAATTACTCCGTCGCCAGTGACTCGGTGAAGGTTGAGGTCGAGCTAGTTTTGTGTCGGCAGGGTGCTGCATTAAAAGACTTAGATTTTGAATATTAGTTAAATTAGAAGTGATTTTTAAAAGTACGGATTGAAATGTAGTGAAAGGAGGGTGTAGGAAGAAGTATAAAATAGAGATGGTTTTAGTAGATGGTGTGGATGTTGGAGGATATTATAGTGGTTGTGAGGAATCTGAGTTTGACAGATATTGAGAAGTAGCGCAGTGGAGATTTAGCGGCGTGAAGTTAAGTAGTGTTGAGTGTTGGTGAGTGTCTACTAGTTTCGGAAAGTTCAAGCTGGGTCAGAAGGGAATCCTCTGTCCCATAGTGAAGCCGTAGTATTGGAGTACGAGTGCGACCGTCTCTACACCTTCGACTATCTGCTGTGGTGAGATATTTAAGATAATTAAATTGTTGATTTATATATTTTTGATTTAGTAATACGCTGACTGAGCTAAGATCTATTTTCCAGGCCGCCCTCCCATTAATCTGGTTCAATAAACTTTTATTATTGTTCAATTCACGTCTCTGGTTTTCTTAGTAATCTTAGTATTTAAGTTAAGATGGAGTTTGCAGGAACGCAAACGCCACAGTGGCGCCCAACTCAGTTCGACATCCCCCCCACTCGTGTTTATTTTACTGGCTCAAACAATGTACTTAAATTTTTTGAAGATCTTGAACAGTATTTTGATATATGTAAAATTGACGAGGCTGATAAATTTAATTTATTAAAATACTCCTTAAAAGGAGATGCTAAAATCTGGTATGACACCATTGCCTCTAGAGCTCTAGGCCAAAATCCTACGTATGAGGATTTGAAGCTCAAAATAAAAAATTCTTTCTCTTCTATTGTGGATAAAACCAAACTCCGTCAAGAACTTTATACGGCAAAGATGTCGTTTTATGACAAACCTACCACATTTTTATTACGTAAATTCGACATTATATAAAGCAGCTGGATTTAGTTTTATCTTTTGCCGCTGCGATGGAAATTATAACCCCGCTTTTGACTAATCCTATTCAAGATTACCTTGATCTGAAACCTGTCACCTCTTACGACAGTCTGTTTCAAACCTTAGCTAAATATCAAGAACGACACCCTGCAAGGGCGGAAAACACCTTTAATCGCCAACGGGGTAATGGAAATATGCAAAATTCTAGGCGTGAAAATTTCACCCCCCCTCAAAATTTCAATCGCTATCAACAAGAACGCCAATCGCCGCAGACAAGGCGTAATAACTTTCAGAATTCTCGGAACGATCGTCCTAATCAAAATCAGTCTCAAAACTTTTCTCGAGCTGATAGAAATAACAGAAATTTTCGTAACTCTCGTAATAACGAGAGTCGTCAGTTAAACGAGTAAGTGGCTCTTGTGAGGAGGGTCAACAGCCACTGAATAACTCAACCACCTCCATATGTTTAGGCACAATTTGTATCAGTCCGGTGGACCTTCCTAATTTGAATGCAATAATTCATGATATTTTCATACCTACTTATTGGGACACTGGTGCTGAACGCTCCTTTCTAGCATATGAAACTTATAAAAAGTATTTTGACTTTAAACCTTTAAAGCGGACAAATTTAAATATTACAACGGCTCAAGGCAAGTCCTGTGTTAATAGAGGCGAAGTCAGCCTGAATGTTAAAATTCGTAATTTAAGTGTTAATTGGCCTTTTTATGTCATCGACAATCTTCAGCATCCCTGCATTATAGGGTTAGATTTTATGAAAGCAAATAATGTTGAAATAAATTTTGCCAATAAATCTTTACATATTGATGATTCTAAGTCAAATTCTAAACCTGTCGAGCCGACAGAGTTAATTGTTAATTTAGAGGAAAGTGCCCTCACTCATATTGAAAAAATTGATTTTGTTAATTTTCTTAATCAGTTTAAACAGCTATTCTCTGAGACACCTAGCTTAACCCATGTTGTTTCCCATGAAATTGACACTGGAACTAATAAACCAGTCTTTAGTAAGCTTTATCGTTATGATCAAGCCAAACAAGATATTATAAATTGGCATATTGACAAAATGTTGCAAAATGATATTATTATGCCTGTAACTTCTCCTTATGCATCTCCTGTTGTTTTATGTCGTACGAAAAATGGTAAACCTATTACTGATCCTGAGGCATGGAGATTTGCAATAGATTATCGTAGGCTAAATTCTATTACACAATATCCTCAGTATCCCTTGCCTATAATTGATGATTTGTTAGCACATATAACAACGACAAATTTTATGTCTACTCTCGATCTGACATCGGGTTATTTTCAAATTGCAATGAAACCCGCTGATATATCAAAAACAGCGTTTATAACTAAAAACAGCACGTTTGGTTTTAAACGAATGCCTTTCGGATGATCAGGGGCTGTGGCAACATTCCAAAAAGCCATGGAAACTATTCTTGAACCTGTTTTGAATAAATTTGTACATGTTTATCTCGATGATATAATAATCACGTTCTCATCTTACAATGAGCATTTAGATCATTTAAAAACTGTTTTTACTCTACTGCAAAATGCAGGATTAACTTTAAATTCTTCTAAGTGCCATTTTGCACGACAGGAAATTAAGTATCTAGGCGTCAAAATAACGCCTGCTGGTATTTCTGTAGAAAATGAAAAAGTTCAGCCAGTTTTAAACATGCCCCCTCCTACAACTTCCAAACAAGTTTCGAGATTTCTAGGCATGTGTGCTTGGTATGGGAAATTTATACCTAATTTTGCTCACATATGCGAGCCCCTCTTTAAACTCAAAAGGAAAAGAGTTAAATTTCACTGGTCAAATGAAGCACAAGAAGCATTTCATAAGTTAAAAACTATACTTAGCGCTCCTCCTGTACTAGCTCATCCTAATTATGATATTAAATTTCAAGTAGCTACTGATGCTTCTTCGTACGGCATTGGTGCCGTTTTAAGCCAAGAAGTCCGCCCAATAGCATATGCGTCCCGTACGCTTAACGCTGCAGAAAGAAATTATCCAGTAACTGAACGTGAATGTTTAGCAGTGCTTTGGGGACTGCAAAAATTTCGTTTATATTTTACGCAACTTCCAGTAACAGTCGTTACAGATCATGCGGCATTCACTCGGTTAACAACTGGAAAGAATCTCTCCCCTCGCATGATTCGATGGACTCTTAAGTTATCTAACTTTAATATAAAAATCGAACACCGACCTGGTTCTGACAATATCGTAGCTGACGTTCTTCCACGTACTACTCAAACTCAAGAAAATACGATTGAATCTAATGGGTTAGATCAATCCTTTGCTTTAAATGAAAAGAATGATCAGTTAAATTCTACTGTTAAAGCCTCATATATTCATCATTCGCATTTAAAGGCTGAACCGGTTCAATACGAAATATTAGCAAACGTGATTGAAACTCGTGTAAAGGAAATTGAAAGTGAACAAGTAAACCAAGGTGCGTCTACAAATCTAGTCACTACCTTAAACAATAAATTCGTATCTGATCAGGAAAAAGAAGCTTTAGCGCTTATGCCAGCATCTGTGTTAAATTCGAGAGATCAATTAATCTAAGAACAAAAAAAATGATCCCGAATTTGGATTAATCTATAAGTATTTAGAAGATCCTGAGTCAGTTTCATTAATTGAATCAGCCATTGCCTTAAACTGGTCCCAATCTTTTTCTTTAATCGATGGCTTGCTTTTTTATTCAAAATTATTATCATCTTATGGCGAATTACGAGTTGTATTTCCCCAATCTCTTCGTCAAGCCATCCTATTTGAGTTTCATGACTCTCCAATTTCGGGGCACTTTGGCATTAGGAAAACTTATAAAAAGCTCAAAGATGCCTGTTACTTTCCTAAAATGAGGAAGTTTGTTAATGAATATGTTTCGAGTTGTCGCTTGTGCCAGCAATATAATTATAAAAATGTAAAGCCGGCCGGTAAATTAATTCCTATTAAAGTTGATTTTCCAAATCAAATTCTTGGACTCGACTTAATTGGTCCTTACCCCCTCTCTAAACCAAATAGATTTCGTTATGTGTTAGTTATGGTGGATTATTTTAGTAAATGGGTTGAATTTGTGCCTTTACGTAAAGCTTCGGCACAAGCAGTGGCCACTGCCTTCTTTAATAATTATATTTCTCGTTACGGCGCCCCCCTTCAAATTGTAACAGACCATGGTCCTCAATTTATAAGTAATATTTTTAAGGCACTTTGCGATAAACTCGAAATTAAACATGTCTTCACGGTTCCATATCGGCCGCAAGCTAATCAGGCCGAACGTGCTAATAGAACTTTAATTAATATGATTGCGACGTTCATTGGTCAAAATCATGAAAATTGGGATCAGTTTCTCTATCATTTTGGCTATGCGATTCGTACAGCGGTAAGTGATGCAACAGGAAAAACTCCCGCTGAATTGTTTTTGGGCAGAAAGATTCTGACCCCCTTTCAAAAACTGGTATTAGTACAGCAAAACGCATCTCAATTTATTACGCGAAATATTGAAGAAATGCTACCAGAAGTTCAGAGAAATTTGAGAAAAGCTCAAGAGCAGCAAGCTGTATATTATAACCTTAAACGTAGAATTTTAGAAGTAAAAGTGGGAGATAAAATGCTCCTAGAATCACATTTTCTTAGCTCTAAAAAAGATTCTAAAGTAGCTAAATTCGGGCCAAAATTCATTGGGCCTTTCTCTGTTTTAAAGATAGAAAATAATAATTTGACAATAGATTTTAACGGCACCCCAACAACCATAAACATTGATCAGATACGCATTTTTAAAGAGCGTACTCAATCATATGCTGAAACTCTTGATAGTGATAGCGTGCAGGGTTCAAACCCACCTGACGAACAGTCCGTCTTTACGCCTAACCTCATTTCCCAGCCTAGTGCTCCTGATTCTTGTACAGCTGATAAACTACCTACTCCTACAACACCCGAACAATCTGTTCAGGGCCCTTCCACTGATCGATCTAGTGTTAGCAGACCCGTCGCACAAAAGCGAGCTCGGAATGGGTCATCAAACCATTCTAATGTGAAATTTCCTAGGCAAACTGGTCGCAAACGCGACTATTCTTTTACTAATAGCTCTTTTATACCGCAGATTAAAAAGAAAAAAGGTTGGAATAAATATTTAAAAAGGCCACAAGCCCCCTCCTCAAAGTCCTCTGGAACACATCGCCCACAGAAGGTACTAGCAGTTCCAGATTCAGTGCACACCGACTCTTTCCGACCTAAGAGAAAGGCAAGGGTTCGAAAAAGACCTCCACCCTCTTCATCAGCTAGCGGACGGTACATGGAGAAATTCCTAGCAGCCCCTGACTCGATCGGCACAGACGAGTTCTCTTTACACCACCGATTCAATACCCGGCGTCAAGCCAGACTCCGACAACAGGCTCAGCCATATGAACCACCTGCCGAGCAAGCCTTTGTACAAGCCTTTTGGGATAGCCCTAGACACCGGTCTGAAAGCCTGCAACCCTGTGGCCTAGCTGACGAGTACATCGAGCACATTCACCAAGACCTCTAACCTTCCTGAAGTTACAGCTGCAAATTCACATCAGGTGATACCGTTCTCTATTTTTTTTTCTATTACAAGTGCATTTCTGTCAGAGCTGTACAAAATGTTCGACATACTTTGAAGCCTTTTTGGGACTTTATCTTTTAAGAACTCTTACGAAAGTTATGGACTTTCCCAAACTAAAAATACAAAATTTAATTTAGCCATGAACTTTCAAATCAAAATTAATGTTCTGCTTCAATGTCAACATTTTTGTTCTCTCTTAAATATCTATTTTATGTATGTATTAAGTTCTTTTACCTTGTAGCCATCACCTGCAGAAAGCTGGTAATATAAACTGTTTTTTTTGACCCTTTGTAAATCCCCCCCCCTTTTTTTTCTTTCGTATTTTTATAAATGATGTATTTATAAACTGCATATTTGTATTTGTAAAACTTTTGAATATTTGTATAAAAGTTTATCTGTATGTACTTTTAGAGGGGGAGCAATGTTTTTTTTAGCTATAAGCATAAAAAGCGTGTTTAACCATATAACATTAAAAAGACTAACTGCTCAGTTTTTTCGCTTATGCTTTAGCTAAGGAGGGAGAAATATTTCTGTATGTAACCTATCTATTATGTTAATAGAGACGAACATGTCTCAATTTCTTTTAGAGATGAATTCTAACTATTTTTTTTTACTATGCATACTGTAAAAGTTTTTCCCATTTCAGACACACTCTGATGGACTATTTCTCTTTAATCTGATGTTAAAAGTATTTTTATCTGAAGTGAAAGATTTCTTAATCTGATGTCAAAAAGTTCTTTTTCCTGGATGTGGACAGCCTGCACATTCCGACGTCTACTTTTTCCTGAAGACAATTAAAGTGCTAGCCACTTCATCTGCAGGATAGATTTTCAAGTTCCCCATCCTATTTAATACCATTAAATTTGATTAAAGACTTTTTTCTTCACTTAGATATGTTAAAAAGATTAAGTGGGATATGAACAATCTGTGCAACAGACTCTATTCTACAGCAAGAAATTATCGCATTTGTACATGCGAGTCTCTTTATAATTCTACAATATATCATTAAAGTCATACAATTACCTTCCTGGCCTAACAGGGAGACGTGTGTACATCCTACTGTAAGCCTGGTTTTAGCTCAGTCAGAGTCCCGGAAATCTCGGGGTAAAAGTACGCCTTTTATTTAAAATTTTAAATTAATTTTTTTTGCGTCCCCGAGTTTTCGCTCAGGGATTTAACAAATTTTTAAGTTTTCTCACCCGGTTAAAATTTAACTGACGCCTGCACTCACACTTCAGAGATTTGAGATAGTTAGATATGGAATGAAGCTATTTAAAATTACTCGTTCAAACCCGTTGGGGATTTTCCCGACTAAATTTTTTTTCTTGGAGGGGGACTGTGACGTTGAGACGTCAGAACGTCACCACAGTTGTTTTAATTAAGCTGGATCCAGCAAAGTAGGAAGTGGGGACGGTTAAAATTACTCCGTCGCCAGTGACTCGGTGAAGGTTGAGGTCGAGCTAGTTTTGTGTCGGCAGGGTGCTGCATTAAAAGACTTAGATTTTGAATATTAGTTAAATTAGAAGTGATTTTTAAAAGTACGGATTGAAATGTAGTGAAAGGAGGGTGTAGGAAGAAGTATAAAATAGAGATGGTTTTAGCAGATGGTGTGGATGTTGGAGGATATTATAGTGGTTGTGAGGAATCTGAGTTTGACAGATATTGAGAAGTAGCGCAGTGGAGATTTAGCGGCGTGAAGCTAAGTAGTATTGAGTGTTGGTGAGTGTCTACTAGTTTCGGAAAGTTCAAGCTGGGTCAGAAGGGAATCCTCTGTCCCATAGTGAAGCCGTAGTATTGGAGTACGAGTGCGACCGTCTCTACACCTTCGACTATCTGCTGTGGTGAGATATTTAAGATAATTAAATTGTTGATTTATATATTTTTGATTTAGTAATACGCTGACTGAGCTAAGATCTATTTTCCAGGCCGCCCTCCCATTAATCTGGTTCAATAAACTTTTATTGTTGTTCAATTCACTGAAATTTTATTTTTCCGACTGAGTGAAAATAATGCCTGGACTGGGAATCGAACCCCGGATCTTTGACTTACAAGGTCAATGCTCTACCACTGAGCTATCCAGGCCGACATCCCGGTCTGCATTACTCACTCAGACAACCTTTTAGGCAGAAACATCTCTGGTCTATCATTTAGATAGCTCAACAGAAAATAAGCCGCAGGTAAAGGAAAACACTATTAAACAATGGGAGAGAAATACAATTTTACTGCGGCTTATTTTCTGTTGAGCTATCTAAATGATAGACCAGAGATGTTTCTGCCTAAAAGGTTGTCTGAGTGAGTAATGCAGACCGGGATGTCGGCCTGGATAGCTCAGTGGTAGAACATTGACCTTGTAAGTCAAAGATCCGGGGTTCGATTTCCAGTCCAGGCATTATTTTCACTCAGTCGGAAAAATAAAATTTCAATAAATATGATTTTCTTTCACAGTTAATTGTGTGATTTTAATAAAAAATTGTATTTCTCTCCCATTGTTTAATGGTGTTTTCCTTTACCTGAGGCTTATTTTCTGTTGAGCTATCTAAATGATAGACCAGAGATGTTTCTGCCTAAAAGGTTGTCTGAGTGAGTAATGCAGACCGGGATGTCGGCCTGGATAGCTCAGTGGTAGAGCATTGACCTTGTAAGTCAAAGATCCGGGGTTCGATTCCCAGTCCAGGCATTATTTTCACTCAGTCGGAAAAATAAAATTTCAATAAATATGATTTTCTTCCACAGTTAATTGTGTGATTTTAATAAAAAATTGTATTTCTCTCCCATTGTTTAATGGTGTTTTCCTTTACCTGCGGCTTATTTTCTGTTGAGCTATCTAAATGATAGACCAGAGATGTTTCTGCCTAAAAGGTTGTCTGAGTGAGTAATGCAGACCGGGATGTCGGCCTGGATAGCTCAGTGGTAGAGCATTGACCTTGTAAGTCAAAGATCCGGGGTTCGATTCCCAGTCCAGGCATTATTTTCACTCAGTCGGAAAAATAAAATTTCAATAAATATGATTTTCTTCCACAGTTAATTGTGTGATTTTAATAAAAAATTGTATTTCTCTCCCATTGTTTAATGGTGTTTTCCTTTACCTGCGGCTTATTTTCTGTTGAGCTATCTAAATGATAGACCAGAGATGTTTCTGTCTAAAAGGTTGTCTGATTGAGTAATGCAGACCGGGATGTCGGTCTGGATAGCTCAGTGGTAGAGCATTGACCTTGTAAGTCAAAGATCCGGGGTTCGATTCCCTGTCCAGGCATTATTTTCACTCAGTCGGAAAAATAAAATTTCAATAAATATGATTTTCTTCCACAGTTAATTGTGTGATTTTAATAAAAAATTGTATTTCTCTCCCATTGTTTAATGGTGTTTTCCTTTACCTGCGGCTTATTTTCTGTTGAGCTATCTAAATGATAGACCAGAGATGTTTCTGCCTAAAAGGTTGTCTGAGTGAGTAATGCAGACCGGGATGTCGGCCTGGATAGCTCAGTGGTAGAGCATTGACCTTGTAAGTCAAAGATCCGGGGTTCGATTCCCAGTCCAGGCATTATTTTCACTCAGTCGGAAAAATAAAATTTCAATAAATATGATTTTCTTCCACAGTTAATTGTGTGATTTTAATAAAAAATTGTATTTCTCTCCCATTGTTTAATGGTGTTTTCCTTTACCTGCGGCTTATTTTCTGTTGAGCTATCTAAATGATAGACCAGAGATGTTTCTGTCTAAAAGGTTGTCTGATTGAGTAATGCAGACCGGGATGTCGGTCTGGATAGCTCAGTGGTAGAGCATTGACCTTGTAAGTCAAAGATCCGGGGTTCGATTCCCTGTCCAGGCATTATTTTCACTCAGTCGGAAAAATAAAATTTCAATAAATATGATTTTCTTCCACAGTCAATTGTGTGATTTTAATAAAAAATTGTATTTCTCTCCCATTGTTTAATGGTGTTTTCCTTTACCTGCGGCTTATTTTCTGTTGAGCTATCTAAATGATAGACCAGAGATGTTTCTGCCTAAACGGTTGTCTGAGTGAGTAATGCACACCGGGATGTCGGCCTGGATAGCTCAGTGGTAGAGCATTGACCTTGTAAGTCAAAGATCCGGGGTTCGATTCCCAGTCCAGGCATTATTTTCACTCAGTCGGAAAAATAAAATTTCAATAAATATGATTTTCTTCCACAGTTAATTGTGTGATTTTAATAAAAAATTGTATTTCTCTCCCATTGTTTAATGGTGTTTTCCTTTACCTGCGGCTTATTTTCTGTTGAGCTATCTAAATGATAGACCAGAGATGTTTCTGTCTAAAAGGTTGTCTGATTGAGTAATGCAGACCGGGATGTCGGTCTGGATAGCTCAGTGGTAGAGCATTGACCTTGTAAGTCAAAGATCCGGGGTTCGATTCCCAGTCCAGGCATTATTTTCACTCAGTCGGAAAAATAAAATTTCAATAAATATGATTTTCTTCCACAGTTAATTGTGTGATTTTAATAAAAAATTGTTCAATTCACGTCTCTGGTTTTCTTAGTAATCTAAGTATTTAAGTTAAGATGGAGTTTGCAGGAACGCAAACGCCACATGTCTTTTACACGAAATTTCGTTGTTCTATTCTTTACCATTCTGGAGATGTGATATTCAAAAGTTTCATCATATATGAATTCATGCACACATACATGCACACAGCACACTGCTCAATTGCCGAAGGTCACAATTTTGGACTCTGAAGACCTTGAAACATGTAAATCAGGAAAAAATTCGATATCGAAATTTTTGACCGAAAACAATACATGTATTTTTGGTAATGCATGTATTGTATTGGGTGGAAACAAAAATAGATCTATTACCTCGAATTTATTTATTTATTATTATTATTATTATTATTATTATTATTTTTGGATTTGTGTCGATAGGTGTTTGGTGTAATCACAAAAACTGTTAAGAACGATGCATATAATCTAAAACATAAAGTTACTATTTCTGATTCTATCTGATTTTATTCATATTTACATTCTTCATATATTTTCTTTGTCTAGTGACCGAGAGGTTTTCTTTTTAAAAAGGCAGCCGCGGAGACTTCATATTCGACCTTAAAAAATGTTCTTCATCCGGAGTATTCATGATTTATCATGATTTTCTTCAAAACTTGCCCATAAATTAGCTAATACTCGCCTTTTCGACGGTCCTCACTTGAGGGCATTCCACCCACTTTAAATTAGGGAATCGTATTTTTAAAAAACATTAAACACCAAACATACAAGATTTAGTTTTAATAAATAATGCGGAAACATTAACATAAAATACTTAAAATATGATTTAATTTTTTTAACTGTTGCTAAAATATAAAGCTGCTATTCTGAATTTTAAGATTGGTGTAACACTTATATGTAAAACCTCTATGGCATGAAATAGTGTTGAGTATTTTCTTGTTATAAAAAAATGAATTATCACTCGAATCTATAGAAATACATGAATAGAAATTCAATTTCAATTTCATTCTACTGATCAAATTATGATTTGTTTGTGTAACTTTCCATCCTGTAAGGCTAATAGAAAAAGCTCTGTATGGCTATAATAGTTGGTTTTAATTTAAATATTTTAGAAGCAAAAATCAAAAATTGAAATATAGTGGTATCTTTACACATAAATGAGAGTAAGGCTTTTTAAAACTCATTTTTGCATTATGCACTCAGTGTTACTTTTCAATCTTCAAATACTTGCCCACACATGAAAAATTACCTCTTCAGAAATTCGAAAAAAAAAAGAATATACTTAAGATCTCTATTTTCTACTTCAAATTATTTCAATATGGAGATTTTTTTTTTTTTTTTTAAATAACGAGTGCCATTTTTATTTTATCTTTCATTTCAGAGTTTTTTTTTTTTTTTTTTTTTTTAGAATAAATATTTTGTTACGGTACAATTATAATACAAAAATTATTTTGTGCTTGGATTGTTATTTGTCCGCTTCAAATAAATTAAAATAATGTTTCAACTCAAAAACATATAATGAGAATACTTTTTTTTCTTGTGATGGAAACATAATATTACCTCATAAAAAAGAATAGTATTGTAAAAGTCACCCCGCCAGGCAAAAACTCTTACCTTTCTTAAACAGCCAAAAAATGGATTGATATCAAATTTCGCTGCCGCTATTGAATCCCAGGTACTCAATGCCTAGCTTAATGAAGATCTGCCACTAACACTGCATGTATCTTTCTAATAAATCCTAATCTCTTTCAACATTCTTTGTTATCTGTGCTAGTTTTTTGGCTGCATTATAAAGTTATAATTTAAAGTATTTTTACGGCGGGGTGCGTAATAATATTTTAATCTTTACTAAATAAATTTTTTATTAATTAAAATTTCTACATAGGGGACGCACATCGCCGTAAAAATACTTTAACTTATAACTTTATAATGCAGCCAAAAAACTAACACAAATAACAAAGAATGTTGAAAGAGATTAGGATTTATTAGAAAGATACATGCAGTGTTATTGGCAGGTCTTCATTAAGCTAAGCACTGAGTACCCGGGATTCGATAGCGGCGGCGAAATTTGATATCAATCCTTTTTTCGGCTACTTAAGAAAGGTAAGAGATTTTGCTGTGCGGGATAACTTTTACAATAGTATTGTTTTTTATGAGATATCACTTCTTTTTGCAGGTTATGTATGTGCTTTTAGAAATATAATACATATGCATAAGAAAGGTAAGAGTTTTTGTTGGACGGGGTGATTTTTACAATAGTAGTGTTTTTATGAGATATCTCTCCTTTTTACAGGTTATTTATGTGCTTTTATAAATATAATACGTATGCATAAGGAATATATTTGTGTAATAGATAAATAAAAATCGTGCATGTCATGCATAGATGTAAATATAGTGTTACGGATTTCGAAATATTACTAGTTATTTTTATGTGATTTCTTTCTAAGAAGTTTAGTCACATTATAAAATGTCAATTTTTCGCATTTCTAGCTTGTTTCCGCGTTAAAAAAAGATCCTTCTCCGATAAAAACACGCTTTATCAAGGCACGTAATGACTTGGCGATGAATTTGGCGACTTTATCGCACCTTGAGAACTATTTTGATGACCTTGGTGAAAAAACCTTTATTATAGACCCATTGTCCAAGCTATAACTCGATTGTTACGGAAGTTACTGTAAAATTCAGGATTAATGGCAGGCTATAAAAGGAGCCCCGTTCCGACCACTGAGGTGAGATTCTCGCTAAGATTTTACGGAATAGAAAGTTCTGCTTGATTAAGTCTCTACCATTGAATTGCAGCCTATTTTGGTATGTTATGACTATGGTATCGTTTGTGCCGTGATTTTTATGTTGTCAGCTGTTATTTAAGCTGCGTTTTCTGGTGAAACTCAAGTTGATACTGGGTTTAACAGATCTGTAATCTTCCGACATGTTCTGTAAATAATTTTTTAAACCTCTGCAAGGTTCGTATATCATTCAAAGAAAATTCACGAGCCACGAGTACGCAACAATATGTTTGTCTAATGCGTATATATTATGTGAGTGTGTAATTCTTAGGGAACCCATGTTTATGAATATGTATGTATATGATGCGTGCGTTTCATATTGACATTCGAATGAATTTGCTTTGTATTTATTCCTTTAAACTCTACTGAAAGACACTTATGTCATTAGCATTGCTTGTAATTTCATACTTAAAAATCTGAATTGATTTTACTCGACTTTCTGAACATTTACTAATTAATGATGTTTAAAAAGGTTGAATCGGAAGAATAATTTAGTAAGTAACCGAATGTGAGAATTTTTCATTAAAAAACTGTCATGCCATTTGGCACATTTGACGATTGGTGCTCACAACGAGACCCAACGGTAATTCAACGAAACCCAACGGTAATTCCGAGACCCAACGGAAATACTTTATTCCAACAGTCTAAGGAATAAAGTATTTCAGATTTTTTTCGCTAGTGTAATTCGCAAACAATTGTAAAATTTTGCCTTTAGTACAGCCAAGATCGTAGCCATATAAAAATTTCAGAGTGGGTTCAATATAAAGTATTAAAAATGTATTGTCACCGTGTTCTGAGCTACACTGAAAGTTTCAAATGTCTAACTAGTCGGGAAGTTAGTTAAAAATCGATTGCAAGCTTTCTGATGGTAACGCAGCCAATGGCAACCGGCACCCGAAACAGTTGGCTAAAAGTATTTAAAAAAATGCATTTTCACCGTGTCCTGAACTATTCTGAAAGTTTCAAATGTCTAGCTAGTCGGGAAGTTAGTTAAAATTTGATTGCAAGATTTGTACAGGTAACGATGCCGAAGGCAGCAGGAATCCGAAACAGTTGGCTAAAAGGTTTTTCTTTTTTTTTTTTTTTTTTTTTTTTTTAATGCATTTTTACCATATTCTGAACTATTCTGAAAGTTTCATATGTCTAGCTAGTCGGGTAGTTAGTAAAATAAATTTTCTGTTTAACCATATAAACGCTGCCGAAAGCTGTAGGGACCTGAAAAAGTTGACTAAAAGCATTAAAAAATGTATTGTCACCGTGTTCTGAGCTATCCTGAAAGTTTCAAATGTCTAGCTAGTCGGTAAGTTAGTTAAAAATCGATTGCAAGATTTGTACTGCTAACGCTACCGAAGTCAGCAGTAACCCGAAACAGTTCGGTAAAAGTATTTAAAAAATGCGTTTTCACCGTGTTCTGAACTATTGTGAATGTTCCAAATGTCTAGTTAGTCGGGAAGTTAGTTAAATAAATTTTCTGTCGAATCATATAAACGCTGCCGAAAGCATTAGGGACCTGAAACAGTTGACTAAAAGTGTTTAAAAATGTATTGTCACCGTGTTCTGAGCTATCCTGAAAGTTTCAAATGTCTAGCTAGTTTTGAAATTAGTTAAAAATCGATTGCAAGATTTGTACTGGAAAAACAAACAAACAAACAAGAATCGAAGTTATTAAAAACATGGCAAATAATAATAATAATAATAAAATAAAATAAAATAAGTTCTACATCATTAAAATCATTAGTTTTAGATCACCTCCAGCATACATATCATATGCAGCGTTTAGACGCTATCGTATTCACTGATACTCATACATGCATATCTCTTTATTATAAAAAAATGAAAAATGAATTCAGAAGACCTCAAAACTCATAGAAACACGAAACTGTCAAACTTGAATTTTTCCATGATAATATTTCTCTCATATAATATATGATCGGAATTTAATTATATGTTTTCTTCCATCATCCGTAATTTTATAAAGTTAACGATTCGCTCTTTTATTTAATCCGCCACATTACTTTTGTTAAATGTCTGTTTAGCGCGTCCTCTAAGCATTTATTTATTACGAAGTCCAAATTTATCAATTATTTTTTTTTTCTATTAATAAACATGTTTCTTGTAAAAATTTTAAGAAAAAATTGTCTTTTAATTTATTTCAATCAATTTTTGTAAAAAAAACAGTAAAGAAAGGAAGAAATAAATAAAAATAAAAACAGAATATATTAGTATTTAATGGCTTATTAAATGACAAAAATAAATTCATTGAAAACGAGCGCCATCTCTTGACGAAATTTTTGGGTTAAATATCACATAATTCAAAACAACTACCCTGTATATTGACAAAAAAAAAAAAATGTTTGTTTGCTAAAGGCACTGGTACAAGTCAGAAGGAATGCCCATGCAAATTTTCAGCTCATTAGCTGCAGAACTCTAGGCTCACACGCTGTCAATCTTAACAATAACAAGAAGAAGAAGGAGAAGAAGAAGAATATAACCGCCAAATTTCGGGTTTTCAAAGTTTTTATAACTGAGGCCCCTTAATTCGGAACGACATGCAAAATTGTATGTTTATTCTTAAAGGTATGTTCAAAATCTGTGCTAAAAATCATAGGTCTTGGGGATCAGGGAGCTGAGATACAGGTAGTCGAAAAGTCCGAGATGCTATGTCGACATAATGTACACTTGTAGCGTTTCACCATTGACTTTCCTACTTTGTAAATTTCATTTGTTTTTCTTAATATTTGTTTTAGCTTGGCGGGGAGGAACGCTACCGCATTCCTTGATTCTGTCTTTTAAGTTTTGTAAGAAAAATTCAACCGATAATTCTTACGACTGTGTTCACATTATAAAAAGATAATTATTAAACACACTTTACAAAGAGAATGGTCATTTTTACAAATATTTTTCCCTTTTATTTATTTATTATTTTAATAACAATTAACAAGTAATTTCTTTTACGTGTTAAAATACCAGTAATAACTTTATCTTTAACGTAAATATTATTACATAAGGCTTTTTTTTTTCATAAAAGTGCTCGTTCTTTTATCAAAACGTATTTCTTTATTCAATTGTTGGGGATAATGGACTCAAGGAATTTTAAAAGTTGTATTATTTTTAATTCTCTTTTATTCATATTTATATTTTTATTTGTTTTTCATAATAATAAACCCAGGATAATATACATATAAATATGTTTTCATTGAGTACTGTGTTACAATGTAATGAAAAGTGTAAAATGTAATACTAAAAACTGAATAACAATAAATATATATATGTATATATTCAAAACTTCCTGTAAAGTACACTGCTCAAAACAGTTAAAGGATGTTGTAAGTCTTATATAAAATAACAGCATAAGTGTTTTTTTTTTTTTTTTTCTTTTGTAGAAAGTGGGAGAAGAGGGTCACAACCACAAAATTTTCTCGTTTTCAAACTTCGGAGTATGCAAATATTGAGTTTGACCTCAAAAATGACGTTTTAGCGGCAGCGAATGAAATTTGGCTTTACACTAAGTTAAAGAAAAAGCGGAAAAGAATGGTCAATATTTAGTAAGTGCGTTGTTTCGATGATTGCCATGCCTTTACGAAGTTATTTTATATACAACTTACAAAATCCTTTAATTGTTTTGAGCAGTGCATATAGGTAAATATTTCAAATAGATACAATAATAGTTGTAAGTAGTTTTTCTTTCATATATAAAAATTGTAGAAATGAGTTGCATATATAATTCTTAAACTGTACAGTCTATTGTATTTGTATTTTATTGCATTTTGTCTAAAATTAAGAATGTAAAATCTGATGAGAATTTAACCCTTTCAGGGGCAAGGAAATTACAATCAATTAATTTTGAAAGCCATGAGAATTTTGAAAGGAAAATAAAGAAAAGCACAAACAAGAAACAAACAAAGAAAACTTACATGCGTCGATGGAACAACCAAATATATGAAACTGCCTGTGGTGATTTACATAGAAAAATAGGAAATTAAACAAATTAAATGATTCATATGGAATACATTTACAATTTGCTCATTTATTGATTAGATTTTCATTACTATAGCCCAATAATTAAACACATTATATTAGGCAATATGTAACTGTGAGGTGGATTCTGGTTAACTTGAGCTATAGGATAAGGGTCCGCAAAAAAAAAAACTCCAGGAACAATAAGCAGTCGCAATAACTCCAGGAACAATAAACTGTAGGCCGTGAAGAATAAGAATCAATAATTTCGCATCAAACAACTTTATTTATACAGCATGGAAATTAAGAAAGTTAAAAAAAAAAAAGTATTTTAAACTGTCTATTATAAGGTTTAACAGACATACAGAGGGTTAGATGAGAGAGTGAGGGCTTCGCGAATTACGTTCTTTTTACACCAGTAGTTAACGAGAGAGTCCCCAGTTGACTGACACGCAATCCTGACCAGACTCTTGGATTACGCCAAGATTTTTGAAAAAGTGCCAAATTTTATAGCCAAAGATATTCCATTGCTTCTAGATCAAATTAATATAAATATTTTGAATTTAGGAAGACCGTTAAAGAACTAACGCCAATCATCTACGCCAAATTTTATCGCCAGAAAACCGTTGAATAATAGAGTCATAAAGTCTGTGAAATATTGCACATCCTGCCATAAAAAAAACATAATTACCCTTTAATGATATCATAATGTAAATTATAGCCTAATTTATTTATAACAAAGTGGACTTGCGCAATTTTAGAAGAATAAAAATGTAATTATGTATACAACGGTTTATAAATGTAAATAATATTTTTATTTTATTTTATTTATTAAATGATTTAGGAAAGATTATTATTCTGAGAGATGTCATTTAAAAAGAATATGTTTTTGTCCTCAGATTTATTAATAGCATAAGGGATAAAGTATTATTAGAATTAAGATATCTATTATAGACAAAAGCGAATAAATATAAAAGTAATTTAGAATTTCGTTATCTATTTTTATTAGCTATTTAATTTATTGAAAATATAGTAATTAATTATTGCCTTTATTTGCAGCTATAATTAAAACTCATATATGTGAAGTAACGACTTCACATATTTCTCACCAGCGACGAGAGAAAAAAAAATGAATCGTCAAAATGGACAAAAATTATAAAAAACATAAAACGCTCTCTCTCACCTTCACAACAGCATAATACAAAAGCATTGTGGTAAATCTAAAATAATCTTTTGATAAACAAACAAAAAAAATTGTGGCATATAACACTAAATCTGAAAAAAATTCACGTGTATGGAACAACATACAAGACATAACTAACCATTGTTATGATAAAGTTGAAATATCTGAAACAAATTACATAATCAATAAAGTATCCAACTATGACATATAAAATGTGTAAAACATTAAAAATAATCATTCATTACAGTGTATGTATGTTTGATAATAAGGAAAAGGAAATCAGTAACAAAAATATGAAAATCGATTAAATTTGTATTTTGTTAATTTTCAAAAAAAAAAAAAGAAATATTACTGCATTAATATGAAAAGATTTAAAATATTTTTGATTAAAAAGACTATAATCGTACACGTGAAAAATTAAATTCCAACAAAGTGAGCTAGAGAGTGTAAAACAGAACAATAGCTATGACAGATATGATGATTTTGTGATGCCTAACTGAACATAGCGTACTGAACAATATGCGAAAAGCAGAAGAGGCTTCCTGTTGCGCAAAAATGACAACCAGCATTCTGCAAAGTGACATAATGAAATGTCCCTTGTACGTGTAAAAATGTGTAAAAAAAAAAAAAAAAAAAAAAAATAGCCCTATGTCAGAATAAAAGCGCACATGTAAGAGTTCAAGAAAAAAATATTTTAATTTATTTTTTTTTTTATTAAATTCTATATATATTTATGCGTTCTAATTTATTTTCTTCTGCATAAACTAATGAACCAACTTTATTTCAATAGATTGTGTTGTTAAAAAAAAAAAAAAAAAAAATTACCCTTATGAAATAATTTCCTTTTCCTGAACATAATTTTATTAAGTAATTAGTATCTGAAAAATTGTTATATATAATTTAACAAAATGGGCAGGAATACAAATCAAGCAAAAAAATTGTCAAAAACAGTAAAAACTCTAAATATATATTGTTTTATAATTAAATTGAATTATCATATTATTAAGCCCAATTAATATTCAATATCTTTTTACTTTCCGAACACTATAGTGAGGAAAGTATTGTAATCATGTCAAAAATCCGAATTCGAGATTTTGATGTTTCTATACGTTTCGAGGTCCAACGAGTCCGTTTTCACTATTTTTACGATGATGTATGTATGTGTGTGTGTATGTATGTGTGTATGTATGTGTGTATGTATGTGTGTATGTATGTGTGTATGTCTGTGAGTGAACACGCTAGCGTCTAAACGCTTTGTTCGAATAAGCTGAAAGTTGGTACGTATATTGTAAGTCACCATAGTACGAACCCTATAGATTTTGGTGAATCTAGCACTTATAGTTTTTTTACAGGGACACAAAGAAAAATTCTTTATCATTATGCCCAAGGGACCAAAATCTTAAAAGTGCGATAGCATCTAAACGCCTTATTCAATTGAGCAAAAACTTTATACACATATTATAGGTCACAGATACTCAATCTGTATAGATTTTGGAGAATCTAGCACTTATAGTTTTTTTACAGGGACACAAAGAAAAATTCTTTGCCAAATTTTTAAAAGTGTGATAGCGTCTAAACGCCTTATTAATCTCAGCAAAGAATTTGTACACATGTTATAGGTCATATTTGAACCAACTGTATAGATTTTGGTGAATCTAGCACTTACAGTTTTTTTGCAGGGGCACAAAGAAAAATTCTTTATCTTTATGGCCTATGAGACCAGCGATAGCATCTAAACGCCTTATTCAATTGAGCTTAAAATTTGTATGAATATTATAAATCACTGTTGCACTAACTATAAGCATTTTGGTGAATCTAGCATTTATAGATTTTTACAGGGACACAACGAAAGATACTTTATCATTATGATCTAAGGGCTCAAAGTTCAGTAGCGTTAAATAAAACCTCGTGTGATATATGGAGAAAAATACTCAAACACTTTGTTATGTTTTTCTCTTTTTTGTTTGTTTAGCAACTCCTCTTTCTTTATTTTATCTACAAAACTGTTAGTTACTCAATGTTCGGAAAGTCGAGTGGAGTCACTCCAGATTTTTTTTTAAGAATGATACTGTATGTTACACAGATAATTCCATAATACTGCTCAGCAAGAAATAGTCTTTAACAAAAAAAAAAAAAAAAAAAAAAAAAGTGAACCAGCCACATACTTCTGCACAGACTACTTCTTACAACGCACAGATGATTTCAAGGTGCCATTTAAAATACATCTGTGGTGCAAACCTTACAAAAGGGAATTATTTTAATTAAGAAATTTTAAATAATTAAATATTTAATTTAAACTGAACGAAAACTCTCTGCAAGAGTTTTTACTCTTTACACACACAAAAAAAAAAAAAAAAAAAAAAAAAAAAAACTTTTTTTTTTTATAAAAAAAAAAAAAATTTAAACGTACAGACTATGTACGGAAATTTCACCATCTATGTAATTCTTAAAAAAAAAAAAAAAAAAAAAATGGCTCTAAAAACATAACAGAATTTGCTGCAAGTTGACAAAAATACCTTTATTTACTTTTTGTTTATGTGTGTATTATTATTGTGACTAGTCTTATAAAAAAAATCCGTGTAAAAATTTAATAAAAGAAAATGTAATTATCTCCAAATGTGAACCAATTAAATAGCAACTAAATAGGTCAGATAAAATTTTGTGAGTGTGTGTGTGTCAAACATTGGGTTGTGAGGCCAAGTTTGAGAATAATGAAGAAAAGCATGGAAAACATGCATGTGAAAGACCATGGAATACTATCGGATAAATTTGCATTATGACTGACAAACTGAGAAACCAGCCAATAATACAATAAATTTCTGACCCAAAAGAAAACATATACAGGAACACATGTAGAAACATAGGGGGAAAAAAATATTCCTTTTGGTGTGTGTATGTGTGAGAATTATTAATTATAAAGTGTTTGCAAACGTTAAAATAAACTGATCATGTTATTCAAATGAGATAAAAAAAAATAGTGTGAATTTGTTAAAAATGCATCTTGTGAAAGAGGTGATGTGTTCACGCATAGTATCAAACGAAACTTTGACAACCAATGAAAATATAATTAGGAAAAATATACAATCCAAATATTTCCAAAAGTCACATACATCCTCATGTTATTTATTTAAAATTTAGTAAGTAATTTTATATCAATATCTTTTTATTTATTATTATTTTCATTATTTTCATTATTTATTTTTGTCACCCGAAATATTTATAGAACATGTGTTAATGAATTATAAGTGTCTATGAAAGCCAATAAAACATAACCTTCAAAAATTGTTGTGAAAGTGTGAAATCCCCTACACAATTACAGGTGTTGAAACCAATATAATGGTCAAAATCCGTAGATTATAGAAGTCATTAATATATTGACAACCAGAGCAACACAATTGTGCTTAGAGGGTAAATGTGTATATGTGAAATTAAAAATATAATTAAACGGGTGATATGTTATAATATTTAAACAATATTGTAAAAAAATGAATATCAACTGAAATAATTTGAACTATTAAAAATTTAGTATATGTCTGTAAGTGTTCCAACAAATATTACAATTTAAAAATTAAAAAAAAATGCCACACAAATAAATTTCCTTTGCCGCAGATGAAAGAGCTAAAATTGCGAATTTAACGTGCACTGAACATTATAAACAAAAATAAAAGTAAAAAAAAAGTCATGACTTAAATAACAGTATTATCTACTGAACTGAACAGAGCTGAAATAAGATGAGCTGAACTGAGGCCTCAAAAATTGAAAATGCGCATAAAGTAGATATAAAGAATAGCTTTAAAGGCTATAAAATTGCTCAGTAAAATAATAAAAAGACTCGAGTACAAGAAGTGTAATCTCACTTCAAAAAGGTGAATAAAAAGAATTTCACCAAATCAGCTGATAAAAAGAACAGTAAAATATATCTGTTCACACATGTGCAAAAGATGTTTTTTATCCCTTTTTTTTATCTCTTCTCTTTTAAAAAAAGGACTGCAATTATTCAGCAGTGGGTCCAATTCGATGTTAAAGCAAGCTTACCATATATATATATATTGTCATAATTATTAGCTAGCATTAGTAGAAAAACATTTCTACATATATATATATTATAGACATATTGACATAAACATCATTAAACAAACATGAAATAGCGAATAAATGCGATAAAATATGGCATATGTACAGTAAAAATAAAAAAAATAAAAACTTCTCCTCTGCAATCAACGTATTTGTACTGAATGAAAAAAAAATATACATATCACTATTATTATTATTCGAACATAAACAAAAATTCAGACGGAACTGTGAGATGTTTATTTCTGTCTCCACAAAAAATAATCAAGCAGACTTCCCTTTCCTTTTCTTTTTTTTTTTATCATATCACGATTACTCTTAAACTCTTTTTTTTTGTACGAAAATGAACGAAATAAAACTATTATGCATATAAAATAAATTTCGTATGAAAAATAATTAAGAGTTAAAATCCCAGAATATAATGATAGGTTTCATCTTAAAAATTGAATGAATGTGAAAAGCAATGTGTGAAATGTCAAATTAAATTAGATGTCAAATTCCACGACCAGCATAATAATACCTGGGTTTACGCGATATCATCTAACCGATAAAAATATAGAATGTGTTATAAAATTTCTTAAGGTTTGTGAAATTAGAAAAAAGGAATAATTAAAACATTTGTATTAAAATGTAACAAGTTAAAATAGAAAAAGAAAATACTGTGTTATGTTATTATAAAAATTAAAACTTGAAAAAATAATATTTGACACCCCAAAAAAAAAGGTATTAAAATAAAAATTATGTGTTTTTAAGACATATATAACTAATTCCCTTTCTGTATAAGTGATTATATATGATTATTTAAGCGTGCCTAGTAAGTATAATAATAAAAAAAAAAAACATTGAACCTTATGTTCAAGACTAACAAATTTGCTAGATTTACAAAAAGGCAATGTATTTAATATCCGAAAAAAAATGAGAACAAGAAAAAATTTTATATTATGTGTGGCTATTTTAAACTAGCGTATAAGTAAATAATTGTATCTACAAGCTAGATTTATTTAAATTCACCACAAATGTGTAAAAAAAAAGTATATGTGTACAAATCAGAAAAGAAATATGTAAATTTGAAAAATTGTGTGTTAAAGTTAGGACACTTTCATGAAACAAGATAACGGCCAGTATAGATTCATAAAATATATTATGCACTGGATTTAGTACGTAATTTCATGAATACAAATAGAGTTAAAAAAAAATTAATGTTGTTGGAGATATAACTAATTGATTAATATTTATCCTCAATATTTTATTCTATTTATTTATTCTGTCAATGTGTGCGTGAGTATGTACCTATGCGTTGTGAGAAAGATCTTTTTATAGAAACAATATTAGTAAACCATGAGAAAAATACCCTAAATACAAGCAATTCTAATCGATTCTGTAAAATATGTCAACTTTTATGTAAAATTTAAATAGTAAAAAATGTAAGTTAATTATAGCAATACTCAAATTAAATGAAGTTTAATGTAAAATCACGCAAACTAAGACAATCAATGCAGGTCGTCTCACCAAGAAAAATTTGGCCAGTAATTCAAGATAAGGAAAACAGCATTGAATGTCAACAACACAAGTGCAATTAGGAGCTCTACTAATGCACATTGTGGCACAAAATTACATAAACTTGAATCATAACATATTAATTGTGCCTTCTTTTATTCAAGGACTTAAATGAGATGAATAAACCCTACATTATTTTATTTCTTTAATTATTTTTAAATGAAAGGATAAATAATGCTATTTATAGAAACAGTGTATTGTGTTGATACTTAGCTTTTGAGACACAGTGATGCATAATTAAAAAGCAATAACAAAAGTATATAAGTTTATGAACAAATGTATGGGAATACCTGAAATTATCACACTAATTATTTTATTTATTTATTAATTTGTTATGCAATGGCAGTTCCAAGCAGGTTAAAATAAGTGAACAACAACAAAAAAAAAAAATATATGTGTGTGAAAAGATGAGAAATAAGTGTCTAGATATCGACTGATATCAAAAACGAATTTTCGCCGACACATCTCTAAAAAGGTATATATATAAAAAAAGTATGTGTATTTCCAACCAACCTAGAAAACGCCAACATGCGAAATAACTCAAAATTTAATTCTTAAATTAAAAATTAATCAAATTCAATTAACAAACAGAGTGATAATTATTTTGCAATAAAAATATATATAAAACATACAATTAATATATCAATAACGAATTTTATTAAGCATTTGATTAAAAGACAAGAAATTTACTTCCTGGAAAATTTAACACCTTAAACACAATAAATATTGCGATGTTAATGAATTAAAAAAATAAAGCTTTGCTAAAATTCTGCAAACTTCACATAATTCCATATATTCATTTCATTCCATTTTTTATTTATCTATTTATTATTTTTTTTTCTTTAACACATGTATATTCACTGTGATAAATAAACAAATTCAATATTAAATTTAAGCTGTGAAAATAATATGTGCTTCATGTCATAAATCTCGAAATAAATTTGCACTAAATGTAAATATTTTAGTCTTCTTCTAGAATATTAATGATCTATTTCGTAATTATTACCAACAAAATTATCAATGAAAAATTATTTTTACACATCACTTATAAAATTAATTTATTTCAAACCCCTTTATTAAAAATTACCAGTAAAACAACATTTCAATTTAGTAAAAATATATGAAAATTTTTTCTTTTTTTCATTCTGAATGAAAAAATCAAGAAAATTTTTAATTACTGTTTGCATAAATATCAAAATAATTTGCCCTATATAAGATTACTTAAGAAAAAGAAAGTATATAAATATTTTTATTTTATTTTTTTTTACTATAATAGTTATCAAAATCCAAATATGAAGTCTTTAATATGGAAAAATTACTCACTTACAGTGAAGAGTCTTGAAAAATACTTCCTAAAAAAAATTTGACAACTCATGTAAAAATAACTGAATAATTTCGGCAGATACGTTGACTATGTCCAAACAGTTCGATGCAAAAAAAAAAAAAAAAAAAAAATGTTCTGATTAGTACTATACACTAATAAACCATGTAAAACCAAAGTAGTGTAAAATATGTCTTTTTAAATTTGCACCAGTTTTTTTAATTTGTGGCACTATCCATAGAAGGTGATGCAGTTTTTTTTTTGTAGGAATTTTTTTTTTACAAAAAGTGATCACCAAGAGTTTATATATAGCTTTTCTCCTTTATTAGTGTATAAACGCACATCACATATACACGATATATCTGTTGTTGAAAATATATATAACGAAAATTATGATTTGCAAAACTTTGTTTGCGTAGATAGATGTAAAAAGGCGAGCACTAAAAAGGTATGGCTTTTCCACTGACTTCATTCTAAATTTAAAGTGGAGAAATGTAAATAAATCAGAGCATCTGAGAGACACTCTAGAAATCAGGATATCGCAAATATCTCCATAGGCAGAGCACACAAACATCAATCACTTCACTCAAATCGAACGTGAGGTAAGGAGTAATGCCTCGGGGTATGCACACATTAAAAATCTCCGTTTCGGCCCGTCTCACCGAATGTCAAGGGTGGAAAAAATCATATTCGAGGAATGCAGTACTTCTGTCCTCATCCAGTAGAACGGAAGAAAAGGGTCGCTAGCAGACCTTTCATCGAAGCCGGTAGGGCTTCACGTCGATCCGCTGACACTTCTCGGCGTAATAAATCGAGCAATTGACGTTTAGATCATCCGATGATGAGTCACATTAATTAAACAGTTCTTTAGTTGTAATTAAAAAAATTATCAAAAGTCAGTCTTTTCTCTTTTAAAAGATAACAGCTGTGATGACACTCACTGATTTTTTTAAGTAGGTGCCCATCTCTCACTTTTTATCTCGTAACCACTCTGAAGAGGTCTGGCACCAAAGTTTGTAAGGTGGATTCTGGTTAACTTGAGCTATAGGATAAGGGTCCGAAAAAAAAAAAAAAAAAAAAAAAAAAAAAAAAAACTTCAGGAACAATAAGCAGTCGCAATAACTCCAGGAACAATAAACTGTAGGCCGTGAAGAATAAGAATCAATAATTTCGCATCAAACAACTTTATTTATACAGCATGGAAATTAAGAAAGTTTTTAATAAAAAGTATTTTAAACTGTCTATTATAAGGTTTAACAGACATACAGAGGGTTAGATGAAAGAGTGAGGGCTTCGCGAATTACGTTCTTTTTACACCAGTAGTTAACGAGAGAGTCCCCAGTTGACTGACACGCAATCCTGACCAGACTCTTGGATTACGCCAAGATTTTTGAAAAAGTGCCAAATTTTATAGCCAAAGATATTCCATTGTTTCTAGATCAAATTAATATAAATATTTTGAATTTAGGAAGACCGTTAAAGAACTAACGCCAATCATCTACGCCAAATTTTATCGCCAGAAAACCGTTGAATAATAGAGTCATAAAGTCTGTGAAATATTGCACATCCTGCCATAAAAAAATATAATTACCCTTTAATGATATCATAATGTAAATTATAGCCTAATTTATTTATAACAAAGTGGACTTGCGCAATTTTAGAAGAATAAAAATGTAATTATGTATACAACGGTTTATAAATGTAAATAATATTTTTTTTATATTTTATTTATTAAATGATTTAGGAAAGATTATTATTCTGAGAGATGTCATTTAAAAATAATATGTTTTTGTTCTCAGATTTATTAATAGCATAAGGGATAAAATATTATTAGAATTAAGATATCTATTAAGGACAAAAGCGAATAAATATAAAAGTAATTTAGAATTTCGTTATCTATTTTTATTAGCTATTTAATTTATTGAAAATATAGTAATTAATTATTGCCTTTATATGCAGCTATAATTAAAACTCATATATGTGAAGTAACGACTTCACAGTAACGAACCCACGACGATAGTTTTATGTCCCCGAGCCTAATCCCCTCCCGATATTTGATAACTTTTTCTGGTCTATTTTGACCTTGTATTCCTTCCAGTGTTAGCCGATTTTTTTTTTCCCTCGACACATTTGTGATTTTTTTTTTTTTTTTCCCGTTTTCAGTCCATATTATTTTCAGTGGATTTTTAGCCATTTCATACTGAGTGTCAGCTGCGGTAATTCTTGATCAGATGTGCAATATTAAAAAAAAATATTTTATTTTAAAGAATTCTGTAAACTGTCATTAACATTTTGTCATGTAAGTAATATGAATTAATTATGCAATGTCTAAAAGATTTTCTTTTCATGAGAAAGATATCTGCTCATTATTTTGTGAGGAAGACTATAAAATGGATTTTCTGTCTCAAAAGAAACCACCAAAAGGTTGGAGTTTAACAAAAATTTTTACTTCTTCATCCTGTTAAATTATTAAGCAATTTTTACTTTCCGAACACTATAATGAGGAAAGTATTGTAATCATGTCAAAAATCCGAATTCGAGATTTTGATGTTTCTATACGTTTTGAGGTCCCCTGAGTCCGTTTTCACTATTTTTACGATGATGTATGCGTGTGTGTGTGTATGTGTGTATGTGTGTATGTCTGTGAGTGAACACGCTAGCGTCTAAACGCTTTGTTCGATTAACCTGAAAGTTGGTACGCATATTGTAAGTCCCCATAGTACGAACCCTATAGATTTTGGTGAATCTAGCACTTATAGTTTTTTTACAGGGACACAAAGAAAAATTCTTTATCATTATGGCCTATGGGAGCAAAATCTTAAAAGTGCGATAGCATCTAAACGCCTTATTCAATTGAGCAAAAATTTTATACACATATTATAGATCACAAATACTCAATCTGTATAGATTTTGGAGAATCTAGCTCTTACAGTTTTTTTACAGGGACACAAAGAAAAATTCTTTATCATTATGGCCCATGGGACTAAATTTTTAAAAGTACGATAGCATCTAAACGCCTTATTGAATTCAGCTGAAAATTTATATGAGTATTATAAATCACTGTTGCACTAACTATAAGCATTTTGGTGAATCTAGCATTTATAGGTTTTTACAGGGACACAACGAAAAATTCATTATCATTATGATCTATGGGCTCAAAGTTCAGTAGCGTTAAATAAAACAACGTGTAATAGATGGAGAAAAATACTCAAACACTCTATTATGGTTTTCTCTCTTTTGTTTGTTTAACAACTACTCTTTCTTTACTTTATCTACAAAATTGTTAATTACTCAATGTTCGGAAAGTCGAGTGGAGTCACTCCAGATTTTTATTTATTTATTTATTTATTTATTTATTTATTATTATTATTATCATTATTATTTACATTCTAACGTGGGGTATCTCTTAATTAATTGATATCCATAATAATTAAGTGAAATTCTTGTGCGTATAATCATTTCTTTTTTCAATTATTCTATAACTATTTTTAATAAAATAACTTTTGGGAAAAAAAAATCTTATATTAATAATATATATACTTAGTTGTACAATTGAAAACACCTTGTCCTAAAATTTCCACTCATATTAAGAATAACCGAATGAGTACAAAAATATATTAAAATTAATAAAAAAAAAAAAAAAAAAAAAAAAAATTAAAAGAACTCAATTAATTACTTAGACTACCCTACTTTTCAGAGAAAGAGTAACTAATCTTTCATAATTAACCTGCGGTATTTTCCTATATTTTCTTTGGAAGATTTATACTGAGTGTCAGCTGTGGTAATTCTTGATCATATGTGCAATATTAAAAAATATATTTTATTTTAAAGAATTCTGTAAACTGTCATTAACATTTTGTCATGTACGTAATATGAATTAATTATGCAATTTCTAAAAGATTTTCTTTTCATGAGAAAGATATCTGCTCATTATTTTGTGAGGAAGACAATAAAATGGATTGTCTGTCTCAAAATAAACCACCAAAAGGTTGGAGTTCACCAATAACTTTTACTTCCTCATCCTGTTAAATTATTAAGTTATTTTTTTTTAAATTAATTAATTAATTTATTTATTTTTTACATTCTAACGTGGGGTATCTCTTAATTAATTGATATCTATAATAATTAAGTGAAATTCTTGTGTGTATAATCATTTCTTTTTTCAATTATTCTATAACTATTTTTATTAAAATAACTTTTGGGAAAAATGTCTTTCATTAATAATATATATATATATATATATATATTTGTAAAATTCAGAAACCTTATCATAAAATTTCCACTCACATTAAGAACAAACGAATGAGTAAAAAAAATATTAAAATTAATAATAAAATGAAAAAAAAACTCAAAAATTTAAAAGAACTCAATTAATTACTTAGACTACCCTACTTTTGAGACAAAGAGCAACTAATCTTTCATAATTAAGCTGCGGTATTTTCCTATATTTTCCTTGGAAGATTTATACTGAGTGTCAGCTGCGGTAATTCTTGATCATATGTGCAATATTAAAAAAAATATTTTATTTTAAAGAATTCTGTAAACTGTCATTAACATTTTGTCATGTACGTAATATGAATTAATTATGCAATGTCTAAAAGATTTTCTTTTCATGAGAAAGATATCTGCTAATTATTTTGTGAGAAGACTCTAAAATGGATTGTCTCTCTCAAAAGAAACCACCAAAAAGTTGGAGTTTAACAATAATTTTTACTTCCTCATGCTGTTAAATTATTAAGATATACACACACACACACACACACACACATATATATATATATATAATATATATATTTACATTCTAACGTGTGGTATCTCTTAATTAATTGATATCTATAATAATTAAGTGAAATTCTTGTGTGTATAATCATTTCTTTTTTCAATTATTCTATAAATATTTTTAATAAAATAACTTTTGCGAAAAAAAAATTCTTATATTAATAATATATATATATATATATAGTTGTAAAATTCAAAACACCTTATCATAAAATTTCCACTCACATTAAGAAGAACCAAATGAGTACAAAAAATATTAAAAATAATAAAATATTAAAAATAATAAAATGAAAAAGAAATCAAAAATTTAAAAGAACTCAATTAATTACTTAGACTACCCTACTTTTCTGACAAAGAGGAACTAATCTTTCATAATTAAGCTGCGGTATTTTCCTATATTTTCTTTGGAAGGTTTATACTGAGTGTCAGCTGCGGTAATTCTTGATCATATGTGCAATATTAAAAAATATATTTTACTTTAAAGAATTCTGTAAACTGTCATTAACATTTTGTCATGTACGTAATATGAATTAATTATGCAATGTCTAAAAATTTTCTTTTCATGAGAAAGATATCTGCTAATTATTCTGTGAGGAAGACTATAAAATGGATTGTCTGTCTCAAACGAAACCACCAAAAGGTTGGAGTTTAACAATAATTTTTATTCCTCATCCTGTTAAATTATTAAGTTTATTATTATTATTATTATTATTTATTTATATTTTAATAAAAAATACGTGATTCTAAAGATTACATTCGAATCACTGTTTAATTATTAGATTAAAATATTTTTCTCCTCTTTAAATCATGTATGTTTTGAATGTAAAAAAAAAAAAAAAAAAAAAAAAAAAAAAAACAGAAAATGATATAACTATGTTAATTACAATTGTAAAATTGCAATTGTAATATAAAAATTAAAATGAAGTACACGTAAAACATATAGAAATAAGACAAAACATAAGAATAAAAATATTAAAAATAAAAGTTTCATATCTAATCTAAAATTGAAAATTCATAATTAACATGCAATTATGTACATATATATATGTATATATAAGAAATTACAATATATGTTTTCAGTATTATAAAAGTTGAAAATATGTAACAAAACTAACTAAAGAAAAACTTACGAGAAAATTAATAAATGTGAAACGATTCATAAGTAAAACTTACTGCAACAACATAAAATAAATGATTTAAACTGTCAAAAAATGCCCTGTATAACTTGAGACATACGTGTGGGGTTAATATATATATATATATATATACATTATTTTATATTTAATAGGTGGCTCTACTCCATGCCCGCTTTGCTCACCAACCGCAAAAAGAGCCACTCCATCCGACTCGCTCGTAAAAAAAAAAAAAAAAAAAAAAATCGTTGTTTCGTAAATTTAAAAACGCGACCCGCTAATCAGTATTTTGTTAAACTTTTTATAGAATTAGAAAGAGAATTAGACGGTCCTTCTGATTATAGTTAAGAAATTAATCCACTGTTTTTTTATGTAGGGTGATTAAAAGAGAAATGAGCTAACGTAAACAAAAAAAAAAAAAAAAAAAAAAAAAAAATGGAGGATTTTTTTTTCTTTTTTTTTTTTTTTTTTTTTTTTTTTAAATTTAAAATTATTAAATATTCGTATTTTTCAAAAAGGTTACATCATTGGAATTGCAAAGAAACTTTTTCAAATGATGAAGATATATTTCCTATATTTTTAATTGTTTACACAAATTTGGAATTTAAAAACAAAGCCAAAGATTTCAAAATGAGAGTTTCGGAAAATTCATTCGTGCGTTCATCCCCCCCCCCTCAAAAAAAAAAAAAAAAAAAAAAAAAAAACATAACTCGGGAAATTTTTGCAATCGGTTTTCAATATTCTTAGGTTTGTTCCTTTCAGTAGGATAGATATTTAAAAATAATAATAATAATAATAATTTATTTATCTCAAAAAGCTTTTGAGTTTCAAAATGTTTAGTAAAAAAATTTGAGGCTTCATAAATTTTATAAATATTAATCGCTAATTTATATTTCGTTAAAAGTTTTGTACGGCTGGAAAGAAAATTATATATTATTTCTAAAGGTACACTTTGTTAAAATATTGAACAATTAGTTTTTCGTGTAGTAGTATTCAAAAAAGATCGAAAAAAAAAGCAAAATTTTGGACACTTATTATTTATTTATTTATTTATTTTATATATATACAGTCGGTTGTTAGATATGTAACCGTAACTGTATATATAGATGTTAGAGATGTAACCGTAACTGTATATATAAGATGTAACCGCCACTGGGTGGCAAAAGTGAGATTGACTACAGCTGCTCTTAAATAAAGAAGCAGTAGATATAACATGGCGCAGCCGAGCGTCGAACCAGAACTGTTCCGAAATTAATTTTCGAATAAATCCTGAATGGATTCTTTAAACGTTCCAAGAGGTTTGGACCTCTCCGGTAATATCGCCGAAGCATGGCGAAAGTTTCGACAGAACTTTGAAATTTATTTAAAGGCAGGAGGCCATACGGAGAAAGATGACGACGTCAAAGTAGCAATATTATTAAATTGCATTGGTGAAGATGCCGTCGAACTCTATAATACATTTGAGCTAACAGATGAGCAGAGAAATTCCTTAGCGGATGTCCTGAATGCCTTTGAGAACTATGCAAATCCACGCAGATATGTTGTGATCGAACGCTATGTATTTAATAGCAGAAATCAAGAACAGTTTGAAAACTTTGACGAGATTCTAACAGATTTAAGAAAACTAATAAAATTCTGTGAATACTGCTATTTTTCTGACAGTATAATTCGGGACCGCATTGTAATTGGAACGAAAGAAAAACAGCTTCAAGAGCGTCTATTAAGAGAATCAGATCTAAAACTCCAAAAGACGATTGACATTTGCCGAGCCGCAGAAATAAGTAAAAAACAATCAGTAGTAATACAGCGGAAATCTGAAGTAAATATTCTAAACGAAACGAGTACCGTAGCAGACTCTGTGTCTCTAATAAGGAAAAATAAACAAGCAAAAAATAAGACTTCGAACAATTCGACGTCGCGGACGCAGACAGCTACTGGAAGTGAAAATAAAAAAGAAAAGATTTATTTATGTAAAAAGTGTAATTATAATCATGTCAGAGGAAAGTGTCCGGCGTTTGGAAAAAGATGCAAAACTTGCAATAAGTTAAATCACTTTGCTAGTGGTTGTAAAAATAGGTTTAACTCCAAGAGAGTTAATAATATGGAAAAATGTATTTTTGTAGATTCAGTGCTGTGTGCTAAGGAATCAAGCTGGATACAATCGTTAAAGGTAGGAAAAAAAAAATCTTATCAGTTAAATTAGATACTGGTTCGTGTGTAAATATAATACATAATGATTTACTTAAATCGCTAAAATGTAATTATTCCTTAAGTCCTACTAAGATTATTTTAGAAGCCTATGGTGGTAATTTAATTAAACCCCTAGGTATGGTTAACTTAGAGTGTAAAATGAATAATTGTACTAAATATCTAGATTTTATTGTTGTAAACTGTAAACATTATTCTAAAACATTGTTAGTATTACCTAGTTGTATTGAATTGGGTTTGATTAAAAGAGAAAAAGTAGACTCTACTGAAATAAAAAATAAGGATGAATTTATTGAGAAAAATAAAGATGTTTTTCAGGGGTTAGGAACATTTAATTTAATGTGTTCTATAAAAATTGATGGTAATGCTAAGCCAGTAGTTAAACCCCCCCAGAAGGATTCCAGAATCCTTAAAACCAAAATTAAAAGAGAAATTAATTGCTCTTGAAAAAGATAAAATTATAAGTAGGGTAGAGAATCCAGATGGATGGATTAATAATTTAGTTATAGTAGAGAAACCTGATAAGTCAATTCGAATATGCTTAGATCCACAGGATCTTAATAAAGTTATTAAAAAAGAATGTCATTTAATACCAACGATTGAGGAATTAATGCCTAAGTTATGTAATAAATCTATGTATAGTGTATTTGATTTAAAGGATGGATTTTATCAAATTAAATTAGATAAACCTTCTAGAAAATTAGGTCAGTTTAGTACTCCCTTTGGTTGTTTTAAATTTAACCGCCTTCCTTTTGGTTTAAATATTGCACCTGAATTGTTTCAAAAAGCTAATGAAAAAAATTTTGGTGATATACCTGGTGTGATTATTTATTTTGATGATATGTTAATTTGTGCAAATTCTGAAAAGAAGCATGATGAAATTGTTCTAAAAGTATTAGAAAGAGCAAGAAAATTAAATGTAAAATTTAATACTAAAAAGTTACAATATCGCGTTAATGAAGTTAAGTATTTGTGTCATGTATTTATTAAGAATGGAATTAAACCAGACCCTGAACAGGTAAAAGCTGTAATGAATTTACAGGCACCTAGTAATAAAAAAGTGTTGCAGAAAACTTTAGGATTAATTAATTATCTAAGGAAATTTATTCCTAACATGTCAGAGATAACTGCTTCTTTGAGGGAATTGCTCAAAACATCCGTAGTATTTAATTTGTTACCAGTGCGTACAAAAGCTCTTAATGAACTTAAATAAAAAATAAGCACAGCCCTTGTACTTGGTGTTTTTGATTCTACTAAACAAATTGTATTGCAATGTGACAGTTCTAAAAGTGGACTAGGGTGTTGTTTGTTACAAGAGGGACAACCGATTTCCTATGCATCACGTGCTTTGTCTGAGGCTGAGCAGAACTATGCACAAATCGAAAAAGAGTACTCAAGCATAGTATTTGCTACTAAAAAGTTTCATAATTATATTTATGGTAGAAAAATAACTGTTCATACTGATCATAAACCCTTAGTATCAATTCATAATAAAAGTGTTGTAAATGTTTTATCTAGTAGGTTACAAAGAATTAAATTAAAGTTACTTAAATATGATCTTGATGTCTCTTATGTACCAGGTAAGCAAATGTATGTTGCTGATCTATTATCTAGATCTTATCTTAATGAATATGATACTGATGAGTTTTTAAAAGAAATTGTTCATTGTGTAAAAGCTACAAGGCATATGCATGTAACTGATAAAAAATTAAATGAGTTTAAGAAATGTACCTTAAAAGATCCAGTATTAAATAAATTAGTAACTTATTGTAAAAATGGTTGGCCTAACAGTAAAATAGATGTTACAGACAATGTAAGATTTTATTATAAATTAAAACAGGATCTTTTTGAAGAAGATGGAATGATCTTTTATAATGGTAGAATAGTTGTTCCTGTTGATCTTAGAAAAGAAATGCTTAATAAAATTCATGATGGACATTTCGGAATAGAAAAAAGTAAATCTAGAACTAGAGTAATTTTTTATTGGCCTAATATGGGAAATGATATTGAAAATTTAATTTCTAAATGCTCTGTTTGCGAAAAGTATAGACCAAAAAATTGTAAAGAACCACTCATTTCACATGACATTTTGTCATTACCGTTTGAAAAAATAGGGTGTGACGTTTGTGAGTTTAGGAAAAATAATTACTTAGTCTTAATAAATTATTTAACTAAGTGGTTAGAAATTGTTCCCTTAAATAATAAACAAGCAGATGAAATAATTGAGAAATTAAAAGTGATATTTAGTTCGCATGGAATTCCTAAAATTCTAGTCGCAGATAACATGCCCTTTAATTCGTATCAATTTAGAAAGTTTTCATCGGAATGGGATTTTGAAATCGTAATTAGTAGTCCGAGATACGCGAAATCAAATGGTCAAGCCGAAAGCGCTGTAAAAATTGCTAAAAATATGTTGAAAAAATGTTATGAGTCTAATCAGGATATTAACAGTGCGCTCCTAGAATATAGAAATACGCCCATAAAAGGGTTAATTTTTTCTCCCACTCAAGCCTTAATGAGTAGACGAATACGAACTAAATTACCAATAACTAGAGAATTATTAAAGCCAGAACTCCAAACGAACATCCGAAATAAAATTGTAAATAAGCAAAACTTAAGTAAATTCTATTATGATAGAACGTCTAGACCCTTATCGAAAATTTCAAATAATCAAAATGTTTTGATTCGTTCTGGAAATCTGTGGGAAAGAGGCATAGTTATTAAAAGATATAAAAACCCTAGAAGCTATTGGGTAAGAAATGAGAAAAATAACATTTTAAGAAGAAATAGAATTGATTTAAAACCTTCTTATAATGAGACAATTTTTGAAAAGGATTTTGAAGTGACTGGTTCTACTTCTACTAACAAAGACTCTGTAAATGTTAATTTGAATGATGATGGTTCTAATAATGATAATTCAAAAAAGAAATCTGACTCTAAACAATACATTACCAAATATGGTCGTATTATCAAGCCCCTAACCGGTATGGGGTAGTAAATAAGTAATTGTCTGTTTTTTGTAACAAAGTAAGTGTTCTTGTGTGTTGGTTTGTTTATATTTGTATCTTAGTTCTTTCATGCATAGTGTAAATATTTTAATTACAATTTTTGTGTGTCATTCTTTGTAAAAGGGGAGATGTTAGATATGTAACCGTAACAGTATATATAGATGTTAGAGATGTAACCGTAACTGTATATATAAGATGTAACCGCCACTAGGTGGCAACAGTGAGATTGACTACAGCTGCTCTTAAATAAAGAAGCAATAGATATAACAATAGTCGGTAACAGAAGTGTCCAAACACTAGCAAAAACTCCTATGTAAAAAAAGTACACTTCATACGGTTTTGTTAAATAAATCCTTGTCGAATCCTGTTCTTTGTCAGTGTAAGAACATGATTCGATAAGGATTAATTTAACAAAACCGTTTGAAGTATACTTTATTTACATAAGAATTTTTGCTAGTGTTCGGACACTTTTGTTACTGACTGTATATCTATATCTATATATAAATCCGTTTAAAAAAAAAAAAAAAAACTATTACACTGTTGGAATCCGGAATAAATGCACGTTTGAATGGTAGAGACATATTGTGCATATCTTGATCCGTTACGGAAGGATATTGTTAAAAATCACGCAAAATTTTCTACTTTTCTTTCTTCAATCCACGAAAACATTTCTGATGAAGGAACAATGAAAAACTATTTGAAAACTTGCAAATAGAGTACTTTTATTAACACAAAATAAAGTTCATTGATAACTTCGTTAATAAGGTTAATAGAACTTTCTAACCAAGGAAAACGTATTACTTGGATTATTCGACAAACATCAGTACCTTATCGATGCTGAGGAACCTCTTGTTTGCAAAGAGAAGCGGTCGTAGGAAAAAAAAATAATAGACAACCGCGGCAGTAACTTTATTAATAATATATAGTGAACAAGTCATAGATCTTTTTTTTCATTTGTTTGGATCCAATAATTTTCTTTGTGAGATCTTATTATTATTTTTTTATATAGAGATGAACCCTTTAATATATTTTCGTTTGTAAACTTATCGGAAATTAAATAAAAGTATATAAACCATTTTTTCGAAATTTTAAGACCTCAAAAATTCGAATTTGGTGTCAGAAAAGGCTATTAGTATTATAAAGAAATTAAGCTGAGGTAAATTTTAATATACAGCTGAGCCCCTAAACAAAATTTAATTATTATTAGATAGAAGTTATTATAAATCGATCAGCACCAGCTGCATTATTCTACGATAATTTACGGCAAAATTTGTCAGCAGGTGTTTTTTTTTTTTTTTTCTGAATATACTTTTCTGAAATCTGTAAGAAAGAAAAAAAATTAACGTAATTCTCTCGTAATGTATCTGCGACACAATTTCGTCACATATGGATAACTCCTTCTAGATAAGTGAGCCTCACCAGTGACCGAGCGGTTCTGCGCTCAAAGCTTGAAGAAGAGAAGTGCCTGATTTGATCTCTGATTGTGCTCGTCGACCTAGCCGTTTAGATTGTTCGTGGTTTTCTCTGAAACTCGTGTTACTACGGGCTAGGACACCATAGAAAGATCTCCACGGAGTTCACACCACACCGGGCCTAGAACCCTTACGTTGTCAATCGTCCTTAATCACAACCATCTCTCATCACATTCTTGATAAGTCGATTAATGTGATATAGAGTGTATTTAATGGTTTCTAGTACCCTTTAGAAATATTACTGGCAAGTATTAGACACTTTGTTTGCTCATATCTTTTGAAAAAACTTTTTTTTTTAAATAAAAAACAACGCATAAAAATTTTTATAGAAAAAAAAATAATAATAAAGAGATTGTTTAGATTTTAATATTTTGTACATTCACAGAGATAAAATAATCTACATTTATAAAATATGAAAGCAGAAAATTAGATCATTTCAAATTTTATTCATTTAAACATATATTACAAAACACGGATAGCACAAAAGTTTTGCATTATACTATCTGGAAGGTTTGTTCAACCATTCCTTTTAAAGGTTTTGACGAGACATATTGAAAGGTACCCATTTTGAAAATTTACTACCCCAGGAAGGAGGGGCGGGGGGTAAAGCGATGCCCCCCATGCACAATTTTTTTTCCTAGTTAACTGATACTATTATCAATAATTCATATTCATCTTACAATCACAAGTTAAGAATAACTGTCATTATGCACATTTATACGAAATTTTGCCCTATACTGCCATGCTAAAAATTTAGAAAAAGTATGATTACAGCGCCACCTGTTGAGCGATTGATCCCCAAATCTTATCAGCACCAGTTTATGTCAGGGGACAACTAAATACCAAGTTTGGTTAAATTTCATTAATTGGTTCGTGAGATACAGTGGACACAAAATTCGTGATACACAAATCACACAGGCACGCAGACAGACTGACAGACAGACATTTTCTAAAAACTATCAATTTGTGTTCAGGACATCCCAAAACGTGTCAATTCATCAAAAAACGGAGGTCGAAAATATTCACGAATCCAACACTTTCTCTATATTACACATAGAAGAAAGTAAAAAGCATGATATTTCGAGTCCAAATGTTTATATAAGCTAAATGAAGCATTTTATAGTTAGCATTTGTTCAACTTATTTTAAGTTTGACAATTCATGTAGTATTAATTATGTTTGACACGTTAAAATACCGTGTTGTATTCAATAGGAAATAGCGCTTGTTTAAAGAAAATGTGCTATTTACATGTTTATTGGTATTGGGTTTTTCGGAAAGTAATTTCGTTTTTCTCAGCAGAGGATTTAATTTCACACCATCTTCACATTTAAGCTGCATTACCATTATATATTGTGACAGCTGATAAAGCAAGGCTTGCTTGTGAAGAAGTTCATTTACTCAATAGGTTTTGATTGGTGCCCTACCAAATAAAGAAGCGGCATTTTCGGCACATTTTGTTTTTGTTATCAAAAAGGCGAAAATACTGTTCAAACAAGGAATTTTCTGTATAACGATGTGTATACAGAAAATTTATTTAAAGATCGTCAGTGTCAAAACTAGTTTACCAAATAGCAATTTTTATGTTGAAGATGCATTGTGTTCTGGAAAAGCAGTTTGTGGTAATAAAGACAAAATAAAGTATTTATTTATGAAAACTACGAAATAACAACTCGTGAGGTCGCTAAGAAACCGATAAAAGTGGAGAATATATAATTCAATAAAATATTTATACAATATAAGAAAATCGTCTTTCATTTTCAAAGGAAAAAACGAAATTACATTCCGAACAACCCAATAGTACATCAATTGCTTTCAGGTTTTATGTTCCTTTGATATTTGACAGTACACATTTTATACATACGGTATTTTGCGATATTCCTGCGGCTAGAAAGGATTTCCCATTGCGCAACACGTAAAATTCATCCAGCGACGTAAAATTCATCCAAACAACCAACCATCCAACCTGTGTGAAAATATTTTTCCTGCAATTTTTTTATGATTGAATACAGTGTATACAAATATTTATGAAAATAAACAGATTCTTAAGCAAAATAATTTATTAAATTAAGCATCATATATAATATGTATAAAACTATTTTCTTATATTAAATGCAGAACCAGAATAAATAATGTTTCCGTAATACGCTTCTAAAGATTTAGGGGCAAAAGAAAAAAAAATATATATATAGATCTATATATATGCATCTTTGTAGTTTTTTTCTTGTAGCATAAGCCTTTGTTACATTATACTGATATATACATATATATATATATATATATATATATATATATATATACAAAGGGCATTCCATAAAAACTGAGAGTAAAATCATAAAAAATCAAGAACTATATTTACAGCAAAAAATACCTCATTTTCAAAACACCTTCCGTCAGATGATATGCAACTGTCCCATCGTTCAACCCACTTTTCAAAACAAGTAGAGAAGCCCTTTTCTGGAAGCTGCTTCATAGAACCCTCCACTGCTGAAATAACTTCAGAATCTGTATTAAATTTTCTGCCACGGAGTTTCTCCTTCAACGTCGGAAACAGCCAGAAATCGCATGGTGCGAGATCTGGACTGTAAGGGGGATGTGGCATGATTTTAATATTGCATTTACTAAGATATTGCTGAACAGAAGTAGCGACGTGCGGTCGAGGATTATTGTGATGTAATGTCTAATTCCCCACCAGTTCATGACGCTTTCTCGATATGTGTTGTCGAAAAATTTTCAAAACTGAAATATAATATTCGCCATTCACAGTAGTTGTTGGAGGCACAGCATGCTGATAGATTACACTTTTATGATCAAAGAAAATAATCATCACGACCTTCCCCGCAGATTTGGTTTGTCGGATTTTTTTTCGGAGGTGGAGAATCAGTATGTTTCCATACACTTGTTGCGGACTTGGTAAGGGGATCATAATGATGCACCCAAGTTTCATCACCTGTTATTACAGTCTTTAGGAGATTTGAATCATTTTGAAGCATCTGTTTCCATTCACAACATTGGTGAATTCTTGTTTTCATTTGTTCTTTAGTAAGGTGATGAGGAACCCATCTGGAACAAACATAGCGAAGCTGTAAATTGCTGCGTAGAATGCGAAATATCGACGTTTTTGAAATGTTTGTTGATGCCTCTATCTCCTCACATGTCATTCGCCAATTTTCTTGAAGGAGTACCCACACAGTGTTAACATTTCGATCATTCACAACACTTTTTGGTCGCCCAGGCCTAGGACCCAGTTCTGCAGACATACGGCCTTTCTTGAAATCACCATGTCATCTAAAAATCGTATACTCACCAAAACATTTGTCTTTGTAAGCTTCTTTCATTAACTTAACTGTTTCTGGAGCTGTTTTGCCCAAACGGTAGCAAAATTTTATGGCACAACGCATTTCGTTTTCTAACTCTGAATCACTCATCTCCATTTCTGCAGGGCAAATAAAACAGATCTTTAAACACGCACGGAAATAGGAAAATAAAATCGTCTGCTTCGTTTAGAATTTTGTATAAACGTACAGTTAACAGTTTGAAAAAATCGCCTGCACTTCTATTTTTTAGTTTCGCGGTGTTGCCACTGCGTAAAAAAATAACTCTCAGTTTTTATAGAATGCCTTTGTATTTAAATAACATCCGGTTTGGATATTTAAGATCAATGACATATGATTATGCTCGTTGGGGAAAAAAATGACAAACAGTATTACATAGAGTGTAAAAGTGTTTATATCGTGAAAGATATAGTTTGCATTTACTTTTTTAATTTACATTTCGGATATTTTGAATTCTAAAATATATCCATTATAAAATAATATCACAGAGCTATACAGGGATAAAATATCCCTTATTTAGAACCAAGCATATATATTTTGTATTTGTTTTTCAAGTAAATAATGTTAAGCATTTTATCTATTTAAAAGCATAAATAAATATGTATTTATTTAAATTTTTATTAGGAAAAGAAATAGTTTAAAAATGTAGTGTTAATGTTTTTTTTTTTTTGAGTAACATCATAAATGGAAATTTAAGATCAATGACATCTGATTATGCTTGTTGAAAAAAAAAAAAATACATACATACATACAGTATTACATAGAGGTTAAGAGAGTTTATATTGTGAAACATTTAGTTTGCATTTACTTTCTAAATTTACATTTCGGATTTTTTTTAATTCCAAAATAAATCCATTAAAAAATAATATGACAGAGTCATACAGAGAAATAATATACCTTATTTAGGCCCATGCATATATAATTTGTATTTATTTTTTATATTAATAATGTTAAACATTTCTAAATTTTTATCTATTTAAAATCGTAAATAAATATGAATCTATTTTAAATTTTATTAGGAAAGTAAATTGTTTAAATATGTACACTGGTTCTCATAATTATAATTACATCCATTTTTCTATGTTAACTAAACACTATACTATTATATAAACAAATATATTTTTTATTAATTTGAATTTCATTAATAGACTGTATTTAAAAAGTTTTATCGTTTTTCTATCTAAAAAACTTTAAACACGGTCAAAAAGATGATTTTACAGGTGTTCACAATTATAAGGACAGCTCGAATCTTAGTAATTTTTTTTTCAGTTATTCTTTAAATTAATATTTTATGAGTCTCTTTTTAGGGTGAAACAGATTCTCTCTGTTATATATATATATATACATATACATTTTTTTTATTCAATTTCAATACCATTTCATACAGCATAGATGATATTCTGAATACATTTAAACTATTTAAAACTGCTTTCTAGTTGCATGCACTTTTCTAATATGATAAGTTAAGATTTTTTCAACCTTTAGGCCACGGGAAAGGCAATAATACAAAAGTTACTTTCTTCAAACTATTTCCTATTGCTCTAGAAGTAGATCAAAAATGTAAGTGCTCTTCAAAAAAATGTATTACCCCTCAAAATCTAACAAAAATCTGAGAATTCCTAGTTTAAAATCTGCGGGTATTCTTTTGATGTTCATAATAATAGAAATAATTACTAATTTCATTCTGCCTTCAGTAGAAACAGCTCCCCAGGGCACCATAGATCTACCTTTAAAATGCCCTATTCATATCTGCCGTTAAAATATCTGTCTGCCTTTCGCTATCTTCAGATAGTGCCAGTAACTGGTAAAACCATTTAGTTAATCAAGAATAAAATGTTTTTTCTCCGAAAATGCAACATTTTACCATTTAATATTGTCTTTATTCAACTTTAACACAGATGTTCTTTCCCCCATTAAATGCTTATTGATTATTATAGGGTTTTTATTCATTTTAACATATTATTAATTATTTTAAACATGCATAAATGTGGACCCCAACCTTTCATTAAAAATTACGAGCAAATTCAGCAGCAGTCATTATGAGTAGAACAGCAAGAGGAATTATGAGTCTTCGATATCTGTAAAACAACTTTGATTTTGCATCAGATCTCTCTCCTATCGAACCAGCAGTTCAACGTTTGATCACATTTCCTTCACCAATTTCAGATCTTTGAATTTCATTAGAAATTCGGCGTTTTGAAATTATCCTTCTACTTAAAAAACACATTAATCATACTTTACTACATGAACATTCTTTTCTTCTAGGAATTATCAGTAATGTCCGTCCAAGAAAAATTGAAGGCTTATATATAAATTAATCTAGCCCAGTAGTTAACAAATTCGCATGTCAACTGTAATTTATCCGCTAGTAAGTTAAATAAAACGAAAAAATCTTGATTGTCCCTATAATTGTGATAATCTAAAAACGTGGATAAAAAAGTATTTTGTATTAATTTTGTTTTATATTAAAATAATTATAGCAGTTTTTGTTTTTAGAATAGCAGCTATATTATGTGCACTTAGTATAATCTTCTTCACAATTATTTTTCAATTAGTTATTTCAAAACATAAAGTGTCCTTATAAATATGAGAAAGAGTGTAGTGTGATTGTAGATGATATAAGTTCATAGAAAACATATCCCCCCCCCCCCCTTCCCAGCAGTGGTTTAGAGGTTATTTTATCGAAACGGTGGATAAATGGTAGTAGGTTCAACTGCATGTTACGTTCGTATTAATAGACGTTTTGATATTTCCGTTTTTTCTGCAGAACTCACGCAAATACAGGAAAGAACCTCTTAGAAAGTCCGCCATAGACGAAATGACCCACTAATATTTTGCTTCTAACGTTGACAATCGGCTCTAGAGTCTAAAACGACACAGTATAGAAGTATTTAAATGGTTAATACATAAAAAGACTAAGCTACTTAAATTAATGTTATTTAAAATAAACTCTATTATCTAAGGTTATAAAAATCATATATTAAATTCGTAATATGAATGAAATTTCAGTTTCAATTTCAGTTTATTTAAAATAAAATCATTTTTAAATAATATAAAACTGCTACGTGCACGTAATGTGTATTTCGACACATATCTATTTCCTTTTTAGAATGTAATTTAAAAGAATAATACAAAATGAATTTTGCACATGCTTTAGAGAAAATTTACTTTAATGCATTAAGAAAACGCAGAATAAAATGTTATTTGTATTAAAATATAACTTCCTAGAATATGTTTTATCCCAGTCTATTAGAAACTATCTAGAATAATCTCTGTAAAAATGAGCCCTGCTTTTTCAACAGAAACACAATGAAAAAAACTCTTTACGTTTGAATAAAAGTAGATACAAAAGCTAAATCATTGAAATGTAAATCTCTTTTAAGTTCAGTTCTTGGAAGTATAAACATTGTTAGTACTGTATCAGATAAGATATTTCGCAGTTCCATCACGGGGGCTTTCAAAGGATAAATGGATAAAGAGAAAATACTTGTGAAGAAATGAGAATGTTCTCTTTGACAAACAAATACTTTAAAATTCGTAAATTTATTTCAGTTCAATTGAACTGATAAAAAATTCATTAGATTTCCTTTTCCCATTTTTAATCCATTTTACGTAAACCGGTATTGCTGAAAACTAATTAATATTTAAAGGTTGAAATAAGTAATATCAAAATATTATAAATAAGCGTTTATACTAAGAAAATGGTTAAATCCAGTTGTTTAACATTATAATTGCACTTTTGTTCTTCAACATGTTTTTAATGGGAAAAATCAAAAATCTTAAATCTTAATTAATCAATCACTTCAAAAGGAATTTAATATGGAGCAAGCAATGCTAAAGAAAAACTCTTAATATTTTTATAGATAATATATAACAGGTGTTTTTATATAATTTATAAAGTATGAATAAATTTAGATATCTGTAATAATACAAGTTAAACCTAAAGGATTTTTCAAATTATAAAGGTATAATGTTATGTAAACATAACTTAAGCAGAATAAAGCAGAAACAAAAATGTAATCTTTGGATTATTTAAAACTGTTTTATGGTTATATATTAGTCACGTAGCAATATCTAAAAGTTTGCATATTTTACACAAGGCGCTATTAATTGTTTTCAAATGTATATGTGGTAATGCATTGGGGGAATTTATAGAGAGGTTTAACAGTAAATTTACTGAAATGAGTCCTTATAAGAAGTTTAAAAACTCGAATTTGTTACTTTATTTATTGGATTTTTCGTTAAAAAGCAAAGTTATATGTATGTATATATTTACGCAAAGAAAATACTTTTTTATTGTAAGTGCGCATAAAATTCATTTCTAACGGTTTCTTTTTCTTTTTAGCAATTTTTGTAAAAAAATAATAACATTTACTTTACATTCAATACCCAGCGTTAAATATTGTCTTCTAACATGCATTCTTTCAGAAATCGTGAAATTGCCCATTGTCCAACACTAGTGCGAAATATAACCCAACCAACCGACCAACTAACCAACCAATCAGATATAGAAAATTTTAATATATATATATATATATATATATATAGATATAGAAAACAATTGACAGGAAAATATATAAAAATATAAGTTTTACTGATAAGAAAAACCAATAGGAGAATTACAAACCAATGCGCAAGATTGCAGCGAAAGGAAATGCAAAACTTTGATATAGTAATATATAAATACTGAAATATATAAACAAATGAATGAAATTAAATGTAGAAATATAAATACACAAATGAATGAAATTATACCCCAAAAAACACTGAGATCTTCATCAGGGAGGCCCCTCAGTGTAGGGGTGAATGAGAAGTTTCTGAAAGGACAGTAGCTATAAGCTAATAACTATCCTTAGCCCCCAACTTCTCACCAAACAGAAAACCACAATAACTGAAGAGAAATCAAACATACATATAATGTATAAAACTACTAAAAATATTTTATAAAATTATCAAATTGTAAAAGTTACAAAATTACATCAATTCATTTAAAAATATATACAATACAAAAGAGAATTACCGAAGGTAAACAAGAAAGTATAAAAAGAAATAAAAATTACAACCTTTCAACTGGAACACAAACTATCTTCGGCCAACGGGGCTACTCGTTGGTACTTCAATATCGCCCTTAAATGAGGAAGTAGAACCAACCGAGACAGGAAAACTCTGAAAAGTCATAGTTAAAAATTGTGACGGGAAACAGTTAATTTGCAAGGTATTTTTTAAGTCTTCAAGAGCATATTTTAAATCTTCTTCATTATTGCAGATAGAATGAATTCTTTTAAGCTGTGCGAACATAATATTTTTTAAAACTTTTCTACTTATATTTGAAAACCAATTAGTAAGACTATTTACTTTAAAATTAAAATCCTTTCTTTTATCATATAATCCAATTAGCCATTTATCTTCATTTCTCTTTATATTTAAATCTAGGAAAGAGATTTTATCGGTATCTGTACGGTTCAAAACCAATTCCTTGGGATATATTTTTTTAGAGATATTTTCGAAACAATTACAGTTAAAAACAATTAAATCATCTATATATCTAAAGAAAGTAATATTTATAAAATTCTTTTCGAAAAAATATAAAAATAAATTTGCGAAAGCACTCGAAAAACTCGTTCCCATTGGGATCCCCCTCCGCTGTAAAAAGTAATCTTTCCCGTTAAACAAAACGTTTTCAAAAATACAAAACCTGATAAGATTAGTCCAATAATTTTTATCACAATTTAAGTAGCTGCCAAATTCATCATAAATGCTTTCAAAAACTTCAATTACCAAGTTATGTGGAATACTGCCAAACAAATTTTCAAAGTCATAGGTATTTACGGAAGTAATGCTTTCTGAATTATTCTTGAAATATTCTAAGACTTTCTGGTTATTATTTATAATGTTACAATCATTAGCAGAATTAATTACTTTTAAAACTGAATTTAAATATTTAAACAAGATTTTACCGGCTTTATCATTATAGCTATTAGTACCACAGGTGACAAAACGAAATTTAACTGGATTTTTATGAAATTTTACAGTAACGAAAAGATATGGAAAATTAAAACAATTTCTGCTTAAACTTAGTTTTTTATCAAAGGCCAATATACGTTTTTTGATAATAGAGGGGTTGTCAGTTAATTTATTGAAAGAACTATTACTTGAATATTCCTTTAAAAGAAGATTTTTATAAAAAAACTTTACAAATAAAAGCAAAATTACTATTAGCTTTATCAACAGTAGCAATAATAAATTTATCTTTTAAATTTTCAATACTTTTTTTAAGTTCAGCACTATAATTAAATTCATCAAGGTTTAATCTACTATAGTAATTTCTAAGGAAAAGCAATTGTTTCTTAAAAAGGTACAAAAATTTAAATTTCCATTGTTTAAAATCTTCAAAAGGCCAGCTATATTTATAAGAAATTTTTAAAATAAAAATGTCTAAATCTTTTTCTATAAAATCAATGATTTTTTTATGGCTATAATTAAAATTCAACCTGAAGCTTGATCCCAGATTCATAATACTTTTTAGATGATCATCTTCAATTATATTCAAATTTCCTGAGATAATATGACCATAATAAGGATCAATAAAATCTTTTAAACTATCCGTATTGCAATAACATTCATCTTCTTTAATTAAACTAATACATTTACTATATTGATTATAATTGCAAATCAAATTTTTTAAAGTTTTATCATAACTATTAGCAATCCTAATATTGAAACTGTTTTTTAAAGGAAATAAACTTTCACAAGCTTTCAAAACTTTTTTAAATTTAATGGAGTCAAAAATTTTATCTCTGAACGACAAAACCAAATTTTCCTGAGGGTGTTCTTTCGAATTCCCCTCTTTATCCAAATCATAGTTACCAATTTTATGTTTAAATAAATCCAAAATAATATCTTTAATTAAAATATTTTTAAAACAATAGCTTTTTAATTTATTTCTAATGAACCACTTTATATCTTTATTTTTCAAACTGAAGACCTTGGTTTTTATTATATTTATATCACAGAATTTAATATTTTCCTTATTAATTGAATCCAAAGCTTTTAAGATATCGTTGTCTATGTTAATTTTACCTTTTCCTCTACAACCTCTTCTATTATATTTAAAAGTTCTATTTTTTAAACATAATTTGCTGAAAATACAACAGTCCTTTTTATTAGCCACGTTAGTGCCATTAAATTCAGAATTTAACCCGTAAGGATAAATAGTTTTAAGTTCATACATAAAAAAGTTTTTCCATAACAAGTCTTTCATTTTTATTAGAAACAATATCCAATATCCAAACAATATCCAAACAATAGGATATTGTTTCTAATAAAAATGAAAGACTTGTTATGGAAAAACTTTTTATGTATGAACTTAAAACTATTTATCCTTACGGGTTAAATTCTGAATTTAATGGCACTAACTATGAAGCAAGTAAGTTGAGTCACACACTTGATCCTGCTACTCTTGATCCTGCAGCGATAACACACTGCCGGCATCGAATGAAGCGTCCATTCGCATTCAGGTGATTTATTGACAACCTGATTTGCATAAATTAGCTTCGTGTATGCACCGCGGCGCCACTTATCAGTCATTTTTTGAACTACTTTTTTTTTTTTTTTTATGTTGTTAAAAAAAAAAAAAAAAAAAAAAAAAAAAAAAAGAAAAAGAAAGAAAATCCGCCCTCTTTCTGATACCATTCGTGAAACCGCACCTTTTTATCATCATTTGTTCTTTTTTAATGAATTTTTAAATTTTTCATGAACTTTTGGCGCACCCGGTATAAATTTAAAATATTTACACTGACTTAAATTCAGACAGAAATGTGTCTGAATTACCAATTCAGACTGCTATAACTACTTTATGCAGCATGCATATCCTGTATCAACATTTTGTAATAATTAAATAAATATATTATTTTATACTGTTAACTTATTTAAAATACTTAGATGCGACACTTATTCCGTCAAAAAAATAAGAAAAAGTTAATTTTTATTGAAAGTTCTCACATGTAATAAAACAAAATATATTAAGACAAACGAAACATGTAACTTGTATCTAAGAAAGCGAATTTGTAACTAAACAATCTCAAACAATTATTATTATTTTTTTTTTCCCTCGTTTTAGAATTTTTCCATGTTTCCTTACATTTTGTTTCACTATAAAATGTAAAAGGACAATTATTTTGGTTTTCTTGAAAATACCAGATATAAAATATCGTTTAAAATCCGTAGTTTCATATTTTCTCATATTTATTACGCATTAAAAAAAAAAAAAAAAAAAAAAAAACTTCTAAACTTTTGCACATAAAATTTAACATAATAGTATGTATTAAGCTATAATTTTATGGATAGTTTCATTGAAAAGACATTAAACTGCGATTTGTTTTACGGATTCTAGAATATATTTCATTATACAAGCAGCACGAATCGTGTGTCACGGCGGCGTGATTGAGAAGACATGATCCGCTGGTTGTCGGTTCGATTCCAGGTACAGGCAATGGAAGTTTACCTGTAAAAATTATAAATGTTTTTTATGCTCTAGCAGAGTCTAAAATCTATTTTTCAGAGATAAACTGTATAATACGCAACTTTTAATTAATCATTTATTTATGAAAGATATTCTCTGTAGAAAGGATCAAAGATGACGGAATTTCAGGCACTTCATGTGTGTGAAACGGAGTGCCTTTTAAGATACCTCAAGTGTCGGAAAAAAATAAGACGCTTTTTAGCATCTTAAAATTGGACACCACCATTATAGACACATTTGTGTCTGAGTTTCATACACTTGTATTTACAGTGTATAAGTAAAAAAACTGAAATTTGATAAAATGTATTTAATTCTTTATGGATTGAAATAAATGCTAAATGTATTTAAGCAGTTAGCGCACTCTTCTGCATCCATTCTTATCTTAAAATCTGAAGCAAATTAGAGAATTTTCTGAAAATTTCTTATTTGTTGGAATAAGTCGTTTTTTAAAGAAGTTTCGTTTTCTGAAATATCAACTACAAATTCTGGATCTAGTAGAGTAGCATTATTAAATCTTCCAAATATATATCTATATAATTTTTTTAAGTTTGAAATCTTAATTTGTAAAAAAAAAAAAAAAAAAAAAAAGCTCTCTAATATTATTGAAAGATCGCTATATTATTCTAGGCTAATAGATAACGTACAGTAAGGAGGTATACTTTAAAGCAGAGACTGGTGGAATGTTGCCTCATGATATTTCTTTTAATATAGAAAACTAAATTATTCATATTTCATACGATTTTAAATGAATAAGAGGTTCTAATGCTCTGAATTGCAGTTTATAAAATCTTAACGGTATGTATATACGGTATCTTATATACGGTAATGTTATATACGGTATGTATATATAATAAATGCATATTATATGGATGTATTTGTATATAAATGTATGGATGTATTTGTATGGATGTATTTGTACTGAAATCTTCTAAAAAATATTACAATTTAATTAAATATTTTAATATTTTACAAAATGGTTCTGTAAAAATTTAAGTAATAGGAATTGCAGTTTTAATGTACACTTCAACTTTACAAACAGTAAAAAGTGCTTAAAAATGTAGTATTCTAGATAATTGCATATTTATAGACATGTTTAAATTAACTTTATGGGAGTTCCTCTCATTCCCACACAGGGTGATTATAAAAATATATTTGCACTTTATGAACCTCAACCGGATTCACTGTTTAAGAAAACTGTATGTATGCATGCATTTAGTTATTCTACGACACTTTAGAATGTGGCGAACCACAATAATCCAGACCATAAAATCAATACAAGCACTACCGGTTTTGAAGGAACGTGAATTTTCTTCTTCATGTAAAAAAAAAAAAAAAAAAAAAAATCGTGTTATTTCTTTTGAGGTAAAAACAACCTAAAATGTTATGAAGAAAGGCTGTGCTCTTTCGAAACAAATAATTTTTGTTTTGATTTTTTGTTGTGAAGAATGTTTGAAGTTTAAATATTTATTCTATACAATTCATTAATTTATAACTACAATAATCCGCCTTTCACAAGTAGGACAAAGTTACAAAATCTCCACAAATTTTCAAAAATACGTCCACTTATTTTATTCCTATTGTATTTTTTGCAGTGAGAAATAATAAATAATATTATTTCGGTAATTTTTCTTTGAAAAACTTCTGCTTAGAAGCATTAAAAAAAAAAAAAAAGAATCTACGGAAAGTAAATACTATGCACCTTCCACTTCAACTTTTTCATAAATAACAAAAACATCACAGGCAGGTAATTTTAGATAAGAGAATGTCAGATTCCCTGTACGAGTTGCAAAATATAGATTTTGAATTTGATTAACATGTCGCAAAAAAAAAAAAAAAAAAAAAATTGAAAACCAAAATTTTCTACTGTAAGAAAAATTTTTAAATGGTAAAAATAAGAAATGAGGTTTCTGTTTTAGTTTTAAATAAATCTCTCTTTAGTTAATTGCCTCCAATTTCTGTGTTCATTGCCCCCTTTTCCAACATTTTTATTAACTCACTTTCTTGTTTGTTTGTCCAACTTGCTTTCTTGTTTGTTTGCTCAGTACAAATCTTGCAATCGACTTTTAACTAACTTCCCGACTAGCTACGCATTTGAAACTTTTAGAATAGATTAGAACACGATAATGCATTCCTTTAAAACTTTTATTCAAATAATAAATGTTTGAAAATTTCTTATACTTGCACTTTTCATTACGCATTCGATCATTTTATTTCAAGTTAATGGGATTATTTATCAAAAAAGAATTTTAAAGTATTTATGAATACATAGAATTATCAAGTTTATATGATTTAACAGAAAATTTAAATACGTGGTATATAAAAAGTTCTTTTTCTCTTGTAATTATTATTATATTTTAAGCCACTTTTTCTCTAGTTACAGGCACAGGAACCACACCTTTCAAGTTCACAATCGGATGTTTCCTATCGAAAATGGAGTGAATACCTTTACTGGTTTGTGTACAGGGACACCCAAAAATATTCCAAATCATTGTGTTCTATGAGAGGTATTCCTATAAACCATAGTTTAATGCCGTTACTTTACACAAATCTTAATGAAACTGAAATATATTAAGTCCACTATCGGATGTTCACCATTGAAATTAGAGTAACATCACTGGTTTGTAGACGTGGACACCCGAAAGCCTTCCAATGCATTGCGTTCTATGAGAGCCACTTATTTAAACCAAATTTTAAGAACTTTACTTTGCACAAATCTTAATATAATTAAAATATATTATTCACATGCACAAAAGAATGATTTCGATAGAATGCAGTATGATTAGTATTAGATTTACAGAGCCACAGAAAAATATTTTTTTACATTAATGGTTAATAATGGAAATTTACTGGAATTGCATTTTCGTTTATATTAATCGCTTTTATCACTTTCAAAATGCTTTTAACACTTTCCAACGAGGATGAAAAATGTTAATGACTTTGGTTTGTATGTCTGTCTTTCCGTCTGTCTGTCTATCCGTGCTCTAACTCCCGTGCGTAACTCTAACTATTTAAGGAATTTCTTGAAACCGAATATGATATTTAAGTTCAATATCGAATGTTCCCTATTAAAAATGGAGCGGCTATCTCTACTGGCTTTTGTTCAAGGACAATCAAAATAATTCCAAAGAATTATGTTCTATGAGAGGTATTTTTATGAACTATATCTTAATTCCTTTATTTTACAAAAAAAAAAAAAAAAAAAAAAAAAAAAAAATCTTGAAATTGAAATATGTCATTCTAGTTCACTGTCGGATGATTATTTTAGAAAATGGAGTAAATACCACCACAGGTTTGTGTGCAGGGACACCCGAAAGTATTCCAAAGCATTCTTTCCATGAGAGGTATTTCTATAAACTGAATTTTAATAACTTTACTTTAAACAAATCTTAATAAAATTAAAATATGTTATTCTTATGTACAAAAGAACGCTTTCTGCAGAATGAAGTATGATTAGCATTAGTTTTACACGGCCACACAAAAATATTCAGTTTCGTTAAGGTTTTTTTTTATGAAAATTTGCTAGAATTGCATTTTCGTTTGCATTAAGCGATTTAACATTTTTTAACACTTTGTAAGTGTGAATATGATATCAATCTGCGTATCTATCTGTCCGACTGTCCATCTGTCTATCTACCCGAGTATCACATAACGTTGTTTCAACGTTGCTATAACTAATGTTTGACGGTCAGACTTATTTTCAACGCTATAACAACGTTATATGCTATCTGGGTTTCCATCTGCCCGCCCCAGCGTCTGTAAATATTTTCGGAAATTTTAAAAAAAATGTATATGTTATTCAAATTCACTATAGAATGCTCCCAATTTTAAATGACATTAATAGGTCCTGTGCGACTGGTTTGTGTACTGGAGCATACAAAATAATGCCGTTGACTTGCATTTTAGGATAAACATATTTTTAATTACATTTAAAGAACCTTCTACTGTGAAAATCATAATGAAATTAGCATTTATTGTTAGAATGCTAAAATAATATTTTACATAGAATATGGTTTTGTTAACCTTCAGATTTACATGGCTACACTAAAATATTCAGATACATTAACGGCTGCAATTAGAATATAAGGGCTACGTTTTATTTTGTGTTAAGCATTTTTAACACTTTCTAACAACGTTTAAGAATGATTAGGAATTTAATTAGTCTGTCTATTTGCCTTTCAGAAGTACTCTCTGTCCGTTGTTAATTACGTAGGCAATGGACATTTGGAAAGTGTTAATAATTAATTAGTACCGCATGATTTTTCGTTTTGTTTAATTACTGAATTTTATTTCTGAATTTTTGTAAATATATTTAACTTATTTTTCACAATCATAAGAATTGCATTGAAACTTCTTCTTAACACTTTCCAACAAGTTCGAAAAACGTTAATGACTTCAGTTTGTCTGTCTATCCGTCCGTTTGTCTGTCCGTTTGTCTGTCCGTCCGTCTGTATGTCTGCGCTCTGACTCCTAAAAATAATCACGGGAGTGTTTGTAACTAATATAGGTTGTTCAAGTTCACTATCGGATGTTCTCTACAGAAAACAGAGTGAATACCTCTTTTGGTTTGTGTACAGGGACACCCGAAAGTATTCCAAAGCATTGTGTTCTAAGAAAATATGAGTTTTTTAACCTTCAGATTTGCAGGTTACCAATAATATATTCAGATATATTAAAGGCTGCAATTAGAATCCAAGGGCTAATTTTACTTTTGTGCTAAAACTTCCTAACAGCATTTGAGATTGATTAGGAATTCTGTTAGTCTATGTGAATGCCTTTCAGAATTACTGGCTCTCTGTTGTGTCATAACGCAGGTAAAGAGCATTGAATGTTATTCGATGAAACAATTACGTACAGTTGGAAAGTGTTTATAATTAATGTGTATCGCATGATTTTCCGTTCCAGTTTTTTTTTTTTTTTTTTTTTTTTTTTTATGAAATGAAAACTGATTTTCTTAATTTAATAACATAGTTTAAAATTTATCATATACATCAAGAAAATTACAAGTGCATACATTTGATTTTATCATATACATCAAGAATATTACAAGTACATACTTAAGTAGTAAAATTAACTTTCTTAAAGTTTTGATATTTCACATTTTTGCCTACAATTCTTAATCAAAAATTAAACCGTTAAAGCAGGCATTTAAGAATGCAATAAACTAAAATTTCGAGTATGCAAAAAAGAAAATGTATTTTTTTTTTTTTTTTTTTTTTTTTTGAGTGGTAAACGTATTGAAAATTAATGCCTTACTGCGTTTTTTCCAGACAAGTATTCTTTACTATTATTGTGTAAGGATAAAAAGCACGAAAAGTTTTAAAAAATTTCAAGCAAGATATTCAGTTGAGTTCCATATTATAAGCATGAACTTGAAATGATTAATCTGGAGTATCTATTTTTTCTAATGATAAAATTTTTACAATTTCTTTACAACATTTTAAAGACTTTTGCATTTCTAAGAAATCATAATTATTTACTACATGTAGTCTGTGTCTATACAGTAAATTTGCTATGTATATTATACGTCGATGAAGAGCCCAAATAGTGCATATATTGCACAATGTACAAATGCGCTGTAGCCATGTCTTTATTTACTTTATTTGTATTCACAGTAGTTTTTAAAATATTATTTGAAGTAATTGGACACACCTGATTGTTTCTATTTAAATGATTAAATCATTTCATAAAATTTTATTTTAAGCGGTCAAATTTCACGCAAAAAAAAAAAAAAAAAAAAAAAAAAAAAAATGTAAAAGATATACATCAAAATCTCCTAACTCAATATACGAAGTTTCTAAACATCTATTGTAAATCTGAATGTGAACATTACACTGTGAAAAAAAAATTATAAAATAGGTAAAAAATTTTAAGATATTAGGGTAAAGCAATGTTCTAAATTGAAAAGCTCTGTTTATAAGTCGAAAGTCCAACCTAAATTGGATACGAGACCAATTTTGGATAGAATTGTTTTGGGGTTTCTTTTTTACAGTGTACATACATATACATACAAAATGTTTACATTTTGCTTAGATCATCTACGCATGTTATATATATATATATATATATATATATGCATATTTTAATAAGAGATGAGCCATGCAATATTTTCTACAACGTCTTTATTTATTATATACAAAAATATAAAATGAGATAGTATACCATAAATAAAAAGTTTGTACATTCAAAATAGATAGATTTTCTGAACCATTTTGGGTTATAAACAGAACTTTTCAATTTGGAACATTGTTTTACCCAAATACCTTACAAATTTTTCCTATTTTAGAAATTTGTTTTCACAGTGTATGAAAACAATCCTAATTTCTCATTCAAACTTCAAATATGTGTAATAGTATCGTAAAAAAAAAAAAAAAAAAAAAAAAAAAAAAAACATTTTACAAATAAATAAATTGTGATAAATGTTTGTGTCATTTAAAGAATTTAAACTACTTACCTGAAAGCGACCCATCGTTAACCTTCCCAAATTAAACACGTTTTCATGAAAATAAAAGCCAATTTGTTTCAACATACATGTATATATTAGGTTTTGAACAAGATATCTAATTTTTCTGTAAATGTACGAATAACGTATTAAAATATTTTATTATTTTTTGAGATTTCAAAAAAATAATTTCCGTTTACGATATATATAAATATATATAAAAAAATATTTTATTGTTTATTTACTTATTTTTCATTGACTATTATGTTTCTTGTTTTTCCTCAATGCCAACTGATATTCTGCGACATTCATTATAATGTATTTATTTTTCTTACAAAGACCAAAAAAAAAAAAAAAAAAAACATTTTACAAATAAATAAATTGTGATAAATGTTTGTGTCATTTAAAGAATTTAAACTACTTACCTGAAAGCGACCCATCGTTAACCTTCCCAAATTAAACACGTTTTCATGAAAATAAAAGCCAATTTGTTTCAACATACATGTATATATTAGGTTTTGAACAAGATATCTAATTTTTCTGTAAATGTACGAATAACGTATTAAAATATTTTATTATTTTTTGAGATTTCAAAAAAATAATTTCCGTTTACGATATATATAAATATATATAAAAAAATATTTTATTGTTTATTTACTTATTTTTCATTGACTATTATGTTTCTTGTTTTTCCTCAATGCCAACTGATATTCTGCGACATTCATTATAATGTATTTATTTTTCTTACAAAGACAAAAAAAAAATGAGTATGATACGACGCTCAATTAAAACAAAATATTTCTGTGAATTTAAAAACTAATTTCATGATGGCATTAAAAAAAAAAAAAAAAATAGTTAACTGTAAATTTGATACCAATACAAATTATATGATTTTATTTATTTATTTTTTCAAATGTATATATTCAGTACCAGTCACAAAATATGCTTTCTGCTTTTAAAAACTGTTTATTAAAACTAATAATTTTTGTTACTTAAAATAAAATAAAAGAAAAGAAAAGAAAAAAGAAAAGAAAAGAAAAGAAAAAGAAGTGCAACAATTTTTAATTTTAAACTATCAATAATCATTAATATTGCGTTTTCCATTCATTATCGTTTCAATATGAATGTCAAAGTCGTTCCTTGTACAGTAGATATCTATAAAAAAAAATTCTACCTTTAAAAAAAAATTCAGAGTCCTAGAGAAAAAATATACTGTCGGGTGAAGAGTAAAATGTACAATTAAGAACATAGAAAAACATTCATCAAAATGGTAGTAAATTAATTTGAAATATATCAGCCGTGCTAATTTTTAATTTTAAACTATGAATAATCATTAATATTGCGTTTCCCATTCATTATCGTTTCAATATGAATGTCAAAGTCGTTCCTTGTACAGTAGATATCTATAGAAAAAAATTCTACCTTTAAAAAAAAAAATCAGAGTCCTAGAGAAAAAATATACTGTCGGGTGAAGTGTAAAATTTACAATTAAGAACATTAAAACATTCATTAAAATGGTAGTAAATTAATTTGAAATATATCAGCCGTACCAAATGTATTCCTCGGTAAATAAGAATTATTCTATCATTCATTTACATCCGTGTTCAAAGTATAAGAACGGAGTAAAGAAAACTACATAATTTTGGAACATGGCAATAGAACGGGCTCACATACCAGTAGTCAGCAGATAGACAGACTGATGCATTAAAGCATATCCATGCATGGCGTAGGACGTGTCGAGAAGTAGAATGTACCGAACTCTAAAAAAATGCAAGCTGTGTGCGTTCAGCCATTTTCTGAAATGTTGTGCACTGTGCAGAACGAATTTAAGAACTTCGAGTTTTTTACTATCCATTATCATGTTCAACAGACAGAATAACAAACATCATCCAAATCAGCTTACCTAAATACGTATTACTTCCGATTATGTAATGACTCGAATCATTGGGATTACTTTTTTTTTTTCAAAAAAAAAAAAAAAAAATTGACTTTAAAACTTCTTCTTCTTCTTTTTTTTTTTTTTCTTTGTTTACGTATGCAGGTATTTTGCAAATAACAAAATATGGTATATTTGTAAATGAGGAAGCTATTTTAGACAGCTAAAAATATTCATAAAATCTAAAGGTAAACATTTAAGTTCTTTTCTTGGAAGTAGAACTTTAAAAGCACATTGGATAAGATTCACATTTTACATTGATATATAAATCACATAAACACATGTATATGAAATAAATAATAAGAACTATTTATCTAAAACATGATAAGCGTTTAGAAAAAATAAAATCTTTAAGAGGCCAGATGAATATCCTAAACCTTAATTTCTGATCATTAAACGTTATGGTAATAATAAATGGAAAACTATAAAATTATTTAAAGCATTTGACTGCATGATTTCGTTTTATAAATAAATGAGCAAACAAACAATCAAAGAAATGAAAATAAGACATAGTAAACGTTTCATGATTTTTTTTTTTTTTTTTTTTTTTTTTTTTTTTTCAACAGTGAAATTGTTTTTGGTTGGATTTCAGTGCTTGCAGCTTTCCAAAAATTTTAGGTGCGTTCTTGTAAATTGTTACCACATTTTTTTTTTCTTTTTAAGAAATTTTTCTTGGTTATTTTAATGCTATAATGTTAATTAATAAAAGACTGATCAGAAAAAGGGAGATAATTGAATAAAGTCTATACAAATATTTAGGAACACTGCGAGTCCTTGATTTCGGGTACAATAAGAAACTTTCACGTTAGAAAACGAGGAATAAAGAAAATACTTTACAATTATTTTTTATTTTTATTTATTTATTTATTTATTTATTTTTATTTATCTTACAAAGCAATGTACCTTAATCTGGTTTTAATCATTTAAGAGTGAAACTAACTAAAGAATTATTATTATTATTATTTATATGGTCATGATAGTAAAAAATTAATACTATTTCATATTACATAATAACAATTGCTGCTTTTGTAATGAATTAGAAGTTAATTCCCTCACATGTGAAGAAACTTTTCTTGATTATTTTAATGCATTAATGTTATTTAATAAAAGACTGATCAGAAAAAAGGGCGACAATTAAATAAAGTGCATATAAATACTTAAGAACACTGCGAGTCCTTGATTTCGGGTACAATAAGAAACTTTTACGTTATGAAACGAGAAATGAAGAAAGGAATTTACAACCTTTTTTTTTCCCGTATAAAGCTGTGTAAGTTAATCCGGTTTTAATCATTTAAGAGTAAAACTAACTAAAGTGTTATTATTATTATTATTATTTATACGGCCATAATATTAAAAATAATAATAATAATATTTTATATTACATAATAACAATTGTTGCTTTTGTAATGAATTAGAAGCGGATTTCCTCACATGTGTTTTGAATTTATTAATCATATGGTACAGCTATAATAATAAAAAAAAGTATCTAAATTAAATTTATTTAATATATCACACTTGCATCCTAAAAAGAAATTTAAAAAAATGCATAACATTTAAAAACAAACAATAAAGTGTATTATTATAAAAATTTTAGGAAATAAATATATCGGAAACATATTTAAAAAGTTAAATAAATTCCTTTGTTGAAAAAAAAATAATATTTTAAAGATACAAATATATTTAACTTTAAAAAAGGCAAATATTTGAATGAATTTATTTTGACACATTAAATCTAGTCTCTTTCGATAATAAAAGAATAATACAAAACACACAAGCTGGATATTTTTAAAGTAAGTCATTTACAAAAAAAAAAAAAAAAAAAAAAAAAGTTCTCAATTTCTATTGTAATCAAAATTTTTCTAATAGTGTTGAAGAAAAAAAACATACAAAAGCTATTATGGCAGTTAAAACTTAATAAAAGTGGTGGATTTTTTTAAAAAGTGTTACAATGTCTTTAAAACACGTGTCTCAATATACCTTAAGAAGAATGATTTAAAAAAGTGTTAAATTGTATTTTTTAAAAGGGAAGATTAAGTACTAAGTTAAAATTTTGAAGAACTTTTAATGACTTGAAAAGAGATAATTAAAGAAACCTTTATTGCTAATGAATTTAAGAAAATAAAAATAATTTCTACATTTTACGTCAGAACAATGTAACAATTTTCTTTTCTTTTATACTTTCTCTTACCAATAGGGTCGAAAAAGTATTGTTTTAGGGTCAAATTTTCGAACGTGAGTTTTTGTTATATTTACATGTTTTGAGGTCCCCTGAATTCGAAACCCTGTTTTTAGCGGTTGGTCTGTGTGTGTGTCTGTGTGTCTGCCTGTTATCAGCATATCTAAAAAAATGGCAGCAGAAAGTCCAAACTTGGTATTCTAAATGTGTATCATATAGGGATGCTACACTAAGCTTTTCGTTCAGATGAAGCAAATGATTCGTGTACAGGGATACTCAAAACTATTCAAATACATTACATCTAATGGGGGAATTGCAGGTAAGTAGAGTTTAACATCTATAGACTGCACAAAACCAAATTAAACGAATATATATATATATATTTTTTTGTAATACAGATAGTCAACTGGGAGAAAAAAAATTATGTATGTAGGAGCCTCGCCTCCCTTTAAAACGAATGCTTGAATCATCAATCAGCGATAATTTAAAATAAAGTTATCGATTTTTTTCAGCTTTAACAACAACAACAAAAAATTATTATTATTATTTTTTTATGTAATATTGAGAATAAACTCTTCTTTTTTTTGGATATTTAGTGTTATACTACTTCTCTAATATTTAGTGTTATACTACTTCTCTAATATGGAAATCGTCTGAATTATCGTGGAAGATAATTTTTTTTTAAATAACAGTTTTAATAAATTATTTTTACTGGGTGAATTTGTATAGGAAAATATAGAAGAATGTCATGTGGTGGCCACAACACACTAGTTATTTGTTGCTAGTGGATGCTACTAATAATATTTTACCATTTCCAGGAAAGCTGTTCGGGAATTGAATTAAATTCCTCAGAGATAAGGTAAATAATGTATATGTTTTAAGCTAAATATTCATCGCTTGTTTTTTATATATTTACAAGTTTTGAAGCTTCCTGGTTACCGTAGTCAAGTTTTTTAACGTTTGATCTTTGTCTGTGTCTCTTAGAGTGACGTAAAAACGAATAATTTTAGGAGATCTAAATGCTGTATTTTGAAGTTAATGTAAGTTTGATGCTGGAAAAGTTTGATCAAGATTGATAAGTTTCAATGAATGTTGCGTGTGAAAATTGTCTGTATAATTTTAAGTAAACTTTTAATTTTAATAACAGAATTAAATTCTTCATAAATTTAGGTGCATTAATGAAACGCGGTGGTTTGGGGGGGCAGCCCCCTCACACAGGACTAATTATCATATAAAACTCTTCCGAAACCTAATTTGAATTGTTTAACATAGGTTTACATAACTGTACTCTTTATCTTACCTCTTAATCTCCAACCAGTATTTATAGTGTTAAATTGAAGGGTAAGAGAAAGTCATGTGAGTGACACACCAGATTATTTTCTTTTTAATCATCAAAGTTCTGTTGCGTTTTAAATATATGCTAGTTGATACCTGTCAAAACTTTACGGCTTAATAACTTTTTACAGTGCAACTGAAATTCTCTTTTAGCATACCAACAAAGAATTCCACTGTTTGAAACCAACTCTTGGTTGGATGGAAATAAATGTATTGTTTTATGTGGTGTTGTCGACTTATGTGATTGCTCACCACAAACTTTTTTTTAAATATATCTAAAGCAATCTTTATATTCTTCAATAGACGGAAAATAAATTTAACATTTAAATATTTATATTCAAAAAATATAATATGTAAGAAATACATGATTCCTTTATCCTCTATTACACATATACTTTGAACTTCCTGAGTGTAGACAGGAAAGAAAGAAATTGACTTAACTAATCATAACTCTTACCATCTAATACATATGACATAAAGATATCTAAAAGAGATTTTATATAACGAGTTAAAAATTAAAAATGTAGAACTGAAAACACCCATTTCAGAGACATAAGAGCGACCTAAATAATCAACGTTATTTTTAATTTCCCTATAACAGATTTTCCTACTTTGAACGGTAAGCCATAGTAAGTAAGCCATAGAAAGTAACGGATGTGTTACTTTAAAACATCAAGTTGGTCCAAGCAAACCTTGACGGCTTAATTGCATTTAAAAGTGCAATTGAGATCCTCTTATAATACGCCAGCCGAGGACAACTGTTTTAAACCAACTCTTTTAAAAAGAGCGGAAGTGTGTGTGTTTTTGTGCGAAGTTGGCACACTATAACAGAACTCTGCAATATATTTGTTTTTTGATATAACTAAAGCAATCTTTGTATTATTTAATTGAATGAAAATAAGTTGAACATTTATGAAATATTTACATTACTTTTCTGTGATAACCAACCTATACATAGTGATTTATCTTGGTTTAAAAGTTAGATTCAAGAAAAAGGGGAATAAGAATTGAGTAGATAAAGGATGCTGAGTTTGGTTTCTGCTTTATGTAGGTTATTTTGTTTATTTAAAAAAAGTTCCTGATTGCATTTTATAATAAAGTTCTTGCGCTAAAGTTCCCATGGAAATTTCTCTCAAGCAAGCAAGATGAATAACCGCAATACACCAGGAAAATAGATAAAGAAGGCCGTAAATAAAAACAATCTTCTTAACTGACAGCACTTTATTTTCAAATCAAACATCACAGCTATGGGTTAAAAATTATTCGATAGTTCAATTAACAAGATACATAACAATTATTGTCTTTGAGACATTCAGGTGGTGTAAAACAAATTTTCAGGTAGAGAGAGAGAGCTATTTGATTACGTGTTAATCAATTCAGATTAGGAGCGGATTCTGAAGTTGACTCTATTGCCATTAAGATCAGACTGATGAATTACGCCAAAATTATTAAAACAGTGCCAAACTTTCCAGCCAAAGCTAATCCTTTGTTTGTAGAATAATTTAATATAAATATTTTGAATTTAGTAAGTTCGTTACAGCAGTTTATGCCAAGTTTTATCGACAGAAGACCGTTATTTAAGGGAGACACTCAGACTAGGATTTATTGCACATCCTGTGATAAAAAAAAAACTAAATTACCCTTTAATGATATCATAATGTAAATTATAGCCTAATTTATTTATAACAAAGTTGACTTGCGCAATTTTAGAAGAATGAAAATGTAATTATGTATACAACGGCTAATAAATAAAATAATATTTTTTTTTATATTTTATTTATTAAATGATTTAGGAAAGATCATTATTCTGAGAGATGTCATTTAAAAAGAATATGTTTTTTGTTCTCAGATGATTTATTAATAGCATAAGGGATAAAGTATTATTAGAATTAAGATATTTATTATAGACAAAAGCGAATAAATAAAAGTAATTTAGAATTTCGTTATCTATTTTTATTAGCCATTTAATTTATTGAAAATATAATAATTACTTATTGCCTTTATTTAAAGTTATAATAAAAACTCATATATGTGAAGGAACGACTTCACATATTTCTCCCCATCGACGAGGAAAGAAAAAAAAGAATCGTCAAAATGGACGAAAATTATGAAACATATAACGCTCTCTCTCACCTTCACAACATCATAATACACTTCCAAAAAAAATCTGCATCCAATTGTGAGAAATGTAAAGTAACCTTTTGCTAAGCAATGGAAAAAAAAATTGTGGCATATAACAATAAATTCGAAAAAAAAAAATCAATAATAATGACAGTTACGGAATCATGAGACATAGTCACTCATTGTCATGCCAAATTGACATATCTGAAACAAAATTACATAATCAATAATTTATATAAATGTGACATATAAAATGTGTAAAATATTAAAAATAATCATTCATTACACTGTATGTATGGTTGATAATAAGGAAAAGGAAATCAGTAACCAGAAATATGAAAAACAATTACATTTGTATTTTGTTAAATTTCAAAAAAAATTATATTGCATTAATATGAAAAAAAAAAAAAATATATATATATATATATATATATAAACATTTTTGATTAAAAAGGACCATTATCGTACACGTGAAAAATTAAATTCCAACAAAGTGAGCCAGAGAGTGTATAAGAGAACAATAGCTATGACAGATATGATGGTTTTGTGATGCCTAACTGAACATAGCGTACTGAACAATATGTGTGAAGCAGAAGAGGCTTCATGTTGTGCAAAAATGACAACCAGCATTCTGCAAAGTGACATAATGAAATGTCCCTTGTATGTGTAAAAATGTGTAGAAAAAAAAATCTAGCCCTATGTCACAATAAAAGCGCACATGTAAGAGTTCAAGAAAAATTATTTATTTTATTTTATTTTAACTCTTATTTATTTTTATGCCTTCTAATTTTTTTTTTTTTTTTTTTTTTTTTTTTTTTAATATAAATTAATGAACCAACTTTATTTCAATAGCTTGTGTTGGTAAAAAAAATATTAAAATTTACTTGTATGAAATAATTTCCTTTTCCTGAACAAAATTTTTAATAAATGAATTAGCATTTGAATTTCTCACAAAAATATGATCTAAATAATAATATAATTTTTAATGCATAAACTCTGAGTAGACCTGAAATAGGTGATAAGAATATACCTCATAAAAATTGTCAAAAAAAAGCAAAAAAAAATCTAAATATACTATTGTTTTATAATTACAATTGAACTATTATTTTATCGAGCCCAATTAATATTCAATATCTTTCTTAAAAAGGATACTGTATGTTATACAGATAATTCCATAATACTGCTCAGTAAGAAATAGTCTTTAAAAAAAAAAAAAAAAAAGAAGGAGAGTGAACCAGCCACATACTTCTGCACAGACTACTTCTTACAACGCACAGATGATTTCAAGGCCGTTTAAAATACATCTGTGGTGCAAACCTTACAAAAAGGAATTATTTTAATTAAGAAATTTTAAATAATTAAATATTTAATTTAAGCTGAAAGAAAACTTTCTGCAAGAGTTTTACTCTTTACACAAGGAAATAAAAAAAAAAAAAAATACTTTTTTTTTTTTTTTTTTTTTTTTTTTTGATAAAAATAACAATTTTAAAACGTACAGACTATGTACGGAAATTTCACTTTTTATATATTTCTTTGAAAAACAAATAGGCTCTAAAAACATAACAGAATTTGCTGCAAGTTGACAAAAAAATATTTATTTACTTTTGTGTACGTGTGTATTATTATATATTGTAACTAGTGTTATTTGTATAAAGTCTATGTAAAATTTAATAAAAGAAAATGTAATTATCTCCACATGTGAACCAATGAAATAGCAACTAAATAGGTCAGATAAAATTTTGTGAGTATGTGTGTGTCAAACATTGGGTTGTGAGGCCAAGTTTGAGAATAATGAAGAAAAGCATGGAAAACATGCATGGAATACTATTGGATAAATTTGCATTATGACTAACAAACTGAGAAACCAGCCAATAATACAATAAATTTCTGACCCAAAAGAAAACATATACAGGAACACATGTAGAAACATAGGGAAAAAAAAAATTCTTTTTGGTGTGTGTGTGTGTGTGAGAATAATTAATTATAAAGTGTTTGCAAACGTTAAAATAACTGATCATGTTATTCAAATGAGATAAAAAAAATATAGTGTGAATTTGTTAAAAAAAATGCATCTTGTGAAAGAGGTGATGTGTTCACGCATAGTATCAAACGAAACTTTGACAACCAATGAAAATATAATTAGGAAAAATATACAATCCAAATATTTCCAAAAGTCACATACATCCTCATGTTATTTATTTAAAATTTAGTAAGTAATTTTATATCAATATCTTTTTATTTATTATTATTTTCATTATTTTCATTATTTATTTTTGTCACCCGAAATATTTATCAAACATGTGTTAATGAATTATAAGTGAACTTGAAAGCCAATAAAACATAACCTTCCAAAATTGTTGTGAAAGTGTGAAATCCCCTACACAATTACAAGTGTTGAAACCAATATAATGGTCAAAATCCATAGATTATAGAAGTCATTAATATATTGACAACCAGAGCAACACAATTGTGCTTAAAGGGTATATGTGTATATGTGTAATTAAAACATATATAATCCAACGGGTGATACGTTATAATATTTAAACAATATTGTAAAAAAATGAATATCAACTGAAATAATTTGAACTATTAAAAATTTAGTATATGTCTGTAAGTGTTCCAAAAAATATTACAGTTGAAAAAATTAAAAAAAAAAAAAGCCACAAAAAATAAATTCCCATAGCCGCAGATGAAAGCGCTAAAATTGCGAATTTAACGTGCACAGAAAATTATAAACAAAAAGTAAAAGCAAAAAGTCATGACTAAAATAACAGTATTATCTACTGAACTGAGCATATATGAACTGAAATGAGCTGAGCTGAGCTGAGCTGAGGTGAGGCCTCAAAAATTAAAAAAAAATGCGCATAAAGTAAATATATAAATAGCTTCAAAGGCTATAAAATTGCTCAGCAAAATAATAATATAAAAACTCGAGTACAAGAAGTGTAATCTCACTTCAAAAAGGTGAATAAAGAGAATTTCACCAAATCAGCTGATAAAAAGAACAGTAAAATAAATCTGTTCACACATGTGCCATAAAATGTTTTTCTCTTTTCTTCTTTTTTTAAAAAAATAACTGCAACTATTCAGCAGTGGGCCCAATTCGATGTTAAAGTAAGCTTACTATATATCTTGTTGCCATAATTATTTGCTATCAATAGTAATAAAATATTCCCATATATATATGATAGATATACTGACATAAACACCAATAAACAAACATGAAACAGTGAATAAATGCGATAAAAATATATCATATGTACAGTAAAAATAAAAAAAATTCTCTGCAATCAACGTATTTGAACTGAATGAGGAACAAAAAATCACTATTATTATTTGAACGTAAACAAACTCAGGCGAAAACGGCGAGATGTTTATCTCTATTTGAGAGAAAAAAAATAAGCAGTCTTCCCTTTTTTTTTTTTTTTTAATCATATTTCGATTACTCTTAAACATTTCTTTTTTTTTTTTTTTTTACGTAAATGAACGAAATAAAACTATTATGCACATAAAATAAATTTCGTATGAAAGCTAATTAAGGGTTAAAATTTTAGAAAATAATGATAGGTTTCATCTAACAGAATTGAATGAATGTGGAGAAGAAAAAAAAATGCGTGAAATGAAAAATTACATTAGATGTCAAATTTGACGACCAGCATAAGAATACCTGGATTGAAGCGATAACATCTAACTGAAAAAAATATACAATGTGTTATAAAATTTCTCAAAGTTTATGAAACTAGAAAAAATAATTAAAACATTTGTGTTAAAATATAACATTTTAGTTAAAATGGGCAAAGCAAATACTGTGTTATGTTATTATAAAAATTAAAACTTGAAAAAATATACGACAACCAAAAATAATATTAGAATAAAATTATGTTTATATGCTTAGGTATCTAAGACGTACAACCAACTCCCTTTCTGTATAAGTGATTGTACATGATTATTTAAGAATGCCTGGTAAGTATAATAAATAAAACATTGAACCTTGTGTTCAAGACTAACAAATTTTGTTAGGTTTACATGAAAGTCAATGTACATAATATCCGAAAAAAATGAGAAAAGAAATATGTAAATTTGGAAAATTGTGTGTTAAATTTATTTAGGACACTTGCATGCAACAAGATACGGCCAGTATAGATTCATAAAATATATTATGTACTGGATTTACATATTGTCCTGAATACATACAGTGTTAAAAAATGAAAAATGTTGGAGATACAATTTATGTAGTATGTACCTATGCGTTGTGGGAAAGATCTTTTTATAGAAACAATCTTAGTAAACAAAAAGAAAAAAAAATATATCCCAAATACAAGCAATTCTAATCTATTTCTGAAAAAAAAAAATGTTAAATTTAATGTAAAAATTAAATAGTAAAAATGTAAGTTAATTATAGTAATACTCAAATTCAGTGAAGTTCAATGTAAAATCATGCAAGCAAAGACAATCAATGCAGGTCCCCTCACCAAGAAAAATTTTCTCCAGTAATTCAAGATAAGGAAAACAGCACTGAATGTCAATAACACAAGTGCAATTAGGCGCGCTACTAATGCACATTGTGGCACAAAATTACATAAGCTTAAATCCCAACATATTAATTGTGCCTCCTTTAATTTAAGGACAAAAATGAGATGTATAAACCTAAATTATTTTATTTCTTTTATTATTTTAAATGAAAGGATAAATAATGACACTTAGGGAATAAGTGTATTGTGTTGACATTTAGCTTTTAAGACACAGTGATGCATATTATACAGCCCTAATCTTTAAGAAACCAATTGTAAAAAAAAACTTGATTTAACCGTGATAAGAATAAAAACCTATTATCTTTAAAATTAAAAAATGAATATCAATCATTTATGTAAAGGTGCTAAAGTTATAAATGTAATACACTGAGTAAAAAAAAAGAAAAGAAAAGAAAAGAAAAAAACGAAAGAAAAAAAAATCAACTAAATTCTCTAAAATGTATTTTTTTTTTTTTTTTAAATTTGCTTCAAAATATGACCTTAAAAATAATGAAAATTTTGAATTTATGAAAGAAAGGTATGGGAATACCTGAAATTATCACTCTAATTATTTATTTATTAATTTGCTATGCAATGGCAGTTCCAAGCAGGTTAAAATAAGTGAACAAAAATATATATATATATATATGTGTGTGTGAAAAGATGAGAAATAAGTGTCTAGATATCGACTGATATCAAAAACGAATTTTCGCCGACACATCTCTAAAAGGTATCTAAAAAAAGGTATTTGTATTTTCAACCTGCCTGAAAAACACCAACATGAGAAATAACTTCAAGTTTAGTTCTTAAATTAAAAATATTAATTAAATTCAATTAATAAACAGTGATAATTATTTTGCAATAAAATATATATATAAAACATTCACTTAACAAACAAGAACGAATTTTATTAGGCATTTGATTAAAAGACAAGAAATTTACTTCATGTAAAATTAAACACCTCAAACATAATAAATATTGCGATGTTAATGAATTAAAAAAATAAAGATTCGCTAAAATTTTGTAAACATTACATCATTTTATGTAATTACTTAATTCCCCTTTTTTACTTATTTATTTATTATTTTTTTCTTTTATTTTTTTTTAAAACATGTATATTCACTGTGATAAATAAACAAATTCAATATTAAATTTAAGCTGTGAAAATAATATGAAAAATTACTTTTACACATCATATAGAAAATTAATTTATTCCAACCCCCTTAAATAAAAATTACCAGCAAACAACATTTCAAATTTAGTTAAAACATATGATTTTTTTTTTTTTTTCTTTTTCTTTTTCTTTTTTTTTTTTGCATTCTGAATGAAAAATCAAGAAAATTTTTAATTACTGATTGCATAAATATCAAAATAATTTGCCCTATATAAGATTACCTAAGAAAAAGAAACTATATAAATATTTTTATTTTATTTTTCCACTATAATAGATATCAAAACTTAAATATGAAGTCTTTAATATGAAAAAATTACTCACTTACAGTGAAGAGTCTTGAAAAATACTTCCTAAAAAATTGATTAAAAATCATGTAAAAATAACTGAATAATTTCGGCAGATACGTTGACTATGTCCAAACAGTTCGATGCACAAAAAAATGTTCTGATTAGTACTATACACTAATAAATCATGTAAAACCACAGTAGTGTAAAATATGACTTTTTAATATGCACCAGTATATTAATTTGTGGCAATATCCATAGAAGGTGATGCAGTTTTTTTGTAAGAATTTTTTTTTTCTTCACAAGTGATCACCAAGAGTTTATATACTTATAGCTTTTCTCCTTTACCAGTGTATAAACGCATATGACATATGCACGATATATCTGCTGTTGAAAAAAAAAAATATATATATATAACGAAAATTAATTTGCAAAACTTTTTTTGCGTGTATGGGTGTAAAAAAAAATCCAGCACTAAAGAGGTATAGCTTCTCCACTGACTTCATTCTAAAAAACTTAAAGTATAGACACGTAAATAAATCAGAGCATCTGAGAGAGCACACAAAAATCACGCACTTCACACAAATCCAACGTGAGGTAAGGAGTAGCGCTTCGGGGTATCCACATATTGAAAAATTTCGCTTCGGCCCGTCTCACCGAATGTCAAGGATAGAAAAAAAAATCACATTCGAGAAATGTAGAGTAGATCGGAAGAAAAGGGTCGCTAGCAGACCTCCCATCCCAGCCGGTAAGGAATCACGTCGATCCGATTGAAGAACTGCAGACACTTCTCGGCGTAATACTTCGAGCCATTGACGTTTACATGTGATGCGATGATGAGTCAAATTAATCAAACACTTCTCTTCTTTAGTTCATATTAAAAGGTATATCAAAAGTCAGTCTTTTATTTTTTAAAATAAAACAGCTGTGATGACATATTAACTGATTTTTTAGTAACTGCCCCTCTCTCTCTATTTTTGATTACAACCACACTGAAGAGGTCTTTGGCACCAATTCTTATAATACAATTCTTATAATAAAGTTCTTGCGCTAAAGTTCCCATGGAAATTTTTCTCAAGCAAGCAAGATGAATAACCGCAATACACCAGGAAAATAGATAAAGAAGGCCGTAAATAAAAACAATCTTCTTAACTGACAGCACTTTATTTTCAAATCAAACATCACAGCTATGGGTTAAAAATTATTCGATAGTTCAATTAACAAGATACATAACAATTATTGTCTTTGAGACATTCAGGTGGTGTAAAACAAATTTTCAGGTAGAGAGAGAGAGCTATTTGATTACGTGTTAATCAAGTCAGATTAGGAGCGGATTCTGAAGTTGACTCTATTGCCATTAAGATCAGACTGATGAATTACGCCAAAATTATTAAAACAGTGCCAAACTTTCCAGCCAAAGCTAATCCTTTGTTTGTAGAATAATTTAATATAAATATTTTGAATTTAGTAAGTTCGTTACAGCAGTTTATGCCAAGTTTTATCGACAGAAGACCGTTATTTAAGGGAGACACTCAGACTAGGATTTATTGCACATCCTGTGATAAAAAAAAACTAAATTACCCTTTAATGATATCATAATGTAAATTATAGCCTAATTTATTTATAACAAAGTTGACTTGCGCAATTTTAGAAGAATGAAAATGTAATTATGTATACAACGGCTAATAAATAAAATAATATTTTTTTTATATTTTATTTATTAAATGATTTAGGAGAGATCATTATTCTGAGAGATGTCATTTAAAAAGAATATGTTTTTTGTTCTCAGATTATTTATTAATAGCATAAGGGATAAAGTATTATTAGAATTAAGATATTTATTATAGACAAAAGCGAATAAATAAAAGTAATTTAGAATTTCGTTATCTATTTTTATTAGCCATTTAATTTATTGAAAATATAATAATTACTTATGGCCTTTATTTAAAGTTATAATTAAAACTCATATATGTGAAGGAACGACTTCACATATTTTAACCTATTTTCTGTTTTGTGTATACATTATTTAATATATTGAAAATGTTAAATTTTTACAATATTCGTAAGGTTGCACTTTTTTTGAGCATTTATAAATATCTCTAAATAGAACTAAAGATAATCTTAGCAAATTATAGACAACTCAATTCAAAATGTTGGATTCTTGCGACATTCGCACAATTTTACCTGCTAGAAATTGTTTTGAGCATTTTCAGTATTTCTATATGAAACTGAAGATAATCACAACAAACTATAGACATTCATGGTATTTACTTACTTACTTTTTTTTTTGCTTTAAGGTATGTAAAACAATATTTTTTTAGGATGGAGGACTATTACTTTTAAGCTGGATTTTTCTAGTTCAGTTTTGTATAACACCAAAATAAATTAGAAATATCAGTCCTATCATTACAAATTTGGTACGATATAAGAGATGCAATTTTTCTTAAAAATTAACTAAAGTATGAAATTTAGGTGGCAATTCTTTCCAATGGTTTTAAAAAGTGTGCAGTCCACTTTTACGGTCAAAACATAAGATAAAAAATAAATAAAAAATAAAAATTTTACAGGCTGAAGTTAGTAGTCCTCCGTACTAAACTAAATTTTGTTTTCGACAGATTTTTTTTTATTTATTTATTTTTTTTATTATTATTATTTGTCGCACTCACTAGCTTGTATACTGTTTGTATAATGCACACTAAACATTCATTTATTAATAATAATATGCCTTAGTTTACACATGTTAAATTTTCTTTCAAACTATATTTATTAAGCCAAATAATATTTTTTATAATTTAACTGGATAAAATACCAAATTAATTCTGATAGAACTTTCATTCAGTAACAATTTTACTAATAATGAGTAACCTAATTTTGCTACCTCAGTCTTCGGCTTTAAAAATGCAAAACTAACATCCTATTTCCCCCGTTTTTAAGTGTTACAATGTTAATTTTAGCCTAATCATATAAATATAAGAATATAAGATTTAAAACAAATAAAAAATAATCTATATTAAGTGGGGTGGGGAAGAGAACACAACGATACCAACGTAAACAATGAGTGCATCGGAGTACTTGCATATGATCGCACTCGCAACCAAAGCTTATCTAAATCGACAGTGTAAAAAACAAAGATATTTTTTCTGAAAATAAATCTTTATGTAAAAAAAAATTCATACATTAAAAATAATCAATTCTACATATATACATAAAATAATAATTTCAGTCTATGTTTATTCAGACCAATATAATAAAAGTTCAAAACTAAACAATAAATAAAAAGAGAGCGAAATTGATAAAAAAAAATAATCCATTTCCATAAATATTTAATTTAAAAAATTTAGTAAATAACACATTTATAATTATCAAGCAATAAGTTTACGTATTTATTTACAGAACTACAGCTTTTGAAAGTATGAATGAATCATGTAAACGTGTTCAAAATAATTAAATATCTGTAATGATAAAAATAAAAAAGAAAATCAATGCAAAAACCTTATATGCAACATTATTATATTTTCGTACTATATAATCCACATCCTTATATACAAAACTTTGTTTTTATTGTTTGTTTTCATACGTTTTTACTTTCGTTTTTTCAGAATGTTTTTTATTTCATATTTAATTTTTTGTGTTATACCTATACAAATGATGTATGTTTTAGTAAACTGTTCAAACCCTTAATGTTTTTTTCATGACCGTAGAAATATTCGTATTTGAAACTCCACCTACGTTGTAACTTTTAAATTCTGTGTGTTACAGTATATCTAAAAAATGTTACAATATTAATAATTACTCAAGCAATGTGCGGAAACAAAATTTTTATTATGTACGGCCTTTTGTATGATAAACAATTATAAATAGAATCTATGTGTTAAATAATACACCGTTCAAGAAGAACGGCAGTAGGCGGAGCTTACTGGTAAAAAACACAGAAAACACATGGCCCGTAAAGGGCTAAAATGACGTTTGGGGACATGGTTTCCTATGCAATTCTGAGTCCTAATGAGGTGTCCTACCTCTCCTCAAATCTTGTCCCAGCATCGTTGAATCACCCTGTGTGTGTATATATATATATATATATATATATATGTACATGTATGTATATGTATGTATGTATGTACGTGTGCGTATTTGTTTGAGAACTTGCAGATAAAGATATGTATAAAACTACTTTAAGTATTCCATCCAACAGAAAATCATATCACTTTTATGATACATTTTCACAAAATTAAAAATGAGTTTGAGACATTATTTATATTGTCAATGAACTGCTGCATATTCAGTCTAATAAAAGTTCTTGTGGTTTAATTTTCAAATATATTCTTAATGATAATTTAAATGAAGTTAACGTTGTACTAATTAGATACAAAATAATGGATACAAACATAAACTCCGTTTCATAATAGACAAATTTTGAATAAAAAACTGATGACTATGCATTTTAAAATGTTAACTATAATATATATATATATATACGTTCTATTATTGGTTAGAAATTCCAATGTATTAAAATTCTTAAATAGTGTATTAAAATTCTTAGATATAAAAAATCGGTCTGCGTCAAATTTGTTTCAAATAGTGCAATAAAACAATGTATAATTAAACCATTGGTAACTTTAAGACTTAAGCTAATATTTATTGATTTAAGTTTTTTGTAATAAAAACGCATCTAAGATTCTTTTAATTTAGAATAAATTTATTATAGATTTTAAAAATGTTTTAATTGCTTGAAAACAAATTTTTTAAACTAGTTTGAATTATTTTTCCTTTTGGGATTAGAACTTTTAATTCTCTAAGTGTGTCTTTCATGAAAGTAAATGATTAATTATATGTGACGGGGGATCCATCATTAACCTAATGGTATAAACAAATGTTATATAGGGACCTCTTTTCTAATGCATTTGTAATCGCTCTCCTGAACAAAATCACTTTTGACCTCATGGATAAATTAGCTTTAGATATTTGATTAATTGCTGAAGAAAGTCAGAATAATGTTTCTTATTTTTATCCTAAATAATAAAAGGAATTTTTCTTCATGCAGTGCAAAATTATATATTATAGTTGCATCATATTATACAAGATATTGAACAGAACACTGTATTTCTTTAGTAGCTTATACTAAAAATATAAATGATAAAACTAATGAACAATAACCTCATTTTGAAACACTGTGTTTTCTTGTAAAAACTAAATACATATAAATAAGAAAAAAAAAATATATATCTTCTGAATTTACACACAAACAGGGGAATAAAATGAAAAAAAAAGAGGGACCTAATTTTTATTAACCATTCCTAATGTTCTGTCTTTATTGATTAGCTGACGTAAATCCATTAGGTATAAAAAAAAAATTCTTTATATCGAATGTGGAATTAAATGAGTTTAGTTAAAATTATTAGCAAACATTAATTAAGCTAATACATAAATTTAAAAGAATATTCCAATCTGGCTGTGAAATTATATATATATATATATATAATACTGTACTGTCTTGAAACAATAGGCTGATAAAAAATTTTGATTTTAACTTTTAAAATGATGCGCTATAGTTAATTGAAGATATTAATAACGCGTTTTTAAAGCTTTATTAAAGAAATCGCTGTAGATAGCTTAAACCTATACACAAAAATTGCTTAAATGCAACCTTTATAAAAACATAAAACTTCTCCATTATTTTACTGTAAGAAAGCGGTAACTTTCAAAATCTTTTAACTAAATGATACTAAATATTCTGTTTCACTTGAAAAATGCATCATTAAGGGAAAATTTACATTGTTTGTGTATAACAAATAATGTCAAATATAAATGTAAGCTAACACATTCTTTTCTCATACAATAAAAAATAGATTAAACAGAAAGTGGAGAAGAAGTATGGAAATGAAATATATTTTTTAAAAGCCATGTAATATATCGAAAAATATAATCATACCTCAGAGGCTCAATTAAAAAAAAAACATTTTCTTCTGAAAAGGGTTTTCACTTCAATATGGGAGAAAATGTATCAAAAGTATGCTCAACTATTTAAAGTAAATAATAATAAAAAGGACGATGTAATAAGAAAATTGTTCAGAAGGTACAAAGATGAAATAAATAAAGGATTAAGGTCAATGATTACGTAATATATAAAATACAAATTATAATAATACTAACTAGCGAGCTTCGCCCGCTAGCGGGTCAGTATTTTCAAACGAATCACTAAAATTAATGAATCACTAACAGTAACTTTTAGTGTTAAGAAAAGAAATTAAAAAAAAAAAAAAAATCATTTCTGATTGGGTAAAAAGTCGGCCCGTCTCCCCACTGCCTTCGGCAGCGCAGTCCCGTGCGCGCTGCGCGCACGCAACTTAAGGGATACACGCGCTGCGCGCGCGTATTCCTTCCCTGACCCTTCGTCCCCCTAAAAAAAATCATTTCTGATCGGGTAAAAACTCGCACCGGGTCCCCACTGCCTACGGCAGCGCAGACCCATGAGCGCTGCGCGCGCACGTGTGAAGGTATACGTGCGCTGCGCGCACATATTCCTTCTCAAGTCAAAATTTTATTCTTCAGAAAATTTAAAAAATCATTTCTCATCGGGTACAAATTCGAACCGGGTCCCCACTGCCTTCGGCAGTGCAGTCCCGTACGCGCTGCGCGCGCACAAGTTAAAGGATACACGCACCCCGCGCGCGTATTCCTTCCCTGACACTTCGTGCCCCCTAAAAAAAATCATTTCTGATCGGGTAAAAACTCACATTGGATCCCCACTGCCTTCGGCAGCGCAGACCATTGCGCGCTGCGCGCGCACGTGTTAAGGTATACGCGCCCTGTGCGCACATATTCCTTCTCAAATAAAATTTTTATTCTTAAGAAAAGAAAATAAAAAAATCATTTGTCATCTGTTAAAAAGTTGGACCGGGTCCCCACTGACTTCGGCAGCGCAGTCCCGTGCGCGCTGCGCGCGCACAAGTTAGGAGGTACGCGCGCGGTGCACGCCTATTTCTTCTCCACCCTTTCAGGCTCTCTTAATTAACCTACGTATACCAATTTTGAACGATGTAACTCATTTGGCTGAGATGCAAAAGAAAACGTAATCAGGACACCTCAAAACCTGTAAATGTGGTGAAAACTTTCGATTTTAATCATAATTAGAAATTGAAATATTGAAATTTGAAAATATTACAGCGCCATCTGGCGGTAGAAATTTCTGTATTCCACTGTTCGATTCCAATTCAAAAAAGCTTTCTAATGATGTATTACTTATGAAATTATTTTAATTAGTAGCTGAGCTACAAAAGAAAACTAATTCAGGACACCTCAAAACGTAAATCTGGTGAAAACTTTCGATAATTTAAAAGAACTTTAAAATATTTTTCGAATGATGCATTAAAAATAATTTAATCATAATTAGAAATTGAAATATTGAAATTTGAAAATATTACAGCGCCATAAAAGAAAACTGATTCAGGTATCTCAAAACGTCTAAATCTGGTGAAAACTTTCGATAATTTAAAAGAACTTTAAACTATCTTTCGAATGATGTATTAAAAATAATTTAATCATAATTAGAAATTGAAATATTGAAATTTGAAAATGTTAAAGCGCTATCTGGCGGTACGAATTTCTTTATTCCACTGTTTGATTCCAAATCAAAAAAGCGTTCTAATGATGAATATGAAATTATTTTAATTAGTAGCTGAGATACAAAAAAAAAACCTAATCAGGACCCCTCAAAACTTGTAAATCGGGTGAAATATCGCGCGCGGTATACACCTATTTCTTCCCCACCCTTTCAGCTCCTCCTAATTAACCTACGTATACCAATTTTGAATGGTCTAACTCAATTAGCTGAGATGGAAAAGAAAACCTAATCAGGAGACCTCAAAACGTGTAAATCAGGTGAAAACTTTCGATAATATAAAAAACATTAAAATAACTTTCAAATGATGTATTAAAAATTATTTAATTGTAATTGGAAATTGAAATTTTAAAAGATGCAAAAGAAAACGTAATCAGGACACCTCAAAACGTAAATCTGGTGAAAACTTTCGATAATTTAAAAGAACTTTAAAATATCTTTCGAAAGATGTATTAAAAATAATTTAATCATAATTAGAAATTGAAATATTGAAATTTGAAAATATTACAGCGCCATCTGGCGGTACAAATTTCTGTATTCCACTGTTCTATTACAATTCAAAAAAGCTTTCTAATGATGTATTACTTATGAAATTACTTTAATTAGTAGCTGAGATAAAAAGGAAACTAACTCAGGACACCTCAAAACGTCTAAATCTGTTGAAAACTTTGAATAATATAAAAGAACTTTAAAATATCTTTCGAATGATGTATAAAAAATAAATTAATCGTAATTAGAAATTGAAATACGCGTATTAAAATATTGCAATTTTTAATCGCAGTACCAAAAAAACGTGACCTCCTTATATACCAGATGTTTATCGCTTTTTTTTTTGCTTCCGTGGAGCTCGAGAAATGCTCTCTCTGAACTGGTTGCCATAGTGATGAAAACCGGCAGCTGTTTCATTTGACGGAATTCAATCTGGAATGAAATTCGCGATTTCCAATGCTTTAAAGGCTAAAATTAAAAAATTATAACTCATTCAGTTTTTGAAATTTTTGCTCAATCTTTTGGGAATTTAAATGTTTAAGCGAGATCTATATACAAAAAAAAAAAAAAAAGAAATGATTTATCTCTAAACGCTTTTGAGTTATAAAATGTTTTTTGAAAAAATCGATGTTTCGTAAAATCTAAAAATATGGATCGCTAATCCGTATTTTGTAAAAAAGTTTATATGGTTCGAATGAGGATTAAATGGCCTTTCTTTGTATACCAGTTGTTAAGAAATGGAACTTTTACTCGGTCGTACAGGGCGTTTCGAAAAAGACAATCGCGAAAAAGAAAAATTTTCGACCCTTTTTAAAACTTTTTTTAAAAATATAAAAAATCCGTATTTTTTAAAAAACATTGTACCGTAAGAATCGGTAATAAATGCTCTTTCTCGTGGTACAGGTGTATTTTCGATATCTCCAACAGATCGGCAGCGATGGGTTTAGAAAAACCCACGAAATTTCCTCTTTCTGCTTCTTCTTTCAGGGTAAGCGGTAGCGGGCGAAAATGGCGGACGCCTCCGATTTCGAATCGTTTTTTCGTTAGACAATGGTCGACATTTTAATTAATATCTCCGCTAATTAGGGTCGCATCGTTTAGCAAATTGGATAACCCAGATCTGCGATAAATTATCTGTCCATCGGTACGTGTTCGAAGTCCGTGCGACCGTTAGCAGCCGAGCTTTTGCTGCGTCAAGCCGTTTCTCACAGACACACACACACAGACACATGCGTACAGATTTTAATAATATAAGGAGATAATAATAATAATAATTAATACTAGAAGAATATATTTCATAGTAGGTAGATAATTTTCTTTGAAAAATTGTTTATTTCTTGATTTACACATTAAAAAAGGGAAAGAAAGAATGCCCAAACAAATTTTTATTTTCGGAATTTTTGGAATAAACTAACATTTCTATTAAAAACTAAATAAACAGATTTCGATTCTTCAAACCCAAATTGGAAACAAGATATACTAGATGCATTTGTGATATAATTTGTGATAAGTTTCCAAAAATTTCAAATTAAATTTGTAACTATGCAAAGACACACACACACAGGCAAAAAAAAAAAAAAAAAAAAAAAAAAAAGTAAAAGAAGAAGAAGAAGAAGAGAGAAAGAAATCCGTTTTTCTTTAATTAAAATCTCCTTTAAAATTTATATTAAACACTTCAACAAATATTTTTTTATATAATATATTTAGTTGAAAATTTTTTTTATGTATTAGAAAACTATTCGTTCTCTCTTATACTTACAAGTTTCAATAAATTATTAAATAATAGAAAACCATTTTCGTCTCTATGTACTCTTACTATACGTATCATAAGTACGTTTAAAAAAAATAACAGCTTAACATTGAATATTATTCTGTTCAAATAAGTACTTCATTTCTTTTTATAGCTTTTATAAGGACCTAGAAAAGCAACGATATATTAAAAGCCATAAAGTTTTACATTATCCAATTTTCGGAATTTCTTTCAAGCGATTTTTGCTCCATTTATTGCTTTTTTCGATTTTATGTGTTAAATTAAAGTAAATATATTGCTATTCATTCCATATACTACTTGAAATATATAGCTTTATTTTATTCTCCCCTTTTCTCAAGAGGGTATTGCATATTTGAGGAATAACGCAACATTAATAGTTTTTCATCCGATTCTCTTTTTTTAAGAATATTCTTTATATACTTTACCAAAAGAAAATATTTTCATTTTATGACTTTCCGCTTTATAAGGTTATTTAATATATAATATTATTTTGGTTGCATCTCATTACATGTAAATTAATGAAGACTTTATTCATAAAATGCAAAAATATTAAATACATAATTTTAGATTAAGTTATATATTTTAAATTTAAATTTCTAATTAAAGCAGTGATATATAAAAAGCTAAAGTCTATAACATTATAAATTGTAAAAAAGTGTATTTTCAATTTCAGTTGTAAAAAATTAGTTTAATTGGTATTGTTTAGTTTAATTTTAATACTTTTAAAATTAAACAGCATTAAAATTAAAGTTTAATACTGTTAAGGTTAGTCATTTTAATACTGTTAATATTAAAACTATCAAAGTCATTATTCAGTTCAATTTTAATACAATTTAAGTTGTGTATGTCAATTACATTGTGAAATTAGTTTCTAATTTTTAATGTTATAGATTTCCTTTATGTATTCGTTTTTGATTTAGTTTATATTCGAAAATACAGGCACTGCGTTAATAAAACTACCTTAAGACAATTATTTAGCAGTTTCTTTTTGGAAATTTTTATTAATTATTGTACTTTTTTCAAGAAATTTTAAATAAAAAGAAAAATATGAAATAATACAGAAATGTTAATGATAAATAAAGTGAATTTGAAATTACGTAATGAAGTTAATTATACTTCGCAAATTAAATTATCTCTAAGAAAATTTCGATTCAAATAATCTTTCAATACTATGTTTTACAGATTTTTTTTTCTTTAGTTCCATATTGCATGAATAATCAGCATACAAAATTTTGCACTTTTTGGAATAATTATCTGGTATTGATAAAAATATTTATATCTAAAGAGAGAATTGTCGATCACATTTATACATTTTAGATACTTTTAAATTCCTTTTTGATATTATTCATTTGAATACATTTTTACATATTTTAAGGCTGAAAACAAAACACAATCGGCAAATCTGCTTAGATATACGCAAAGATTAAAAATATTTTTTGACGGATTATCAGAATAAGATATATATTCATGTACAGTAAATTTAATTTCTGATTCATGAAAATGTATGCGTTTCTTCAAATAAGAAATGTGTAATTTTTAAATAAAATCGTGCTATACTTTAGAAAAGCCTCTTAACTGATAAAATATTGCTAAACACATTTCAGATTGTAAAGGATCTGCAGTTGAGGAGCCTTAACGGCCCATTTGCAATATCCATTACTAGGCATATCATTTTTAATTATGGCATGATTTTACAAATATAAGGAAAAGGCTCGCAGAGATTGCGCGGTAGGAGAGGTTACGCATGTGGAGGATCAGAGTGAAGGAGGAGTAGAGTGTGACCGCTGCTATTCCAGGCTGTTGTACAACAACAATAATAGAGCGCCTATATGAATGTGCTGGCTGATTGTTTCGAACGTCTAACATAAAACGTGGTTATTTTGTCTCGTTTTCAAAAATAAATGCTTGAATTATCGTATCACTTCTTAGGAATTTCTATAGAATGTCACTAATACAAAATATTTTTAAAGTAAATGATTTTTCACAAGCTTATATTCTATGCTAACGGTACTCCAACAGATCTCTGTAAAAGCGAATAATTATTGAATAAAAGCTGCGCAATCTCTCCTACTGAAATGGGAGAAATTGCACATTTGCTATTTAGGAAAAAAAGGCACATTGATTCCATTAAACTCTATACTAGGAGAGATTATTGGTAATGCCAAACAATCAGGATGAATTTGTTGAAAGAATGAGTGCTATACAGTAGTAGGGGAAGTTTGGGCAAAATGGGGTGGTAGGTAAAACGGAGATTTTGATATCCCCGCTTATACAGTGATGCCATTTGTATGTCATTGCTATAGATTATGCGCGTCGTATCTGATATTCATTTACACGTGAGGTACTGCTTGCAGAGTCACAAACAGATACGCTCCCAAGATTTATGTACTTTTTTATTACCCTGATATAAGGCAAGTGTGATGTTTGCGTATTTTGATTGTTAGGTTAGATTGAAGATACGAACGTGACAGTTTGTATTAGCTAAAAGGGATGTCTTTTAAGTTAATTTCGTGAAAGTGTAGAACTACATTCAGTGTGATTTATTGTAATAGGCCTAGTTGTTTTGCATGGCTGCTTGTAGGCCCAAACGGGGTATCTCAAGGTGGGGTCAAAAGGTAATGGTCAAAAGGTCAAATGGCAAAAAGTTCGAGTGTCGGTCAGTTCACAAGCCAAGAGAAGTCGCGTTCCTACCCTACCAGCAGACGACATATCGTCAGACAGTTATCCAGACGATATAGATGTTACATACTTGTACTGTCACGAAATATATGCAAGATCAGCACAAGGAGGAGGATGAATCAAGCGCAGTGAATGTAACTAGTGAGCTCATGACTTGTGTGCCGGTGTTGATGAGGAAGATGACAGGTTCATATGTGAATTGTGTCAGTAAAGTTTGTTAAGTTGAGAGGTACCCCATTTGGCCCTATACTGTAGGGCAAAATGGGGAAGTTTGCCGCTTTGAATATATTCATACGCAGATCATAAAATATACGGTGTATTTCAAATTCCAATACTGCAGAATTACCACTAAGATTGTAAAATTGAAATAAATATTATTTATTGCATTTCTTTCTATTTGTCACAGAGTTATTGGCCAAAATAACCTTAAGTACCCCATTTTGCCCACCCTTTCCCTACAGTGTTTGTTGAAATAAATATTAAAAAAACTCCAATAATGTTCTTTGTTTTGTGTGTGTGTGTGTGTGTGAGGAACTGAAATTCTGTTCATTGTATAACTCATAACTCGTTTAACTTACACGATAATTGTTTAGGGTTTTCATAAAAGTAGCTCAACACATTTGTCTATTAAATTATGCAAAAGAAAAAAATTTAAAAGGTTGTGCATGCGTAAAAAAATTATTTAGGTAAAATGCTCATATTTCGTAAGATATTTATCATCATTTTATTATAATTATAGTGTGCTGTATGTAGTGTAGTACGCCAAATTTCCTAAACATGGCTTTGCACTGAGTTTAATGCCTTATGTGTTATAATTTAAAAAGTAGTATTATGTTTTGCACTTTTGTAAAGAAAACGTTATATCACAATGAATATATGTGGTAGCCTCATAAACAATTATACAGATAATTTAAAGAATTCTCATAATCACGTGCTACACAAAAACAGCGTTTCAATCACTATTTTTTACAGGGTGATACAAAATCATTTCATTTTTGTTCAATATTTTACTGGTCATTTCTTCCTCATCGGTACAAACTTTTTGCTGAATTAAATGGGATATAACATGTTCTTTACACTCACAATGTTTCAAGATAATTCCTAAACAATTTTCCTAGATACTTCAAAAAATGTCTACTTACTGTAGGGTAAATATATATATATATATATATATATATTAACTCAAAACCACAAAACAATACACACGGTATACATAATACTTTAATAATCATAATACAAATTAAAAAAAAGAAAGAAAAAAAAAAAAACAAATGGGTCTCCTAAAATGTTATTTTTGTCATTTTTCCGAAATTTTAGGGGGCTGTAAACTGTAATGGGTTATAAGCCACACAATTACAAATAAATTTTCTCCTTTGGGTGAATCCATACGTTAACTTGTATGATAACTTACTTTAAGGGTTTTTTTTTTTTCCGGTAGATGAAATTTTCACTATAAAAATTAGTAAATGTTTTACGTTTGATTTTGGACTTTGACCTATTGTGGAAAACAGTTTCGGTTTCCAAAGGAACATCTGCTAGTTTGGTGCGAGAAGCGCATGCGCTGGCTACGAGAGAGAAGAATAAGTTTAGTGTTTACGCTGACTTCGGCGAAAAGAGCTGAACTACGATGGTATCTGGATGGAATAATATTACGAAAAGAAGATGCCTTCAATTAATTGTATTTTATTGATAATACGTAATAATGTATATATGTACATAGAATATGTGTATATAGAATATGTATATAAAGGATTCGTTAAAGTAAGATAGAGCCCTGTTTATTCGAGTTCCAGGCTCCTGAATTATTAGTTATTTTTATTTTATTTAAGTATATTAAGAATTATTATATGTTGAAGCAACATTTTTGGCGAGCCAGCCAGCCAGGATTCGTAAAATATACGATTTTAAAAGGGCTCTTAAGTTGTTTATAAGATTAAAGAAAGAAAAAAAAAATAATTACGTTTACATCAACAGTTAAGAACAGAAAGAAGTATTTAAGCTAAGTTTTGGAATCAAGTTTTGTTTTGCCACGGAGCTGAATACGATTATCAGGTAAGCTCTCTCTCCCCTTTATTAAGACACTGAATAAAAAATATATATATATTTCATTTATTTACGAATAAAGTATATTTTGAATAATTTGAGAATAAATAAGAATGAATATTATAACAATAATACGTAGCACCCAAATGTAGGGTGCCAAATCATGATCTTATTCAGAAAATTTAATATATTTACGTAATTTATTGAGTGAATTATATTATAAGATAAGATTATTATTATTATTGTGAATATTACGTGAAGGTAATAAAAAAAAAAAAAAAAGAGTTCATTTGATTTGAGACTTAAGAACAATAAGAATTATTGAAGAACAATAAGTGTAATAAAACAATATAAAATTTTGTGTTCTGTTAGAAATTGTTAATAAGAGTTTTAAACATGGCAGAGTTAGAAAAATTAAAAAGAAAAGGAACAGTAATTAGAAGCTCCACTACGAAATTAATTACTAATATCGAGCAGTACATAGAAGCAGATGAAATCGAAACATCTGTTCTGAAAGAACATTTAGATCAATTAGAAGTAAAATACGAAAATTTAAGGAATCTCGATGAAGAGATTCAAAATCTTATGAAAAAGGAAGACGATTTAGAATCCGAATTTGAAACAGCAGAAACTTATGCAGAAAAAATTATTTCTATTAAATCTAAAATTACTTCGGTTTTAAAAAGTAAGGAAAACCTCGAAAACACAAACACTAAAAAGGATGATATCATAAGTCAACAATCATCTTTAATTTCTTGTTCACATTCTAGAATAAAACTCCCTCGTCTAGTGATTGAAGAATTTGGCGGGAATCCCGCTAACTGGCTCTCATTTTGGAGCCAATACGAGAATGCAATTCATAATAATACTGATTTAACAGACATAGATAAGTTTAATTACTTGCATTCTCTGTTAATAGGATCTGCGGCTGATGCCATTAGAGGCTTTTCGTTATCCAGTGAGAACTATCAATCTGCAGTTAAAGCGTTAAAAACAAGATTTGGTCGTAATGACCTAATAATTAATGCACACATTGGAAAGTTATTGAATTTAGATCCAGTGAAAAATTCGAATAACACAGATGCGCTGCGCAAGCTCTACGATAACATTACGATTCAAATAAGAAATTTAAAATGCCTAAATGTAACATCAGGAACATACGGCACTCTGCTGACACCAATTTTACTCAAATTGATTCCCACTGATTTAAATTTAAATTATCAAAGAAAAAGACAGAACCTTGAAAATTTTGACATTGATGAATTATTAGACTTTTTAAAAGCTGAAATTGAGTGTCGTGAAACGGCGATACAAATACAAGAACTGTCTACACAAAATCCAAATGTCGTAAAAGAAAAACAGAAAAAAATTCCCGAGTCTAAAACACTCCCTACAGCGTGTAAATTGATGAACACTAATGAAAATAATAAGGAAATTAATTCAAAATTTAGAAAGGTTGATATAGTGTGTGTTTTTTGCAATAAATCACATGCATCGGAGAGTTGTAATGAGGTCTCTAAGTTAAATTTGGAAGATAAAAAGAATATACTGAAAGAAAAAAGGGTTTGTTTTGTTTGTCTGAAGAAAAATCACAGAGCAAACCAATGTAGATCAGGACATAGATGTCTTATTTGTAAAAGACGACACTACGCTATAATATGCCCGGATTTACCCTCAAACAAATCAGATATTTCAAATAAGATTAATGAAGAAATAAAAACAAGTACATTAAATAATCATGTACAGCTCTCTGATGTATTTTTGCAAACTTTAATTGTTAGACTGCACAATAATAATAAAGAAATGCTCGTAAGGGTAGTCTTGGACTCCGGTAGCATGAAGTCCTATATAAGTACAGATATTATTGAAGAAATGAAATATATCTCTAACAATGAAATAAACTTGCGTCAATCACTTTTTGGAGGTATTGAAACGAATGAAAATGTTTATAAAAATTATGTAATTGAAGTTAGTAGTATGGACAGAAGTTATAAATGTAAATTTGACACATTGGCGGAAAAACGTATTTGTTCTGAGCTTGGCCAAATCCCATCTGGTCCGTGGTTAAATGAACTTAAAAGGCATCGCATACAGCTTACGGACTTAAAAAATAAATACAAAGTGGATAAGGAAATAAAATTGTTAATCGGGGCTGATATTATGGGTAAATTGTTAACGGGAAAAATAGTACCCCTTAAATCAAATTTAACCGCTATACATACTAAATTGGGATGGACTGTTCTAGGAAAATTTTTTGGCACAAAGAGCAATACACCTAGTAATCATTCTCTCGTTATCTCTTCTCTTTTGGTTATGAATCAGTGTGTAAGCGATCTGTGGAAATTAGACGTATTGAGAATTACAGATCCTGCACACCGTAAAACTAAGCAGGAGTTAGAAGAAGAGACTAACAAGTATTTTAAGGAGACTCTTCGGGTAAATTCCGACGGCAGATACGAGGTAGCTTTACCATGGGTAACAGATAATTCTGCCTTACCTGACAATAAAAAACTTGCTGAAAAAAGTCTGTTTAGTACGAAAAGAAAATTAGTTAATTCCGGCAAATTAGTGGATTACTATGGGGTTTTTGATAATTGGTTATCACTTGGCGTAATAGAAAAAGTGACAGAGACTAAATCAGAACAGGTGCATTATTTACCGCATAGACCCATAATAAAAGAGGGTAGTACTACGAGTTTACGGCCAGTGTTTAATGCGAGTTCACATTCTCAGGGTTTTCCTTCATTGAATGATTGTTTATCTACGGGACCTAATTTAATAGAAATTATTCCAACAATACTAAATCGATTTCGTAAAAGCTATGTGGGTGTTACGTCAGATATAGAAAAAGCTTTCCTACAGATTTCAATAAGAGAAAAGGATCGCGACTTTTTACGTTTTCTGTGGTTTGGTAGAGATAATTCGGAACAAATTGAGGAGTATCGGCATCAAAGGGTTGTTTTTGGTTTAACATGTAGTCCTTATTTATTAGCCGCTACCTTACAGTATCATTTAAGTAAAGTACCCGAAAATTTAAGCAATACAGCAGAAATTCTTAAGACATTATTTTATGTCGATAATTGTGTAACTAGTTTGAATTCTGAGTTAGAAATGAAAAAGTTTATATTGGAGTCACAAATAATAATGTCTACAGGAAATTTTAATTTACGAGGGTGGAAATCTAATTTGCATAGTGTCACTCCAGACAGTGAATCGATCACTGAAGAAAACATCTCCGTCTTGGGTCTTACGTGGTATACAGACAGTGATACTTTATCCTGCAAAGTGCCGTCAATTGATGAGCCCGATAAACTAATTACGAAAAGGTTAATTTTAGCCATTGCTCATCAAGTATTTGATCCAATTGGATTTACGGCACCTGTGACGTTAATTCCGAAATTAATTTTGCAGGAAACATGGAATTTAAAACTTAAGTGGGATGAAATTCTTCCGGATCATTTAATACGAAAATTTACAGCATGGATCCAACAACTAAATTTAATATCAAAAATAAGGATACCAAGATGGCTTAATATTTCCCCAGACGTTTCATTAAGTTTGCATGTATTTTGTGACGCGAGTCAAAAGTCTTACGCGGCATGTGTGTTTTTAAGAGTCTGTCGAGGTGATCACGTGACCGTCAATTTAATACATGCTAGAAGTAGGGTAGCGCCTCTAAAGGTTCTAACTATACCGCGGTTAGAGCTCCTTGCTTGCTTGATCGGCGCTCGGTTGCTTTCGTCTGTGGTGGAAGATATGCAATTTCCCAGTGTTGATATTCATTGTTGGACGGATTCTACTACTTCGTTATGTTGGATCCAAAGAAATCAAAATTAGGGGACTTTTGTCCAAAATCGTGTACGTGAAATAGTTTCCTTGACATCTCCCACCGTGTGGCGCCACGTTCCGGGTGCTCTTAACCCTGCCGATATAGCTTCTAGAGGATGTTCAGCCGAAAAATTGTCACAACTAAGATGGTGGGAGGGACCCGAGTGGTTACGCAATAACGAGGAGAGTTGGCCAAATTCAGAGGAATCTCCGGATGAGGATTTGGTTGGCTCAGAAATACGAAAAACTGTAATTATTGCCTTAAGCCAAACCGACCATAACAGCGACTGGTATTACAAGTATTTTTCATCTATAAGAAAAATTATTCGGATGATAGCGTTTATCTACAGATTTTATTTTAAGCTAAGAAATTTCCCAGTGAATCCTCAAAAACTTTGTCAACTTCCGAACTTGAAAGAGCTGAAATCGCTCTTCTGAAATTGGTACAAAAGGATTCATTTAATAACACAAATTACGACAAACTTCAAAACCTTAGACCGATGATTGGCAGTGATGGTTTAATTAGAGCAAAAACAAATATTTCTTGTAGAAATGACACTAACAGTTTTAAATTTCCTGTGATTTTACCGTCCGATCATCCAGTGGTTCGACTCTTAATAATGAATACGCACAACGAATTACTACACGCTGGTGTTAATTTGATGATGTCATACTTGAGAGAAAAATACTGGATTATTAGAGCTCGTAAGACTATACGAAACTGTATACGAAAGTGCGTTAAATGCCAAAGATTTAAAGTCAAACATTCTGATGTTCTACCAGGTCCTTTGCCAAAGGAACGAGTAAACGATGCAGCTATTTTTGAAATCGTAGGCATCGATCTAGCTGGACCACTTTATTTGAAAGGAGGTCAAAAATCTTATATTGTACTGTTTACCTGTGCCGTCTATAGAGCAATTCATTTAGAGTTGATCACATCTTTAACAACCGAGGTTTTTTTGCAATAATTAAGGCGTTTCATTTCACGACGTGGAAGACCAACAATTATATATTCATATAACGGTACGAACTTTAGGGGAGCAGAGAAGCTTTTACATGAACTAGACTGGGAGAGTATTACCTCCAAAGTTTCGGAACAAAAAATTCAGTGGAAATTTAACCCTCCGACCGCCCCGTGGTGGGGAGGTTGGTGGGATTCATAAATAGAATTTTTATATTTATTTTTTTAGAAAGTCATAAATAAGCTTTAAATAAAATTAAATAAGCTTAAAATGTTTAAGCCATAAAATGTTAAGCCATAAATAAGCTTTAAATAAAATGTTTCAATATTAAACTTCAATTTTATTTAAAGCTTATTTATGACTTTCTAAAAAAAAAATATAAAAATTCTAGTTATTTTTGGTGTATTGACAATAGTTATGAAATTATTGAAAAGTTAAATAATATGGACACGCCTACTTCTGTACAAACATTTGATTTCGAAAATTTGTTTTGCAATATCCCTATTGATTTATTGTATAGCACTTTAATTAAATTATTCGACTTTTTTGATATTGTAAATGAATTAAGAATTGATAGAGATTTATTTTTAAGTCTTTGCCATTTTTGTTTTAACAATAATTTCTTAACATTTCATAATAAAATTATAAACAAGTACATGGTATCGGAATGGGCACCAATTACTCCAGTACAGCCGCTAATTTATTTTTATTCTTTTATGAATATACTTATGTTATCAATTACAACAAAAAAATGAAAATTTATCGATATATAGATGATATTCTAGTCTTAAATTTTAATTTTACAGATATTTTTAAAGACATACACTACCGCTCAAAAGTATTTGCCCACCATCCAAATAATGCTGTAAGACGATTTAATAATAATTTATTGTGACAATTCATAATAATTTATATTTTATTCAAAAATACAGATGTAAGTAAACTGAAAGATAAACAAAATAAATATTTAAATCATATTTTTGATTCATCAATATGGTTTCCTTTATTTCTTATTAATGCAGCACATATTCTTGGCATTCTCTTGATTAGTTTTTCCAAGCATTCCTTGCCGATTTTCTTCCATTCTGTTTGCAAAAGGCTCCACAAATGGGTAATTGATGTCGGGCATGATTTTCTGACTTTTCTGTCTAATTCATCCCACATCAATTCGATCGGATTTAGATCGGGAGACTGTGGAGGCCACTGCATTACTTTTAAGACATTCTTTCGTTCTTGTGTTTCCAAATACGCTTTGCATAGCTTTGAAGAATGTTTTGGGTCATTGTCATGCATAAAAATGAATTCCTTTCCAATTAATTTTTTCCCTGATGGAATAGCATTCTTTTGAAGAATTCTCTTGTACCCCTCTTTCTTCAATATTCCATCTATTTTAACCAGATCTCCAACAGAACCACCTCCAAAACATCCCCATACCATTACGGAACCACCGCCGAACTTTACTGAAGGTACTACGCATTGATCTAATATTTTTTCTCCAGCTGATCTGCGAACAAATATTCTTCTCTTAGATCCGAAAATCTCGAATTTAGATTCATCACTCCATAATACTTTTTCCCATTCTTTGGTTGTCCAGTCTTTATGTATTTTGGCCCATTGGAGTCTCTTTTTCTTATTTACAGCTCGTAACAAAGGTTTCCTTACAGCAATACGACCATGAAGACCAGCAGCTTGAAGTCTTCGTTTAACTGTAGAAACGCTAATGGGTACATCTCTATTTAAATTTACGTGGGCAGTGATTTCAGGTGCCGTGAGTCTACGGTTACGTTTAGATGTTGTAACTAAATATCTATCATCAGTAGAAGTTGTATTGCGGGGCCTTCCACTGCGTTTTTTATTAGCAAAACTATTTGATACTTGAAATTTTTTTACATTATAATCTACAGTTCGGCGTGGAATTCGTAAATCTTTCGCAATTTGGCGATTAGATTTACCACTCTGATGTAGACCAATAATCATAGCTCGTTTCTGAGTAGAAAGTTCCTTTCTTTTTGGCATAATTTCAATTTCTACTTGTATTAATTGAACACTGCCAATTTACTCAATTATTAATGGATTAAAGCACAAATATGGCGATAACCTATAAAACAAAATATATATGTCAGACACATAGTATATTATTATCATTATTAAATAATAAAATAGTTAATTAAGATCTCCAAATTAAAAATATAAGCCAAAAACAACGTCTATGAAATTTTCATTTTCATTGGTGTTTTTAATAAAATCAATTTACTTCTTGAAAAATAATTATATCTTAATTAATTTATAATATTTAGTAATGATTAGATGTGTATTTTATTAATTAATAAAAATTATATGTCTAAAAAATAATATGGTAAAAATATTAAAAAAAAACAAGGTGGGCAAATACTTTTGAGCGGTAGTGTATATCCTTCCTGTTTAAATTTAAATAAAACTAATAATAAAGATGACTGTGTTAATTTCTTAGATATTTTTTTGGTTGTTCAACATAATACATTAAATCTGGATCTATATGACAAAAAGAAAGATTTTTCATTTAATAGTTACAGCATGCCTCACTGGTATAGTAATTTGCATAAAAAAATCTATATTAATATTTTGATTGGTCAACTAAATAGATTCTATAAGATATGCAATAAATATTCAAATTACAATAAACAAGTTTTTAAATTCATTGCTAATCTTTTTTACAATAATAACTATCCATTAAATTTTATTAAAGTTTTACACCAATAATTTTAATAAATGTTTGCGATTGGGGTGATAGCTGCGGTAAGGTTTCTTCACTTATGGTTCTTGGCGTCTAGTAGTGCTTGCTGATGAAGACTCTTGGCCAAAGTCCAACTAGTGGAACGCCTTATGTCGGACTGCAGCTACTTGGTGCTGAGCGACTCGGAGAGTTTGGACTATGATTTTGGAACATCGGACAAGACAGCGCCAGTATTGAGCCACTACATGTGAATCATCTGCTTTTGCTTTAAAGACCTATTTCTACATCGCAGTAAGTTCAGTTCATTACAATATCTTTTTGCCTTTCAGGTCTGGGTGGGAACATGACGATCTAGCATGTCCTTTTATTAAATTATTTTTATCACAAATATCGACTTTATAGTTTTTGGATTACTATATTAATTTAGTTATGTTACTTTTATGAAGCACCAATTTTGTTATATCTAATTTTACATGAAGATTGTTATATATAATTTGCCAGCAATTTATTCTTGATTTTGTTGGGAGTATGCTAGTTTCGCCATGTTTCCGAAACCTGTTAGGCCTCTTTTAATTTAATTTATTGTCTGTTCTGCTGCTCCCACCCACTGAAGAGGAAGCGGAAGGGTGTTTTTCGCATGTAGTGTTGTTTTTTACAATTGTTCATCGTTACTATAATTCGTTACTTTTTTTAACGTTTTTTCTTGTTATACACGCCCACTTGTCTTCAAGTTTCACGATATTTTCTAAATTGTATATTTTTGTATAATTTTTAGTGCTGCCTTTGGCGCCTTTTTTATACAAATACACTTTTATTAATAAGTAATTAAAAAAAAAATATATATATATATATGTATATATATAAATGATAGATATCGTAATAAAATTTAACCTTAAGATTTAGCAATTAATATATATATATATATATATATATATATATATATTTAAGAATACTTGAATGTATATAAAATGCAGAATTGTTTTCAAAATATATTTCTACACCATATTATAACTCTTTTATTATCATTATTATTATTATTAATTTTTCTTCTTTTTAATATTTTTCTCTTAATAATACATGCTGGAGAAAATATTAATTATTTTCAAGCTTTCGAATCTAGATTGTTATTATAACAAAAACATTTTAGAATTCTGTATCAAAAAATCACATTTTAACTATTGATTTAAAATTATATTGTCTATTATATTTAATTATTGTCAGCCTGTTTGTGTCTCCGTATTCTTATTATCAGTAAAATTTAAAAACTGATGTTTGCAGGATATCCGAATATCCTAATTCGGTTCTATGTACCTGTATAATACTTCGATGTTTTTGGAATGTTTTACTAACATCGGATAAATGGTCAGGCGTATAACAATATTTTAAAAACATCACTTCATTAGACGTCATAAATTGCGTCCGTTAACGTAAATTATTGGTAGTGTATTTTAATATCTACTGCACTAAACGTAATGAATCTAACATATATTTTGAAGGCATTAATTCATGTTTTTGCTATTTTTATTATTTTATATGATACTCAATACGTTTAATAATTATTTACACACCTTCGTAAAAGTATTTGGGAATATTAGAGCTTCCATTGGATACTTTTTAAAGTGCATTACCAAATGTGGTATAAAATTTTAGACATCGACCGCAGCTCCTCTAACACCAACCCACAAACATATATATGTTAAATGATTTCTTAATGATATAATGTAAGGCTGGATACGAAAATGCTTTCTATGATAAGAGGAAGTTATATAAGTCCAATATTATAATATGATTATTTTCTCTATACTCATGTATATTATTATTGGATCTCTCATCTTATTTACTTCACCCCCTCTTCATTTCAATTGATCAATAGAACATGTGTGTATTATTTACTTTTAAATTTATGAATTTTTGGGGATAACATGCAATGTGTTTATAAAAGGTTATGAAAAACAAAATATACACTTTTATAAAGAATAAAAATGCTTTCCACAGACCTTCTTACGAATACAGCGTAATTAATCAATATAAATGAAAAATATAATAAATAGATTGTTTTAGTAATTTTGCTTATTCTGTCCATTGGAAAGACATTTATTAATGTATACTTTTCTTAAGATAAAAATTTTGGTCATCACTAAATTAGACGACTTGTTAAGATTATTAATTTTGATTTTAGAAAGAATTATGTAAACTGCATATTAGCAAGGAATTCAACAAATTATAGATTTAAGTATATTTCCAGTATAAGAAAATTTAGATTTGAATTAGAAAATTTAGCAAAAATATGATTGATACTATAAACAAAATGTATAATAAATTTCAATGCAGTAAACATATATACATATAAAATATTTCAAATAAAATCGTAATATATTTTTTACAAAAGATAATATTTAAAGAATCTTCTTTTATAATAAGGTGCAAAATTCCATGCAAAATACTGTATTTTTTAATATTTCTTTGTAAATTTGCTTTTATTGTAAAATTTAACTATTAAATCTAAGCATGTACTTTTTCATGATTCCAAAATGTATTTAAGTAAATTGTTAAATATGGCATAGATGTATTTAAATATTGTTCTTTGTTTTCATTCGTAGAACTAAATAATATAAACAAAAGACCTATCACCAAAATCAAAGGCAAATATTTGCAAATGCAAATAACAGAGAAGGAAAACTTGCAATTTAATGGCTGAAAGAATGCGTAAGTAAAATTTTTACTTCAGGAAACTCTTTGAAAGATAACCTTTACTAAATGTTAGTTTTTGGGTTTGTGAATGAAATGTATTTGCATATGCATACTTTATTTTAAAAAGTATTCATCATTTACTCAAAGAACGTGCTGAAATAAAAACTTTGAGCTGAAATGAAATAATTGTAAAAACATATAATTTCTGAATTATTTCTATACAATCTTCTCAATAAGAAAAAAAATAATTTAAAAATAAATATTAAATACACTTCACATCATTCGACTCTTTACTGAATTTATTTATTCTTTATTCAAAAAAAGAAAAATACCTTCACCCTTTTTTAATTTATTGTGTCTTTTTAGCTTTCTTATTTATACCGTAAAAACTATTTCACATCAAAGCATGAATTTAGTAGTTTTATGTAACAATCTGTGATAGGTAAAAGAAAACAAACCATTTGTATATCGAAGCATTATTTTAGGAGATATGTAATGTTGACGTAGGCCAAAACATTTCAGTTAAAAAAGTTTTATAGACTCAAAAAATATTCATAGAAAATTTATCGGATTTTGTACACCAGATGTACACCAGTTAATTGTGGTGTGCAGCACGTAACATTTTACTTTTTTTGTGAATTTACTTTTATTTTGCTAAATCGATTAGACTTATCCTCATCATCAGGAACAACCGCGTTCGATTTTAACTTTTCATTAACCGATTGCACTGTATAGCAGAAATTGTTTTTACTCGAAAATGGATATAATGACTTTAATGAAAATTTGGAATTAAGTGTTTTTTAGTATGTTAAACCAATTCGATTTATCCTCATGTTCTGTAAAAATTTCCGCTTGCTGTTATGCCTTTATTAGCTTTTTTCACATTATAGCAGAAATTGGGATTATTCGGAAATGGATATAACGATTTAAATGAAAGTTATGTATTAAATGTTTTTATTGGTACAAAATCGATTAGACTTATTTCCAACTTCAAGAAAATTCCCACTCGCTGTTTATATTTTATCCGCCGGTTAAAAAATATGGCAGAAATTGGTTTCGGACATCGATCTAATGCTTTTGATAAAAGTTCCGGGTTAAGATTTGTTTAAAGTGAAATATCAATTAGACGTACCGTAAGTTTACTTCACTGTTAATCCTTAACTCTTAATTATTTCATTGTTTGCTCTTAACTGTCAATTATTTCAATGTTAATCCTTTAACTGTCGTATGCAAAATGTGGCAGTAATCGGGCTTTCTCGAAAATGGGTAAAACGATTTTGATGAATGTTTGTGGTAAAGTATTTGTCGGAGTAAAAAATCTATTAAACTTATCCCCATCTTCTTGAAAATCGGGGTTTGCAGGTGGTCCTTTACTTGTTAGTTTTAAAATATGGCAAAAATTGATTTTAATTTGATATAGGTAAAACGATTTCGAGTAAAGTTTGGGATTAAGAATTGTTTGGAATGAAAAAGATATTTAGACTTATTTTCATATTTAGAAATTTTGCGTTTGTTATTTACCCTTAATCCACAGGTGCAAAATATGGCAGAAATTGAATTTACTTGGAAATAAATATAACTATTTTTAAGAAAATTTGACGTTAAAAGTGTTTTGAAGTGAGAGAACGATTAAATTCTTTCTCATATTAAAAAAATTCCCGTTTGCTGATAACTATTTATCCTTCTATTGTAAAATGTTACAGAAATTGGATTTAATCAGAAATGTTATAATGGTTTTGAGATGATTGTTGTTCAGTTTTTTTATGAGGTTAAAAAAATCGATTGGATTTATCTTCATTAGAAAAATTTGCATTTGCTTCTAATCCATCAGCCGCCGGATGAAAAATTCGTCAGAATTTGGGTTTAAAAAGAAATAGATTTAATAAAAACTTAGGGTTAAAGATTTTTTTATAAGAAAGAACCCATTGGTCTTCTCCTAACATTAGGAAATTTAGAGTTCTTTGTTAACCCTTACACTTCCTTCTGCAATATATGAATAGTAAAAGAAAAAAAGACTAGTTTTTTTAGAAATGAATCGTAAGATTTTATTATAAATCTAGAATTAAGAATTTCTTGAGAGAGCAAAGTCATCTGATTCCGACTCATAATCAGAAAAATTAGCGTTCATTGTTTGTCCTGACATCAACCATTAAAAAGTGTGACTGAAATCGGGTTTAATGTAGGTTTTCTCGAGAATGTTTCAAATAAATTTTATAAAAATTTAGAAATGAGGCTGTTTTGAGACGACAAACCCCTCTGATTTATCTTAAATTTCTGGAAAATTAGCTGTAACAGTTAACCTTCTTTCCCACAGTTTAAAAATATGGCTGAAGCTTAGTTGTCTGATAAATGTTTCTAACAATATTGATAAATACTTACACTGTAAAAAACAGGTTCTTAAAAATAAGTATATATTTTCTCAAAATAGCCCCAAAACAATATATACTTAAATTTGAAATCCCATGTACTCATTTTTGAGTATATTGACATGTTCAAAAATGTGGTTGACCAATAAGAATCCCAATATCCCGTTGTTTGACATGTCAATGTACTCAAAAATGAATACATAGGTTAAGAAATTTAAGTATATATTGTTTCGGGGATATTTTGTTTGAGACAATATATACTTATTATTAAGAACCTATTTTTTTCTAGTGTAGAATTCAGTGTTCTTTAAGATGACGAAATAATCTGACTAGACTTCTTCTTCACATTCACTTTTAAGCCTTTCTTATCTATTGGAAAATATGGCAGAATTCTGAATTCTTTCTAAATGAATGAAATGATTTTAATAAAACATATAATTAAGATTTTTTAATTAAGATGTAAAACCCATCTGACATACTCTTATCTTCAGGAAAATTAGTGTTCACTGCAGTGTTAACCCTTACACAACCGTATCATAATATGACTGGAATCTGATTTTCTTGACGGTGCTCGAACGATTTGAATATATGATTAAGATTTGAGTTTATTTTAGATGACATTTCAAACTTAATATTGTTATGTTTGCAAATATTTACGTTCACAGTTAACCCTCGCTCCACCCGTTGCAAAACTACGACAAAATCTTGTTTTTTTTTAGGAAATGGCTCTAACGATTTTGATAAAAATTTACCATTAAGGCTTTTTCGAATGAGAAACCCATCTAATTTATTTTCACCTCCACGAAAATTAATATTCACTGTTAAATCTCCTTTAGCACGGGGCAAAATGTAGCAGAGACGTAGTTTTCTTCGAAACTATTTGGATGATTTTAATAAAAAAAATGGATTTAGGGAATTTTTCAGTTTAGAACTGAATGGTAAAAACACAAATGTCTGATTCTGTTTAGAACATTTAGCATTCACTTTTAGCACTTGAATTATTTAGCACTTGAATTATTTAAAAAAATATTTGAGTGAGTGCATTTTTGACATGATATTTCGATCTGAAATCACACCATCTTCAGTATAATTAGCATTCACTGATAATTCGCACACCACCTTGGAGAAATACGGCATAAACTTTGTTTTATTGAATTCTGTAAATATTAATATTCCTGCCTCTCTTGCTGTTTTTATTGAAAAAAATTTCGCATTTGCGGCCTTTTGCAACTTCATTCATTGTGCTATTTCTGTACCTTTATAATCTATATACACTCATATCCATAAATTAAGGATAATTCCGATTCACACTGAAATTGAACTTTAATGCAAAAATTTCACCTGTAGAAATACTACACACATCTTTAAGAATAATATGCAAATTATAGGAAGCCATCAGATGACTCCGGTGTGATGTTACAGTGATGAAAGTGTATGAAGGGGGTAGATAAGGAATGGAAGCAAAGAAGGAAAATTGTTCACAAGCATTCTGTGTGCCGCTCAGTGCCACAACCGAATGTTTATGACACAGAGGACGCATGCAGATATTTTTTTACGTGGTAGAATTATCGGCCGACTGAAATGTGGGCGTACTCAGATAGAAGTATCGGGGAAACTTAGAATCGCTCAAAGTGCCATCTCTAGGCTTTGGCAACGATTCCAAAATGATGGAAATGATAGTCGACGTTACAGTACTGGTCGGTCCCAAGTTACAATGCCGAATGATCGCCGGTATTTGACAGTAACTGTCAAAATAAGCTGGTAAAGCACAGAATCAGACCTGTCTCGTCAGCTGTCTGCAGCCACGAGTGCCACAGTTTCAAGACAAACCATGTATAGCCATTTGGGATATAATGGTCTATATGCTCGCAGGCCTGTTAGATGTGTTCCACTCACGGCAATGCACTGTGCCAGCGGTTAACTTGGAGTAGAGAACATGCAGTGTGGACAGCGGCACAGTGAGCTTGTGTGATGTTTTCCGACGAGTCCAGATTTAGCTTGCAGTGTTATTCACGCCCACAGAGTAAATATAGTAACTAGAGAGTAACCCCTATTGTGCCATCCGAATGAAAGTGTCTGGAAGATGAAACACGTGAGTCTAGGCATTTGGCGATGAAGGGGTTGCTTGTTAACGCCAGTTCCATTGCTTTATCACAGTTATTGGCGTGAGTGTAATACTCCTATGAGGTAAACGGATGATTAAAAAGAAAAAAAAAAAAAAAGGATACGTAATAGAACATTTACTGATACGGATATGTTCAACATAATTATAATTACTATTATTTTATGTAATTATCATTCGTTATATTATTATTTAAATATGTTTGCCTTTATTTATATTTTAATATAGTTTAACAATAAATAAATAACAGCAATTGTTAACTTTTTTTTTTACATTTTTTATAACTTTAAACAAAAAAGAATAAGTCATGTGTTGTTGGAGGAGGAGAGGGGTGAAAGAAGGAGCATATTCCTTTCAACGATCAGACTTTGGCTAAAGCCCTTGATTTTAAGCAGTTGGAAGAGGCAAAAAATTTTAGAATTTAAATATGAAATAAAATAATGATAATGATACATACTTTTATATTTTAAAGTATATCATTTTTATTTAAAACTTTCCATAAAATGATTTGGAAAGTTATTATTATTTTAATTACTATCACCAAATTATATTCCCCTGAATTCTTAATTTTTTAATTATTAATCAAACGATCCGCTTAGCTAAGAACGGAAGGGCTTGCGAAAACAATACAAATCAAATAATATATATTAACTGCATCTATTTATTGTATATTATTGTAATGATTAAAAACCGTAATCTATAGAAAAACAAACACACTCTATATCTAAATTATTAGCAATACTCTACAGTAACATTTATGGGTTTAATAAATTTTGAGCTTTAAAATAAGGGTTAATGTAATTAACACGTAACATAAGTTTAAATTAATATAAGTGTAATTGGACTTTTAAAGAAATAAAATTATAATTCGAAAGCATTTAAGATAATAATTGAATTATACGGTCCGGCGAAATGCGAAATTGAAGTTTTTGGAAAACACAAGATAATTTCTCGTTCATTTTTACGTTATTTGGTGTGCTAATTTCGAAAGGAACCTCATTTTTTTTTTACCATCACATCCGGATTTTTTGTATAATCGATACCGATGTTTTTCTTTTCTCGAAGAAAATTGCATGTATTATCTAGTAACAATGATTTTTATCCATTTCAATCTATGTAAAATGACCGTTTCTTGGTGCAGCAAATTGATTTTTCAAAAACTCATTTATTTTTTTATAGATTTAAAAGGATTAAAATATTTGAGGCATGAAGGCTGAAGCGTTTTATTCTTTACCAAAAAAAAAAAAAAAAAAAAAAAAAAAAAAAATCCCCCTTCATGACAATAATTTTTCGACAAACCGCGTTCAATTTTACCAATTAATTCAATTTTAATAAATTTTTAAAATGCCTACAGACATAGGAACACCTGGTATAGAGACACATAAGCATTTTTTTTCTTCTTTAAATTTGGGTTGTTAGATGATAAAACAATTTTATTTCCACATGAACGTTTAAGTTTTAGATAATTTTAGGAACACATTCGGTTATTAGCAAATTAAATTATAATATTTACAACTTTTAATTTAGCGAATAGGGCCAGTTAGATGCAAACTGACGAATCAGAACGTTGGCGCTTTATGCCAAGGATACAAGTCTTGCCCACATTTCACTTTTGTTAAAATTAATTCGGTTTTACCATCTAAAAATATTTTATATTCTGGTAAAGTTGTAAATATTAATTATAAATTATGAATTTTAAAAATCAGTTTCAATGAACTATTCTAAAATACAAGCAAGTAAAATAGACTGCCAAATATTTATTATTTCTGGGTTAACAACAGTTATAAATGAAAAAATATACAATAATTTACAACATCAGTTATAATTGTTAAAATAGTTATAAATGAAGAGATATAGTAAGTAAAATAAAATAAATATTAAAATATAATAAAATAATAATTTGATAAAAATAAATAAATAAATTTTTAAGCGAAAAGATTTAAAAATCGAGATCAAAAATAGGAACAAACATAATACAAATTGTAAATACGCCATTAATTAACATTCTTTATAAGGCTGTGAAATTATTATTAATGTTATTATTTTTAATATCTGTATATATATATAAATTACGTGTCACGATGTTTGTCCGGGGTAAACACCTAAACTAAGGAACCGGTTTTAATGAAATTTTGCACACTGTGTGCAGTTTGGTCCAACTTGAGAGATAGGATAGTTTTTATCTCAATTTATTGTGACAATATTTTTTTATTGCAATTATTTGTTAATTATAGACCTTTGTTACAGTTGCTCCAAAATATCTGTGAGTTCCATAAGTTTAATTGTTGCCAAAAAAAAAAAAAAAAAAAATAAGAGTTCATTTTCTTTCGGCATAAAAATAAATACATTTAATCAAACGTGAACGTTAAAAAAATATAAAAAGTTACATTATGCATCTCACGAAAATTGACGTCATAATCACGTTAAAGATTTTACACACATTGATAAAGTGCTAATGTAAATACGCAAGCGAAGTGTGACGTCACTGACCGCCTGTGAAATCAAGAAAAAGATTTCTTATGTTAACAACCCATAACAATACATAACAAACCCATTGTATTTTCTATAAAAAAAATATTAAAAAACGAGGAAAATTATTTCCGGATTTTAATCCCCATATTTTTGTATAGATATGTATTATTTATCATGTGCATACGTTAGATTGAGTTATTTTGCTGTCAAATTGACAAAATTTTAATTTTAAATTTCAAAGCTCTGTCGTCCTTGGAGTTTTTCGTATTTGGCGATCAAAAACGTAACACGAAAATATACAAGCTAGATGTATATTTTCGTAATATGTATTGTGCGAAATATTGTTTCATATTATTCATTACTCTCTTAATATAAGTTGTTAAAATAACCATGATTTTTGAAAGGAATTAAATGTGTGCGCCAGATAATTTGGCGATATTATTTTTTTTACGCCAAGGATGATAGATATGAAATTTATTCCGCTGCAACATGTTAATATCTTATGTCAGTTACATTATGTATATGCTACAATTTATTTCACGTGACACGTGTGTTAAAAATTTATTTACGACATAACCTTGCTTTTTCAATTTTTGTTGCATTATTCTAATCCGTATCACTTCGTTTTCTTTAAGAAATTTGTGATCTATACATAACGTTCAAAATAAAAAGTAATTATTTTAATATTTTAAAACTTATTTAAAAGTCTGTTTTATTTAACATTAAATTTTAAAACTTATTTAAAAGTCTGGAAGAGTTTAAGTCTGTTTATTTGTTTTGTAACGCTAATCTATATGATCGATGTTCGAAACTTTAGTTAATTATTTCTCTTATTTTTCTTTACTTTTTCTTTAATAACTTACCAATTTAACGTTCCTGATTAAATTTGTGATTTATATATGTATTTTGCATTAAATTTTGACTCATATTTATTGCTGAAAATGCGATCGTAAAATCTTGCAATTTTCTTATCTTAATCCTCAATGCCTTCCTTCTAGATTAACTTGAATTTACTATTAAAATTTTAACATACTCAGAATCTTCTCACCACTTCGTTAAAATATATTAATCTTTTCAGTAATATATTAATCAGTATATCCCCACAACGATATTTGGCGATTTTTTGTTGGCGATTATGGCTAAATCATAAATCTATAAATCATAAATGATAATCTAAATCATAAATCAAAAACATAAAATAATAAATCCAAAATAAACAACATATAGGCTGCCATATTATATCACAAACAGTCCAGAGCGACATCGTTATCGTTCAAAACGGCGCCAAAGAAAAATCGCCAAATTCAGCTGTGGGGATATACTGAAGTTATAATTATCCGAATATAATTACTGAAGTTATAGTTGTGGGTAACAACTATAGTATTTCCCCACAACTGGATTTGGCGATTATGGCTAAATCATAAATCTAAAATAAAAGCATGCAGGTTAACATATTTCATTGCAAATAATCCAGAACGACTTCGTTATCGTTCAAAAAGGCGCCAAAAAAAAAAAAAAATCGCCAAATCCAGTTGTGGGGAAATACTATATACCTTATCAAATTATCAACGTCTTACTTAGCCGCAGCAACGCGTGGCCGGGTCTGCTAGTAATCAATATAAATTATAACTTTTAAAAATTATAAATAACTTATTTTTAAAATTCCAATTTAACATTTTCAATTTTATCAAATACAGATTCCCCCCCCCCTTTTTTTTTAAATTTAAATATATATATATATATATATATATATGTATAATTTTTCTTTAATGTAATCATTTTGCTACCGCCTCAGGAAATTTAAGATTAATCACATTAAATTTTTGAAATGATGGGATTTTTATTTGTTTATTTTATTGAAGTGAAAATTTCTTTAGGCGCGTTGAGCACTTTTTGGTGAACAAAAATCATGAAACTCGCGTCATCGTTAGCGAACGCTTTCCATTTGAAGTGAAAACTTCTTTAGGCTCGTTAAGCACTTTTGGGTGAACAAAAATCATGGAACTCGCGTCATCGTCAGCGAACGTTTTGAAATTTTGCAGGCGTTCGTTACCATGACAACCCATTCACCCCGTCTGGTCGGGAAGAATAATATTTTTTACCAATTGACATCACGTGGTTTTTCTACTAGAAATAAAAATTGCAAATTTCAAAATCCTTCAATTTTCTTCAAAATTCTCTCAAACTTTCTGTGCGCCATTAACAGCACAGGGAATAGTTGCAGTTCAAATTTCATCGATTTTGGAAAAAAATTACATTTTAATTGGATATTAAATTTTATTCTTATACGCGTATTTCTAATTCTAATTATGATTAAATAATTTTTAATACATCATTCGAAAGATATTTTAAAGTTCTTTTATATTATCGAAAGTGAAATCCGAGATTTCACCTGATTTACACGTTTGGAGGTCTCCTAAATGGGTTTTCTTTTGTATCTCAGCTACTAATTAAAATAATTTCATAAGTAATACATCATTAGAAAGCTTTGTTGATTTGGAATCGAACAGTTGATTACAGAAATTTCTACCGCCAGATGGCGCTATAATATTTTAAAATTTCAATAGCTCAAATTCTAATGATTAAATTATTTTTAATACATCATTCGAAAGATATTTTAAAGTTCTTTTATATTATCGAAAGTGGAATTCGAGATTTCACCTGATTAACACGTTTTGAGGTGTCCTGAATCGGTTTTCTTTTGTATCTCAGCTACTAATTAAAATAATTTCATAAGTAATCAATATTTTTACCTCATATAAGGCTTAGCTCATTTAATTTGGGTAGCTACAAATATTGTGCCGAATCATATAATACAGATCATAAACACTTCTTTACAAACCAAAAATAATTCGAAAATAATAATCTAATAGCTCGACGATACAATTCACAAGTTACTTAGTTTTCACTTCTATCGGCAGTCCCCAAAGACTGTTTTGATATTTCTTTTAATACTAATTGTTGGAACAGACAATTATTTTGCATATAATAAAAGAGATTCGAATTCTTATCAAAATTGATTCCTGAAAGGCGTGATTATTTTGCGGAACTGTCAAAATACTGGAATTTTTTTTGGCTCTGTTTGTAAAACCGAATTACAGTGGATATAACCAAATATTCAGAATGATTGAACTTCGATAAATGGCCATTTATTGATTTTAAAATACATATGATTTTGTTTGTGATTTAAAATAATAATAATAATAATGAATTTTTTAAAATGGCTTAGTGAAATTAATTTTCCTTTTGTATATTTATTTAAATCCTAAATAATTGAGAAAATCCTTCTTAAAAAAAAAAAAAAAAAAAGTTATGTATATTTAATCACGGCTAATTTATGAAATACGATTTATTTCCTCCAAAAATCTTGAAATAAGTCCCCCTTCCCCTTCCCGCTAATCGACAAAGTTTTGCAGTGTGCAGTATTTTTAAAGCTGTTGCCAAAAATATGTAATTTAAAAAAGGAAGGTAAAAATGTAAAGTTAAACAAAGAAGAAAGTTCTTCTTACATTCTTTGAAAACAGAATTTATTTTTGTGCGACAGGATTTATTTTAGCCCGTTCTTCCATATAAAAGCAAGCAGTAACTGAATTTCATTCCCTAGCATCGGTTACTATATTCATTTTTTAGAATTACTTTGGTACAGTTTCAGCATGAACCTCTTGGCGGTTTTTATATTTTTATTGTCATTTTAGCGAGGAATTAAAATGAATATCGCAATTGCGTAGTTAAACGTTTTGGCGATGGATGTCCGAGCTACTTCGGTGCCAAATTAAAAACTTCGGCAAGTAATCCAAGCTGTTTCATTCCTTTAGAAAGATTTTTCTCAATTTTATTTTAAATATTTTTGTAACTTATTGCGAGAGCAGAAAAAAGGGAAACATTTTTCAATTCGTTTAAATATGTAAAATGTCTCCAGATAATATATTATACGTTTTCCGTTCTGTTTATTATTAGAAAAAAAAAATAGTTAAATTTTTTTTTCCTATGTCATTGACGCCTCCATAAATTAAATTAAATTATATTTTATTCTCCACGAGCATTTTAACATATGCAATTTTTTCTTTGTCCTCTAACGACTTACAGATGGCAGACATTACAGCTAAAATTTAATGCTAAAAAATTCGAATTTTGGTAGGGGGGGGGGAGGGGGGGGGGATTTTCAGAACAACTTTAAAAATCAGAATGGTTGCATTTATGATTATTCAATGCCCCTTGAAAATTGTTAATTTGGAATTTTTACTTCTTACTTTATTTGATTGCAAACACGATGTAATAGATTTTGAAACATGACAAAGTCTAATTTTGAAGTATTCAAATAAGACACTCTTAATTAAATGAAGGCCGTGATTGTCAAGAACATTCTGATTTAAGATGTGTTCATTTAAAGCCGAAAAGATACTTTTATCCACATCTCTCATTGAGTGTGCAATAAGTAGTTCCAAGATATTTTTTGAAGATATTTTTCCAGCAGCTTGAATAGTTCGAAACTCTTTTCAGCAATTTTGCACAATTTATAAACGTCCTTACTAGGTTTTATAAGTCCACCATTATTTTTACGATTAATAAGGTAAGAGTTTTCAGTGTTGTCTGATAGTAAAGTAGCTGCACAATCCTCACATTTTATGGCAGTAAATAATTTCCTTTGGACAAATCCAGAAATGTATTTAGTAACATCTTCTACATATTCACTTAATATTATTCTAGAACTGTTTGCTAAGGTAGAATAATCAACTGGAATTGACTCAATAATCAACTGATTGCAACTCATTGTCTAATTGACGATCTATATCACGATTTATTTGATCTATAAATTTATTTTCATTTGATGCTCTGCTTGTTACATTCAGAATATTTATTTTGGATAGAGGGATGTAATTAGCATTTTCTGAAGATGCGATTTCATGCCGTACGAGTAATTGTTTATACGCTGCTTTAAACTGTTTTGCAGAAGGATTATTATTGTAACCCCCACGACTTCGAATCATGCTAAAAAATTGTTCCAGGTGATCTTGGCTAAACTTATATGTCATTAGAAATGAAAGTGGAGAATCTAAAGGTTCAATTAATTTTTTAAATAATCCTTTCACACTTTCAATGCAGATCAAAAATCCTAAAAACCCAGTTTTCCATCTGCTTTCAATAACAAGAATTCCATCCTTTGATGTTTTCAAATTTTTTAAGTACAGTTCGCATTCGTGAAAAAATTGAAAAAACTTACTTACGTTACTCATCTTAATGGGTGATTTAAACTCATTACTAAGCAGATTTTTGCTATTAAGGGTGTCAAATAAGTTGTTGAATAAGCGAATAAATTTCGCAGTAGCTTTACACCCCTTAAACATTTCTAAGTTTAAATCGTCTGAAAGGAATTCTAGAGCATGTGCAACACTTTCGCTTAAAGTTTGAGCTGCAAACTTTACCTTCATTCTTTCGTTGTACCATTGTACATGCCGATTTCTGAGTTTTGTAGCAGCCATGAGCCCCTGATCTCGCTGGTAGGCTTCTAACTTCACAATGAAATTCCAGTCTATGATTTCATTTTTTTCGTCAAACATTGAACCTTTTGATGATAGAATGTTTCTTACTAATTTCAAACAATGGCATGCATCGATAAAAATAAACACCTCCTCACCAGTTATTGGATGCTCAAAAGTAGTTTTCAATGTGCTTACATTCGTATTCGCTCCAAGTTTATTAGCAACATTAAAATTGCAGCTAAGCCGTCAAAAGTCAGTGATATGACTTTAACACCAGTTTCATGTAGGCATTCTAATGCCATTTTGATAAGATTTCCCCGTTCACAAGCATCCAATCCATTGGTGAGAAAATAACAAATAGGTATTTCCCAATTGCCATTGACAGCATTTACCATAAATGTTAGTGCTTCCCTAGCAATAGGTAATTCGTCAGCTTCTATGTCTGTTCCGTAATCTATATAGCCGCTCAATCTGCCATTATCCAGTTCAATATGTTTTCGAATTGCCATTTCATCGACAATAAGGCCGCATATAATTTCTTTTCCTTTTTCATTGGATTCCACAACTTTACATTTCAAAGCTTCCATAGCTTTGAAGCTTCTTTAGTTATGCCAGGTGATCCATCTATCACCTGATACCATTTCCTTATGGTAGAGGGATGAGGCAGGCAAGTTTTAAAAATTTTCCTGACATACATGTATGCTTTTTTTGAATAAAAATGTAATGTCAAGGCAAAACTTCTTAATTCTGGTGCATACTTTTCGCTCTTTTTCTTCTGACACATTCTTAGCAAAATCTCTAAAGCTGGTCCATCAAACATGGTCTAAAAAAGAAAATAATAATGAAAATTAGGTTTCAATCGCAAGAATATAATGATTAATTAAAATCCAATAGAAATACAAACTTCTTCTGACTGTGTTTAAAATAAAGGTCTGCTCGAATTTAAACCTAGCCCAAAGCCCTTCTCGCAGACTGGAACCGCACTACAAGGATGAATTTTCAATCGGGTAGAGCACTCAAAATAAGCATTACTACATTACTAGGTACTATATTTACTCTGAAGTCAAGCCGGCGAAACAAAGACAAATTATGTTTCGTTACCCTATACCTTATCCGTCAAAAAGTTATTTCTTTTGTTTTCTTTCTTTTATATACATATATATATATATATATCAGATTTGCCATCTCAATGAGGATTTTTACCATCCGAAAATACGTAATTAAAAAAAATATTGTTATCATGACAAAAATCCGACATTAAGATTTTTATGTTATTCTTTTTGAGGTGCCCTGCGTTCACACATTTTTGCTGTTTTTATAGCGATATATGTGTGCAAGGATTGAAGACGATAGCGTCTAAGCGCTTTGTTCGATTTAACTGAAACTTGGGAAGTCACCGTTGCACGAACCCTATTGATTTTCGTGAATCTAGCATTTATTTATTTTTCCTATAGGGCCACACAGAAAAATTCTTTAACATTATCACGCCTATGAGCCCAATTTTTTTAAAGCGTGACAGTGTCTGAACTCCTTATTCGATTGGGCTGAAAATTATACACATGTTATTGGTCACCGTCACACGAACTGTATACATTTTGGTGAACCTACCACTTACAAATTTTTACAAGACACAACGAAATATTCTTTATCATTACGATCTGTGGTCTCAGATTAGCATTAAATTAAACAACACTTGGACTTGATTACAGTACTCTTGCCTACTTTGTTCGCCTGACGAAGTGTGGTGTGTGTGTTTTTTTTACCCAAAACAATTGTTGCAAGTTTATTGCATTTTATGGTGTTTATTTAAAGTTTTGTACTTATTAGACTTTCAATTATTATTACTTATAATTTTCTCTTTTGTTACATTTAATGACTTCTATATTTGTTAAATATTTTATGTTCGAAAAATCGAGTAGAATCATTTAAGATTTTTTAAGAACGTGTTTAAAGAAATAAATTTTAAAGAAGTGAAAAAATAAGTGGTAAAACTGAAAGAAGATAGCTATAGAGAAATATTTTAAGTTTTACCTTTAAAATGTCAACAGCTGGCTGCGATATTAAATGCTTTTTTTTTAAGCTGAATTAACATCTCTTTTAAAGTAAAGACTTTTTTCTCCAATCTCTGATTTTTTTTCTTTATTCTGTTTATCTTCATATTCAGATTTCTGCTTTGCTTTTGTGCGACCATTAACAATTTGCGAGCTTTAGTAGGTGAATTCATATCCTCATCCTGAAAATCTCCAAGGTAATGCTTGCGTTTCTTAGGAGCTCGAACGAAATTGTAAGTTTACGAATTAATATAATTGACACACGCTAATACATCTAAATATGATAATTCACAATTGTACACCTGTAAGCAACATCAAGTTTAAGTTTATATCATATTATGATAGATTTTTCTAAAATTAATATAAATAAAATTTGCGTTACGCTTAATATAGTAATTAGGTTGGGTTGTGGGGATTAAGGCCGATTGACTGCACTTGGGCTCTAGGTCTGAGGTCTGAGGGTGGGTGTGCCTAGGTCTGATGTGGGGATCTTTCTAAGGGAATCTTGCCCGTATTTACGTAAGTTACCATTATTTTGTGAGGAAATTAAAAAGAGATAATAAATGGGAATTTCAATTAAAATTTATTTTAATTTAATGAATTGAATTGTTTTACAGTTGAATAAAAGTATTAATTTGTAATTAAAATGTATAAATTAATAAATAATTTAATTTGTTATTTTGAACGAATTCTCTTTTCTTTAATTTGAATCAATATTGCCCGACGATGATCTCCGAAACCTGGTTACATATTATTCATTTTTCTAAAGATGTAATAAATGTAAAATATTAGATTTCAACTAAATTAAAAGTAGATTAAAATCACGAGTTTAAAATTATAGAGGGGATCGTCGGAGCATTATCATTTTTTTTTCTTCCGACCATGTATATGCAAAGAAAGTAATTTAATTATGACAAAAATTTGACTTTGAAATTTTAGTGTACTTACACGTTTTAAGGTTCACTGAGTTCATTTTTGCCATTTTTACGGCACGTATGTATATATGTGTTTATGAGTGAACATTATAATGCCAACGCTTTGTTCGAACGAGCTGAAATTTGGTACGTATGTTATAGGCCACCGTAAGTCAAACCCTTGCATATTTTTTTTTTTATTTTTTTTTAACAGGAATACAACAAAAAATTCTTTATCATCATGACCTATGGGCTGAAAACAATAGCGATAGCATTTGAATGTCTTATCCGATTAGACTGAAGATTTATATACATGTTATAGGGCATGTATATAGTCTTACGAACTATAAAGATTTTGATGAATCTAGTACTTATAGATTTTTACAGGGGCACAAAGAAAAATTCTTTACTATTATGTTAAATGGGCTATAAATATTTGATGTGCAAAAGCGCTAAACGTTTTACTCGATTAAACTGATTGATTTTAGACTTCTCTTACTTTAATTTATTTCAATAACCATTAATTACTTAATACTTGGAAAGTTGAGTAGAGTGATTCCAAAATTTTAAACTGAAATTTTTACTACTGAAAATTTTTGTTAACTAGTCATTATAAAAGCTCATTTTGGCATGCAAATGAAAAAATATTAATTACCGACATTAAAAACGTATTAGGAGTGTTGAATTTAAAAATTAGAATAACAAAAAAAAAAAAAAAAAAAAAAAAAAAGGGTTGCTTAAAAAAAAAAAAAATAATAATAATAATAAAAAAAAACCTCTATTTATTTAATTAAATAAAATAATGGCAAATAATAATAATTACCTTGCTCGGGAACATTTTTTGCTTCTGTTTGTTTCTTGATTAAGGGTCTCCGTATAGTTCTTTTTTCGACGAGATGTTTTGGAAAATCAAAAATTGTGGGTACTGCAGTTATTTTCAGCCACGTACCGCCAAATTTTTCTGTATCAAAGCAATCAGGAGTAAAATGTTTGGAACACACTTTTGATGAATTTGTGGCTTTGAAATTTTCTCTACGTATTTTTATTTCCCAGACTTTTCTTCTCTCTTCATTTTTTGGAAAGCTATGCAAAATTTAAATCATGAAAACAATTGTGACAACTAAATGTTTTTATAATAAAGCAAAATATCTAAATACAAATAAAGCCCTGTATATTTTTTATGAACAAACAAATATTCTCATAAAGTATAAATTAAGAAGATTAAAGAACATAAAAGTTTTAATTCTCCTTAAACTATACTTGATATAGGAAACTTAAATATTCGTAAAAGTTTTTGACTGCGGTTTTAGGAAATTTTACACATTTTGAGGTGTGAAGTATCTAAAAATAAATGTCAGTGACTTTATGTATATTAGTGAGTGTATTAGTTAATTAGTTTGCTCATCTGTGTAGACATTATAACATACCGAATAAAGATTAGACCCTTTTTAAAATATCGCCCATGATTCTGGCAAGAATATAACTGATTTGCAATATTCTAATTTGAAAACTTTGAAAATTGTTCGATTTGCGATCAGGCCCTGATTACCCAATAGGCACGAGAAGCATGTGCTTCCCCTGGAAAATTTTGAAAAGGCCCCAAATTAAGTAAAAAAAAAAAAAAATGAGCCCCGAATTGTAAGCTTGTGGTCTAAAAGCATTGCCTGATTATAAAACATCACAGTCCTACTTGACTGCACAACTACCATTTCTAGATTATATAGGATATATGCTAATAAAGCTTTTACACATTCATTTATAATGGAATAATTTCATATATTATGGTGAATATAGGCTTTCAACAGTTTATATCTTGGTACAAAAATCAAGTGAATTTGCTTGTCTATGTTTTAAGCGAATTTACTTGTCCTCAATTCCAGGTAACTACAAAATTTAATGAAAAATTTAAATTTTTCAAGATCTTTGTATGAGTCTTTAGACCAAGAAGTCAGTGGGGGCTCCCAAATGGATTTGTGCTTCCCCTCAATTGTAAGGTTAATCGGGCCCTGTGCGATTCTTATAATGTGAGAAAAAAGGGCAAAATTTTAATAAATGTACATTATGACTATAACTTTAATCTTAAAAGTCACGGACCAGCTTTAAAATATCATTTATGATACTGGCGTGAGCATCTTTAACTATGTAATATGCGCAAAAACTTTGTGCATGTTACATATTACATCGTAAAACTTTGAAAAAACACCATAAATTGCAATAAACTCGCAACAATTGTTTAGGGTAAAAAAAAAAACGACCCTTCGTCTAGCGAACAAAGCAGGGAGGAGTCTTTCAAACAAACGTTGCCGCTTTGTTTGCAACACTCGCCCCTACTTTGTTCATATGACAAAGGGTTGTTTTTTTGTTTTTTTTACCTCAAATAATTGTTGCCAGTTTGTTGCAATTTATGGTGTTTTTTTAAAGTTTCGTACTTTTTACTTTAAAACGCTAGTTCTGTGGTGTTTTTTAATAACTCTAACTATGAAATTTCTATTTTAAAATCTTTGTAACTTATTCAAAGTTTGAATTTTTATTTTTAAATTATTATTTTTTTTATTATTATTTTGTTCTAAATTTTTATTTCAGAAAAAAAGAAAGAAAAAAATAAGTTTCACACAAACAAGCATTATGTGAATTATTTTCTTGTAGTATAAATACAGAAATTAAAGATAGCAAATCTATGATGGGGAATAGTGAAGAAATATAATTAGGTAAATTAATCTAAATACTCAAGCTTTTTAAATATCAGTAACGGGAAAATATGCCTTGTAAACCGTAATTACTAAAAAATTTCATTAAAGGAATAAATGAAATATCTTAAATAAATTCAATTTAATGCTAACCTCTACAATGTTCTTTCTTTCTTTTCTTTTTTTTTTTCTTTTCTTCCTAAAGTAATTTAATAGATGTTATATAACTTCAACGAACGTATTTCTTTTAACATATTTTCAATTCAATTGTAACAAGATTTTTTTTTTTTATGAATAAAATATTATATATATATATATATATATTAAAATGAAGCATTGCAAATTAGCATTTTAGCATAAAATACAGTAATAACATTTCTAAATTAATTTTAGCAATACAAATTTAGTACACACACATACACACATCTATTGAAAATTAAAAAGGATTTTTTTTTTTCAATATATCAAACAAAAATAATAAGGAAAAGTACTTTTTATTTTGTAATTTTATTGTTATTTTTATTATTATTTGGAAGAAATTAGAGCATTTCAGTGAACGGGAGAAATTTTCTCTTGGCGACAAACTCTATCGCCAAGATCCGATAGTCATTAAATCTTTTAAACTACAGATTAATGAAGCGTTTTTAATAATTATGCATGGAATACTTTAACTGAGGATGACAAATGATTCTATGCTCTATTGTTTCATACATATATGACTTTCAGAACAACATGTTTCTTATTTTTAATGTAATATTATGAGTACACAGCATCATAGTTTTAATAAGATGTTCTTAAGATAGATAAACATAAAAAAATAAACATATTAAAGAACAAATACATACCTATGAAATGTAACAGGGCCACCTTTGATTGCTCTCTCTTTGCATCCATAGGCACAGCAGCTTACAACCATTTTATTTTTGTGTAAAATCTATCGAAAACATCAAGGACATTAGCTACTACCATATAAATCAGTGCTACAGTGATGCTCAGGGGAAAGTGTTTTGCCAGAAGTCACGTGACACAATCTCCCACCCGCAAGTACCGTTTTATTGCTCTCTCTAGGTTACTATATTTACTCTGTGTTCACGCCAGACTTTCATATCTAGAACGTCAGATACCCGTTACCACCAAAACAACATCATTGAACGACACCGTTACTGTGGGGTAGGAGTGCTCGTTTGCGGAATGGGGGGGGGACATATTGGGCACCAGACCAGATGTGCATGTTCAAATCGGAAGAATGATAGGCTAAATTTATCGGGACATCATTTGGGAACACATGTACGTATGTTTAGGAGTGCCATGAGCCCAGAATTTGTGTTTATGGATGACAATGCGCGTCCTAACCGTCAAACGTTGTACACGGATGCCAACAATCTGAAGCTATCACCCGCATTGAATGTCCAGCAATCTCACCTGACTGGAATCCGATAGAGCGTGTATAGGACATGCTTTTCCGACGAGTTGTAGTCTGCCAACTACCTCCTACATGTGTACCGGAACTTCGGAGAGCATTGCTTACTGCGTAGAGTAATCTTCCCCAAGATCAGATCAATAATTTAATACTCAGCATTCCTAGGCGTTTTAAGGACTGCATTTCATCATCTGAGAGACATACAATGTATTAACCATCATACCAACCATGTAATGTTAAATATTTTTTATAATTGCTTCAGGGAGCAAAAATCGTAGCTTTTATGAATGGTATCCTACATAAACCACCTTTTTTTGTTCTTGATCTTTTGTTTAATAAATGGACTTCATGAATAAGTCATGTTTATTTTGCTTCTGAACCTTTATTTGCCTCAGCTAGCATTATCCTTAATTTATGGACATGAGTGTATTTGATTCTGTTCTTGTACTTCATTTTAGGTATTCTATATGTACGTATGTTTATCTTTCCTTTATCTTAACTTTATTTTTAATTTATTTATTTATTTATTTTGTGTGTGTGTTGTTTGTATATCTTTTTTTGCTTTGCTTCTTCTTTCTTTCTTTTCTTTGTTTATGGTTTTCTGTAACTAGCTGTTAACTACTTACCTCTGTAAGCCTCATGTTGTACTCTGTGGTGCATGAGGTGATGTTAATAAATAATAAATAATATAATAAAAAATAAAATAAAGGTACTGGACGAGCTTGAAGAGGTAATCTGAGCGGCATGTAAATCCATTTCCATTGACACTCTACAGGGGGTGATGGCAAAATTTGTTGTTCGTTTACGCAACCTAGCAGTGAACATTTTGAACAGATTTTCCGTTCATTCTATGGACTACTTACGGAAGAACTGCTTTTATTAATTTTTTTCATAACCTTGTACTGTGTACAGCGCCCTCTGCTGGCAACTTTTGTTAATATTTTCAAATTTCCTGTATAAATTTTTTACAGCTTTCGTAATAAATATACAGTTTGTCTGATCCCTCTATTGACCTTTGTTTTCGAGATATTTAATTTTGAAATTAGTAAGTCCTTTTCTGGACACCCTAAGCGAAATTACGCAGTAGCATACACACATGTGCGTGATTGATTACAATGATTGTAGAATGCAATAAGACAGATGATCAAATGCCAAACCTATCAGCAAAAACCAAAAATAGAAATATACAAAAATAATTTTATTAAACCTTCAACGATCATTGGTTTCGTCCAGAAACCAAACATTGCACATTTTTTTTCCCCCAGCAATTTTTCAGTATTTTTACAAAGTGTTAATAGAATATTAAACTCTTATTCATTCTCATTGCACTACGTGCAGCACTACAGTAAAATCCAAAAATGCTATTTCAGATGAATCCAGATATACAAGTCACTTTAATTTTCTAAAATTGTATCAATTTTAAAAATAAATAAAAAATATTTATTTTAAGTAATAATACATGAACTTACTATAATCCTTCTGAGTCATAAATTGCAACTTTCAATTTCTTACATAAATAAACAGAACTGTCCGAAAAGTTATGTAAAATGTTTGGTTTCTGAGAGAAACCAAACTCCAGTAAAGGTCGAATATCGCAAGACATAAGATAAGAGTAGAGAATGAAAATTCCTGGATTTTCTGCCATTTCTTAAAATATCATTTTCTGGAATTATACATATATATATAAGTATGTATGTGGGTATATATCTTTATATATATATATTTTTTTTTCTTTTTAAATAATGTATATGTACTAAACATTTTGCAATTAGTAATATAAAGTTTTTTTTTTTTTCTGGTAAAACAACTAGTATGTATAGTTAATTTTATCTATAAATTCGTAAATTTGTAAATAAAGTAAAAAATTAAATAAGTAAATAATAAAGCCAAAGCTGTAGCTGTTTGGCTAGGCGCCTGGTGTTGTGACACAGCTTACACCAAACTTGCTTCCTTTCTGAATAAATCCTTATTTGAATTTTTTAATAAGTAAGTTAAAATGTAAATGTTTGAGATTTCTAAAGTATCTGATTTATTCTCTGCAATTTTTACATTAGTTTATTTAAGGAGAAAAAATAGCCCGTTACCGTTCATTGGTTTCACTGTGAAACCATAAATTTCTGGAAAATAAAAATGAAAATGTTTTTTCATTTGTATATTTATGATCAGTGATGCGTCTGAAAGTCACTTTTTAAATTAATTTCACAATTTTTAAAAGGAAATATGTAGTAAACTTTAAAGGGTTAAAGGTATAGAAAATTCCATAATACACTGTTAAAACTGAAGGTGACAAATCGGTGACGTTTGGGACCCTGGGGTGAAAAAACGGTATCATTTGGAACCTTAGGGTGCCATAGACGCTTGGAAATGTGATCCGGGTGCCAAATGAGCTAACAGCCAATTTTGTGGACCTGCGCTGGCTCTCAGAGTCGAAATATGGCACCCTATGGGTGACTAGCATTTCGCGCATGCGCACTGTGACGTGTATTTCCATTTCCAACACCGACTCGGAGCGGATGGACAGGACATAAACATAGCGCCATTTTTAAAGTGTTCTTCTTGCAAAGCCTGAAATTAAGGTAAGTTCACTAAAAGTTATTCTTTATTTTACTTTTATGACGTTATATCCATTGTAATTTTAATCTTATGATGTTTCTCTCGTACAAAAAAATTTAGGTATGAATATTTATGGATGTATTCCCCAAATCTAGATTTTTTAGTTCCGATTCTCAAATTATGCTTTGTATTGCTTAAAAAATAACTTACTATTTTAAAAGTATTAATATCAATAATGTATTTAATAACTTAAATATAATAACTTAATTCGTTTCAAACATTTATAAAAAGAAATTACGTTTCAATTTTTATTATAATATATTTTTGTTTGTACTTTTTTTTATTAATATACGATTTAGTCTTAGACAGAGATGGCAAGTTTTTAGCAAGACAGTTTTAGGCAAAACCGCCTTTAACTTTCGTTTAAAATGTCTTGACGCTTTTAAACCATAGTTTACACTGTTACTTCAAAAATCTTATATCTTTTTAATTTTTTGTAAATATATGAACATTATTATTGACATTTTAAACATTATATTTGACAATGATTAATTAACAACCACAAAGCAGTTCTGTTATTAAACTGTTTGTATGAAGTTTTTTAAATATATATATATATATTAATTTGTTTATAAGATATACTTTTACACTATATTTATAAATTTTTTCATAGCTAATTGATTATTAGTAAGTGTGTACGATGTGCAAAAAGAGTGTACACTGTTAAAACTACAGGTGACACATGGCACCTTTTAGGGGTGAAAAGCTTGTCTCACTGGTGACACCCCTAAGGGAGCCAAAATGGCACCCTTAACTAAGGTGAAAGGACGGCACCCTTAATCTAAGGTGCCCTGGCACCTTAGATTAAGGGTGCCGTCCTTTCACCTTAGTTAAGGGTGCCATTTTGGCTCCCTTAGGGGTGTCACCAGTGAGACAAGCTTTTCACCCCTAAAAGGTGCCATGTGTCACCTGTAGTTTTAACAGTGTATTAACCTTATAACCGAATCCCAAAATCCTATAATCACTAAATTTTTCGGCAATCATTCTATAGGGTTTTTATTTTATATATAAATAAATTATTCTTTTGGAAACCAATTAAAATATGTTATCATATTTTAACAAAATCAACTTAGTTATAACTTTTTGAAAAACTATTCATAAAATGTTTAGTTTCATTGTGAACAGTCTAAACGCTATAAATATTATTAAACCAGAATATTTTATATCAAAGAAGTCGATTAATTACATAGACTACCCCACTTTTCCGACAAAGTGTAACAAATCATTTATAAAAAAGCTGGGATATTTTTCTAATTTTCCATTAGAAGATTTATACTTAATGTCAGCTGCGGTGTTTCTTGATTAATGACATGTTCTACGAAATCTTGGAAAAATACGTTTTTTCAAAGAACTCTGTAAACTGTAATTAACATTTTGTCATGTACGTAATCTGAATTAATTATGAAATGTCCAAAAGTTTCTTTTCCATAAAAAAGATATCGGGTGTGTTATTTAAGAATGACTATTAAATGGGAGAAAAAAGAAACGTGTAAAAGATTACAGTTTTAATTACCTTCCTCCCCCCCCCCCCAACCTCTTTTTTTCTAGTTTTTTGCTTTACTTTTTACATTTTTTGGATTTATTTATGTTTCATTATGTTTGAAAATACGTGCTTTACAAAATTATATCCGAATCATTCTTATATACAGGTTAAATTTGCTTTTTTCAATTTAAATTATCTAAAACATTTTTAATGTAAAATAATAATAATAATAATAATAATAATAATAGTAACAATAACAAATTACTATGATTATATTAATAGAATAATGCATGTTTGGAGGGAAAAAAAAAGAACATCAAGAAGATATTGAAATAGAATCTAAGGTATAAAGGGAAAAAAAAGAAATAATAAAAAACTCATTGGAAATTTATACATATATTCCCGAATTTACGATTATTTCAAATTTAAATATTAGAATTCGTAATTAACAGATGACTTTTTTTTTATTACTTCATTTCATTAGTGTGTTTGGTGAGAAAGAGAGAGAGAAAAATGTATATACAGATAGATAGTCAGATAAAGATAGATTTACATTGAAATATTTCTATAAACCACTGTCTTAAAATTTTGTTTACATAATAATAATAATAATAATAATAACAATAATAGTATTCATAACAATTATATATATATATATATATATATATAAGTGGTAAAGAATCACCTTATATACTTAATTTCAATTAAAAATAATTGAAAATGTAAAAATAATAATTTAAAAAACAAAAATTCAAAATTATGTTTTTACTGAATAGACACGCCATTAACCTGGTGGATAAAATAACTATTTATTTACAGAACTAGTAAATAAAACAATCATATTGTAAAAGGTGTCTTGGAATTTATAAAAAAAAATTCTGAAAATTATTTTAACATATTAACATAGTAATTGAAAAAGTTTTCAATAGATATAAATTTTCATCACAGTGTTACTATTCAAAATGCGAAATAGTAACTAGTAAAAAATATTTCTGGGGTCGAGCATATTGAATACAGACTTGAAATACGACCCTAACCGAGACTAAAGTGCGAATAATTCAAGCTTCTGTAATCTAATATTCTTCTAAGGGGCTATTCGGGACCTAGAAATTATAAAATTTGTTTTACATCCTTCAGAGTTCGTAAATCAAAAATAAGCCACTGAGCCATAACAGTTTGGGCTAGCGTCAGAAAAAATATGAACCTCCACTGACTTCCAAAAATTTCACTAAAGTACAGCCTAGGAATTCCAGTAAACTTTAATCTTTTAGCTTCATTTAGCCACTCTAAAAACAAAATTTCAGTTTCGTTTGGAACAGATTCGTCCTACTGTTTACCATTTTCCGATACCGATTGCAATTTTAGTTTTATTCGTATTGAAAATGGATTCATCATCCCTGAAGGATTAAATAACATTCCGCAAACAGCCGAAATATATCGCTTCGTTATAATTTCATCCGGCAATTGGCTTATTTGTGACGTGTAAATTCGTAGTGTGTCCTTTCTGATGTCCCAAACGATCCCTAGTATTTTCAGTTGAACGTTGGATTCCTCTGGACCTTCTCGACATTCTAAATTTTCTGTCTTCCATAACTGATTAAGTTCAGTGCAATTATAGATCCAAGCTCTGACGTTCATGCTAGCTTCACCCAGTATGTACGTCATTTCTTTGGATAATTGTAAGGCCTTTTCCATGTTTTCAGTGCCAGTGTTCAGATCATCCATGTAGAAAGATCTCAACATTTCTGTTGCTTCTGGGTAGTCAATTTCGAAATTCCTTAGATGAAGCCTTATTGTTGCTGACAATAGGAAAGGGGAACATTTTACCCCAAATAGAACTCTGCAGAATTGGAATGTCTTAAGTTGTTTAGCAGCATTGGAATGGAGATCAGACTCCTCCTTATCATCCCATGAAAATTTCCAAAAATTCCTATCCTCGTTCGTGACTCCTTTTCTTTTAGAAAAGCTCGTTGTATGTCTGTACAAAACGCAATGAGTTGTAACCTAAACCTCAAAATTATTCTAAGCAAGTCTGGATTTAAGTTAGGACCACTCCCCAAACAATCATTAAATGATAATTCATCCCTGCCCTTAGATGAACCGTGAAAAACTATCTTAACTTTAGAACTCTTCTTTTGTTTGCACACTATTGCATGATGCGGCATGTATATCCTGTACCGTATTTTCACTTATATCCGACGCTACTTCCTCTATGATGCCCTCCCTTAAATGCTACTCAATAGTTTTCTTATATTTAAAATATAAGTCCTGATTCCTATTAAAAACAGTGTTCAAATGAGACAAACGTCATGTTGCTATCTCATAATTACTGTACAATTCCTTAACATTATTTTTCCACAACAACCGCGTTTCATATATTTTATTTTTATAAGTAGTGGATTGACTGAAAAATTCTAAAATTTCATCATCTGATTTAGAATATTCTTTGTTCGGATTAATTCCAATTGCCTCTAGTTCCCACAAATTCTTAACTCTTTGATGGCCGAATTCCTCCTTAACAACCTGTAAATGATTAACGTGCAATTCCTGAATATTATTAAGCGTTTTGGGGTCATTTTCCTTCCCTTGTATCACAGATCCAAATAAGGTATCTGTTGCCATTAATCGATTAGAAATTCTCACGTTCCTTTCTCCAAGAATTTCCCCAATGTAATCTGATCCAATAAGCACATGAATTTTACTTAAATTACTCTTATCTGTCAATTCGATGCCCCTTTCTAGTGCGTTGTTACGCACCAATTGTAAAGGTATTTTAATTTCCCCAAATGTAATTGAATCAATAACCACAGTCCTTAATTGAATTTTCTTATTAGTTTCTTTTACATTATGTAATACTATTTCTACAATATCAAAGTTTTTCTTTTCCGTATTTTCATTACGAAAAGTATCAATAACAAGGGTTTCTTTACCAATTGATTTAATCCCAATAAATTGCACACTTCGCGAAATACAAATGTCCTAGAACTCCCATTATCAATTAAACATCTCAATAAATGGCATTTGTTTTGAATATTTAATTTTACGCTTGTCGTTTTAGTTTGCAAGAACACCGAATCATTTAGCGTGTCCCTACGCTCTTTATTTTTATTGCACATTAAATTTAAATAACTTTCTATTTAAACATATTTGTTTTTTATCATCAACTGAACGAGACTCATTTCGCTCCACATTGCATAATAATGAGCTATGCCAGGAAGACGCACAATACTTGCATTTCTGATCCTTACGAGAACAAAAATTACTCAGATGATTTTGAAAACATATGAAGCACAAGCCCTTGGCCATCAAAACCTTTTTCTTATCATAAACATTTAAAGAACAGTCATGTTTCATATGAGCAAAGGAACAAAACAAACAATTCTGAATTCCTGCATTTTGAGAAAATGAACTCGTATTTCTTTTGGGATTAAATTTAGACCTATTATTATCATAAGAATATCTATTTTGATAACCAGATAAATTTCTTTCCGCTTGAGTCGCTAAAACAGAAGCTGAAAATTTGGGAGGGGGGGGGGTTGAAAATTATTTTCATTCGTGCTGTTATTTCTAGTATTCGCTAAAATTAACGATGCTTCTCGTATTTCTAGTTCTTTACGTTGTAAAGAGTTCAACTAACGAAAAATCGTTCATTCATATGAGGAATACAAAGAAATTTTTTATTTACAAAGTATTCTTAATTCTAGATTAAATATATGTAGGTAATAGGTTCACAAAATATAGTTGGATGATTTATAAGCCTTTACGAAGATCAAATAGTTTTTTAAGAAAATACAAAATCCAGCGCACGGTTGGAATTCCAGTGGTAGGTTGTCTCTCCAAAGATATATGTCCTATAGCGAACTTTCACTAACACAACAGATACTTGAACTGTAAAGGACACTTCAGAGACTGGCCACTGAAAGCTTCAACTTCGGTTTCTTTTGATATCCCTCTGATGTGGGAATCGAGTTCACGCGAAGCAGGAGACAGATTTTCTCGGCTGACAAACCTCCTACTGCGATCGAAATTGGGTCTCTTTTGTAAAAGAGCAATAAAAAGTAATGTCCTTCATTGTAAATGTGTGCAAAATTTCAAGGGTCGCTTTCGGACAATGGATAATTTATGAGTTTTGAAGCTCTGCTCGTTGCCAGTGTCTGAAGGGCCCTTAAGAATTGTCTAAAAATCCAACGAGCGGCTGTAAAACGTAGGAGAATTTTTCTCCTCAAAAGTAAGTCCTGGCGACCCACACAAGAGCAAAATGTAAACTGTCTCTTTTCTAATTCTTGCTTTTTTTCTACAGTTCGGATTTCTGGAACCCTCAAGGTAATCGAAAGTCCTTTTTCTTTGTCCATTTCAGCACCTGGAGAGTTGCAACATGTGAAGAAATGATTTCTTGTGTAGAAGACAGGGGGTTTAAATTTTTGTATTTCGCAGACTTCTGACACCTCGTAGTAATTTTCTGACGCTCTAGAAAGTCTACATCCTATAACGTATAAATTCAACTAATTTAGAAATGGCAAACAATTCATCTGATTTACGTTGTCTGTTATAACTTAAATTTAATTCTTCCAGTAGTTTTTGTAATATTACAGAGCATAACAGATTACTGTAAGGTTGCAACATTTAATGATTGTAACGAACGAATTTGGACCTCAATTGCATCGTACATTTTTCTTAATTCTGTGACATTTGCGCATGACTTCACCGGTTCTACAAATAGTAATTGTATTTATGCATCACAATTAAATTCTGTCAATGAAACCCCAGATATTTAAATTTTGTTTTTCATAAATAAAATTATTACAGTATAAAAAAAAATTGTGCGTCCCCATTTCTGTTTTACCTCACAAATAAAGTTGTAACACTTCAACAGTGTTGGAAATTGTCTCCCACAATTAAACAAGGTTCAAACAATTATAGTTCAGTATTAGAATCTGTTGCCACATCCGTCATATTTAAGGATATTAAAAGAAAAACAACTGATACTCTTTCAAATTTATCACCCTGTACATCTTCCTTTTTTTAGTCAGAAGGTATTAAAATAGAGAGACTCGGAGAAATGAATGAATACTTCTAATTTTTATGTTGTATGACAAAGCCTATAGATATACTCAGAATTATTAGATTGACTAAATTAGTTTCTATATAAAGCATTACTGGAATTTTATACCTAGCAAAATTGAAATGTTTCATTGTCGCCCGAGTATTATAATTTGAATGAAAGTAGAATGACGCTAAAAAGAAAACTGAAAAAAAAAAGAGAGAGCAAGAGAATGAGAGAGATTAAACAAATGAAAAGATTATATTAGAAATGATAAGATTATGTTGCAAAATATAAAAGAATAAAAGGCGCCTTACTTCGCAAGAAGCTACCAAGAAAGACCTTTTGTATTCTTATAATGCAATTAAGAGGTTTCCATTTCGAATTTTAAGTATTTTAAAAAGATTATGTTCAATGATTATGTAACGTAAGAAAATAATGTAAGATACTAATACTAATAATACTTTATAAAATAGAAAAGCAATTTCTTTTAACAATAACTTAGATTTTGATTTCCATGCAAGGGATATCATAAAAAAAAGAAAGAAATTAATTTCAAAATGTTTATAAGGCAAATTCATATTTACATTTGCTATAAAAATTAAATTAATTCATAAAATATATATAGGAAAAAATGATATTGTATATGATGTAGCTTAAATGAATTTGCTGTACACAAATTGAAATTAATATTTTGAAAAATTTTGTAAAGGTTACCATTATTTTATGAAGTTTATTAACAATTATTAAAAACCCCGCAGCACATAATAATAATTAAACCATTTTTAAGAGAAATAATTTGTTAATTGCAAAACTATTCGATATGTCCTATATTAGAAATTTTCCTAAATTATTGAATAATAGAAAACCATTTTTGACAAATAAAAAGCTCTATGTGTTCATACGAAACATTTTTAAAATATTTTTTTTTCTAAAATATATAAATTGTATATCAACTTAACACTGAATATTAGTCAGTTCAAACAAGCACTTAATTTCTTTTTATCGCTTTTCTACTTATAAAAACCTCGAAATGCAACGATATACTAAAAGCCATAAAGTTTTATATTATCTAATTTTCTGAAACTCTCTCAAGTGAATTTTTCTTCACTTATTGCCATTTTCCGATTTTATGTGTTAAATAAAAGTAAATATATTGCTATCCGTTCATATAAGAGTTTAAATAAAGTTTTATTTATTTTTATTTATTTTTTATTTATTCATTTATTTTCTTTTCATGAGAATACTGAATATTTGAGGAATTACGTAACTTTAATACTTATTTATTTATTTATTTATTTACTTTTATTTTTTATTTATTTATTTATTTTTTTTATGAATGCATTACTTACACTTTCCAAAAGAAAATATATTCATTTTATTACTTTTCGTTTTACAAAGTTATTTAATTAAAAAAATATAGTGGATTTGATTCACTTAATTAAAGCACAATCCAAAAATAATACATAAATATAAAGAAAAAATAAATAAAAGTATCTTAAAATCTACAAATATATAAATTTAGATTATGTAGTATGCTCAATATTGAAATTTATATTAATTATGTAAGCAATACAAAACTTGGCTATATTTTTTATATTTTATCTTAGCTATTCGTTTTATTATTTTATATTCTTATGAATCTATATTATAAAAATTCTTAAAAAGACCATGTTTTCTTTAAGTAGGAAGAAAAAAATAAGTCACAATTTTAATCTCGTTTAAATTTCGTAAGGCTTTTATATTCTGGTTTTTTAGATTTTAAATTTTATTTCTCTAGTTTTCTTCTATTTATTTCTTTTGATTTTGTTTCTTCTTTATTGGTACTATGTTAAGTAATTAAATATGTATTAGTTAAAAATTTAGCAAATTCTTCTGAAATATGTTGTTACTTATAACAGTTTACTAAGGAAATTCAAAAGTAACAACATAAAACTGGAAGTAGAAAAATAACGAAATGTTAATGTTACATAACACAATTTCGAAAATTTATGTAACAGTTATTAACTGAATTTTACAAACTAAATTATCTGTAGCAAAAATTAGAAACTTTCAGAGCAAGTAAACTTACGATAATGTATGTTCTAGGGCATGTATGTCCTGCTCGCTTCATTAACCAACCCCCGTGGGAGTTAAAATTACGAAACACGATAAATTGAATCTCGGCAGTGGTAGCCGTAGTTTTTTTTTTTTTTTTTAAGTGTCGAGAGATACCTAATTTTGTCACTATTTTCAACACACCACATTATTTAGCTGCTATTTACTTAGGTTTTCTACCACATTTTAAAGTTTCAACAAAATAGCCTTTGCAATTTAGCCAGTATCCCGATAATTTAGCAATAGAAAATATAGCTCCGCCAAAACTGCCCGAGAACAAAATAGACCCAATGTAAAATAGACCCTAGAAAATAGATCGTGAAAATAGCACGAGAAAAAAATTCCCGCCAAAATAGTCATAGGACAAAAATTCTCCGACAAATCAGTCCAAGAAAATTGCTACGTTAAAATAGACACCAGGACAAAATTTACCGTCAATATATTCCCCAGGAAAAATTAGTCCTAGTACAAAATACCCCCGGCAAATTTGATCGTAGGAAATATAATAAAATGTTCCCAGTATAAAATATTTTGAGGGCAAAATAGTCCTGATAAAGTGTCCGTACAAAATAACTTCAGGACATATTATTCCAAGTACAAAATAACCCTAATAAAACAGTCCCTGCAATAGCGCCACATAAAAAAAGTGCAAATAAATTACCCTTTCAAAACAGGCTGGATAAAATCGTTCTCACCATTTGCCACACACCACCTTGATTAGCTATAAACTCATTAGATTATCTAACCCCACTTTTTAAGATTATTTGCCTTTGTTTTATTTAATTGCAGATTTTTCGTTGTAAATAAAACAAAAATATTTGTATTGGAATAGCGGTGTTAGAAACTTTGCCAGGTTTGGCAGCTATGAACTTACTTTTAAAAAATAGGGTCTATTACAGAATCTAAGAGCTTACAAATGCGTAGAGGAAAAGACTATGTCAGAAATTGATCATTAATTCAAATTCTATCTACCTTGTATATTATTAACCATTAAATATAAAATACAATAAAACTTATTGAAAACGATTTTGATATAGAAAAAGAAAAAATAATCAATTAAATTTGTTCGATTTAAATTTAAAATTATTGATCCGAATTACTAAAATCGTCTAATTACTTTGCTCCGAAACAATTCTTCTGATTCTTTGAAGTTTATTATGAGGCATCATTACATCATTATTATTCAGCATCCATTTATTAGATGTATCTTTTAATTTTTGTTTGAGGTAACCAAAGAAAAGACGTCACTACACTGAGATTTACACTATGTCCGCGAGTGGTGACATGCTGTTATGCTTGCAGAAAACAGAAAGAGTTCTTTTAACACTACGTACGATTTTCTTTTTTCATTGTCTGAAACCTTTTATTAATTTTCATTACTTTACAACACTTTTTAAAAATACTTTTATGTTGTAAATCCCATAATAAACCTATAATAATCATGCCTAACAGTCCGTTTAGGCAACAGAACAAATTTTTAAAAACATCTTTTTGCATGCTTATTTCTTAGAAAAAGCTTATTAATGAAAAATTCCGTTTTTTTTTTTTTTTTAATGATAATAATACTTTTATATCCGAACCGTCTGACAAGTGTTTTCTCTAATTTCCTGTATTTTTTTTTTGTTAATATTTTGTGATTAAATCAAACAGTGGCACACGTAAATATTTTAACAAAAAGGAAAATTTTTCTGCATTTTGATAATTAATTTTATAACTACACATCTGTCTTTCTTTTTCTCTCTTTCTCTCCCTTTCTTCTCTCAGATTTAAAAAGAGACATTTTCTAAAATTATTTCAAATTAAATTTAGCTTATATCTAAAAATAAAGAAAGAAATGGTAGTAAATTTTAATCTCATTCCATATTTCTAGTCTAAAGATAAAAATAAAACTTATTTTAACAGGAAATAATGAGTAAAAAACCCTGTAAAATATGTATATAAAAAGATTATTTTATCTATGAAATATTCATAGGGTATATATATATATCTAATGATACATCAAGAGAAATGTACCTTAAAACATTTTAATGGGAAACTAAGTTTAACATTTACTTTATATAATATTCTAAATTTTTTCTAGATTTTATCTACAGAAAATTACAATATGGTTTTTATTTATTATTATTCCTTTATCTTGAATTATATATTTTTTATCATACATATCTTTGTTTCTTAAATTTTTCAGAACATAGTAATGACTATTATTTTTTTGTAAAATAGGTTTTCATATTTATTTCAAATAAAAAGATTTTTAATAAAATATGTACACATTGTCTTAAAAAGATAATATAATTTGTCGAATAAAAATTGATTCCATTTTATCAAATATAAATTAATCCCCGTGTATTCTATAAAGAATGTTAACATAGTCTTTCAATTATTGTCGAAAAATATATAAAAGTATTATATTTATTTTTGTTAAGCTTTTTATTTTAATACATTTTACTGTTTGAATAAAGATTTAAAATAGTTTTTTTTATTAATAATATTCCTTGTTCATTAGATTTTAATGACTGTCAATTTGGATTAAAAATACTACAAAATAGAAATAGATTTCATAAAGAGATTTTGAAGTGAATTAAAATATAAATTGCTTAAAACAATCTTTTTTTCTTTTCTTTTCTTAGTTTATAATATGTAGGCGTATTGCAGTAAAATATATATATATATATATATATATATATATATATATATATATATATAACACTATACGTAAAATATGTTCCAAAATACCTTTTTGCAACATACCGCAAATCTTTTCATTTTTATTCTATTTCTTTACATTGCATTTTAAAATGTTATCTTACTTTTATATTATATACAACATTGTTTATTGTCAAATTAACGAACTGATAATAGGTATTTTAATAATAATACAACTTGTCTGAAATAAATTGATTCTATTTAAATTTTGTCTACAGATGAAATTATTGTTGAAGAAATTATTAAATTTTGTGTAGAACATAATTGAGGTATTGGAATTTGTTTGAGAGTATAAAAAAAGGAGTTAAAATTTCGTCACCAAGGAGCGATTTTTAACAAATTACACACAAACTGAACCATGGATTGGCCGGTCTCCAGATCGCAATCCATGCAACTTTTGGCTTTGGAGGAATTTGAAAAGTCTGGTAAGTCGTGATAATCCAAAAACGTTACCTCATCTCAAAGGCATCGTTTCACGATATGTTAGTGACTTTTCCCCGAACGCACTGCATTCAGCAGTTGAACATGATATTTTCGGATTCAAAATGGTAGCTGACAATGATGGCCGTCATGCTGAAGATGTCTTGTTGTAATAAGTTTGTAAACTGTCCTAAATGTGTGTCAAATGTTTAATTCATCAAAAATACTTTCTGATGGCGAAAATTTGAACGATAAATATTTGTTTTCCCTTAAACAAATTTCCATACCTTCTATATGCCTTAAACAAAATTTCATAAAATTCTTAATAATAGCTTTGCCTATAGACAACTTTAAAAAAATGATCGTTAAATTTTGGTCACTCTGTATATGATATTATAAATCTGTCCTTTCTGGTAATCAGTTAGAGGAATTCCTCGTGGCATGGCGCATTCATCTCCAAGAAATTTAACTACGTAAAACCATATTGTCAAGCACGTTAGCAATTGGCAAAATGCCAAATGTACATGTCCATACAAAACTGTTATTCCACAAGAAACACCCACTGAGATAATTGCAATTTTTGACCAGTGTCCGTCTACTTTTTTTAAAAAAGTATATTGTGCAAATGTATATCTTTTCTCTTTTCTGCATTTCCCTACATTAAAATTATAAATAATTGAATATTTTTATTTGTCTGTCAAAAATATGAAGATTGATAAGTATAAACATGTTAAAGAATTTTAATTGACATTTCCTATTAAACAAATACGAGGTTTCAAAAAATTGTAAAGAAGTGTCCGTCTATTTTTTTTATGCAGTGTATATATATATATATATATATATATATATATATAATTATGAATTGTAGGGGTAAATCACATAGGTATATTAACAACAACAACAAAAAAAAAAAAAAAAAAAAAAAAAAAAAATTAAAAATAATTACACATTTTGATGAAGAATAAAAATAATTCTCGCAGAATTTCTTTATAATTCAAAATAAACGATTCTGATATAAAGGAAAAGTATAAAACTAGATTGTGTAAATTTTTGTTAATCTTGCTTTTTGTGTTTTACCATACACTGGAAACAGATTTATGTATGGATATGCTGTTAGATATTGTCCATGTTTTATTTTATTCTCTGTTAGATATTGTCCATGTTTTATTTATTTCTCTCATTTTTATATTTTAACTCACGTGATGTATTTTTGTTATTGTAAAAAAAAAAAAAGATTATTGAGATGATGCTCGTGAGCGTGCATCTAGTTTGTTTTTTCTGAGTATTCAAATTTTTCAATGGAATAAAAGCAGCAAATAGATTTTGTTGTTAGAATTTATTTAGTTTTTTAGAAAGCTTAGAAGTTTAAAATAACTTCTTCTGTATGCTTTAAATTTATTTGGCGTCCGCGATTATATCTAGTAAGCTAGAGAGTTAAAATAACTTTCTTTTTGTACGCTTAAATAACATTTTGTGACGTCTACGCGACAGGACGAAGTAAAACAATATGTTTCAAGCAATTAAAGGTTTTAGAAAAGCCGATCTGAAGTTTGTAGCGGAAGAGCTTGGCGAAATAATTCCTCCTGAATGTACTATTTCTACTTTGAAGAAAATTATTTTGAATAGCAACGAATATAAAAATGATCCCAGTTTTGTGCAAGAAATTCTATCAACGGCTGTTGTTGAGAGGCAAGAAAAAGAAAAATTGAAAGTCGAGCAAGAAAAAGATCTACAACAACAAAAATTTAAATTTGAACAAGAGGAGAAACTTAAGCTTGAACAACAAAAACTTAAACTTGAACAAGAAGGAAAAATTCAATTAGAAAAGCTTAACCAAGAATTAGAGATAAAGAAGATGGAATTAGACCAACAGTTGGAATTGGATAGAATGCAGTCCCAGGCACACATTCAGGGGGAGTCAATTTTAACTATTAGTGAAAATAATTCATCTAGAAGAAAAATTTCCTTACCCAAGTTACAATTCCGACAATTTGATGGGGATTTAAAAGAATGGCTACCATTCTGGAGTCAGTTTGAGCAGATAGATAAAGATAACGATATTCCTCCAGAAAACAAATTCCAGTACCTCATTCAAGCAACGGTCGCTGGTTCCAGAGCACAAGAAGTTGTAGACAGTTTTCCGCCAACTGGCGCCAACTATGCCAAAGTTATAGAGAGTCTAAAAGCTCGTTATGAAAGAGATGATCTTCTAGTTGAAGTGTACGTTAGAGAATTATTAAAATTAATTATAGTTGCTCATACAAGAGAAAAATTTTCTCTTACTTCATTGTACGATAAACTTGAATCATATTTAAGGGCTCTTGAAACGTTGGGTGTCACTACTGATAAATGCGCTTCTATATTATCTCCTATGGTAGAATCATGTTTTCCAGCTGAATTTTTGAAAGCTTGGAATAGAAGTAACATTGTTTCTACTAGTTCTGATGCGAAAGAACGGTTGGACAATTTGATGCAATTTCTCAAATGTGAAGTTGAAGGAGATGAAAGAATAAATTTGGCGGTCGCCGGTTTTGGTCTGGCAAGGAAAAATGATAACCGAAATTATAGAAAAAGAAGGACTTATACTGATGTTGTTAAGCCTATACCCACTGCCTCTACTTTATTAACGACTTCTTTTAAACAGGATCTAAAGAAAAATTGCGTGTTTTGTGATGGAAAGCATATGAGTTCAGACTGTTTTACGGCACGAAAGATGAGTTTCAATGAGAGGCAGAATGTCCTAAAGGATAAGAAGTGCTGTTTCCTCTGTTTGGGGTCAGGTCACACTATCAAACAGTGTAAAGCTGTCCTGAAGTGTTTTATCTGTGATAGAAAACATTCCACCGTGATGCGCCAAAGTCTTGATAAAGGCAAAACAAAAGAAAGGGAAGTGAAAGAAAAGTCAAATGAAAGTGAAGTAAATATGGCAAATTTCAATAAAAATCCAAGGGTATTTCTTCAAACTCTCAAAGCAAAAGTCGTCTCTGATAATAAAGAAAAGGATATTCGTCTAATTTTAGATACTGGTTCACAAAGATCGTATATTTTGAAGAAATTAGCAGAAGAAATGAAATATGCAGCCATTAAAAAAGAAAAGGTTGTACATTCACTTTTTGGCGGAGTCTCAACCAAAGAATATGAACATAACTTTTATAAAATAAGATTAAGAGATTTGACAGGGAAATTCAGATGCAATTTTGAGGTTTTGGATCAAAATATTATATGTGAAAATGTTAAACCTGTGGGAAAAGGTTCTTGGCTGAAAGAATTGGCCGAGAAAGACATTGTTTTGACAGATGTTGGCGATGCAGATGAATCTATTCAAGTAGTGATTGGAGCTGATATAATCGGTAAACTATTGACCGGTCGAAGAGAAGTGTTGTCTTCTGGGCTAGTTGCAATGGAAACATTTTTTGGCTGGACATTAATGGGAAAAGTTCCTCAAGAAAGTTCATCTAAAGAAAATTTAGCGCTATCAGTTACTTCCATGTTTGTAAAAGAAGCAGAAATTTCCGACTTATGGAGATTAGATTTACTTGGAATAAGTGATCCAATCGAAAAGCTATCTAAGATGGAAATAGATCGTCAAGTGAAAGAACACTTTCTACATACAGTAACACGGAATAAAGACGGTCGTTATGAAATATCCTTGCCATGGGCTGAAGATAAACCACCTTTACCTGATAATTTGTGTTTAGCCAAGAAAAGGTTAACCAATGTCACACAAAAACTACTTGCGAGTAATATTTATGAAAAATATGAGGAAGTACTTTTAGGATGGCTTGGCGACAAAATTATTGAAGAGGTCCCTGAATGTGAAAGGTCCTTTTATGGACACTACTTACCTCATCGACCAGTTATAAAGGAGAATAGCACTACTCCAATTCGTCCAGTATTTGACGCATCAGCAAGAATCCAAAACCATTCATCTTTGAATCAATGTCTACACTGCGGTCCAAATCTCATTGAATTAATTCCTGACATACTTTTGCGATTTAGAGAAAATAAATTCGGTGTCTTAGCTGATATCAAGAAAGCGTTTTTGCAAATAAGCATCCGGAAAGAAGATCGGGATTTTTTACGTTTCCTCTGGTGGAGCAATCCAGAACAAAGTGAGCTTAGAATATTTCGTCATGCTAGAGTCGTTTTTGGAGTCAAGAGTTCACCTTTTTTGCTAGCTTCAGTAATAGAATACCATATTAAAAATGATGAAGAATACGACCCAGAACTTAAGCAAAGATTGTTGAGAAGCTTCTATGTTGACAATGTTGTTACGAGTGTCCGTACAGAGGAAGAGTTAAAGAGATTTATTACTTGCTCTAAAAACCTAATGTCTAAAGGCGGATTCGACCTAAGAGGATGGGAACATACAGAAGAGAGAAAGGACACGGAACACGGTAAAGAAGCTGTTGTACTTGGATTACACTGGAACAGATTTTCGGACATTTTAAAGGTAAATGTATCCTGGACGAAAGATGTAAATCTGGAGAAAATAACAAAACGTACTATGTTGTCAGTGGCACATAAAGTTTTTGATCCAATTGGTTTTACTTCACCAGTCATGATTTGCCCCAAGATGATGTTACAGAAAACCTGGAAAATTGGTTTAACCTGGGATGAAGAAATTACCGGGGATCTAAAAAACGAGTTTATCGGATGGTTTCGTGAATTAAATATATTGGAAGAAATTGAGATTCCGCGATACATTCAAGTCACTCCAGATAATTTAAAAAAATGTACTCTTCATACATTTTGTGATGCTAGTAATCAGGCTTATGCTGCTGTTGTATTTTTGAGAATAGAAAAAGCTGATCAAGTGAAATTATTCCTTCTGTCTGCCAAATCCCGCATCAGTCCTTTAAAGTGCCCAACTATACCTCGAATGGAGCTTTCAGCGGCTTTGATTGGTGCTAGATTATCGAAATCAGTAACAGATGCATTCAGTTGGGAAAATATGGAAAGATATTTTTGGAGTGATTCCACGACAGTTCTTGCATGGATAATCAGAGAAGAGAACTGGTCAGTTTTCGTCAGGAACCGAGTTCAAGAAATAAGGAGTTTGACTGATCCTTCTTTATGGAAATATATTCCCAGTGAAATTAACCCATCGGATCTACCCTCTAGAGGTTGTAAAGCCAAACAACTTGTCTCTCTCAAATGGTGGGAGGGTCCATCGTGGCTTAAGAATCCATATGAGTATAATAAACATATGAATTTCATCTGCCAGAATATAAATGAAGAAGACGTTGAAAGAGAAAAGTTAAAATCTACAAAATTACTGATAAATGTAGATGAAAATTCACAGAATACTTGGTACTATCACTATTTTTCATGTTATGAGAAAATCGTTCGCCTTATGGGATGGATTCTCCGTTTTAAACATAATACTTGTAATACAAAGGATAAAGTGAAAGGAGAATTGACAAGTCAGGAATTTCACAAAGCAGAAATGAAAATAGCGTGGATGATTCAGAAAGAAGCTTTTTCCTCTAAAGATTATGAGAAATTGAAAACTCTTGAGACTTTCAAAGATGAGGAAGATATAATACGCGTGAAAACTAAAATTTTGTACAGACAAGACAAGAAGGATTTTCTCACACCTATCGTTCTACCATCTAATCATGAAGTTGTTAAACGACTAATTTCATATTTTCATCTGAAAAATTGTCACGCAGGTCCTCAGATACTTTTAAATTTGATTAGAGAAAAATATTGGATTTTGAATGGAAGAAGAACTGTGACATCTGTTTTATCTAAATGTACTACTTGTAAAAGATTCAACTCTAAGAACGTGGAATCTTCGCCTATTTCTCTACCAGAAAATCGAGTAAAAGATGCAGCTGTGTTTCAGATCATTGGTATTGATATGGCTGGTCCTTTGTTTCTGAAAGACAATCAAAAGAGTTGGGTTATCTTGTTCACATGTGCTATCTATCGGGCAGTACATTTTGAGCTTATTACATCAGCATCTACCGAGGTTTTTTTGATGGCTTTAAGAAGATTTATATCTCGTAGAGGAAGATGTTCCATTATATATTGCGATAATGGCTCTAATTTTGTTGGTGCAGCCAACTATTTGAAACGACTGAACTGGAATCATATACAAAAGGATGGAGCAACCAATTCAATTGAATGGAAATTCAATCCGCCAACTGCGGCGTGGTGGGGCGGATGGTGGGAGAGGCTCATCAGACTGATGAAAGATCTATTAAAAAGAGTCCTTGGGCGAGCGTGCTTGAATTATGAAGAAATGATTACTGTATTGTCTGATTGCGAAAGCATTATCAATTCTCGACCTTTGACTTACATGTCAGAGCAAGAATCTATTAAGCCAATTTCTCCTGCCATGTTTTTGAAAGATATTCATGAATATATTGTACCAGACATTGATGCAGTCGAGGGAAACTCTTTCAAACGAAGGCTTAAATATAGACAACCACTGCAGAAAAGTTTAAGAAATCGATTTAGATCAGAGTATTTGGGTTTACTTATTCAGCGACCGAATGTGAGAAGAAGCCAACAGACAGTTTCTGTAGGAGACATTGTATTGGTGGGAGCGGACAATAAAAAAAGGATGCACTGGCCATTAGGACGCATCATAGAGCTTATTCATGGCAAAGATGGAAAAGTGCGCCTCGTAAAGTTACAAACATCTCATTCAGAGATACTTCGACCAATACGAAGAATCTATCCTCTAGAACTATCATCTAGTGACGGTGCTGAAAATACGTTTCCTAATCCAGCTGTGAAGGAAGCACAAATTGAAAAGCCTTTGGAGGATAAGTCTTGCAGGGAACTTAGAAAGACTAGATCTGGAAGACTAATTAAAATGCCAGATAGACTGATTTTATGAAGTTTATGAAATCTTCTAGAGATGTCAAAATGTAGAGTTTTGATTATAAGATATAATCAAAAGGTGGGAGGATGTTAGATATTGTCCATGTTTTATTTTATTCTCTGTTAGATATTGTCCATGTTTTATTTATTTCTCTCATTTTTATATTTTAACTCACGTGATGTATTTTTGTTATTGTAAAAGAAAAAAGATTATATAGATGATGCTCGTGAGCGTGCATCTAGTTTGTTTTTTTCTGAGTATTCAAATTTTTCAATGGAATAAAAGCAGCAAATAGATTTTGTTGTTGGAATTTATTTAGTTTTTTAGAAAGCTTAGAAGTTTAAAATAACTTCTTCTGTATGCTTTAAGTTTATTTGGCGTCCGCGATTATATCTAGTAAGCTAGAGAGTTAAAATAACTTTCTTTTGGTACGCTTAAATAACATATGCTTCTATATGTAATAAAATGCTTTAAAGATTATTTAAGAAAAAAAAAATGGAAAAAGAAAGAAAGAAAGAACAGGAAATTTAGAAAGAACTGAACAAACTTAAACATAAGCAAAACATAACTTTATACTTATTACTGGTATATAAAATTTAGGTGGATATAGCAAAAAATAAGTCAAGACTTTGCAAATAAAATGTAAAGTAAGTTTTGTGGAATTGAATAGATAAAAGTCAAAGTTTAGAAAAATAAAGCCAAAGTATATTTGTTCAAAAGCGAATAATATTTGCAGAATCAGCTTTTAAATTTTTATTCCAGGCAGAATACATAACATTTTAATATTTCTCTTAAAATTTGTCTTTTTCGTAAAATTTGTACATATATTATCAATATGCACTTTATTGTGATGGCAAAATTTGTTTAAACTAATTATTAAATGTAACATTAATGTATTTAAATATTGTTTGTTTCTTTTAATAAGAATAAATAATCTAAACAATGAGCCTATCCCTCAAACAGATAGCAAATATTTGCCAAATGTAAATAACAGAGAGGATGAATTTGTCATCTCATAGCTGAGAGAAAGTGTAAGTAAATTTTCACCTGAAGAAATTTCTTGAAAAAGAACCCTTACTAAATATTTGTGCTTGGCATTGCGTCTCAAAGCATTTACATAAGTACACTTTATTTAAAACAATATTCAGCACGCATTAAGAAAACGTATTAAAGTGAAAACTGTAAGCAAAATGTATTCATTGTACAAGAATAAAAACAAACAAAAAAACATACACACACACACATATATATATATATATTTTTTTTCTAAATATTTACTTGTATTAGCAAAAACTTAATTTAAATATACAAATTAAATAATATTTATATTATTGAACCATTTAACAAATTCATCTTTTGTTATTCTTAATAATAGATTTTTAAATTAAATTGTAAAATAATAATAGCTATGTATTTGAAATAAGAATGACTTTGAATTTGTACTTTTTATGAAACTGTAGTAATTTTTTTCTGTCTCATAACACATTAGGTTTTTATTCCAGCTACTGTCCAAGTTATATCTATGATTTATGGAAATCTTATAGAAAATGTAATTTTAAAAAATGATCTTGTATACAATCTTGACAACTTTTTTTTTTTTTTTTTTTTTTTTTTTCAGCCCCACATTTTATTTATTTCTATGTAAAATATAACCTGTTAAAAGATTTTAAAAAAGAAATGTTGTTTTAAAAATGTCAAATCATTTGCCTGAATATAACAGTATTTTGACTTAAAACATACTCAGACTAAATATTTATAGTACTTTATATCATAATTTTAGAAAAGTACAAAGTTATTTTTAGTACGATTGTTCACAAACAGTTACGCAGACTAGTTGAATCAAAGTAAGCCATTGTACATATCGAAAACTATTCATTTGAACCAAAGTAAGTCACTGCTCTTGCATTAACTATCCTAGAAGTTTTCATATAAGTACTATTTTCAAGTAAACCTCAAAAATTATGTTCATTCTGACACTTTAACGTAAATTGCCGTTTAAAAAACTGTTTATAAAAATCTATGAGGATGTCAGCATCTATTCCATAATACTAGCCGTTAGAATTTGCATGTAGTCTATTAATAAATATGCACTTCTAGTTCAGATATTTTAATTTGAATATTCAATATATAACATTGAGACACAATTTCATATTTAGTATTGACGAAAGAATCTTTAATTAAAAAAAAAAAAACGGGAAAATGGCATAAATATATTTTTTCTTTAAACCTATTTTCTTTTTTTACTTTATCCTATTTGCGCTGAAATCCAAAGTATCCAAATTTTCAACAATTCTGATGTAAATGGTTTTGATTTTTTTTAAATTAATTAGTACGCTTCACTCAAGAATCTCAATTCTGTTCACGGGCTCAATATATAAAAAGGAGGATTGAATAAAGAGGGATTTGGTGATATATATATATATAAATATATATATATATATATATTTCAATACAAGTAAAACCATCAAAAAAATATACTCCCTATGGCGTATGTATTGGGTACAAATGACGAAAATTTGAAAAATGTCATTAATGTAATGGCATTTCATTTGAGTGTATGTGTGACGAAATTATTGAAGATCTAAACGAAAGTTTTTCACGACACAAGTTTCTACGTCAGACACATTAAAATATACCTTATTATTTTTTAAATGAATATTAGAAAAAAAAGAAAAGAAAATAATACACTTTTCTTTAAAGAGCAATGTGCACTTTTTTATATTCATTAATTCTTTACTTTGAATCACAATAATAATGTAATATAACTATAATAATAATGTAATATAATAAAGTAACATTTATTGATAGTCTTACACAAAAAGGGTCATTATAAATTTTAATCCACCAATCACTATTATATGCTTTTTTTTTTTTTTTTTTTTTTTTTTTTTTTTTTTTTAAATATGTATAACTTATTGTTTTTTATGTGACAAACGTAAAATTATGATGGGGCAATGTAGGAAAAACAACTGCAAATAGAAACACGAGACATCCGTATTCCGTTATTCTCTCACACATGCACACGCACCAATTATTTTATTTTAATTGCCACAGGTTAAGAAGTGTAAAACGAAGATATGTTGAATAGTAGCATGACAAGGTTGTTGTTACACAAAACAAGTTAGAGGATGTAATTTTCTTTTGATTTATTAACATTATGTATTTCAAAATAATTTATAAATTTTACTTTTAATAAAAAATACAATAATAACAGATGTGTTTAACTGAGATTTGTTAAATATTTTTCAAAAAAAAAAAAAAAAAAGGATAACCAGATTTTAACTCAGTGCTATAATTTATGATGTAATAAATTATACATTTGATTTCTCAACGAAACAAAGTTATTATTTTGAATGAAAAAAAAAATGCATAAAGCTGAAAGATAAAGTATTTGTCTAAAAAACAATAATAACTGAAAAATATCAATTATCTAGAGTCGAAACACAAAAGAAAAATTTATTTATTGTAGTGTACGCTTTTTTTCTCTTTTGATAACATAAATTATACTTATATCGGGAAAAAAATGTTTTCTGCTGGTAATAAATAAAGATATTGATCCAACATACTAAATCAAGTTTCACAGAAAAATAAACGTAAAGGGAAATAATAATATTTGCGAAGTTTCTTTATGACTCTTGTGAAGTCATTTCAAAAACCGATAACAATATTCTATTATTATATGAATAGAAATATTCTCCCGCTTTTTTTCTGTATTAAATAACATATTTTAAATGCATTAATTATTTTGTATAAACAACAAATCATTTTTTTAATAATATATTAATTTCTGACATGTGAATAGAAAAAAGTCATTTCTCTCTATATAATAAATTTAAGAAGAATTTCTTTATTTTTTGATTAATCTGCTTTAAATTACGTAAATTTAGTCATTTTAAAAATTCCAGAAATTAAAAAATTAGAAAGATTAAGTGACTTTTTACGCAGTGGCAATACTTTTTTCTGCATTAAGTGCGAGTAAAGTTTGTTAAATTTTTGAGATAAACACTTTTGAAGTACAAATAATGCAGCACCCGTATATATATTATATAGTGTACACCCATCCATAAATCTATCTATTTATATCTATCTCTATATCAATCTATCTATCTATCTATATATATATATATGCGGGTGTGTGTGTGTGTGTGTAATTTTATTATTGTGTCACTCTGTAAGTTATTTATTTCTTATAACAAAATTGGTTATGAATATGAAATGATCATTTAACAGAAACAATGATTTTTATTTTGGCTAATACATTTATTGATTTCTTGTAATTAGACTTTTTTTTTCATCTGTTCATATTTTGATAATTTAATCTATTTTGTTTCTTTTCCATCTGCTTATGGTAATATTTTGTAAGTTTTCACACATACGCATACAAAATGTATATATATATATATATATATACCAGGTGTATAAACTTAAATCCGCTGTTTGCGTATAGATGGCGCTAGTGAGTGTATTAACAGCGGACATTTAAATGTCTTATTGTTTTTGTATTAGTTTGACGTCTGTTCACATAAATCAGTGCAAATCGTTAGTGATTTCATATAAAAACATTAATTTTTCTTCGTGTAAACATGTCTCGTTTTGTACCAAAAAAAGAGCATATGCGGGAAGCTCTGCTTTTCTGCTTCAATTTGAAGAAATCAGCTGCCGAATCGCATGGAATGCTTGTGGAAGCTTATGGTGACAGTGCTTTGTCAGAAACAACTTGCAGAGACTGGTTTCGTCGGTTCAAAAATGGCTATTTTGACTGAAATGACAAAGAGCGTGAAAATCGGCCCCGAAAGTTTGACGACCATGAATTACAGGCTCTTTTGGACGAAGATGATACCCAATCGCAAAAAATGCTTGCCGAGAAGTTAGGTGTCACTCAACCAGCCATTTCTATCCGTCTACATGCCATGGGAAAGGCCTATTATCAACAAAGACATGACAAACTGATTTTTCTTCATGATAACGCGCCAGCACACACGTCAAAATTGGTCCAAAATTATCTCAAAACACTTAACTGGGAGGTGTTACCCCATCCCGCTTAATTCACCAGACCTGGCTCCTTCTGATTATCACCTGTTTTCATCAATGGGCCATGCACTCGCCGAACAGCACTTCGTTTCTTACGAAGACGTTCGAAAATGGCTGGACGAGTGGTTTGCCTCAAAAGATAAGGAATGCGTGGAATTCACCAATTGCCCGAAAGATGAGAAAAATGTATAGTTAGCGAGGGAAACTATTTTGAATAAAATTTTGTTTTGCTTTATATAAAAAATAAATGTGTTTTTATTACAAAAAAAACAGCGGATTTAAGCTTATACGCCTGGTATATATATATATATATATATATATATATATATATATATATATATACACTATACACTTATCATTTATACGTATAAATTGCATTAAAAAACAATACTCCTGCGTTTCCATGGACAACATTAGGTAGATTACAAAAAAGCACCACAGAAATGCCGTTAAAAAAATAATAAGAACGAATCTTTGAATAAACACCATAAAATGCAAGAACTCGCAGCAATTGGTTCAGGCAGAAAGAAAGCACTACCCTTATTCAGAGTAAGAAAGTATACACGAATGATTGTGCTCGTGTGCTGCAGCTTTGTTTGCAGCGCTCGTGGCTACTTTGTTCGCCTGACGAAGGGTCGTGTTTTCTTTCGACCCGAAAGATTTGTTGCGAGTTCTTACATTATATGGTGTTTATACCAAGTTTTGATCTTATTACATATAACATTATGTAGACTTTTGTAGCGTAATTACGGAGGATACATAACTATTTCATGTTTCAAGAAATGAAACCTTATTTAAATGTGTATATATATTTTTTTTCCGATACATCAGAATTACTTTCAGTGGCTCTATAAAAGAAATATAAATGTTAAATGCACCATTTGTAATAGAAAATGCATACTAAATTCGGTAACACTTATAAATTAAGCTATATTTAGGAATACGTTATTAAAGATATTTGAATCAATTGATGCTCAAGAATATAATTTGAAAAAAATAAAAATGTATAATTTTGTAAAGTTTAGTCACTATAAAGGGTGGGTAGGACATAACGCACACACACGCATAGAGAAAATGAGCATATGCTTATCACTAATATTTATAAAACTGGTTTAAAAAATCAATATACTACCGAATGGAATTTCGTAGATATAATTAGGTAGATTTTTTTTTTTTTTTTTTTTTTTTAGTTCTGATTAATTCCACTTCATGTGTACTAGCCGGGAAAAGATCCATTTTTCTCAGAAACGGCGTTGGGAACGCTCAAACGTTTGTGGATTCGGACGTTGTTTATTTAGAAAAATGCCTGCATAGCTTCTAGTTCGTTATTTTGTCGTTCGCAAAGTAATGTGGTCACAGCTTTAGTATAGGACCCACTTGGCAATACTTATCATTTTTTGCCATTTTGGCGAGGAATTAAGATGGCTTTTGCAATTGTGTAAGCATTGTTGCCAACTTAGCAAATTTTCGCTACCAGAAAATTTTAATAAAAATTTTTATTTTACTTAATCAGTGAAAATCGTTACAGTTCGCTGATTAAATATTTCTGTTAAATTTTCTTGTAGCCAAAAGATGCTATGTGGGCAGCTGTATGTGTAAGTAAAGCTTGATACACTACAGAATTGCCATTCGCGGTTCTTTTGATATGTTTTTATATGGTTTAGTTCGCTGGAGCTAGCTTTCAAGAGCGTCATAATCATTTTTCTAACTCTGATAACGTTATCATAAATTCCAGCATTTATAATTGGAATGGAAAACTTGGGTTTCTTTTCGAAAATTATTCAAGGAGTAATAAATTAATTTCATTGGTTATTAAACTTCCTCTCACAGGTCTAAAATATCAGTTATCATTTAAGGATAGTGAATAATTTATGACATTTGCTGGGCGAGTATGCAGCAAACCAACTTAAAGAACTTAACGAAAACCCTCCGAGCTTCTTCGATGCCAATTTTCAAAGGGGTGCCAAGGGGTACATATATTAAAGCTGTTCCGTAATGTGAATGCATATTTAGTTTATTTTAAATCAACCGTGTTTCTAATCAACATAATGAAACTCAAAAAAAGAATAAAAAATCAATCAATAAATCAGTTAAATGACAATTACATCTCATTAACGAATGTATATCACAGTACTTAGCTATGGTATTGTTTAGGTCAATATAGTCTCTAATCAAAATATATTTATTTACACATTTAAGATGTTCGTAAAAAAAAAAACAAAAAAAAACAAATAATAATAATAATTATTATTATTATTTAAATATAGTGACCAGCGGGGAGGGCAAAGCTTGCTTCTATACAAATAATAGAAATTAATTGACTGCCTGTGTGTGACTTACAGTAAGAAATTAGGCACATACATTTCCGAATTTGTTTTCTAGATAAAGGAATGTGGGTAGATTGGCAATATACACTTTCAAAATTTTGATATTTCCGTTAGATCTAAAAAAATAAAAAAGATATATATCGTAGTTATTTGCGTTTTTTTTTTTTCGCGACATTTTTCTTTTTGTTGTAATTTTAAACTGATATCAATAATATAAAATGGTTACAACTTTTATTTTCATTTATATTTTTAACATAATAGAAAACTTCTTTACACACAAATGAAAAAAATAAAATAAAATAAATACATACATGTAAACTAAATATATATTATAAAAAATATTTGATGAAACTGATGACATAATAGAATTAAAAATAGCAATGCATTATCAAATAGCATTAAAATTATTATTTACAACTAATCATTTTTAAAACATTAATATAAGTTAATCGAATAGACTCGTATTTATTTATTTATTTTTTCTTAATTCTGTTGTTCGCAAAGTAATGTAGACAAGCTTAAGTATAGAAGCCCTTTGGCGAATTTTATTATTATTATTATTATTATTTAATTTTTATTTAATTTTGTCACTTTGGGGATGAATTTAAATGTGTATCACAATTGAATTTTTCAAAAATCGCCAGAGCTACAGTGACAAATTTGAAATTTTGCCAAGGTTTGTCCTATAACTAGTCCTGTTCCCTAATTTTAATGTATCTTTAAGTTATATTAAATTAACCTTATTTCTAATCAAGATGACGAAACTCAAATAAATAAATACAAGGAGAAAGTATAAGTTTTGCAAAAAACTTTTGATTTCCGGTTTTCGATGAATTTACACGTTTTGAGATTTTCTTGCATTTCAATTAACTGAAATTGACTACTTATTTTTTAAAAAAGAAAAGATACAGAAAAAAAAATTAGATTTTCGGTTTTCGATGAAGTTACACATTTTGAGATATCCTGAACTCAGTTCCACCATTTTTGGAAAATATCTGACCTTTTGGGTTAGAACATTGTACTTAATGAACAGGTAGACTTAACTTAACTTACTGAACTTGGTATTTGATTTGACCTACGTTTGAATTGGTGCCTATTAGCTTTTGGGCAATATCACGAGCAGGGGGCGCTTCCACATTGCGATTTACTCTCATTTGAGAAAAGGCTCAATATCTATAGTGTACCAAACTTAGAGATATATATTAAGTAAAACTCTGCTGGTTCAGTTTGAGTGCATATCGACAAATAGCTAGCTGAGTTGCATTTTAGTTCTGTTTAGGAGAAGGCAATTAATTTGCTTTGCAAAAAAGACGTGGTCGAGTTTCGACGTCTGTGAGATACTAGTTTCAATAATTATGATACTTTGATCTCCGTATATTGATGTTCAAAAATTATAAATTTCATAAAAATAATAATATTATTATTACGTTTATTTATAGCAAAATGCAGTTGTGATATTAAAAGACATCCAAGAACAGATTAGGCGTCAAATATACTAATATGACATATTATAGCACAAAATATCAATGAGTAATGACTAATAGTATACGTATGGGTAAAATCTATTAATTCGTTTTGGATAATATAAATTCATTTCTTAAAAAAAAAAAAAAAAAAAAAAAAAAAAAAAAAAAAAATGTTTTACTAAAAAGTAAAAACCTTGATAATAAATGGATCCCAAGAAAATTAATCTTTTAGCACTCTTAGACCCATTCTTTACTATCTTTTAGATCTTGAAATATAAATTATTTTTGCACTTTACTAAAATATATTTTTTTTTTTCTACAAAAATATAATTTATAAAATTTTGGATTTCCTCAATGACAAAATAAAAATGAAAATATTATTGATTATCAATATATACCAAATTATTATTATTATTTATTTATTTATTTATTTTTTAAATAGATCAGTGAAACTATGGTATCATCCATTATCATTTACATAATCTAGCATAGCTTCAAATTCTGCTGATACTTTTTCGGGAATCTTTAACACAATTTTATAATTATCTTTTTCAACTATTATAATTTAACTGTAGAAAATAACCAAAATTCCTTTTTAAAAAGAATAGTAATGAACTATATTTATAAGTGTATAACGTTTGTACCAAAGTATTATACACTTTCATTAGCTTATTTGGATTTATTTGTTTTCAAATTACTAATATATATATACGCACACACACATATATATATATAATAATTGCAGAATTTATGTCAAAATTCCTTATTTGTTATTATTTTGATTTCGTAAAATTTTGCATTTAATTAGAATTCAACTTGGTTATAAAATTATTATTTGTGAAAATGTTAAAAGATTTTTCAGTTTTGACAATAACCATTTCATTCGCAATTTAGTACTAAAATTTCGATATGTATTCCAAATTTGTTATAGAAAATCAAATGAATAGTCTATATATATATATATATATATATATATTCTTTTTTTAAAGATGTTCTAGATATGAAAAAAATTCTATGGGTACTATTAAAGTTTTTTTTTTTTTTTTTTTTTTATCGAAATGCTCCATTTATTTGCTTCATTTATTGCACTTTTAATAGTACATAATGATTTTATGAAATACTGAAACGCATCATACGCAAAAGCTTTATAACAATACACTACTTAAATGTTCAGAAATAGAAATATGAATGTTTCTTGGACATACTCAGAACCCCAGGTTGATTTCCGGGGCAGATTATATCAAAATTAGAATTATTTCAATTACAAACGTTCGTAAAATATCCGAATTTTTAATTAAAAGTTAGTTTAAGATTTACATATATTTTAGAGAAAAAACTTCTTTCGTTTGTAAAACAAAATATGTCTTAATAAATGGTGTAATTTAAAATAAGTTTTGAGTATTTTAGAACAAAAGAAATTTTATGATATTTATACATACGAGTATATATATATATATATATATATTACAGAAACGTCAATGGAGGTCTCCATGTAGAGAGTCAAAACGATTTTGGGTTATGACTGTTTTTGTGTCTGTCTGTCTGTTTGTCTCGCGATAGCGGGCTTAAAAGTCATCCAATTAACATGTGACTTAGTATAAATGTTCACGAGTCACATGGAATAATCTGTATGATTGTGCATTCTATATGTAATTTCTGTACAGAGACATACTAAATTTAAAGGCCATGTTATGGATATTTTGTTGTGTAATGCTTTAAATGTCGAGGCTGTAAATACAACCAGTATTCAACCTTTTAACTAACTCTTTCTGTGCCTGAATGTGCTGCGAAAAATGCTAACTGAATCCTTTTTGTACTAAAAATAATTATTTTTCTGAGAGCTTAATACAGTTATGGATAATTTATCCCAGTAATTGGATTCTGCATACTTTAAGTCCTATTAAAGTTAAGGATACATAAAAGGAATTAAAAAGGAGCAAAGCAAACAAAGATTTACTTCTTTATTAAAATCAATAGTAGAAAATAGCTTAATGGTAGAAATGCAATATTTTTTCAGTTGTTTGTTTATTCAGTTAATTAAACTAGGCTCTTAAAAATAATAGTTTAACATTTCACCAACAGAATACTGCAAAATAGGAAAAAGTAGCTCCAACCAGTATTTTAGAAATGAGCTTCAGCATTTTAGTGGTACGTACTACTGATATGGCACCACTAAAATGGTAAAACATTTCACAAAATGATCTTTGCAACTAATTGGAATCATTTTTTCTTGCGAAATGTAAAATTGCATTTTTAACAGCGTAGCGTTATTCCAAAACTGATATCTAGAATTTTTTGTAGTTCAGAACACTTCTTGAACTTATGCCAATATTAGGCCCGTGGCACACTGACGAAACATGCGACAAAATTTGACGAGACATGCAACACGCGCATGTTCTAAATAAAATTTCTTCTTCTAGAAACTCATTAGAGTATGCATGTGTCGCTTGTCGCTTCAAACTTTGTCTCAGGTCTCTTCCTTTGGTGGATCATTGTGTGATGGGCCTAAAGAAACTTGTTCTCAGGGTTTACTTTTAAAATGTCCTCTACGGATGCAGGGTACATTAGTGGTCCATTTACTCTACTTACATTTTATATTTTAAGAGAATCATTTGAAATGCAAATTATATATATATATATGTGTGTGTGTGTGTGTGTGTGTGTGTTTGGTTTATTTTCCCGGAAAAGGATTTTTATAAAATACATTTCATGCTTTCTGGTAAACAAGAGTTTTTACTATAGATAATATAATTTTATTACGTTCAAATTACGTTTACATTAAGGGACAAAACTCTTTCGGGAGAAAATGTGGGAGATAGCAAAGAAAATTAAAGTATTTCCATCTAAAAAACACAGATTTCTTTTTTTTTTTTTTTAAATATATTCATTTATATGCGCGTATTAATATATTATATATTAAGAGGATCATTCAATATTGGAATTTCTAATATGTTTTCCATATGTAAATCGTATTTACAAAATTTATATAAAATCATAAATATTGTTTGGAATATAATTTGTATATAAAAAAATATATATATTAAGTAAAAAACATGGATTAAAAATTTAATATTTTTTTATTTTTTATTTTAGAAATTCACTGCAATTTAAAATAGATTAACACGAGAAAAAGGATCAAAAGATATTTAATAAACATTCGTAAAATAACTGAATTTATAAATGATATCCGAGAAAATTTTGAAGGTATTTCAGTTTTTAACAAATCAAATGCAAATCTTAAAACTACAGAATAATATGAGAATTTTGGCAGATTAAGTACAAAAAGTAATTGTCCATGTAATTGTCCAAGTAACAACATTTTTAGATTCTTTTCCATTAATATATCTATTATAAAGAAATATAGACAACTGATTTTAGCCTTAAGTCTGCGTTAAGTAACAAATCACTTTTGTCGGAAAATGTATGGAGATATCACAGAAAAGTAAAATGATTTCCTGTCAGAAACACAAAATAAATATTTATGATACATTTTTCTGAGAGAGAACTGAACATAAACTTTTTGTTATATATACTTTTTTTAATGTGTATTGGATTTCAGTTTTAGGGGAGTTGCTTAAATTTTCTCTAGAGAAGAGAGTAAAGAGATTTCTTTCTTTTTTCCTCTTTTTCTTTTTTGTAAATATTTTATTCGAAACTTTTAGGTAAAAGTTTAATTCAGGGAAAAAGAATGTCGTTCTTTAAGATTTCAGGCTTAAAAGTATTTATGAAAGTAATATTTTTTACGCTTTTATTAGCTCTTTTATTTATCATGTAATTTTAAATTTTTGAATAAATTAAACAATTGAAATAGATTATCTACCAATAAGTACTTGGACACTTTCGAATTTAGACTTTTGTCAAATATCCAGAAAAATTCTTGAAGAATCATCTTGAAACTTTGGTAGTGAAAAGAACATGCTATTCCGCATATTTTTCAGCAAAAATTGTTTCCTGAAAAGGAAAAAGGGACCAGCAAAAAATTAAACAAAAATCAAAATATATTGGAACCCTGTAAAAATTAATGCTTTAAAGACGTTTTGGCGGTAGCATGTGATTAACAGAATTTTTCTCATTATCTGTATAAAATTTTACGAGGATAACAGATATATTCATAGAGATATAACTGTTTCTTTAAAAAATTGCAAAAATAATTTCTACTTTTTTAATTATAACACGTAGAGTATTAGATCCAGTGAAAAGCTATTTTTAGGAAAGCTAGCATACTGAATTAGACACAGCAAACAGCAATCAGAATGCAAAAATTTTAAATATTTTACGAAATACTTTTCATCTGCACATGCGGAAGCTTTATAAAAACTTCATTTGCATAATTTAATAGTCAAAGGTATTGAGTAACTTATATGAATTCCACATAAAAACATCATGTAAATTAAAAACTATACGAGAGATAGAATGAAGAGAGTTTCAGTTTTCTCAAAATAAAAGCTAAATTATAAGGGGTTTTACTCATATTTATTATTTTCATTTATTCAAAGCCCAATGGTAATACAGAATTTTCGCTGGTTGTAAATACATATTGATAAAAGCCCCTAATATCTTTCTTTTTGTCAAGAAGAACTTAAATTCTGTTCATTCAATCTCTCGTAAAGTTTTGGATTTACATGATATTTGTTTGGGGAATTAATATACGTTTCTCAATATCTTTGGACATTAAATTATGCAAATGGAATTTTTATTGCGCATGTGTAGTTAAAAATTATTTAGTAAAAGTTCTCGTGGTTTCTAAGGTTTTTAACATTTTTGCATCCTGATTTATGTATGCTGTGCCTAATTTAGTATGCCATATTTCCAAAAAATAACTTTGCACTGGGTATAATGTCCTACGTGTTATAATTAAAAAAGCGCAAATTGTTTTTGCAATAAAAAAAAAAAACCGTTCTATTTCCCATAAATCTTTTTACAGATAATAAGAAAAATCCTCTTAATGTTACCGCCAAAACACATTTATGACATTAATTTTTACAGGGTGATGCAAAAAGAAAAAAAATTATGTTTGTTTAATCTTCTACTGGTCCCTTTTTCCTCTTCAGGACACAACTTTTGTTGAAACATATGAGGTATAACACATTCTGTACACTACCAAAGTTTCAAGATGATATTTAAAGAACATTTTTAGATATTTCACAAACTGCCTAAATTCGAAAGTGTCCAAATACTTACTGGTAGATAGTTTATAATAGACAATAGAGAAAAACTGATCTGTTACGTCGTATTATCCAAGCTTTTCTCAAAGTTTTGTGTCTACATATGCTGGGTGTAATCACAAATCTTAATACAAGATAGATATTTTTATAAACGATGCACATAGCAAAAATTATTTGCTACAATTTCGCACTTTCCTAGTATTAACTATATTTATACATATTATATTTTTACTTACTAATGATCGAGAGTTTCTACTTTTAATCTGGCAGGTGAGAGGTATTGAATTCGAATACAAATCACACTCTTCGTTCTAGACCATCGTGGTTTACCAAGTTTTTACTTTTTTTTCTTTTTTTTCTTTTTCGAAATTCAAGAGAAAAATGGCTGGGACTCTTAGAAAGATTCACGCGGATAGATTTTTATCTAGATCTATTAACTTAAAGTAGGCAATGAGCTCTTTTCTCAAAATGTGAAACACCAAACTCACCAGATTAATTCACGAGAAAAGACCTGGGACTCTAAGAGAGGTTCCATCGGATTGCATTTTATCCAGATGTATGAACTTAAAATAGGCAATCAGCAATTTTCCGAAAATGCAAAATACCAAACAACGCACCAGATTTTTTTTGTTTTTTGTTTTTTTGTAACGCTTAAATTTTAAGTACCCGAACGCCTTTCAAAAGGACAAAATTATAATATTGTTTTCATTGTATGCTTTTATAATGTACTAAAGCAAATGTTATATCATTTAGACATTAAAAACTTTACTATTTATTGGAAGTTAATCCTGATGACTCCACAGTTTAATATATATATATATATATATATATATATATATTGCTTTTATTAAAGTGTGGAGTCATAAGGTTTAACTTCCAATAAATAGTTATGTTTTTAATGTCTAAATGATATAACATTTGATTTAATCATATATGTATATACATTAATACGCATATATATATATACACTAAGCGACAAAAAAAAAAAAAAAAAAAAAAAAAAAAAAAAAAAAAAGCCGCTATCCAGAAAAAATTACTTATACTTTTTTATTTGTAATAACTTTACAATTAATGGTTGAAACAAATAAAACTGTCATGTTTCCATAATTCCAAAGGGTTGAAATGATACCTATGTACATTTTCGATTTAATAATTTGCTTTATTACACTCTATGAAGTACTTTATAAAAGTCTACATAAAGTTTTCTTTTTAAACATAATGCAATAAACATACACTTTGTATTCTATTATGATTTATTATATGAAATAAAGAAGTTATATTTTAATATATGAAATAAAACTATTTATTTGTTATATCTAAGTAATTTTTTATTAAAAATATGTATTCTGCATTGGGTTAATTCCATGTTTATATGGAATTACTGCTTTAACGCACAGTGGCATAGTATTCTACCGTTTTTTAATATGAATCTCAAAAATGTCACTGTGCTAAATATTGTAAATAGATTTTCTAGTTCTTGCAAAGTTGTAGGCTGCAAATTTCGAATACTCCTCTCTCACCCCGCACCTTTTTATGACTAAACATTTTCCAGTGGATCGCATTTATTACTATTTGCATGTCTGATAAAAAAGAAATTCTACTATATTTTTGGTGGGATTTAACATAAAGTGAAAAAAGATATGAATACATACAGAATTATAGGTTCTCATGGGAATGGATAGGAAATTTTGAGAATTTGAAGGGAATAAACGAACCACAGACGTCGTGTTAGTAAGGTGCATCATCATCTTGGAATGCTGTTTGCGGAAATGTCCAAGATACCTCCAAAATATTCGGTTAGACACCACTTTTATAATGACTGTGTTTTATTTCGAATCAATTGATCCCTTGAGCATAAAAATTTGCCCGACTGTTTGAAAAGTTATGCACCTCCGTACCATAATGTACGGAGAATGTGTCACTATTTTAAAAGTGCGATTTTCATTAAGTCGGTCATATTTTCATTTTCAGATTTGCTTGTTTTCTTTAGCTCGAAATAAGTTAAACTTGACTCATCAGAGAGAACCAGTTTAGCCCAATAATTAACAAATATTTTTTTTAATATATTTAGCCATCTGAGATCTTGCTTTCCTAATTTTCTTCACTAAGAATGGAATTTTTTCAAATTTTCTGCCAAACCTGCTTTGTTTAATAGTTGCTGCACTGTAGTTAAAGAAATTATGCTGCTAAACACTTTTTCTAAATCTCTCTTATGTTCTAAATGTAATACAAACCGATTTTATAAGCAATGGCATTTTAACTTACTTTTATCTCGCTTGGATGAGGAACATGGCCGCCTAAAGCCAAATATCCAGTTTAAATGACCAAAATATTTTATATCTTGCTAAAAACCATTTTACCAATATTTTGTTAACATTTAATTATTTTGCCATTTCACGTATTAAAATATTTTTTTTTTTTTATTTTCATTCAAAAATTAATACTTTTTGTGGCATTGTTAACTGCCTTATTCTTACCATTTTTCAAACAATATTTCTAAAACTACAATTTTCCTGACAGTTGAATTTTGTTTTTAACACTGGACTCAAAACAAAAGTGTATATGGAGGACAACATAATAAAATCTATTCGAAAATTTGTTTTTTAAACTATAAAATTGGCAGTTGTAGAAGGTGAAAAGGAAAATACCTAAGTGCGGCATTTTTTTTCTTTTTCTCGCTTTGTGTGGGCTTTGAAAATCGTAAAAATCAGCGGAAAACATCGATTTTTCGTTTGGTTATATTTATTTTCTATATCTAATTCTGAACAATATGCAACAAACCGCATGCTTCTAAGTTGATATTTTCAAAAATTACAAGGGTTTCAAAAACATAATGATCCGATTAAATGCCCTTTAAAATGTAAAAAAAAAAAAAAAAAAAAAAAAAAAAACAAGCGGTATAGTCGGCGGAGATTGATCATATATATGGTCTGTCCCAAAAGTAATGCGCCCATTTTTATTTTAAAAAAATTTTTGAACCTATTCGTACACTTACTCAATATTCATCGAAATACACCCCTCCTGCTTCAACACACTTGTTCCGACGTGATTTCCATTCTTTTTATGCGTCCTGGTTGTCCGTCACAGAGATGTCCTTTAGTAACCTCGTCCTACCCACCTTGATGTTCTCCAGGGTCCCCAAATGTTATCCTTTGAGGATTTTTTTAATCTTCGGGAATGAAAAGAAGTCGGATGGAGACAAATCAGGACTGTAAAGTGGCTGGAGAAGCGTTAACACTCTGGGAGCATTGTCATGGTGCATCTTCCAGGAATTCTTGATCTCGCGCCTGACGCGGTTGACCCGTTACTTTAGCCTTTTCAGTACTTCGACGTAAAATTTGGCGTCGACTGGTTGGCCAGGTGGAACAAAATCAAAATGTACCACTCCCTCGGATTCGAAAAAAAAAGAAAAATGAGCATCGCTTTGCTCTGCGATTTGCTCATTCTTGCCTTTTTTGGGCGTGGGGACAACATCGTGTGCCACTCTGGGCTCTGTCTTTTTGTTTCTAGGTCGTACAAACAAGTAAATGATTCGTCATCGCTTTCCACATTGTCCAAAACAGTCGGATCGTCCTCACAACACTGCAAAAATTCTGCTCGAGAGTTTGTTCCATCTTGATTTCGACCGAGCCCTCACACAAGGTTTCACTGAAACAGGCACTTTTACTCTGCAGGAGCTCGGAGCCAACTGGCGCTGGTGGCGCTGTGTTCCCAAGACTCCACCCACCCTTCCGTGCAAGCGGCAACGCTGTGCGACGGATAGTCGCGGCAGAAGAAAATGGGGCGCATTACTTTCGGGACAGACCATGTATATTTTTAACTTAAAAAAAAATTTAAATTTGTTAAAACAAAAGTAAAAAACATACAGTTTATAGCCTTCTAAAATGTTTGACTGATAAATAATAACTGGTGAAATTCAATTTAAATGTTGTTTTCTCTTAATGTGTTTTTTTTTTAACGATTTTCCCTTCTTTCAAATGTCTCTCGTGTCACAATTTTGGCTTAAAATTAATAAAAATTGCTTTAATATGTTTTATGTCACATTTCAGTGAAATCTGGGTATCCGTTTTAAGTTTCGCCTATATTTAGATTTTTAAGACTCTGTTTTATTATGCGTGAAATTGAAACTGTCATAAAAATTCAGTATATTTCAGAAAACTTATTCTTGAAACTAAACTTCTGAACGAATAGAAAATCCGATACCCAAATTTATTTAAAATATAAAAATGAATTATAATCAAGTAAAATAATAAAAAAATATGAAAAATATAAACGCGAGAGACATTAATTTATTTTTTCATTTTTTTCCCTTAAATAAAAAAAAAAATAATAATAATACTAAATAAATAAATAAATAAATAAATAAATAATTGTTTTTATGTTATTAATATTGAAATACTTCAGTGCATATATATGCAAAAAATTAAAACTTTTGCAGTAAAATTAAAAAATGCAGTAATATTGCCCACCGTCCCCTTAAATTAGAAGGGCATTAAAAAAAAAAAATCTGGAGTGACTCCACTTGATTTTCCGAACATTGAGTAATTAACAGTTTTGCAGATAAAGTAAAGAAAGAGAAGTTGTTAAGCAAACAAAAGAGAGAAAACCATAATAGAGTGCTTGAGTATTTTTCTCCATATATTACACGATGTTTTATTTAACGCTACTGAACTTTGAGCCCATAGATCATAATGGTAAAGCAGTTTTCGTTGTGTCCCTGTAAAAACTTATAAATGCTAAATTCATCAAAATGCTTATAGTTAGTGCAGCAGTGATTTATAATATTCATATACATTTTCAGCTCAATTGAATACGGCGTTTAGAAGTTATCGCACTTTTAAAAATTTGGTCCCATAAGCCATAATGATAAAGAATTTTTCTTTGTGCCCTGTAAAAAACCTGTGAGTGCTAAATTCACCAAAATCTATATAGTTCGTGCAACTGTGACCTATAATATGTGTAAAAATTTTTTGCTCAGATTAATAAAGCGTGTAGACGCTATCGCACTTTTAAAAATTTGTCTCCATAGGCCGTAATGATAAATAATTTTTCCTGGTGTCCCTGTAAAAAAACTACAAGTGCTAGATTCACCAAAATGAATAGAGTTCGTACTATGGTGACTTACAATATATGTACTAATTTTCAGCTTATTCGAACAAAGCGTTTAGACGCTAGCGTGTTCACTCACAGACACACACACACACACACACACACATACATACACATGTACATACATCATCGTAAAAATAGTGAAAATGAACTCAAGTGACCTCGAAACATCAAAATATATTCGGATTTTTTATATGATTACAATACTTTCCTCACTATAGTGTTCGGAAAGTAAAAAAAGAACTCAATGTGTGGATATACCCAGTTGCAGCATATTCAGATCTTTAAAGAATAAAATAAATGCTTAATATTTACTTCAAATTATTTAACCGTTGAGAAACAAGGATTGGAGGGTGTGGGAGGGTGTGGGAGGATAAATCTCATGAAATTTTAATATACAAAATTTAAGCGTACTCCATATAGCAAAAATAAAATCCGAAGACTTTCCTAATTTTACTCTAAAAATGACCAAAAGAATGTTTGGAGTAATTAAAAGAAAGACAGAATTTATAAATTATTAAAAGAATGAGAAAGAAAGCACATAACAATATTTTTCATATATAAATTATATTTCTAATTTGATGGCTAATTGTTTTCATCAATTTATTTTATACAAACAGCATAAAACTATGATCATGACTCGACAAATATTTACTAAACAAAACGGTACTAAGCACACATCTTTTAAATAGGAATTATTGCTAGCAACTCAATAATTTTGCTGCCATTTAAATTACAATTTGACAGTGGCACCATCTATAAGCTATTGTAAGCTGTTGATGTTAAACCAAAAATCTCAGAGTGCTTTTTTTTTTTTTTAAAGATTTGTAAATAAAAGATACATTTTTAAAATTACAGAAATTTATCAGGCAAAATAATTTAAAATAAATTTTGGTAATGTTTTATATTTTCTTTATATTCTATAATTAAAATTTTATTTGCACTTAGAAATGAACTATGCTACTTAAAAATTAATAAATAAATCTTTACTTAATTTTGATTAAATAATTTATTTATTTATTTTTATTATCATTATTTATTTTTTAACATTATAATATTTTGTACTATTAAAATAGTATATTTCAGCAAAAGTAAACTGTTAAGAAAATGTAAGAATGAATATAATATTTTAGCAAGTTAATTTGCTCAGGAAATGTCTACAAATAAATTATACTATGTTAATTTTTACTCGTATAAAATAACAATATTTTAAGGTTATTCTTTTTAAATTATTTTTTCTATAATCTAGTATAGAAATGAAATAACAGTAATTAGAATAATTAAACGTTTTAATGGTACAAGATGGCGCCACAACAAAGATGCTGAAATACTATCCTGTGTAAAGAAATTTTCGTCGAAAATGCATATGATTGTAACCGATAAGAATTCGCGCATTGCTCTGTTTTAATATACTTCCTTCGAAAATATGAATCAATGAATTAATCGTGTGAATTGCTTTTATCATTGAGCATTAATTAGGTATAGCTATTTGTGTATAGTATATTTGTGGAATGGTTTGTATTGCACTGTGCAAAGAGAAATGAATATTCCTGTTCTGGATTGGTTCAATGACTGGTTCGATTTCTTAGCGCATGCTCAGAAATGACGATTTTGGTCTTACAAAACAGCTTTGTGCTTTAATATATGAAATTGTAATAATTGAATATACTCAAATTTACTGTGTTAAAAAAAGCTATCCTCCTTCGATAATATCACAAAACAGTAAGGATAATAGAAAAATCTCTGTAAAGGCTACAACAATTTAGTTTACATATTATTTGTATTTTCTTTAACATATCATAATATTTTCAACTTGTTTAAATATTTCAGGGTTAACAAATTAACAGATTATTATATCATCATACATAATTCAGAGTAAGTTTTTTTTTTACTCATTTTTTCATTATACATTCAAGGTTGCCTTCCAATTTTGCAAATATTTGTTCTCACACGTGAACGATTGTGTTTTCGGAAATAAGTAAAAGAAAGAAATGAAACACTTACAATTTCTATTTCATTTTTTTAACTCTTATTTCAATATGGAGAAAAAAAGAAACAATTTTTATTTTCCTGCTATGATAAGAATTTAAATATGTGTCTATTCATACTAAAAAAAAAAAATGCGCTTTGCCTGTTATTTGTTTGTTTCAAATAAGTTTAAATATTGTTTCTACCGAAAAAAAAAAAAAAAAAAAAACATATTGCAGGATTACACCATTTTCTTGTAAAGGAATACATTTTCTTTTGTTTTTCCGTTTTTTTTTTTTTTTTTTTACTATTTTATTCTTTTATTTATTTATTTATTTATTTATTTATTTTTTTGTAAAGAAATAAAACATGACAAATTTCACGACTCATTTTTTATTTAAAAGTTCTTTTTTTTTTTCTTTGACATCATTTAAAAAGAGAACAAATCCTTTTATAATATAATGACTTTTTAATTACAATTTACAGTTTTAGCAATATCAGGTTAATTTGGATTCCTTTTTTTTTTCTGTTTTATGTTTTAAACTATTACTTATTACATTACATTTTATATAAAAAACACCACTTATTATTTATTTATTTATTTATTTTTTATTTCACTATAAACCATTAAAAAAAGTGTTTGCTTTTTTGTCTATTGTTTCAAAATATATTCTTTGATAAAATTTTGTACATGTTGATTTGATACTATTCTATAAGTAGTTTTTTCTGATACAAATAAATTATTATTAATTAAAAAAAAAAGGATATATTTTAATATGCAATATACAATTTCTTTTTTTCTTTTTTAATTTATGGTTCATTTTTATTTTTATTTATTTATATACTGTAACCATTCATGTCAATCCAGTATTAGTAGGTTTCTTACGATTTTTCTAAAATTTAATGTGTGAAAATAAAAAAAATGAAGCATGCAAAACATAATATAATAAATTGAATAATTTTTTAAAAGTATTTTTAAAGTTTATACTAATGTGCAGGTAAAAATTTCAAATAGATATTGTAGAAATTATAAATAGATTTCTTTATTATGTATATATTTTATAAATGAATTGCATGTATATTCGCTACATTGAATGAGTTAATTTTCTTACACGATTAATATTACACAGATGAATATTAAAATTGCAACTACGTTTAAAATTTTTCATTAGGTGTTATTTAATGTTTTTATGAGATAAACTTATTAGTGTTCAGAAAAACGTGGGAGTTAAACATTTTTTTTTTTTTTTTTTTATACGATGATAAAAATTGTTCATCGCAAATTAATAGGGCGAATTTTGGAACATTTTATTTATACTTTTATTAGAAAAATAAGGTAAACACTAAAACAGAGTGTTTGTGTGTGTGTGTGTGTGTGTGTGTGTGTGTGTGTGTGTGTGTGAGAGAGAGAGAGAGAGAGAGAGTAGTTAATATACATTTTTTTTTTTTTTTTTAATCAACACACCTGGTTTTCGAACTATGGGATGAGTAATATTCAGTTTTTTACTTCCCTTTGTCCTGAAGGTCCTGATACACGTTTTCGAAAGTGTTTTGATTCTACGCATATATATATATATATATATATATATATATATATATATATATATATATCTTGAATCATAGATAAAAGCATCTTTGAAACAATTCTATTGTATAATTATTTGTTGAATATGCCGGCATCACTGAAAACGCGCGATTTGGCGATCAAAGTTGAGAGAAATCGTAGCATTTCTTTCTGTAACCTTAGCTCTAGTTATCTAAAAAGCTAAGTTTTAAGCTCGTGCGTATATTTGTGTCCAGAATACAGAGAGATGATTGATAAAGATGCGTTGTCGATCAGACGATCTCTTTCGCCTTTCATTTTGCAGTCACTCAATCTCAGCCTTCTTGACGCTTCATAAGGCTATGTTTCATCTATTCCTCCTTATTTCGTCGAATGTTAGTACACCGGACCAACTGCTAAATACGCCGTAAACCATTCAGCCTTATTAAAATAAACTACACATCCTGTCCTAAATGTTACATGTACTTATAAACGCTCTGTATGTAAATGTTTACATCTGCTTGTAGAGAAATTAATTACATCTGCTGCCCTATAAGTCCAGAAAATCGCATTTAATAAAATTTATGTCCTAGGTTGAAATATTCTCTATTTTATAATCTAATTCGATGTCCCATTGCAATGTGCTTCGGCTTCAACTAATCAGTTGCTGGCTTTCAAAAACTAATACTTTTCAAATTCTATAATAGGGTACTGCATACACTATGCTCTCATTTGATAGATACCTTCTTGGTGCGTCAATATTATAGAGTTTTTAAATGACAACTTTTATGTTCTAGGAACATTACTGGTAAAGACGTAGACACAATAGTTGCGCAATGCTACCAGGAACATTCTTGATTTTTTTTTTTTTTTTTTTTTTTTTTTTTTTTTTTTTTAACACTGGTAAATTTAGAAAAAATCATTATATTTATGTTTACATTTTGTACGTATACAGTGAGAAAACAATTTACATTAATAAAGTTTGAACATTGAAAATTAAATAAAAGTACAATTTAAATTTTATTAACTTAAACAGGCAGCGCATTTAAAACTCGCAGTGTACTGTATTGAAACTTTATTGATGAAGCCTAAAATCTGAACCAAACTTAGGCTGACCAGGCATCCTCGAATTACTAGGACAGTCCTCAAAAACTTCCTAATTGTCATTGTAATAAAACATTCAAGCCTGCATGTTTATTATAAGCCAAAATCAAGCATAAATATTTGTATTGGACCAGCATACTTAAAACTTGCTATTTCAAGCGAGAACCAAATGGCTTTTGTCAAGCATGATTTATTATAGTAACTTCACATTCTTACATTAAATTACATTGTAAGTTAAATTTCATTCAAGTAAATTTGGTGCTTGTGTATTTAAGTGAACTATAAATGACTTTTCCTGTGTTATGATAATTTTATTACTTTTATATGAATAAAAAACCATACTAATAATTTTTATGAAAAACAAAATATTTGCTAGTTATGATATCTAAAAGAAAATAAATTTTCGAAATAACCACCGTATAAAAAAAATAATACTCAGACCTATTTTCTAAAAATAAATGTAGAGAGAGAAAAATAATGTTTCAAAAATACGTTTCTAAAATTTTAAGCGAAACGAGTGAAAAATCTTTATATATATATTTATAGTCGTATTCTTCTAACATATTTTTTTTTTTTTTTTTTACATTATACCTAAAATTATATTTTCTGAGTGACAACAGATATGGAAATTTGATAACCATGACTGTTCGCGATACTTTAAGAGTGGACTGTAATATTAAAATAATTACTTTTCTTGAAGCTATTACTTGACAAAACGTTTAATTCACAGTTATTATATTACATATTTACAAATAATAGATGGCGTATTAGTCGAATTTCAAACTATGTTGACACCATAGTCAACTCAAACCATACAAAAATGAACCATATCACCGAACAAGATGAACAAGAATATATGTTACCATTACGACAAAAAACTATACAACTGCCGCTAAAGCGGGAAGACAGGTGAACACGAGATTCGCGACAAGGTTGGCGCATTATGGCCAAACTACGGTGAGCGGCAACATTCCGGCCCACATTGAAACATTGTTTAAAAAATTAGAGTTCTAATACAATGATTAAAATAATTCTACGAAAATATTACAATAATATGCAATTTCAATAATAAAACTTATACAAGAGAAATATTAATAACACTGCAAACAGCAAAATAAGGCAATAAAATGCAATAAACAAATTCAGTTTAACAGCATTACTCCATTTCAAACAATATTTTATTTTTTTTTACTTTTCTAAAGGTAAAAAAGCTATTTTAGAAATGGGCCGTTTATAGGTCCCATTTTTTGTTTTAACATGAACTACTCTTATCTTTTATCCTATCCAGCAACAGATTGTCAAGTTTTCTTCTTTTAAGAATACCGTATCTTCAATTTTAACGTTATATTTTCTAATTTTCCATCTATACTTTTGTTGCAAGGTGTTTAAATAATTTCTTTGCCATTTTTTCCATATCCTTTGAACTATTTTAGTTATTTTTTGCCAGGTATATAATCTATTATCTGAAATGCCAGAGAACTCGGGTTCAATCACAGCAGTGATGGGTCGGCCAACCAAGAAATGGCCGGTAGTGAAAACGTCCAAATCTTCAATATCATCTGAAAGAGGGGTAAGGGGTCGAGAATTAAGTATTCCTTCAATTTGACAAACAACTGTTAAGAAGTCCTCATATGTCAATTTAGCGTTTCCTACTGCGCGTTTCAAATGATACTTAAACGATTTTACACCTGCCTCCCATAGCCCTCCAAAATTTGGCAGAATTTTCCAATTAATACTCTCTGAATTAAAAAAAATTAGCAAGGTTTTCATCACGCCGAGAAGCTAATCTATGCAACCTCTTTAATTCATTATTTACACTAACAAAATTTGTGGCATTATCACTGAACAATGTTTGGGCTTTACTAACTACCTCTAGATGTACTGCTTTAGTAGGCATGCAAATAAAAATACAAACAAACATTTTGTTATAGATTCCTTTTCTTTGATCCCGATATTTAATCAAGAAAGGGCCACAGAAATCTATACCTGTACATTAAAATGGATGAGTCACATTGACTCTTTCCTTTGGCAAATATCCCATATGTTGACTGACCGTTAAAGGTTTAAGTTTATAGCACGTAATACAGTTACGGAATATTTTCCGAGCTCGAGATATCCCACTAATTATCCAATATATATATATATATATACATTAAGGTGGTATAACAAGGCATGAGGTCCTACATGCAAGAATTTTTTATGAAAATGTTCCAAAATCATGGAAGATAATTTATGGTCAAGGGGCAATAAAAGAGTATGTTTACTATCAAAATTTAAATTAGCATTTTCAAGCCTTCCTCCCACTCTTATGAGTCACTGAGAATCTAAAATTGGATTAAAATAATTTAATTTACCTGTTACTGCTTCATTTTTTCTATGCAGTTCAATTCTGCTGCAGAATGTTTATATTGTACCTGTTTAATAAATTGTAATTCTGCATCGTTTAATTCAGTGCTGCGGAGTGACCCACTAATTCTATTTACCTCTGCTCTTGCATTCCTGATAACTAAAAATAAAACTACATAATCTAATTAATTTACAAAATTTATTTGTGATTGAAAACAAATTATTATAAAAGTCACTAGAGGAAGCCGTAGATTGGGTTAGTCCACAAAATATAGAAAGGTTAGAGTCACACTTGTGATTATCTTTCATTTCCCCTAACACAACACTATTTTCACTGGGGGACAGACAAGCAAAGTCATTGTTTATAATATTATGGGATTGAATTAGAAAGTCTGGTCTATGCCACTGTCTGGTCTATGATTTTCCAATAAATCGGAGGAATTTAGACCTCGAGAAGTTAGGTCAGCTGGACGTTCTCAAGATGAAACATGTTGCCACTAAAAGTTTTCAGATAGTTCTTGAATTTTAGCGACCCGGTTACCAACAAATGTTTTCAGTTTCCAGGGCTCAGTTTGGATCCAAGCAAGAGCTATTCGAGAGTCCGTATAGAAATAAACATTATTAATCTCTAATCTCAAGGATTTCAAAATGTTCACAATTAATTTGGATAATAACATACAACCCGATAATTCGAGTCGAGGAATAGAAATAGTCTTTAGAGGAGCAACTTGAGATTTGCTGATATCCAAATTGGTGATAATTTCAGAATTGAGAATGGACTGGATATACACGGCTGCTCCAAAATCTGATGAAGATGCGTCGGCGAATCCGTGTGAATTTATTTGTTGTGCTTCAGAAATTAAATCATAGTGATTTATTCTAAGTTGTTCGAGAGCTTTTAACAAAGTGGCAAATTCTAGCCAAATTTGAGCAATAGGGCTTGGAATAGGGTCATTCCAATACAATTTTAATTTCCATAGTTCCTGCATAAACAACTTGGCCTTGACAATAACAGGATCTATAAGACCTAATGGGCCGAAGATGTGAGCAATTTCTGATAAAATACTTCTTTTTGTCATAGACTTTAACTGACTAAAATTTATTTTGAAGGTGAAAGCATCTAAATTGGTTTTCCAAACAACCCCTACGGCTTTGGTTTCTTTATCAGAGAATGTATGCTCATTTAACGTCTTATAGAAATGGCAAGTAAAGAAAGATGATTTGCATTCCATTTGTGTAAATTCATTCCAGCGCATTTTAACACGTGTATAAGTTGTTTTTGAAGCTCCCTAGTAGATTCTAGTGTTTCTTCCCCACTAATAATGTCACCCATATAAGTATCATATAACAGAATTTCGGATGCTTTGGGATAGTTTTCCGCTTTTTCAAGGGCTAATTGTTTTAAAGTTCTTATGGCTAAGAAAGGGGCACAAGCTCTACCGTATGTTACAGTATTAAGTTCATAGGTTTCAATTTCGAAGCTAACACTTTGTTTCCATAGAATTCTTAATAATTTTCTCTGATCCTCGGTAACCATTATTTGGCGAAACATTTTTTGAATATTTGCCAAAAACACAAATCGGTATTGTCGAAAGCGCAACATAATCTCATACAAATCTTCATTAACTACACCTTTATACATAATATCGTTTAATGATATTCCACTAGTTGTCGGACTAGAAGCATTAAATACAACGCGAAGCTTCGTAGTAGATTTTTCGGGCCTATAAATGCCATGATGTGGAAGATAATGACAGCCAGACTCGTTTAAATTATCAACAACTTTTGTCAAATGGTTTAAATTAGTGTATTCTTTAATAAAATCACAATAAAGATTTCGCATTGTTGGATTCTTTTCTAAACGATTCCACAACTGCTTGAGTCTTTTTTCTGCGATAAATTTAGAATCCCCAAGAACAATAATATCTTCCTTCAAAGGCATGGCTACTATAAATCTTCCCGATTTATCTCTCCGATAAGTTTCTAAAAAATGGTTTTCACAACGTTCATGGTTTTTTCTTTTCTAAACGATTCCACAACTGCTTGAGTCTTTTTTCTGCGATAGATTTAGAATCCCCAAGAACACTAATAGCTTCCTTCAAAGGCATGGCTACTATAAATCTTCCCGATTTATCTCTCCGATAAGTTTCTAAAAAATGGTTTTCACACATTTTGTTCTTCCTGATTAATTGGACGTAAGGCAATTTCAGGAGTTTCTATCTTCAAGAATTTCTGAATATTTTCATCAAGATAATCATTGCATGCAGTGAAACCGCAAAAGGTATTTCCAAATACATTATTGTCTATGGTACCTGCAACAATATGACAAAAGCGCTATTCTGAAAGGTGAATTGTTCTATTTTAAATTGGTTTGCCTTTAATATTTCATAGAAAAATTCAGCACCGACTAAAGCATTTTCCAAAGATTTTTTCCAAATTTCACTATCAGCCAATTCAAGGTAAAGTGGCAGATTTAAGTTTTTGACATTTATATCATGTGAGGGGATTAATTCTGTTCTTTTTGGTGTAATCAAAAATTCAATTGGCTTACGAAATGAATCATCTTTATTTGAAATAATGGTACTCACTGAAGTTTGCACATTTGTCATTTTACCGTTAATTCCTGAAATATGAACATCGCATTTCTTTTTTTGCAAATTCAATAAACTAGCGGTTTCCCTCTATAAAATGTTACATTCATTGTCGTTATTCAGAATTACTCGAATTGGAATCTTCTTTTTATTACTACTTTCTAAATAAACAATACTCGTAGAAAGTAGGACTTGCTTTTCATTTTTTATTGGGTAATTAATCTCATTATATAAAGCCATCGAAACAACTTTAGTTTCTTTCTGTAATTCAGAATATGATTCATCCGATCGAGACAGCTGCTGAGTGTCTGCTCTAGAGGTCTGCACGGGCCGAAATTTTCAATTTGCTCTCGAGCCGGGCCAGGCTCGGGCTTAAAATTTTTTTACAGGCTCGGGCCAGGCCGGGCTCGGACTCAATATTTTTCTGTGTACTCGGGCCGGGCCGGGCCTGGAGGAAATTTTAAGCCCGAGCCCGGTCCGGCCCGAATCTTTTTCTAGATTCTTCGTTAATGAACGAAAAAGGAAAATGATAAAATATTTTTTCAGTCATTTATTTTACATAATTTTACAGTTTGGTATGTCACATAAAATTTTATTTTGTTAAAAGATGTCTGTAACTCAATTTAATTGTCTATCAGCTTGTTCTGTTCGTGATCTGATTTTTCGCAAATATTTTAAATATGTCTCGAAATTATTATATTTTATTTAAAGTAATATTAGATGGTTTCCATTTCAAAATAATGTGCATGTTACGACCGGTTTGCGTACATGTAACAAACAAAAGGAATTAAATACGTTACTGTATATGGGGCTTTGTTTTCTATGGTCTGTATTGTTTAGGTGGTATGAAGGCTATAAAAATCCTTCCGCTGTAACTTTTCCTCTAAGGCTTCTTTTTCTTTTCTCCGGGGCACAGGATGAAAGTAGCATGATTTATATTGAATATGGTTGGAGTAGCATTAATGTTTTTTCGGATCACAGGAAAGATTTTGATACATTACGGTATATAACAGGAAGTGGTTGAAAGTGTATTTTTAGTACTATCAACCATTTTAAATATCTTCCTATATTATTTGAGAATGTTAATATTTTCGATTTGACGTTCTGTCTGCCTTTGTGCCTTCTTTACGCCTGTAATAATGAAATACTGTTTATATATAAATATCTTGTAAGCATTCAGCATATTTATTAAAGAACATTCTATTGCTTAGCTATATAAAACCATTGCAAAACACATACTAAAAATATTTTTCGTAGAAAGGCTTTTTTTTTTTTTTTTTTTCGTAATTTTACATTTTTTTGAATCGGGCCGGGATGGTCGGGCCTGATTTTATCGCTTTTTGTCCGGGCCGGATCAGGCCCGGGCCTGAAAATTTTGGCCAGTGTAGACCTCTAGTCTGCTCTCTGCGTTGGGTTTTGTGATTTAGACCGGAAATTATTGTTGGTTTTTGTTCCCGGTAAAGAACGATGGAGAAGTGAGTTATGCTTCTTTGAACGCATATTGCAAGATTGCTTACTTTTACAATTAGAAACCTGATGCCATGGTTTCAAACAATTAATGCATAACAAATATTTTTTGACTATTAAAAATCTTTCTTGTTCATTTAACATAAAAAATGCACTACATTTTTACAAGGAATGAGTTTTTTGACAAAAGGAACAGTTTTAATCATTGAAAGAATCTTTTTTTAGAAAAGAAGGTTTTAATTCTAGCACCTTTTTCCGACTTGATTAGATTCGGTTTAGTATTTGAAATACTTTGTAAATTTTCCAAAACCAAACATCTTTTTTGTCGAAAGTTAATGAACTCGGACCATGCTCGTAGTTCTGTAGAATTTAAAGATTATGATAAGTTAAGTTATTAAAGATAGTTATTAAAGATATTGTTTTTTCGATTCTTATCTACTTGTTTAAGAACTAAATTTATGAGTAGTGTTTCTCTGAATGAGTTTAACTCTAATCCTATACCTTTGAGCGCTCGAATATTTTTTTGACAACTATCTGTAATTGTTCTCAATTTTTAACTATATCTTGAGACAGATTCTCTACGTTTCCTATTTCATTTAATTGCGAATTGACTACCATTCTTTTGTTTTGATATCTGTCTTCCAGTGCTTTAAAAAGCGAAATATACGAATCGTCTTCAGTAATTACATCTAGAGCTTTTCCATTAAGTGTATGTTTTAAATAACACAGCTTTTGATTATCTGAAAGTTTATCATTCTGATCAATTCAGGTTAGAAATTGATCTTTAAAATTAAACCATTCTTTATACTGTCCATCAAATTTTAATAAAGAAATTTCATGCAAGCGAAATTTTATCACAGAATTATCTAATTTAGAATTATTTGAAATAATTTCATCTTTAGTAATATTATTAGAGAGTTAGAGTCTTCGAAGCCTTACCTCTAATTTTTCTATTTCTCCTTCCAATTCGGCGAATGCGTTGAGCTGAACTTACAGTTCCGCTTCACCCGATATCTCGAAATAGTGGATTTTCAAATTATCAAGTTTCGCCACTATTTTTTGAAGATAGTCCTTTTTTATTTCAAGAGTTACAGTGTCTTTGTTATGTCTTTGTCATCATGAACAGTCTCTAAATATGTTGCTATCTTAGTTAATTGACCTTTAAAAGTTCCACGTTGTCGATTAGGAATTATAAATTGGTTTTTATCCATCATTAACTTTTATCAGTGGACACATACCACAATTTTATAATGATATGTTTTGATCCTTCTCCGGATCTACAGGGCCAAATGTCCGCGATACTTTAAGAGTGGACTGTAGTATTATAATAATTACTGTTCTTGAAGCTATTACTTGATAAAACATTTAATTCACAGTTATTATATTGCATATTTACAATTAATAGATGGCGTATTAGTCGAATTTCAAACTATGTTGACACCATGGTCAACTCAAACCATAAAAAGGGAACCAAGTTGAACAAGATATATGTTACCATTACAACGAAAAACAATACAACTGCCGCTAAAGCGGGAAGACAGGTGAACACGAGATGCGCGCCAAGGTTGGCGCATTATAGCCAAACAATGGTGAGTGGCAACAATGACCTTTGATTATGCTTGAAAAAAAAAAAGGAAAGGAAAAGGAAAAAGAAAAGAAAAAGAGAGAAACACATAGCTCATTTTATTACATTGGGATTAAAAGGGTTTATTTTCTAGTATATTTAATTTTCATTTATTTTTAATAAATAGATTTTAGATTTCTTTCCGAATTCCTAAATAAAACTATCGGAAAATAAATTTAGAAAAATTTTTATGCTTCGTGCAGTACCAGGGTTATGTACTTATAAATATCTAGATATTCATCCATATACATACTGCGTGTGTGTGAGAGAGAGAGGGGGGGGGGGATAGTGCAAGGATCGATTTCAGATTGTGTTCACCGACCTATTTATCTATAATAGGCACTCTTAATTAAAAAAAAAGAAAATGCTCATATTAAGTTAATGTTCTTTAAAATAAACTTCTTTGTAAAATGGTTAGAATTCAAAACACGCAAACATAAACAGAATTTTTAGTTTTAACTGCAAACAACAACATTTATAATGTAAATATACTAAGTGTAATTGGATTGATATAGAAAAAATCAACAAATATATCAGTTTATGTGTTTGTGAGGCAATATTAATAACTGTTTATAAAATTGTGATTTTTTTTTGGCATATTCTACAGAAAAGTTCCTAAAAAGAAGCAATTTCGAAAGGTAGAAAAATTTAAATTATATGAATTAAAAATTAATGTGTTGGTAAATAGATAAGGTACAGCATTGCTAAAGGACCTCCATGATGATATTTTACTTATTTATATATTAATTCTTATGTTTATTTTTATTGCTATTTATATCTTTTTTTCCCCCATTTTTGCGATGTACTAAGATGACTATCTCTACTGCGTAAGTAAAGCCATTGGCGAGGAACGTTTGAGCTATTTCAGTGCTAAATTTCAAATTTCAAAAAGGCATCTATATTAATAGAAGAAATAATCTGCCTGTCTGTGTTTGACGTACAGTACAAACTATGGCACGTTTAGTTTCGGAATTCTTTTCTATAAAAAGAAATACGTGCATATTTGCAACATATATTTTCGATATTCCTATTAGAACTTTTAAAAAATTACGTTTCATGCAATTTTTCTCATTTTTTTTTTTTAAATATTATTTATTTAAATTAAATTTTCAAGCTGATGATAATAAAACTAAATGTTGACAATTTTTATTTAATGTTTATTTATTTATTCATTTCTTTTTTACATAAAAAGAAACATTTATTTACTCATGCGAATAAAAAGTATTGTAAAATGAAACTTATGACATGATTTACTTTTTATTATTATTATTTTTTAAATATAAAACTGACGTCATAATAGCTTTAATAATAATAATTATTATTTATTTGTTCTTAAAGTATTAATTTTTATTAAATAAATAGCTTATGTGTTTTTTATTTTCTCAAATTTAACTTCCGCAAAGCGATTTGGTTACTATTTTAGTAATGGTTCTCCATAGCGATCATTAATATTTTTTGTGATTTTGGCGATGAATTTAAAAGGTTATCATAACAGCGTAAAAAGCGACTTTTTTTTTTTTTTTTTAATTTTTTCGGCAGGGACATTATCAAATCTGCTCCGATTAGTTTCTTTAAAAATATATATATTAAACAGAATTTAAAAGTAAATAGTGAGAAAAAAAAAATGCAATTCTGGCTTTAATTTTCTTCTGTTGAATGTTGAACGTTAACAATAAAGTACATTTTTTTAAATATGTTTGAGCGTTAACACTTAAACTGGTGAACAAATTTTAATTGTGAAATTTGAAATAAATTACAATCATTAGAGAAAGAATGTAGAGCTCGTACAATTTCAGAGAAATTTGACAGCAAAACAATTTAATCTAACACATGCCCAAAATAACTAATACATATATATACCTAAATTTGGGGATTAAAATCTGGAAATAATTTTCCTCGATTTTTAATAATTTTTTACAAAAAATCCAATGGACGATTAACATAAAAAATCCTTTTCTTGGCCCCACTGACGGTCAGTGAGGTCATCACTTCTTTTGCGTATTTTAATAAGGTGTATAAACTTTATTATAAATTATACTTTTATGTTGAAAAAACATTTAATGTTTCAGGTAAGTTATTTATTTATTTATTTACTATTTTAATCTAATTTTGTTCACACATCTGTTTGAACATTAATGCTTAGTATTAAATAAATTACATCATTAGAAAAAAAAATTAAGTGTGAAGTCGTTCCTTCACATATATGAGTTTTAATTATAACTTTAAATAAAGGCAATAAATAATTATTATATTTTCAATAAATTAAATAGCTAATAAAAATAGATAACTAAATTCTAAATTACTTTTATATTTATTCGCTTTTGTCTATATTAGATATCTTAATTCTAATAATTCTTTATCCCTTATGCTATTAATAAATCTTCTGAGAACAAAAAACATATTCTTTTTAAATGACATCTCTCAGAATAATAATCTTTCCTAAATCATTTAATAAATAAAATATAAAAAAATATTATTTTATTTATAAACCGTTGTATACATAATTACATTTTCATTCTTTAAAATTGCGCAAGTCCACTTTGTTATAAATAAATTAGGCTATAATTTACATTATGATATCATTAAAGGGTAATTATATTTTTTTTTATCACAGGATGTGCAATAAATCCTAGTCTGTGTGTCTCCCTTAAATAACAGTTTTCTGGCGATAATATTTGGCACAAGCATTGGCATAAACTGTTGTAACGAACTTGCTAAATTCAAAATATTTATATTAATTTGATATAGAAACAATGGAATATCTTTGGCTATAAAATTTGGCACTTTTTTAAAATTCTTGGCGTAATTCAGCAGTCTGATCTTAATTGCAATAGAGTCAACTTCAGAATTCGCTCTACTTCTGTTGATACGTTAACATGTGACCCCGTAGCTCTCTCTCTCACCTCTACCTTTTTGCATTCTCGCAACGTATGGTCATGATGAACTTCCACTATAAAGGAACTGTTGATTTCTAAAATAAATACATTATGCAGCGAACAAGTTGTCTTCTTTTATTTTCACGGCAGTCTTTCAGCGGTATGGACCTGGAAGATTAATTGTAACGTTCTACTGTAGAATCCCGGAATTCTACTTGACACACTTTGGTGCTAGACCAGCGACCAACCAGTTCGAGATGCATTGGTGAGAGAGAGGGGCATTTCTTTGAAATGACTTTATGAGTTAATATAAAATCATAACTGTTTTTTTTTTCAAGAAGATGTCACTGATTGGAGCACGCTGTGGATTGGACGCATCGTGTCGGCAGTTTATCCTCTTATGATATCTCTTCGGGAAATACTGTTTGCAGTGTATGGGACAATACGCCGAGAATGGCAGCCTGTGTTTCTAAGTTATGCTCGACCCATCTGCTCTCCAATCTTTCGCTCTGTAACGCAATGAGTTTGCGAGTGCCAGCCGTAGTTTCTTTCTGCTTTCATCAAGAGATTTCCAGATGCGCTCCTCCAATTCCCGTCTCTGTCTCATGTGAAGTAATTATTAATTATTGCTCCGGAGTTAGTTTTATTTAATAATGTCAGTTACAATTACTGAACGATATTTTCGTACTTTCCTTGGGATATCGTTTTTATGTTTCACTCATCTTGAAACAATGGATCAAATATTATTCTCCGTAAATAGATAATAAAGAACATGTGAATGAAAATTTTATATATCGAGTGAGAAACAGAGAAGAAGAAAGAATTTCGTCTAATATGCATGTGAATTTGTGACGACGTTATTGAATATAAAAATGTGTAAACATACTTCTTGCCGCGCATTTCGGAAAATGAAGAAAAAAACATTAGTTACGCTGGTGATAAATTATTTTACATTCTTTTATAGTGGTTCTCTTTTACATCGTTCTACAAAAAAAAAAAAAAGAAAGCCCGAAAAAATTATAATTTTGTTGTGTCTTATTTTCATGGAATATAATTTCATTTTCAGATTAAAAATCTTGCCAAGGTATGGTAAGTGTTTTCCATATTTTACTCTTAAGAGACTTGCTTTTTTTAAATTTTATGTGTAATATATATATATAAATTTGCATATTATAGTATTTTATATTTTTCATATTTATATTTTCCTTTTTATGCTAATACCGATATACAGTGCGCGATGATAAATTTTTAGAAATTTCTTGATTTTTCATTCATAATGAAAAAAAAAAAAAAAAAAAAAAAAAAAAAAAGAATGAGGAAGAAAAAAAAAGGGGGGGAAATAATAATAATAATAATTTTTTTATTGTTTTTTTTTTATGTGTAATTTTTATACAAATTTGCATTACCTTTCAGTATATTTTTTATTTTCATATTCAGATTTTCGTTTTGAAAAATGTGTATTATTCTGTTTATTGTCAATAATTGAATTTAATTAATTTTTTTTTTAATTTAAGAACTAAACTCGAAGTTATTTCTCATGTTGGCGTTTTCCGGGCAGGTTGGAAATACACATACCTTTTTTTTTTTTTTCCCTCGTCGCTGGGGAGAAATATGTGAAGTCGTTCCTTCACATATATGAGTTTTAATTATAACTTTAAATAAAGGCAATAAATAATTATTATATTTTCAATAAATTAAATAGCTAATAAAAATAGATAACTAAATTCTAAATTACTTTTATATTTATTCGCTTTTGTCTATAATAGATATCTTAATTCTAATAATTCCTTATCCCTTATGCTATTAATAAATCTTCGGAGAACAAAAAACATATTCTTTTTAAATGACATCTCTCAGAATAATAATCTTTCCTAAATCATTTAATAAATAAAATATAAAAATATATTATTTTATTTATAAACCGTTGTATACATAATTACATTTTCTTTCTTTAAAATTGCTCAAGTCCACTTTGTTATAAATAAATTAGGCTATAATTTACATTATGATATCATTAAAGGGTAATTATATTTTTTTTTATCACAGGATGTGCAATAAATCCTAGTCTGTGTGTCTCCCTTAAATAACGGTTTTCTGGCGATAATATTTGGCACAAGCATTGGCATAAACTGTTGTAACGAACTTGCTAAATTCAAAATATTTATATTAATTTGATCTAGAAACAATGGAATATCTTTGGCTATAAAATTTGGCACTTTTTTAAAATTCTTGGCGTAATTCAGCAGTCTGATCTTAATTGCAATAGAGTCAACTTCAGATTAAGCTATAATGATTTAATGTGTAAATTTAACATTTCACAAAGCTTTATATGAATTTCAATTTAATTCACGTTCAAATATATTTCTTTTATTTTCATGTCAAGATATTTTGAAAACAAATTCAACATGTAAATGTTGGTTTTATGTTAGCAGCAGCTAATTTTTTTAATATTTCTTTATTTCCATTTCTATTATGGCTTTTATGGGGATTTTCATTAAAATGCTCAGATTTTAAACTAAAATTTATTTTAACGAAATTAAATATAGCCTATAACAATCAAGGATAGTGTAGCTTTTGTTCAGTGAAAGAAGTTTTAAATCGGTTCGGTAGTTTCAGAGATTACCCTCCACAAACATACAATTTTTTGCTCTTTATATAATAGTATATATATATATATATATATATATATAATCGTAATCCTTGTGATAATGTTATTTATACAAAAAATTCAATATCAAATGTAACACAGATTATGGGAAAATTTTATTTTAAAACATAGTGTAAGTGCAACATAAAGAAGGAAATTGTTTAAAAAAAAATACTTTTCATAATATGTTTTATTCCTAACTGTTCGAATCTATCTTAAATATTCTAAGTGAAAATAACCCAAACATTTCCAAGAAAAACAGAATAAATAAGAATAAATAATAAGAAAAACAGAATAAATACTTCTTTAATTACTCATGATTTTCTCTAAAAATACAACTCTAATCTATATTATCCTTTAAGGAAATTGTTATTCGCTATTTCTCTCCATAACTATTCCGCATTACCTGTTTGATCCATATTACCCGAAAAGTGCTTTAATTTTCTTAACTAAAAACTGTGCATGTAAAGATTTTTTTTCCCCAACAATAAACAGAATACATATATAATACTTAAAAGTTTACAGTAGTCGAATTTACAATAATACAAAATACATCGGTCTATCATGGAGAAGTCAAATAAAATTGTATTTCATATTCACCTATTTCCTTCTACATATGTGTGTGTTTGATATTAAACAATGTTAGTAGAAGATGATATTAGTTGAAAGTTATATAAGTATTTAAGTTTGTTTACTTCTTGGAAAACGAAGTTTGACTTTTTTTTTTTTTTTTTTTTTTTGATTTCTTTGTTATTGAGTTTAGATAAAGCTGTAATTTAGTTTGAATCATGTTTGAACTAAACGCAATTTAATAAAATATTCGTCGTCTAAAGTTATAAAGTTGCCTCGTTAATTATAACGCTACTGGGATTTGTCGACACAGAACAGTATTTTAATAAAAATATAGCAAGTTGGTAGCAAAACTTGGTTAAATTGTTGTCAAATAAAGCATTTTTTTGCAAATTTAAGGTGAATATGGGCTCGTTTGATTTTAGTTGATTTTCACGTAACGCAATAACAGTTTTAAGAACGACCAAGAATTCTCCCCTAGGGACGTGAATCGGAAGAATAAAAACTATATTTAAAATGGAGATAAACTTTTTTTTTTTTTTTAAATCTTTTATTCATAATCAATTATTATTATTGTTATTATTATTATTACTTTCGTAGCATTATGTAAGAAAATTATTGCAATCATCTCAAAAATCCGACTGCGAAATGTTGGTGTTACTACACGTTTTGAGGTCCCCTGAGTTCATCTTTACTATTTTTACGATTATTGTGTATATGTATCAATACAAAAAACCCTTAACGGGTTAAAAGTTTGTGACGCAGCATTGTACTTTATGGCTATAAGAATTAGAAATACGGGTCTTAAAAATAATGATATCAAATTTTCAGTGACGCTTTGATATTAATTAAATTATACATAGATTTTCTTATTTGAATTTGCTTTTTCCTTTTATTTATATTTACAGTGTAAACGTTATTTTCAACATAAAATAATATATAGCATTTACTCATTGATACCTTTCCATTCACATCTCTTATACTATGAAAGCATGTGTTTTAAAAGAAATTATATGAAATTCCAGTAACGCAGTGGTGTTACATTAAGTGATTTGTTTTTAAATTTCTCTGCAATTATTTTGTTTTGCATATTAAAGTATATGTGCACATTGAAGTACTGCTTTTAATTTTCAAATACGCTGTCAAATATATCACTTTCATTAAGCTTATATTATGTACTGAAATATATTTATTTCAATGAATTATTCTATCTTTTGCGTCACGCCATCCAAAACTGAAAAAAATTTCACAGTTTTTTTCTTTGCATCACGATATCTATTTGCATGCATTTTCAATTTATTTGGATGAAATGACACAAAGTAAACATTTCCATATATTTTACTTACAGTTTTGGATGGCGTGACGCAAAAGATAGAATAATTCATTGAAATAAATATATTTCAGTACATAATATAAGCTTAATGAAAGTGATATATTTGACAGCGTATTTGAAAATTAAAAGCAATATTTCAATGTGCACATATACTTTAATATGCAAAACAAAATAATTGCAGAGAAATTTAAAAACAAATCACTTAATGTAACACCACTGCGTTACTGGAATTTCATATAATTTCTTTTAAAACACATGCTTTCATAGTATAAGAGATGTGAATGGAAAGGTATCAATGAGTAAATGCTATATATTATTTTATGTTGAAAATAACGTTTACACTGTAAATATAAATAAAAGGAAAAAGCAAATTCAAATAAGAAAATCTATGTATAATTTAATTAATATCAAAGCGTCACTGAAAATTTGATATCATTATTTTTAAGACCCGTATTTCTAATTCTTATAGCCATAAAGTACAATGCTGCGTCACAAACTTTTAACCCGTTAAGGGTTTTTTGTATTGATATCATTACTTTTTAGGGGTTAATGATCAAAACGCAAAATTAAAGGAGCATGGTAATAACACTGTATTAAAAGTGTTGTTTTATAGGTCACACTCGAACAAAATAACAAACTAAATAAAATTTCAAAATTTTATAAAAAGTGATAAAAAAGATGGACACATGCAACATTACAAAGGCATAATATAGTACATTTTAAAAATGACAAAAATTTCTTATTTATATTTATTTCTTATTATAATGTTTTAGGTATAGATTTGATTTAAAAGAGAAAAATAAATAATAATAGAAAAATCTTTAAAAAGTGAAAATTTTATACTGGTAAATATTTAAGTAGTATAGTTTGTTATGAATTTAATTAAAAAAAAAAAATCTTAATCTATTCAAAATTTTATTATAGCTTAACATTTTGTAATTTATATATTATATATATACTAGAAACTTAATGAGCAAATTAATTATTTTCAAATTCTGTTTTAAGAATTTTTTCAATCCGTAGTTTAAGTGATTTATCACCTAATTTTGAAAAAATTACAAATATTTGCATATGATTATCATATTATTTGTCATTTTTATGAAAATAAAGGAAAAATTTTTTGTTGTTGCAATCACCTTTTAAAATAGAACCAATTTTGAAAGTTAACAACGTATCAGCATGAAAACAATGTAAATACAAAGAATATTTTTGATAAACAAATGTCATATAAAATACAAGTACCTAAATAAATAACTCATTTAATATATATATTAAAAAAAGAAAAATATTTTTTATTTTATTTTTTGTGTTTACTTTTGACGCTTCCCGATAGATGGAGCCAAAACGATTATTTGATATTCAGTATTTCAGATGGAAGAGAAGAAATTCGTCCGCGAAACTGCCGCATCACAGTATTTTCGGAGTAAAAAATAGTTCGATTTTTAAACTGAGTTATAAAAAAAACAAGAGTTTTCCTAGGGAAAAGGGAGATGTCAGGCACATCAGATAAAAGCGATTAATATCATATATCAATTAAACTAAATTCGCTCGAGCCATATTCGAGAAAAATTTGTTCCTTACATACGCCGTCCATTTACAACTTAAATGAGCCAATTCATATCTCGAAATATATTGCACGCAGAAATGTAGGGATTTCAGGGTAGGATCAGACAGAAGGTGAAAGTCTATTTTGAAAATATCAGAACATAACCTCCCATATTTCCTGAGATATTAAGTGTCGGCTTTCAGCGGTTACTTTGATCTTAAAATTCCTGTATATATAAGTGTCGCAGTTTTCGTTCGTTTTTCCGTTTCCGCTGAGTGTCGTGGCGTTCGTTTGTTTTTCGCTTGCGTCACTAGAAAAACTGCCGTTTTTCATGATTTGTGTGAGTAAACAAGATAGCGTCAAAACGCTTTGTTCGAATTAGCTGAATGTTCGTATGTATGTTTTAGGTCTCCATAGCTCGAACGCTATTAATTTCAGTGAATCTAGAACTTATGGATTTTTTTTTCAGGGGCACAAAGAAAAACTCTTTATCATTATGATCTATGCCATCAAATTATTTAAAGTACGATAGCGTTTAAATGCCATATTCGATTGAGCTGAAAGTTTTCTCCCATATTATAGGTCACAGTCGCACAAACTGGTGAATTTTGGTGAATTTAGCACTTATAGATTTTTTACAAGGACACAAAGAAATATCCTTTATCGTTATGATCTATGCGTTGATATTTTTGAAAAGTGCATTAGCGTAAAATTAAACTATGAATAAAGATACTCATACACCCTATTATAACTTTAACTTTTGTTTATTTAACAATTTATCTTACTTTTATTTATTTATACAACCATTAAATACTTAATATTCGGAAAGTCGAGCGGAGTCACTCCATTTTTTATTTTTTATTTATTTTATTTTATCTTATTTATTTTGTTCAGTATATTTAATTATTTTATGCACATAAGAAATCCATTGAAACTTCCATTTTATTTTTTATTTGGTACTTATAAAATAGAAATACCTTTTCTAAAATTAATCGCAATTTAAAGTTTATCATATCGAGTATGAAAATTGGAAGTAAAGCTACCTGATGTTAAATACTACCTGAATAGAAGAATATTAATTTTTCAAAAAGTTTAATATATCATAATCGCACATCTTTGTCTAAATTTCTTAATCAAAATTTAAGTTACTGAAGCAGATATTTTCAAAAATATCTGTTCCAGAAGAAAACATTTGAGTGTACAAGAAGCAAAAGTTTCGAGTATGCAAAATAGAAAATATTGCATATTTTGCAGAAGAAAACGTCTTGAATGTGAATGCTCTACTGCATTTTTTCCAAATTGTAGTTTTCTTGCTCTTGTGTCGAAATAAAAAGTACAAATTTTTAAAAAGAACTTGAGCGTGATATTCAGCTGAGTTTAATATTGCAGATATTTTTCAAATGACAAATTGTGATTTCACTTTTTATATAAAAGATTAAAAGAAGTTTTTTTAAACCTTTGTAATTTTTACCAAATAATTGCATAAATATTTAGTATATATAATTTGTGTTGTAGTATATAATTCTGTGTCATGTAGAGAACATTACTGTGTATATCATATATTGACAAGGATAAAAAATCGTGTGAAATTTTTCTTTTTGTGAAAATGAAATGGTATATAAAAGATCACTTAATATATATATTTTTTAAAAGCCTGTTTAAACCTTAATTGAACCAGTTCAGCGCATTTGATCATTTCTTGTGTAAATCATTAACTCGTTACATACCTTTTTAATGATCAAAATATCTGTATGACTTTCACCCAAATGAATATCATAAAAATATCCTTAGTAACATTTAATTAAAAATCTACATATTCTAAATATTTTACGTGATTTTGAATATTAACTACACTGCTGGCCATTAAAATTGCAACACCAAAAAGGAATGCGAATATTAAAATCATATTTATTGGACACATATATTATAGTAGGAAGAACAATTAATTAAATTTTCAGGAAATTTTAAGTAATATATCCTGAGAAAACAGTACATAAATCAGCGACCTCTGCGAGCAATAACTACACTTATCTGCCTAGGCATTGAATCGAACAGCGATTGGATGACATTTCCGGGTAAAGCACTCAGGATATATTACTCAAAACTTCCTGAAAATTTAGTCAATTGTTCTTCCTACTATAGTGGATGTGCCTAATAAATATCATTCTTATATTTTATTCCTTTTTTGGGTGGAAAATTAATTGCCAATAGTATACATGCAAGTGAAAATAGATCCTCCTCTCTTTTATGGCTGAATTCACAATTAATTTCTACTCTCTGTTAAGTACGAAAACTTAAAAATTGAGGGTGCAATTTTTCAGCAAATTTGACGCGTTGCTTGTGCCATCTTGTGACTTTGTTTAATATATTTCCACTGATTTCTGTATTGACAATTTTTATATTCTTGTGTGGTTAGTGTACAGCGTATTCGCTATACTATGTAACAATTGATTTATGTTTAATTAATATATCTTTATTAACTGATGCACTGTCAATATTTTGTTTTATTTTAATTAATTATTTTATTTTTTAGGTTTATGTATAGTGAGTGGTATTGCTTCACTCAGTGATATTTGTTAATTTAATATCCTTGTAGGGGAAGTATGGATATTAAATTAACCTTACTTTAAAGTAAGGTTAATTTAACCTTAAGTAAGGAATCTCAATTAATTTAACTTTAAGTAAGGGAAATCAACATTGTTGATTTTCATTTTCATATATTTGTTTTTGTTCCTGTATACTGTTGCGTACTTGGGGGTTCGTGAGTTATCCGAGAATGAGAGGCAAAACTTACAAAAATTCAGTAATTTATTCACAGAAAGTTCCAGAAAAATACAGGTCTATAAACCAAGTATCAGCTTCAATTCAACCAGTAAACACAGCTTAAACAACAGCTGTCAATAGCAAATCCACAGTGCAAACTGTATAGCAATAACACTTAAAGCAAGTCTCTTTCAAAGAGGTTCAAAACAATGCAAGCATTAGCGAAGCTGGCTGAGAACTGAACTGACCTGCCTTGGCGAAAATAGCAGCCCTTATATACCCCTGTAGAAAAGTGTGCGAAGTTCCGGAAAGTCCCGTATCTCATCAGCCAATGAGATTAGAGCTTCCATATTTGGTATATCCCTAATAAGGATTTTCTCGCCTAGGTCGCCAAAAAAAATCGCCAAGGAAGGAAAAAGTCGCCAAATTTGGCGCCAAATCCATTGCCTTATTGTGGATTTTTAATGCGTTTTTAAGGGAAAATAAGGCTATTTCAACGCTAAAACGACTAGAAATGCACAAAATTAGCACTTTATCAACTTACTAAGCCTCCTTGAAAGAATTTATACAAAAATAAACACAATTGTTTACAATTTTGTAACAATATTGTAATTATCAGTGATTTATAAACATTGAAAAAGATGTATTCAGTGACATTTTTTTTTATTTGGATTTTTCAGTGTTGTACAAACTCACAAATAAACGAACTGAATCAAACTCACTTTCGTCTTCTAAAAAACGAATTAGTTTGCGCTCAAATTCATTTCTGAAAAACTGAATCCGCTCAATTCAAGCTCATATGTAAAAAAGAACAAATCTTATAAAAAGATCACTTTTGCGTACATTTGTATTTATTTATTTATTTATTTTTCTATACAGAACTTCTCCTCTTTGAACATTTTTTGCGGTACGTATTGATTATTAACACTTGCCAACTGTACGCACTTGTCGTACAGTATAACATTCAATGTTCTTTGCCTACGTTATCACATAACTAAAAGACAGAAGGACTGATAACCATACAGATAAAATGATTAAATTCATAATCACTCTTAAACATTGTTAGAAAGCGTCGAAAATTCTTAACACAAAACAAAATGCAGCATTTAGATTCAATTGCAGCCCTTAATGTATCAGAATTTTTAGTATAGCCGTGTAAATCTCAAAGTTAACCATATGATATTCTATACAAAGAGTTATTTTAGCATATTAAAAATAAATGTAGCTTTCTTTGTGATTTTTGCAGAAGAATGTTATTTAAATGTGATTTATAAAAATGTCACAATTTTATTTAATCCTTAGTATTGAGGCCAGAGCGTCTTCAGTTACCTCTAATGTAGCAACAGAGCAAAATAAAACCCACTTAACTAACCAATTTTATTTAAATGGAAAACACATATTTTAAAATACTGCTTTGTGGTTGTTTACACTTCTGGCAGTAAAATTTATATACGTTTACCACCTATAATACCACCAGTGGCGGTTCTACATTAAAGGCCAACGGGCACGGCCCCACCTAAATTTTTTCTCGATTAAAATAGTAATAATAATAATAAAAATTTTAATTTTTATAACTGTTCAAAAACATATATACAAAATAACTACGTCTATATAACATTTTCTTAATCTTCTTTCATTATCATGTATTTGTCAATATATATTTCAACTGTCAAAATCACTTTCACTAATGACAAACCGAATTATATTTCCCTTCCTTATCTAATAGACATATGGTGTTGATTTTCATCAACACCTATACCCAGGTCCATGACTGTGCGGGCCGTGTAGAAGTTACTAAAAGAAATGTAGAGAGAAAACTTCCTTTGCAGAAAAAGTAATCAGGCAGAATTAAACTAACTTGTATTTATTGAAAAAATTCACAAAAACAATCCTCTTCAAGCATGAATTACATCTTTATGGAAGCACAGATGCATATACCAATCTCATACGGAAATTGAGACAGGGGGAGAGGAGGAACACAACAGAAAAACGTCTTACTCTAACGACGTCAAAATCGCAAAGCTTTTCTAAATCTCGCAGCTTCCTAGAAGTTAAATTGCAACCCCAAAGATTGGCATCGTTGAAATGCAGCCAAAAGAATGCCAAACTGTTTCTTTGTTCTTCTAACATATTCATACTAAATTTTTGAATATAAAAAGTCGTTACAAATATTAAATCGATTTGACATTGAGAAGCCATGCCAAATGACCTTCAACTCTCAATGTACAAAGAAGGCGACGCTTAGACTGTAAAAACAACATTATAATCTATTTTTAGAATTTTAATGACCCTCTTGAAATAATAATAGGTTTTTAACGTAAACATACAAGGGTAATAAACATGAAATCAAATGATTATTTTATTTTATTAATAGCTGTATATGCTAGAAACAGGTTGATAACGACTTTTTAAATTACCCTCTGAAAATAAATAATTATGGCTAAATTGATTTAATCCATTCGGGGAAATGTACAAACATACTATTTTTCAAAAACCCCGATATAAAAACTGCTTAATTTTATTGTTAGAGCAATGTGTTTGTAACGATAAAAGAACAAAGAAATGAAAATTTTGATTTAAAAATAAAACGGGAAATTCTTTATAATTAATTAATTGAATCAGATAAATTTAAAAAGATTTATTTTATATAATCTATATTAATTCCTACTTTATGTTATATATTAAATTTGGATAAATAAATAAGCTTTTAAAGGACATATGTGTGAGAACACTCACACAAGACACTTCCGTGCTAAGAGAATAGGGCCGTTTTCAGTCCGCCTAAAATTGTCGTGTTTATTTGTACAATTTATTCTACTAGACGATCGGGTTAACATATTTGGCCACTAACTGCTTTATCAGTTCAAGCACGCTGTAATTTTCTCGTCGATGGGTCCAGCAGAGTCTGGCCCTTTGGAACAAAACTATAGGGAAAAAAACTGTCTGTTAACCATGTAATTCACGGATAATATTTGACAACTTCTGCATTATGTTTTTTTTTTTTTTTTTTTTTTTTTTTTGTTGTTGTTGCTGTTGTTTCCCTCATTGATTTTTCGGTGAATTTTTTAGAGTTATATATGACAGTGTAAAGTTTTAGTGTTTTAAAAAGAAATCTCGTAATAATCAAAAATATTTTCTAGACTAGCCTTTCAGATGAAAGCTTGTATAAGAATTTAGGACCTCTTTAACTAAAGTGTTTTGAATTTAAATGAAGAGGGGGGGGGAATAAAAATAAAAATAATATGCGATTTTTTCCCCTTCAGAATAGTGTATCAAAACTTTTATGTAAATAAATTGTAAAATTTTTAGATAAATAATTAATGGATTTACATGGATAAATGGATTAATTAGCTGCATAAAATTGTGACTTATTATTATTATTATTAAAGGATTACTTTTAAATGCGATTTAATAGAAACATCCGAAATGTTTCTTTTTTCTTTATTTTCTTTTCTTTCTTTTTTTTTTTATTAAGATGATAGCCCGTTTTATTTCTTTAATTATCTAAAATTAATTGAGAAACATGGTGGTTATATATATATATGTATCCACATTACATTAATCATGACTTTCTAAATTCTAATATAACATTTTACAGATTGGTTAAGGTTTAATTTATTAATTTTTTAAGATAAGAAACATAAATATAACACTTGAAATTCTATAATTAAAAGATTTAGGGATATAATTAGAGTAAGCTAAATAATATTACACTCTGAGACATTTGAATTTAAATTGTAATGGTGTGTAGTTTTAGGGTTAAAGCCAGTTGACTAAAAGAGGGTCCTAGACCTGAGTCGTGTACTCTCTGTAGAAAGTCTTTCTAAGTGTTACATAGCCCTTTATATTTGAGTTTTGGAGAAAACCATAGTAAACTCCAAATGTATATGTCGACGAAAGCGATCTGGTATTGAACTTGGCAGAATTTTTCAATTGTATTTATAAAACTTTTGAGATATTTTTATGCAATGTGTTCCATAGTGTTGAATTTAAGATTCGCCATCATAAAAAAAAAAAGAAAAAGAAAAAAAAAAGAAAAAAGAAAAAAGAAAAAATACGAAATTTTGTTTTACATCCCATTTTAATAATGTTTGTTTTCATGTTTGAATAATGAATAGTATTAAAGTTAAATTACGCATCATACGATGGATCGGGCCTCACCTGTGAAAATTTGCACGAGCCGCCACTGAATACCACAAACGTTTGTAAAACTCTGCACTAGAATATTGTAGTGAATTTTAGGAAATTATTAACTGCATAATCTTGTAGTTTTTGAAATGCTTTGATAGCTAAATGTCATCTTCTCCCACCTTCAGAGTGCCGGCCTGGTGACTTGGTCGGCAGGGCGCTTCCTTCTGGGTTACTAGGTTCTGAGTTCAAATCTATGTGCGGGCATGGATGTTTGTGCTGTTCTATGTCTTCAGCAATATTGTATGCAAGTATTTCTGTGAATTTCTGCAAAAATATGGAGCAATCGAGACAAAAGTCAAACTATAGGTCTCAATAAATGTCCAATGTCCAGTCATCTTCAGATAGACTTCCTGTTCACTTTTTGATAATGCCACTGCCTTTTCTCATTAATATTTACATTATTTTATAGCTCTTTTGCAAAATTTTGTTCTGGAAAGCAATATTGTAGTGTTTTGATATTTTTTCGGATGTTTATTTGTTTATATATTTAGTTTTATTTTATTTATTTATTTATTTTTTATGATACAGAACTGGAGAAAGTATCGCAAATTATATAAAAATACATAACGCTGTTTTCTTTTTATACAACGAGCGTTAACAAAAAATGCTGATCCGTCATTTATTACAAAATAAATAAATATATAAATAAATAAAAGAAAGAGAAAGAAAGAAAGAAAGAATATACAAAATAAATTTCGGTAAGAAAAGAAATTTTACAACTTATAAATTAATAGAAAAATTCTGTACTTGATATACTAACCGATGTAGAAATAGAAACGTTCAATTAAGTGGATTTCATTCAAATAATGTGCGCTTACAAATGTGCCGTGCGAGGCGGCGAGGCAGAATAGATGTAAGGCGACGTGCTCATAGCTGGACGATTACGGGTACGATACACGAGCCAGCCGAAGACGGTCCTCTCGGAAATAGAGTTACTTTGAGGGTGAGCAACAGATGAATGTAAAATTTTTATGCCAAGTTTATCATTGAAAATATTATAAATAGTTGATGTAAACTGTTTGCCTAAATCTGATAATATTACTGATGGTCTACCAAATGTTGTAATGTAATTAAATAAACATTTAACTATTTTTGATGTAGAAGTGTCTTTTAATTGAAATAATTCAATGTGTCGCGAAAAATGGTCAATCACAGTCAAAACTGAATGTCCATCTATAAAAGGACCGACCAAGTCGACACCAATAGTATGCCCTGGATGTGTTGGAGTATAGGTGGGTTGTAGAGGAGCTGGTGGTGTGTTATGATGTTTATTTTGTAAACATAAAGTACACAAAGCAACAAAATTTAATATGTCTGTGTACATACCTTCCCAATAATATCTATTTGATAAAAATTCGTATGTTTTTGTCAACCCAAAGTGAGAAAGGTGTGAAATGGTTAAAACTTTAGATTTTAAAGAATGTGGTGCAACAATGAGATATGAAAAAGTATTATTATGCAAATTTTGTTTCTTGTACTTTAAAACTTTAGAATCTGGATGAATAAAAAAAATTATCATTATTTTTTGAAAAACCTTTTCTCAAAATTTGCCTGTAAATAATTGACAATTTTGGATCATTCTTTTGCTCAGTTATAAATGTATTATTTGAAATTTCCAAAAGGGGATCTTTATCTTGAGTATTACCAGAAACTAGAAAATTGTTGAATTGATTTTGTTGTACAGACTGAGTAGAAGTGGAAATTTGATTAATTGAATGTGTGTCATCTTGTACGATAGGAAGAGGTTGAGAACTGAATATTAATTCTGGATTTGTTTTTAAATTTTGTTGATTATTTGAGAAGTCTGATCTTGATAAATAATCCGCTAAAACATTTGTAGGGCCAGGAATATGTTCAAATTCAAATGAGTATTCTGACAACTCTAACAGCCATTTAGTAGTTAAATCAGCAGGACTATTTGTTTTTCTATATGTTTTTAAAGGAGCACTGTCAGACAAAATGATAAACTTTCTATTGTATAAGTAATATTTGAAAGCAATTACAGATTTATAAATGGACATTAATTCAAGTTTGATAGCCGGATATCTTTTTTCAGACGGTTTAAGTGATTTAGAGAAAAAGGCGACAGGTAATAATTGATTGTCAAATTTCTGCATCAAAACTCCTGCAATAGAAATATTTCATGCATCAGTGTTGAGAAAGAAAGTCTTGTTCCAATCCGGTAATCTTACCATAGGTGAATTTAAAAATATATCTTGAAATTTCTTAAAAATATCCTGATGATGTTTATTCCAAACAAATTTTGTTTTCGGTTTAGTCAATTCAATAAGTGGTTGAATTAATTTAGAAAAATTATGAATAAGAGACTTATAAAAGGTTACAACTCCTATAAAGCGTCTTAATTGTCTTTTTGTTGTAGGTGTAGGGAAAGAGTTTATTTTAATGATGTTTGACTCAATTGGAGAAATTGAATTATTCTCTATGTGAAATCCCAAATAATTTACAGCACTCTTATGAAATGCACGTTTACTAGGAGCTAAGGTTAAATTATATTTAATTAAAATCTTAAGAATTCTTTCAAGTTTGACACATGTCTCTTCAAAACTATTTGCACCAAATATTAAATCATCCTGATACGCGTAAATTCCATCTATATTAATTTCATCAATTAAAGAATCCATAAGTGCTTGGTACTGAGAAGCCGCGTTTTTAAGACCAAAACATAGTCTTTTAAATTTGAAATTGCCAAACATTGATGTGAAAGTAATTTTATCTTGTAAATGTTCAGGTAAATCAATTTGATGATATGCCTGTTGGAAATCAAGACAAGTGAAAAAATTATACGCAGGTAGATCAGCTATTATATTTTGAATTTTAGGTAACAAATAAGAAGAACCTTGAATAATAGAATTTAACATTCTTAAATCTAACGCGAGGCGAAATTTCTGTTAACCAGATCCATCTTGTTTTTTTTTTTTTTTACCAATAAAATTGGGCAAGCCCATTCTGAGCAGTTTCGCTCAATAATCCCAGCCTCTACCAATTGGTTAATTTGATCTCTAGCTTCCTGTTGTAAAGCCTGAGGAATGGGAAAGGGCAAAGTCTTAATTGGATAGTCACTTAAAAATTTTAAATCTGGTACAATTTTGTCAGTATGACCAAGGGTTTTCATATTTTTAGAAAATGCCGCGAAATTACTTAATAAAATTTGTTTTAACTTTGTTGCATGAGCCCCATTGAGATGTTTAACATCAAAGTCCATGGGTGTTAAATCTTGTTTTCTCATTTTTAATACATCACTAGAAGGTTGAATATAATTAATAAATTGTGAATCCTCTGAAATTTCAACATTATCATTTTGTTTTGAACCATAGTCTATAATTTGTTCGATTTCTTTAATTGTACCAATATTTGAATGTTTGTTTACATGCATACTTCTATTAGTGTTATTCTTAACATATAACTGAAATTTTACTTTATCATATTTACTATTGCAATTTTGTTTCTGGGAGTGATCAATATTAACTATTGAATCCAAAAAAATTAATTTGGGAGAACTCTTTTTACTCTGAAATAAATAATCACCCGAAGAAACTTTGGGACAATAAACCGTAATAGAAGATTCCTCTTTGGGTTGTAAAATAAGTTTTTGTCCCGTTTTTACTGATAGTTTCTTACATTGAGTATGCATATTAAGATTTTCTTCATGGTCGTTATATGTGTTTGTTATGGGAATACACAGGTCTTTTATTTTTAACAGAGACTTTTGCATATCTAATATCACATGATATTGTTGAATAAAATCATAACCCAAAATAACCCTAAATGCAGAACCTTCAGGAATGTCGACGATGAAAAATTTTTGTGAAAAAAATTGATTTTGAATTTTAAAAGTAGTTTGTATACAAGATGAAAACTGTACATTCGAGTTCACGGTTTTGATTGTTACATGGGAAGATAAATGTTTATATTTCAAACTATGTTTTAATTTATTAAATGTACTTTCAGCTAACAGACTAACAGAACTACCAGTGTCAAGAAGTGTGTTTACCTTTTGTTTATCTAGCAAAATTTTAATAAGAGGTAACTTTGGAGAATTTACATGGACATTAAAAATGTTCTCCCTCTTATCGTTATTTGTTTGAGTACATTTAGAATCAGAAATTTTCAAGATTTGTTGTGTCTGAGACGCAGTAGAATTCACCAATCTAACACTAGATAATTTGGGTAGATTAAAGTCATTATCAATGTCCAGAGAAAAATTTTGTGCTGATGCTCTATTCAATTCCTGAGATGTACTTGCATCAGCTAAACTACATCTCTACGCTCGTTTAAATTACTTGCTTTTTTACTATAATTATTTCTGTCATAATTTTTACCCCTAGTCTGATTTCTCTGCCATCTAAAGCACCTAGTAGCAACATGTCCTTTTTTATTACACAATTGGCAAATAGGAGAAGAATGATATCTGTTCTTATTTTGATTACCCCTGAAATTTTGATTACCCCTGAAATTTTGATTTCTACTTTTATAATTATGTCTTAATTCACTTTGCTTATTGTTTCTTTGTCTATCTTGCACTGGGGATTCGTGTGAATGATTAACCTCATCAGATTTACTAGCGAATGACAGATTATTCATCCTATCTGTCAGTTCGACTAACTTTTCAGACAGTGTATTTATGACTGGGTTATTTAAACTCATTTGTAATAATGTTTCATTAGCATTAATGTCCTGTAATTTCTGTGCTCGGTTAACCGCCTCTTGATACTCAGAGATTCCCTCTTCTTGAATCTTAACTCTAATATTTGAGGGAATTGTTTAAATAAATTTAGTAAATTTAATGGAATTTAAAGCATTAGCATCATTAATCTGAGAATATACTACATCGGCCAAAATATTTAATCTGTGGGAAAAATTTCTAATAGATTCTTGTGGTAAGAGTATTAAATTGTTAAATTCCACAAGAGCCTGAGTACTGCTCATTGGAGCAAAAAAATTTTTGAATTCATCCTTGATAAATTTTAAATCTGTAGATTTATATAATAAAGGAGATTGAGTCATGAACTTTAATGCAGGGCCGGTTAATTTTCCTTTTAAAATTGCCACTGCCTCTTCTGAATTTAGTCTATTTAATTTAGCATAAGACTCAATTTGATCAAAAAAAAAATTCAAGTAAGGTCGAGTCACCATCAAAATGTAAAATATTAATATTAATGTTCTTTTTAGTGGCCATCTTAATTATTTATGTTGGGTCAAATAAATACTAATATATCTCAGAAATACTCGAGTAAAAAAAATATATTGTATTAAAATTAATGAGCACAAAAATTACGCATCTTTCCTTTTGATGCTTACGGCAACTGCATATGATAAAATACCTCATTAAAAATATCAAAAAGTATATATATATATCTTAAAATATTCGAAAAAAAAAAATACATCATAAGGAATTGTAGAAATTTGCAGCAGTAATTGTAATAAATCACTTAAAAAATAAATCACAATATGCAAATAAAAGTATTAATCATCATGAAAGAAAAAATAAAATAAAATATATATGAAATATCCCAACGAAATACTGTGAAACCCATTAAAAATATATATTTCAAAAAAATTTCAAAGTAATAAAAAAAATAAATCACATTAAGCTTTATAAGCAAAGAAAAATACCAATTATCATGAACAAAAAAATATATTTATATGAAATAAAATATCACATCAAAATACTATGTAAAATTTACCAAAAAGTATATTTCAAAAAAATTCAAAATAGTAAAGGAAGATTTCTTCCTGACTCAAAGTTTCAATAAAATGTCAAAATCTAGTTCCTAAAAGACTTATATGCAAAATATAGGAAAATTAAAACTTACCACTTCCTGCATATAACTTGGCTAAAAAAAAATATTCTGTAAAAAATTTTATCATTTAATTTTATTAATTTTTTTCAATTTATTTTATTAATTTGGTCAAAAAAATGGTTTATTTTTCTTCTATTTTCTTTCTTCTCTCTTCCGTTCCTTATGCATTCCTGCAATAGTAGAAAAGAAATTTAAAAATTCGAGCACGCGAAGTTGCCGATTAGACACCGACGGATGTGTCCCACGGTGAAAAGGCTTTCTTGATTAACTTGTTCAGATCATTCTCATGCCTCGTTGGCAACAAAAAACTAACAAAATCACCTTGACTAGTTCTATCTTCAGGCCCCCCTCACGGCCGCTTATCTTCTTCTGTTCAGCAAAGATGACTGGCGATATCTTCAGGCCCCCCTCACGGCCGCTTATCTTCATCTGAGGAGTTCTATGATCACACACGGATATCTGAAGAGAGTCTTTACTCTAGAGAAGATTTACAGTCCACGCTCATAGCCACCCATTCAAGCAAATATTTTTTGTAAGTACAAGTAAGTTCACTGCACAGAAAAAGAAGAAGATTCATCCACAAAATTTTATAGAGTCACTATTTTCCCTGTCCATGACTCTTAAAACAGTCTTTCCTGCGATAAAACTGTTACTATAAAATTCTATGTCTTTCTTTCCTTCCTCTCCCCCGCGTCACCAAAGTCCGGAGAGAACCTGAAGGCACCAAAGTCTTATGGTGTTGATTTTCATCAACACCTATACCCAGGTCCATGACTGTGCGGGCCGTGTAGAAGTTGCTAAAACAAATGTAGAGAGAAAACTTCCTTTGCAGAAAAAGTAATCAGGCAGAATTAAACTAACTTGTATTTATTGAAAAAATTCACAAAAACAATCCTCTTCAAGCATGAATTACATCTTTTTGGAAGCACAGATGCATATACCAATCTCATACGGAAATTGAGACGGGGGGAGAGGAGGAACACAACAGAAAAACGTCTTACTCTAACGACGTCAAAATCGCAAAGCTTTTCTAAATCTCGCAGCTTCCTAGAAGTTAAATTGCAACCCAAAGATTGGCATCGTTGAAATGCAGCCAAAAGAATTCCAAACTGTTTCTTTGTTCTTCTAACATATTCATACTAAATTTTTGAATATAAAAAGTCGTTACAAATATTAAATCGATTTGACATTGATAAGCCATGCCAAATGACCTTCAACTCTCAATGTACAAAGAAGGCGACGCTTAGATTGTAAAAACAACATTATAATCTATTTTTAGAATTATAATGACCCTCTTGAAATAATAATAGGTTTTTAACGTAAACATATAAGGGTAATAAACATGAAATCAAATGATTATTTTATTTTATTAATAGCTGTATATGCTAGAAACAGGTTGATAACGACTTTTTAAATTACCCTCTGAAAATAAATAATTATGGCTAAATTGATTTAATCCATTCGGGGAAATGCATAAACATACTATTTTTCAAAAACCCCGATATAAAAACTGCTTAATTTTATTCCTAGAGCAATGTGTTTGTAACGATAAAAGAACAAAGAAATGAAAATTTTGATTTAAAAATAAAACGGGAAATTCTCTATAATTAATTAATTGAATTAGATAAATTTAAAAAGATTTATTTTATATAATCTATATTAATCCCTACTTTATGTTATATATTAAATTTGGATAAATAAATAAGCTTTTAAAGGACATATGTGTGAGTACACTCACACAAGACACTTCCGTGCTAAGAGAATAGGGCCGTTTTCAGTCCGCCCAAAATTGTCGTGTTTATTTGTACAATTTATTCTACTAGACGATCGGGTTAACATATTTGGTCACTAACTGCTTTATCAGTTCAAGCACGCTGTAATTTTCTCGTCGATGGGTCCAGCAGAGTCTGGCCCTTTGGAACAAAACTATAGGGAAAAAAACTGTCTGTTAACCATGTAATTCACGGATAATATTTGACAACTTCTGCATTACATTTTTTTTTTTTTTTTTTTTTTTTTTTTGTTGTTGTTGTTGTTGTTTCCCTCATTGATTTTTCGGTGAATTTTTTAGAGTTATATATGACAGTGTAAAGTTTTAGTGTTTAAAAAAGAAATCTGGTAATAATCAAAAATATTTTCTAGACTAGCCTTTCAGATGAAAGCTTGTATAAGAATTTAGGACCTCTTTAACTAAAGTGTTTTGAATTTAAATGTAAAGGGGAGGGGGAATAAAAATAAAAATAATATGCGATTTTTTCCCCTTCAGAATAGTGTATTAAAACTTTTATGTAAATCAATTGTAAAATTTTTAGATAAATAATTAATGGATTTACATGGATAAATGGATTAATTAGCTGCATAAAATTGTGACTTATTATTATTATTATTATTAAAGGATTTTTCTTTTAAATGCGATTTAATAGAAACATCCGAAATGTTTCTTTTTTCTTTATTTTCTTTTCTTTCTTTCTTTTTTTATTAAGATGATAGCCCGTTTTATTTCTTTAATTATCTAAAATTAATTGAGAAACATGGCGTTTTTTTTTTTTTTTTTTTTTTTTTTTTTTTTTTTAAATATATATATATATATATATATATATATATATATATATATATATATATATATATATGTATCCACATTACATTAATCATGACTTTCTAAATTCTAATATAACATTTTACAGATTGGTTAAGGTTTATTTTATTTATTTTTTAAGATAAGAAACATAAATATAACACTTGAAATTCTATAATTAAAAGATTTAGGGATATAATTAGAGTAAGCTAAATAATATTACACTCTGAGACATTTGAATTTAAATTGTAATGGTGTGTAGTTTTAGGGTTAAAGCCAGTTGACTAAAAGAGGGTCCTAGACCTGAGTGGTGTACTCTCTGTAGAAAGTCTTTCTAAGTGTTACATAGCCCTTTCTATTTGAGTTTTGGAGAAAACCATAGTAAACTCCAAATGTATATGTCGACGAAAGCGATCTGGTATTGAACTTGGCAGAATTTTTCAATTGTATTTATAAAACTTTAATTTTTGAGATAATTTTATGCAATGTGTTCCATAGTGTTGAATTTAAGATTCGCCATCATAAAAAAAAAAAAAAAAGAAGAAAAGAAAAAATACGAAATTTTGTTTTACATCCCATTTTAATAATGTTTGTTTTCATGTTTGAATAATGAATAGTATTAAAGTTAAATTACGCATCATACGATGGATCGAGCCCCAGCTGTGAAAATTTGCACGAGCCGCCACTGAATACCACAAACGTTTGTAAAACTCTGCACTAGAATATTGTAGTGAATTTTAGGAAATTATTAACTGTATAATCTTGTAGTTTTTGAAATGCTTTGATAGCTAAATGGCATCTTCTCCCACCTTCAGAGTGCCGGCCTGGTGACTTGGTCGGCAGGGCGCTTCCTTCTGGGTTACTAGGTTCTGAGTTCAAATCTATGTGCGGGCATGGATGTTTGTGCTGTTCTATGTCTTCAGCAATATTGTATGCAAGTATTTCTGTGAATTTCTGTAAAAATATGGAGCAATCGAGACAAAAGTCAAACTATAGGTCTCAATAAATGTCCAATGTCCAGTCATCTTCAGATAGACTTCCTGTTCTCTTTTTGATAATGCCACTGCCTTTTCTCATTAATATTTACATTATTTTATAGCTCTTTTGCAAAATTTTGTTCTGAAAAGCAATATTGTAGTGTTTTGATATTTTTTCGGATGTTTATTTGTTTATATATTTAGTTTTATTTATTTTTTTTTTTTAATTTTTTTTTTTTTTTTTTTATGATACAGAACTGGAGAAAGTATAGCAAATTATATAAAAATACATAACGCTGTTTTCTTTTTATACAACGAGCGTTAACAAAAAATGCTGATCCGTCATTTATTACAAAATAAATAAATATATAAATAAATAAAAGAAAGAGAAAGAAAGAAAGAAAGAATATACAAAATAAATTTCGGTAAGAAAAGAAATTTTACAACTTATAAATTAATAGAAAAATTCTGTACGTGATATACTAACCGATGTAGAAATAGAAACGTTCAATTAAGTGGATTTCATTCAAATAATGTGCGCTTACAAATGTGCCGTGCGAGGCGGCGAGGCAGAATAGATGTAAGGCGACGTGCTCATAGCTGGACGATTACGGATACGATACACGAGCCAGACGAAGACGGTTTGTATATTAAATGAGGGTGGTACACATAAAATACGTCATGGCTGCAATGTTTTCACTGTTTTCAAATTAAATAAATACAAATGAGGATTATCGAAGCGAAAAAGACATCCCTCCCTTAGATAGTCAAAATTGTGGATGTGTATCCAGACAAACTCTATGGTTAAATTCCAGGCCGCAGCTAATTGCTTAATTCTTAACTAGAGTGCGTCTTTTAACCCACTCCACATCACTAAATACTTCCATGACACAGATAAAAATAATGATGACCAAAACTACTTTTTCAATCTATGTAAGATACAAAATCTAACATACCATTTAAAACGAAATATCCACAGATGAAATATAACATAAATGAATAAAAAAATTGCAATATTTTTTTTTTCTGAATGTTAATAACACTACGCTAAAAAAAAGAAAAAAAAAAAAAAAAAAAAAGAGAAAAAGAAAAGAAAAAGAAATCAAGCCCTGATATTATTTTTGTTGATTCTTATGTAAAATGGCCTCCTGAAACCGAATATGACCCCATTTTGCCCTATCACGTACTGTTTTCTCGGGACATTACCTCCTCCCCTAATTTTTATCACTGAACGGTAATTTTATGGCCATGAATTTGATTTGGAGAATGGAAAATAATTATTTTAACTCTTAAAAATAAAAAAGTATATAATGCATAATAAATGATAATAATAATTGATTAATAAAATATAATAAATGTAACCCCCCCCCCCCTCCGCCGAATCTTCTCCTTGTTGCAAATATTCATGTTCTAGAATTTTTTTTCTAGAATTTTTTTATTTTCTCCACTATAAATCAAATTTACAGCCATAAAATTACCGAAAAGTGAAAAAAAAATAGGTGTGGGGGGGGGGGGGCGGCGTTCCCAAAAAACGGTGGAAAATAGGGCAATATACGGCTGTCATATTCGGATTCAGGAGGTCATTTTACATAAGAAATTCTAAAAATGGTGTTAGGGGCATTTTTTCATCAAAATATATGACGGTATATATCTTTCATTTTAGAAAAAAAAAGAAAAAAGAAAAAATATATATTGCATTTTGCACATTGCACAGTAAATGTATATTCTGTAACTAACTAGGATATAGAAAACTTTGTTTTAAGTTTAATGTAACGATGTATTGTAAGGAATGCAGACAAATTATGATAATTAATTCAGTAATTAAAAAAATAATTATAATAAAAAATATTCTTTATTTATTTATTTGTTTATATTTTTGCATAAATATTCGTTATACTGGCAGATTGGGATAAATCTTATTTACAAAACATAAGTAAACAAAAGTGATAAACCAACGGTGTTTCAAAGATCAGATTGCTTTTATTATAATAATAAAATATATATTTGTGCTATTATTAAAAATTTAAAAAAAAGTTTCTTAATACTCTCATTTTCATGTATTAACTATTTCGAAAAAAATATTTCACTTTTATACCATACTATAACGTTGAATGTTGAGCAAAATTTATATATGCATAATAATAATAATAATAATAATTTATAGTGCATAATAATAAGTGCTGATTTTGTATTGATTTACATGTTGATGCTTAGTTATGTACAGGGTGTACCATAAGTTTGTATAAACATTTTGAAAATTCATAAAAAATTTAAAAAAATTGGTAAATTTGAACGCGGTTTACAAAAAAGTTATTATCATTCAGAGGGATATATATATTTATTTACTTTTTTGCTTTCTTTTGTTTTCTTTGTAAAGGAAAAAATAAAAATAAAATAAAATCTTGTTTGATGGAGGGGGCTGCACGAATGTGCAACGAGAAATGTGAAAATCAGAATCCTATAAATTACACGGTTTTATGATTAACATAAGTCATTTTTTTTATTTTGCCTCCTACTTGCGCATACATTAAATTTCAATTAAGATGATGGCATGGTGTATAAAGCGTTTTTGGTGAAGATTTTTTCTCTCAGGCAAGAACCGCCGACTGAAACTGCAGTTAGCGGTGTCGTAACTTGTTTGAAAACTGTTGGTTGTGTTGATGGCGGACACATAGTATAGGATTTATATACCTGTGAGCATTTGTATGCAAAAAAAAAAATATTTTTCCACGAAAATGGGTGATTTGTTCACGTACAGCGCCCTCTATGGACAAAAAAATTAACTATTAATTATTTCTTAAAAAAAAAAAAAAAAAAAAAAAAAAACATATTTTTTGCTCACCGCTTAATTCTATCAATTCCTTCAATTTTTATGGATTTTTAAAATATCTACAGACTTATGTAACACCCGGTATACATATATATATATATATATATATGTATATATATATATATATATATATATATATATATATATATATATATATATATAAACACAACATTTAAAAAAGAATAATTAAAGTACATTATTATATGAAATGTTTAAAAAGAAATTATTCCTTCTGAAAAAAATCTATTCAATAAAGATTAATCAAGTACTTTATTGAAAAACAAATTACATTTCAGGGACAATATTATATAAAATTTTAGCAAAAGTAAAAATATCTGAATGATTTTATTGTGTCACATTAAATCTAGTCTATTTCGATGATAAAAGAATAAAAGCAAATATACACGACTGACATTTTTAAAGTGAGTCATGAAGAAAATCACTTTTTCTATCCTAACCGCAAATATTTCTAATAGGATTAAATAAAAAAAATAAAAAAATAAAAAAACTTACTAAAAGTGGAAGAAAATTTTTAAAGTGTTACAATGTATTTTAAACACTTATATCAATATACTTTAAGCGGAACAACATAAAAAGAAGTTAAAATATAATTGTTTTAGGAAGAGAAGTTTAACTTTAACTGCAAAGTTAACATTTTGAAGAATATCTAATAATTCTGAAAGATCTAGAAGAGTAACCTTTATTGATATCGAATATAAAAATAAAATAAAATAAATTTCATATGTTATATGAAAATCACATAAAAGATTCCTATATTTTTATCTAAATCAATAAATTTATAACAGAATTTGAAATTATAGATAAAAAAGTTGAAAAGTTTTTCTTTAACCTATATTTTTATTATTAATACTGCATTAAACATCGCCAGATTAACATACATTAATATACAAAAACTTCAAACGCTTGTTTCTTTTATATAAATATATAGAAGTGCCTGTTTATGTGTTTGTGCTTTGGAGCTGAAAATCTGTTGATCGCAGAGCTACAAAACATGGCAGAGGAAACCCTGAAGGGTTGCACGCGCACATTATTAAGATTTTTTTCGATTTTCAAATATGAATTTTATTAAATAGTTTTTTTCAATCTTATCTGTTTCATTTTCTTACATTTATGCTTTCATTTCAAGTGTCTACGTCGCGTACCAACGGCTGTTATACCAATCCTTTCATTTTACTTATTTATTGTATTTATCGAAACAATTTCATGATATTGTAGAAAAGATTAAACTGATTAAAATTAAAATGAAATTAATTAATTATTTTTATTTATTTCATCCCTTTGAAAGAAATATCTTCTTTTCTTTTTTTAAATTTATTTTATTGGTCTGAATAAAACGACAATATATAGATTGGGGAAGAGCAACAAAATATATGGTGCCAAAACTAAAATATTTAATAGTTGCAGAAATACAGCCATATTTAAAATCGTAGTTCTTGAAAAAAAAAAAAAAAAAAAAAAAAAAGCACCTTTTGTCTCTGATAAATACCCAAATTGCAGCGTCCAGGAAAGACTTCATTACTCATTAGGAATCCAAAACCGATGCAGTAAGGAGTTGGAATGACGCTACCGCAGCGTCCTTTGAAAACTGGCAGTTTTTTCATTAGTTTTATGGTATGTGAAGAAGTTTTTAAGTATGAATATTGATTGTACACCAGTTCTTTTATTCAGTATAAGAGTCTTTTAATTAATTATAAAATTGTTATAGATACGAAAAATTATTTCCGTGAGTAGTTAGAAACAAAATAAACTAACTTCAATTATTATTATCATTATTATTATTTTTAGGGGGGGGGGATTAGATTTTCTACATCTTTATTTATATCTTTCACCAGAGTAAGTCATTATTATATGTAGCGGGGATCCATCATTAGACTTAAATGTATAAAGAAATGTTGAATAGGAACCTTTTAACTTACGCGGTTGTAAACGCTGTGTTGAACAAAATCACATTTGACCTCATTAGTAAAGTATTCTTAGATATTTTGTTTAATCACAGGAGAATTTCAGTATAATGGATCCTTATTTTTATGCGAAGTAACACAGACAAATTTTTATTCAATTTTCTGTATTGTTGTTGTCGTGTGCCACTCAGAAATTCTGAGCCTCGGCAGTGGAACTAAACGGATTTTTCAGGCATTAACTGTATTGTACAGTTACATATTACACATTTGTCAAACTGCACAAGGTATTTAATAAGAAATTTGCATTTTATTGGGAGTTTGTGCTAAAAACATCCTTTTTTTCTAATATCGTCTTGAAATTATATTTTAATATCTTAAAATATATTAATATGATAAAAGCGACATGTACGCATATTTCTAAGTAAAAAAATATATACATCTGTATATATATATATATATATATATATATTGTTTAATTAATTTTAAAATTTTAACTTCATATTATAGTTAGTTGTCAAAACTACGAAGCTGATAAAATATTTTTTTTTTTTTTTTTTTAAATACAACTGAATGTGTATAAAAATTAAAATGATGAATGAATTTTGAACGTGTCGGTTGAAAAAAACAAAGAGATAAGTACTTTCAACCCTTCATTTAAAAACGGAATTTTAATAAGTCACTTTGAATTATTACAAAAAAAATTTATGTATTACATTAAAAATATGTAATACATAAACTAAAAATGTACTCTTTATTATTATTATTATTATTATTAATACTATTATTTTATTTATATAGAAAATTAAATCTTGATGTAAAACTTTATTATTGATCTAGTCATTATGAATAGGATAAAAAGACAAGTATTAACTTTAAAACAGAAATAAATGTGTTTAACTATTTAAAAAAAATTGAATGGTCGTTAATTCTGCTATTAAAGAACCATGTAGGGGAGACCCGTGTACCTAGGGCCATCATGTACCTAGGGCCACCCCACTTTATTAGAATAATATTTAATTTTAAGTTTTGATACTCAATTGGGCGAGTAACAACACCAATTGCTACTTTTACAACTACTTTTGAACTTTTGAGGAGAAAGTTTTGACAAGTTACATGTAGAAAACGAATTTACATGGTTTGAAGTAAAATTTTGCAGCTCATCTCTTTTGCTATTTTACAAAGGCAAGTCAAATATTTTTCTTTCATTTCTAGTGTATAATGTTGATTGTTATATTGAGTAATAAATGAGATATTGAATTAGTCCTTTCTGCTTGTGGATTTTTTAGAGAAAAGCATTTTGAATGAAGATACCAAAACTTGTACCTAGGGCCACATAGTACCTAGGACCGGTGTGTTTGGACCTTTTAACACTTTCGCGACCGCATATTTTGGTCTTTTTGACAGTAAGGTCCGCCTGTGGGCTTTTTTCTCATAAATTTTCCGTATTCGTATTTATATTACAAATGGATATGCATTATAATCATACTCTCTCTAATCAAAGTATCTGCATCCATAGTATACTTGTGGAGTTCGCGTTCCTGCAAACTCCATCTTAACTTAAATACTTAATTAGATTACTAAGAAAACCAGAGACTTGAATTGAACAAACAATAAGAGTTTATTTGAACCAGATTAATGGGAGGGCGGCCTGGTAATAAAACTTAGCTCAGTCAGCGTATTACTAAATCAAAATATATAAATCAACAATTTAATTATCTTAAATATCTCACCCCAGCAGATAGTCGAAGGTGTAGAGACGGTCGCACTCGTACTCCGCTATCACGACTTCACTATGGATCAGAGGATTCCCTTCGGACCCAACTTGACCTTTCCGAATGCTAGTAACTGCGCACACCAACACTCATCACTACTTAACTTCACACAACTAAATCTCCACGACTCTACTTCCCGATATTCACCAGAATAAGATTCATCACATCCACTATACTATCCTCCAACATCCACACCAACTACTAAAACCATCTCTATTTTTATACTTCTTCCTACGCCCTCCTTTCCCTACATTTCAATCCGTTCCTTTAAAAATCACTTCTAATTTATCTAACATTCAAAATCTAAGTCTTTTATTGCAGCACCCTGCCGACACAACACTAACTCGACCTCAACCTTCACCGAGTCACTGGCGACGAAGAGATTTTAACTGTCCCCACTTTCTACTTTGCTGGATCCAGCTTAATTAAAACAACTGTGATGACGTTCTGACGTCTCAACCTCACATACTGACTGTACAAATATGAATATTGTGTATATTTTTTAGAAACAAATAACATACAAATTGAAAAAGAAACGCCCACTGGTGGAGTTTCATGTTTTCAAATGACGTGAATCTACGCCAGCGGTCGCGAAAGTGTTAAGAAACGCAGTACAGCCTATAGTAATTGGATGCTGGCAAACCCTGGTAAACCAATCACTATAGACGTTGCTGAAAATGTTGACAAGTCCTATCCGTCGGCCTTTACTCCTGTAAACATTTTGTCAAGCTTTCGTGTATCCGGCATATGGGTGGGTACATGACACTTTGGTCCCGCCGTTTTAGTCTCGTCACTTTGGTCCCGCTGAATTGGTCCCGCCACTTTGGTCCCGCCGAATTGGTCCCGCCACTTTGGTCCCGTGGAAATTTTGGTCCCGCCGCTTTGGTCCCGCCACTTTGGTCCCGCCATTTTAGTCCTGATCTCAGGAATAATCAAAGAATTACAGAAAAAAAGCGAAATTCTTCTTCATATTTCGAATTTTTGTCATTTGACTTGAAAACATGGGGGTAGGAAAATTATTATTATTATTATTATTATTATTATTATTATTAGTTTGCAACATAAAGTTGTAGTAACAAATAAAACTGAAAAAACTTCTAAAATTTTGAGATTTAGATTTTTTCTTTGTACGATAGTGGAAAAAGGACATCAAATACTCGTACATGAGGGAACTTCGGGCAAAAGAGAACTTAGATGAATATTTTCAATTGGAGAGTTGAATATTTACGACCTTTCTTGAAAATGATGTAACTATAGGACACATGGATCAGAAAATTTATGATTTCGGATCGAATTTTGAATGATAAAGATATTAGTTATCAGCGCAGATCTAAGCATTGTTAATTTATCTAAGTCTGCAAAATTTTAGTTTAAATAAAATACAAGGTTTTTAATCACATTCATATTTAGAGTGCTCGAATACAAAATTTGTAGGAAATCAATGCTTTATCGAAGCATCTCCTAAATGTTAGAGTTTAATAATAAAAGAAGTTGCGAGGAACCCAAATAATGATCTCAGGAATAATTTGTACAGATCTGCTAAGCATAAGTCATTTTCTTCTCTGTCAATCCGGATATATTTGTCAAACACCGGAAATAGTTACATATCACAAAGAATTGGAAAAGCATTTTTATTCCATTATAACCCGTTACAATATTAATTAAGATTGTTTCATATACACTGAAACAAAACAGTGAAATTCCTTTTTATTGTCTGTGGGAGAAACAGGTGCGAAACGAATCTCAAGGGGCTACAGAGATTTCAATGCGGGCATTGTTTTTAGTCATAGAGACATATCAGACATATTTATTTATTTATTTATTTATTTATTTTTTAATATAATATTAAACTAAAAAGATAAAAAAAATTGTACATCAACATTTTCTAAACATTTATGCTTGCAATGCGCACAGTTAATTGAATATTGGACTACTTATATTTTTTTCATTTTTAAAGTAAAACTATTGTAATTGAAAGAAAAGTAATTTATACACATATATACACGGTTAACGTAATTAAATATCACGGACAAACAAACATGCATTTTATTATTATTATTATCAATATAACACTGATTTTGAAATAAATTCCTCTTATATTAATGATAAAAATTAAATCCCAATCAAATCGAATGAAACTTATCTCTCTCTCTTTCACACACACACACACACATATATATATATATATATATTTATGAATAAATTCATGTATAAATTCAAGAACTTCATAAATGATCCCAAGTTTATGCTTATGAAGAATAGTCTATAATGGGAGCAGGTCAATAATTAATTCTTTGAAAGAAGTAGCATTCTGGCACTAAAAGCAAATTATATTTAATATCGTAAGGTTTTCTTTCTTTCTTTTTCCCTCTTTTTTAAACAAAATTTTTCTGTATTTTATTATTTTTAAAATAATTCAAACTTTATCTACTGTTGTTATTGTTAGCAATACTTTTAAAATCACAAAATGTTGTCACTGATAGTAAATTAAAAATCAAATTACAATTGAAGTAAGTTAAATCGAAATCAAATGAAAAAAATATCAATTAAAAAAAAGTGCAATTGCATAAAATAAATAAATAAAATGTTCGTAAAAAAATTTTGTACAAAATTCTCCGAATCTCAAAAGCTAGGCAGCAATCGTAATGTCGAAAATTTATATATTTGTGTGTAAGATATTCCTTAATTAAAGATATTCTAAGAGCACTTCAATTTTCCCGCATCAATAAATATGTTATTATATTAAAAAACAGATATATATTTAAAAATTGCAAAAAATTGGCGGGACCAAAATGTCTCGGGACCAAAATGGCCAGGGACCAAAATTTCCTCGGGACCAAAACGGCGGGACCAAAATGGCGGGACCAAAGTGGCGGGACCAAAACGACGGGACCAAAGTGTCCTGCTTCGATATGGGCAATGAATCAAAGCACATTCACTGAGGATGAATATTTAAGTTCGAATGTGACGAAAAGACAAGATCCCTCCATAAATTAAAAAAAAAAAAAAAAAAAAAAAAAAAAAAAGATTTTCCAGGAAGAAAGTGAATTAACAATGATAGAAGTGGATGTCTCTGTTTCGTGTCCTGTTGAAATTTCGAAACTTTCAACATCTAACATCTTTTCGTGTGTCATGTTTTAACAGGTACGAACCTAAGTAAAACCTTTACCTAAAGCAAAACCTCCCAAACCAAAGAAAAGATGTGACCGAAAACCAGAGAGATCTAGAAATCCCAGGGACACTCCAGAAAAAAAAAAGAAATTGAAGAAAAAAAAAAACATTCTGTTAGAATATCCCAAAGAAAAAAAAAAGGGAAAAATTTCATGTTTCAAATTAAGGCAACAACATGATAATTATTATATGATAAAAATATAGTTTTCTTGATATTGTTTCTTTTATAAAATACATGTTTATATGCTTATTTTCTATTCAGTACAAAGTGAAATGTAGATTTGAGAGAATGGCCCTAGGTACAATGAGGTCTGGCCCCAGGTACAATGAGGATGTTGTACTTAGGGCCACGAGTGAAGTTTTTTTTAAAACCTTCTATTTCTCGGAATTTATTATTTTAGGTATTTATATTAATCCAAATTGGAAGTAATTAGTCCTAAAGATATGTACCTATCAGTTTGATAATTTTAAACAGGTCAAGGGCTCTGTTTTGGGGCATTGAAAAAAAGCGGCCCTAGGTACACGGGTCTCCCCTACATATTTTTAACACTTCTTTAAATAGCACGCGCATGTTAACGCACTTCTATACAAAACAAGAAGTTCAATAAATAAATAAATAAATAAATAAATAATATATAATAATGGTCTACGTTATTTAAAAAAGTGCTTTTCGCTATTTTGCTGAAAAAAAAAAAAAAAAAAAAAAAAAAAAGAAAAAAAAAAGTAAAAACTGCGGCAATGTGTAAAATATTATTAATTACATCATGCGAAACTGTGTGCTTCATTTTAAAATGCGACCCTAAAGGATATGTATGTGTACCAGTGTTTTATGATGTAAAATAAAAACATCAGAAATCATATTCTTTTGCCATACAATAAAACGTGTTACAGCGAATTCAGAGAGGAAAATAAGTAATAAAATATAATTTCTAAAAGTCATGTAATACTTCGAAAAATATAACTCAGTAAATCAAACGATAAAAGCGCTTTATTAAGTAAGAAAATATTTCATTGTTACTGAATTTTAAAACTTAATGAAATATAGAAATTAAAAAAAAAAAAAAAAAAAAAAAAAGAAGAGGAAGAAAAAGAAGAGGAGAGTGAAAGGGTGGTATGGGGGGGGGGAGAGGGAGGGGTTGAGGAGAAAAATATAGAAAGATGAAACAATAAAAAGATTTGTAACAACGATCACGTAGTGTGTAAAAACAATAAATAAAGCCAAAAGATCATACTTTCCCACATAGCAATTTCAGTTTGCAGCGAAATTGCCGCAGTTTTGCTTTGTAAGCCGATAAACTTGTAAGTTCATAACAAGACTGAAGCAAGATAACGCAAACTCCGCAGTCGCCATACGCCAAATTTGCAGTATACTTGTCGTGCAATTTGCTCTCTTACTATATCAAATTTGCTACAAATTCGTTGCGAACTAGTAGAAAAAACTAGTAGTTGCAAACAAGCTTTGGCGTATCAAGAGTACTGCAAATTCATTGCAATAGGCAAGCATGTCATGTCACACCAACTGCTAATTCATTGCAAATTCAGATTCTTATCACGTCACACTATCCGCAAATACGCATAGATATATGTAAATAAAGCTTGTATTTCACATAGGAATTGTTAACACGAGAGTTTCAATATTTAGGAAGCCCCCGCGGATAACACCACGCTTCTTCCTCCAGTAAACAACATGAGAAAGATAACGTCGAAGAACCGCTTAAATATCAGCCTTGAGATTGTTGAATTTTAAATACTTACACAGCAATTTTAGTTTGCAGCAAAAACGCTGTGAAAAGGGAAAGAAAAATATTAATTAAAACGAAAGATAGATTTATGTTCTGCCTACTTTGCGGCAATTTCACGGCAAATTTGTTGTGTCAGATTTGTCATGGCACGATAATATCAAGAAAAATTAAGCTTGCTGCAAATGTGCTTATTATGTGGGTTATGGAAGACAGAAGAAATTAGTATAGAAGTGTTACATTCTTTAAAATCTAACTTGGTTTTTGACTCCCAAAAAACAACAACAACAACAAAAAAAGTTTAACAAAATTTGAATTCAGAAATATTTTAAGAGATTGAAATTCATATTTGTATTGAAAATTAAATGAATATATTTTGAGTCTTAAAACACAAATTTGAAATACAACTTTCAATTTATATAAATTGTATAATTTGTAATAAACATTTAAAATTTGAAAATTGAAAATTACAAAAAAAAAAAAGAAGAAGGTTGGTTGTTTGTTACTTGTAGGGATTTTAAGGACGATTGACTAACTCTAAGGGCCTATGTCTATATGGGGAATTCCCAGCATGGGGGTCTTTCTAATGGGTTCTAGCAAGGTTTTACCACGGATAACTCTGAACAGCTAGGTCGATGAGAGTGGTCTGGGATCGAACCTAGTACCACACATCTTCCAGCTTTGAGCGCAAAACAAAAGAAAAAAGAAGAAGAAATAAAAGTATTAATTAAAACATAAAACATAAATAAAAGTTAAAAGCAATAGTAAAACTTTTCTCTATTATACTTACAAGTTTTCTTAAATTTTTAATCATATAAAACAATTCTGGCTAATAAAAGCTCCATCTACTCAAAATGCACATCTAAATATTTTCTTAAATATAAAAAAATATAAAAAAAAAAGTATCAACTTAATACTGAATATTACTCACTTCAAATAAGTACTTCATTTCTTTTATCACTTTTCTGTATATAAGAACCTAGAATAGCAACGATTTATTAAAAGCCATAAAGCTTTACATTCTCCAATATTCTGAAACTCTCTCAAGCGATTTTTGCTTCAATTATTGCTTTCTTTTCTATTTTATGTGCTAAATAAAATAAATATATTGCTATTCACTCCATATAATAGTTGAAATATAGGTTTATTTTATTTTTATTTTTTTCAAGAGGATATTGCATATTTCAGAAATAACGCAGCCTTAATACCTTTTCATCCGATTTTTCCTTTTATGAGTAATTTTCATATACTTACCAACAGAAAATATTTAACTTTTTATGACTTTCCGCTTTACACAGTTATTTAATTAAAAGGGATAATACTTTTATACATACATAAAAAAAATCAAATAGTTTAATATCTTAAATTCAATAAATATATAATTTTTGATTAAGTAGTGTGTTTTTATATTGCAATTGCCAGTTGATTAGAAATAGAGCACCAAAAATTAAATACTTAGTTAAATAAAAGGCTTAGATATATTTTTTTTATCAGCTATCAGTTTTATTCTATTACATCCTTATGAAATTTCATTTAATATATATATATATATATATATATATATATATATATATATATTATTTTATTTTTATTTTATTTTTATTTATTTATTCATTTTATTGATTATTATTATTTATTTATTTATTTATTTATATTATTTTATTTAGTTATTTAGTTATTTATTTTTTTTGCGTGTAGTTAGATTTGTATAACTGGGAATTTTAATAACTATAATTTTCTTTTATGGCCCAAAGCTAGAATTTCTCGCAATGCAAAACATTAATAACATTCATAATATTCAAAATATTGTTTCATCATTTAGAAAAGTATAGACTCTAAATTCTCTATCTTTTTGTCTATCCAAGTTATTTATTTACCTTACTCGCATAACTCAGAAATATGTCGTTCTAGTTAAGGGATTGAGAAAATGACTACTTATTCGTTCTAAATGAAGTCGATATGTTTTTTTCAGTAGGGAATGACCAAAGGCATATTTTAGATAAATGTACACTCTAAAGATATTACGTTCTGTATTGTACAAATTAATAAGAATCTCCTTTGTCAAAAGCCTAAAGAGTGTAATTAAAGAAAAAAAAGATATCCAAACAATTGCAAGCATTTAAATTTATTTTTAGTATCAACACAAATACATTTTACAGTTTATGAGAACCATTCTTACCATATTTATAAATTACCATTATCATTAGTTTCTTTCTTTCTATTTTTTTCTTTTTTCGAAAGAAGATTTTTATAGAGAGTAAGCACGAATTTTTTTTTTTTTTTTTTTTTTTTTTTTATGAATAGTAATTGCCTTCTCATAAACGAAATTAAATTGCAATACAGCAGCTCCACTTACAGGTCGATATGCACCCAATTTAAAAACGCGTAGTTTTAAATAATGTCCATATCTTGTATCATAATTTAATGTTTGCATAGATTTATAATTTTTTTTACTAAACTAAAGAAATGTAAATCAGTTTAGAAGGCATTTCTTATTAAATCTTTGTTCCAAAAAATATTTTATAAATATCATACGAGGAATATTTTAATATTTTTGAAATTTTACATCTTCGAAATTGCTTTTTAAAGGTCTATATTTAAAACACTAATTGTTAAATTATAGAAATAACATAAATGTTGTATGTTTTAGAAGTTTTTTCCTCGGGGGGGGGGGCTACTATTTTGGATTTTTTTTTCTTTTAATATAAAATATGATTAAAATAAATAAAAATAAAATAAAATAAAATAAAATAAAATAAAATAGACACCTCATATCGGCCTAACATTAACATTATGCAACAAATAAATTTTGTCAGAAAAGCTATGGGTGATACAAAGAAAATTAAAACGTTTTCTTGTCAAAAATAAAGAATAATTATTTATTTATTCATACCAATGTATTTATGCATATATGTGTAAGAAAATCACGTAATGTTGAAAATTTCTAAATATTATCCTTTATATAAATAATAATTCAGAAAATTATAAATATTGTTTGAAAGGGTATTTGTATAAAATAGTATGAAACATTTAGTAATAATCATTCCTTTAAAAATAAATAAATAAATAAAATAAATGTATGTTTTTGTTATCTATTATTATTATTTATATAATTTTAGTGATTTATTACATACAAGCTAACATGTAAGAAAAGGAGTGAGAAATATTTTCCTAATGAACTTTTTTACATTAACTAAATTTATAAATAAAATCTAAGGAACATTTTAAAACATTTCAGTTATCCACATATTAAACGCAAATTTAAAAATTACAGAAAAATGTAAGAAATTTTACAGATTAGAAATTTTACACAAAGAAATGCAGTTTCCTATGAAAATATTTTTGGCAAACATATTTAGAATTTTTTTCTGTAAAATATTTATTATAAAGAAAGTTAGACAATAGATTTCAGCATTATGTCTACGTTATGTAAAAAATTATTTTCGCCAGAAAATATAAGGGAGATAGATATCAAAGAGAAATAAAATGTTTTCCTGTCAAAAACAAAGAATAAATATTTATGACATTTTTTTTTCTCTTTTTTTTAAGAGAGAAATAAACGTAATATTTTTTTGTAATAACAATATTTAAAAAATGTATTGGATTTCAATTCTAAGGTAGTTGCTAAAATTTTCCCTAGAGGAGATAGAAAAAGGAATATTGTTGCAAAGACTTTTTTTTTTTTTTATTATTAATTTAGTGAAAGTTTCTACATAAATATTTGACGAAAAAAGATATCTATTTTAAAAATATTAAGCTAAATTGTATTTATGAAAATAATATATCTTAATGCAGTTGTTAATGACATTTATTTGTTAAATATTTTTAAAATACTTCTTGAACGATAGATAACAGAAATTAAAAGAGAATAGAGAGTAAAAAGATAGGTTATGTTGTATTTTTCACGTTTTTCATAAGAATTCGTGTTGATATCTTTTGAATATAATCACCCAAAACGTAAAATACACACTGAGAAAAATTTCTCCAACTGACATCTAGAATCTAAATTCCGGCTCTAGTAAAAATAGTTCCGTGTCATCCTTATAAATTCTAGTCTTCTTTTAAATCAAGTCTTTGAAACCCCTATTAGAATTCTAGAGCATTTGCCTTTATTCTCGAGGTTAAACTTATTTAAAAATCTCTGCAAATAAATTCAAGTATAAGATGCGACTGTTAGCAACTATAATCTTCATTTAAGACCTAATTCTAGAAAATCAAACGAGAATATCTGGCAATATAATGGATTCCTAATATTCAAAATAATCAGAATATTGTTTCACTATCAAAATGTTTAAGGATTTAGAATATGACCCTTATTCATTCCATATGAAGACGGTTTATATTTCTTTTTTAGTGCAAAAAAAGTACTATTAACTATTCAAATAATCAAAAATCTATTGTTACCATTTTACACTTTACTAATATTACTTCGTTTTATTTATTTACTAGCAGGCTTGCCCGTTTCGTTGGTCATTATATTGAAATGAATTCTCAAAATGCAATATCATTAATAATAATAATAAGAAGAATAATAAAATCATTGAAATCAGTCAAATTCTAAGTTAAAGTTCTCGCTACCTTCCGTAACGGTTTTCCCACTCGACACAATTCACAAAATCCCTTTAGAGTGCATGTCGCATACACATACCTAACCGACACATTAAAACATCGGGATTCCGAGATTATTTGAAGCAGAGTTATGTTTTAAAATGTGTTTTTTAAACCCCCCTCCCACCCCGCTCTTAATGAAAAGGAGGGTGTAATTTTGCAAAATAACTTTATATTATGAGTTAGATACATATAACTCACCCACACATCGACAATTTCCTTCCTAAGATAATTTACTGCAGAGTTACACATAAATATATGTTTCCCCTCCGCCCTCTAAGGGAGGTAGGGCGGAGTTTTACAAAACCACATTGTAGTGTGTGTTGAATACGCATTATCAATCCACACATCAAAAATTGCCGTTCTAAGATAATTTGGAACATAGTTACGCATGGAAACATGATTCCCCCCCCCAACCCTCAAGGGGGGATTGCACGGAATTTCAAATAGTCCCTTTGTAGTTTTTGTGTATTGAGTACGCATAACCAATCGACATATAAATAATCTGGTGTGTCACTCACACGACTTTCTCTTACCCTGAAATTCAATACTATAAATACAGGTTGCAGATTAATAGGTAAGATAACGAGTACTGTTATGTAAACCTATGTTAAACAATTCATATTAGGCTTCTGAAGAGTTTTATATGATAATTAGTTCTGTGTGAGGGGGGGATACCGCCCCCCTCAACCCCCCGTTTCATTAATGCTCCTACATGTATGTAGAATTTAATTCATTTATTAAAAAATATTTCTCTTTTTAAAAAGTAATTTATTAAAATTATTATCTAAAAAAATTATCTTTTATGATAAGGCTGACGATTTCCGTATTAGAGAAGTGTATAACACCAAATATCCAAAAAAGTCCATTTTATTCTCAATATTAAAAAAAAAAAAAAAAAAAAAAAAAAAAGTACGATTTTTTTCCCCAAGTTTTTTTTCCGTTAAAAGTAAAGAAAAATCGATAACTTTCTTTTAGATAATCGCAGATCGATGGTTCAACCATTCGTTTAAAAGGTATTGGCGAGCTCTTTTGAAAGATACCCATCATGAAAATTTACTCCCCTCGAGGGGGGACTTCCCCCCCCCCAGGGGGGGAGGCGAGGCTCCTACATACACAATTTTTTTCCTAGTTAACTATCTCTATTACAAAAAATATATATTCGTTTCATTTGGTTTAGTGCAGTCTATAGACGTTAAACTCTACTTTCCTGCAATTTCCCCCATAGACGTAATGTATTAGAATTCTCTTGATTGTCCCTGTACACGAACCATTTGCCTGATCTTAACGAAAAGCTTACTGTAGCATCCCTATATGATACACATTTAGAATACCAAGTTTGAACTATCTGCCATAATTTGTTTTTGAGATATGCTCATAACAGACAGACACACACACACACAGACACACACACAGAGACACACACACAGAGACACACACACAGAGACACACACACAGACATACACACAGACCATTTGCTCAAAACATGATTTTCGTATCCAGGGAACCTCAAAACGTGTAAATATAACAAAATCTCGCGTTCGAAAATTTGACCCAAAAACAATACTTTCTCTATTTTATGGGTAAGAAAAAGTAAAAAAATCGCTTTCCTGAGATAATTTGGAGCAGAGTTACTATTCAAAACATGTTTTTGCCCACCACCAAACCCGCCCTTAAAGGGGAGAAAGAGGAAATTTCACAAAATCTCCTTATAATGCGTGATGGGAACGTATATCAAGCACGCCCATTAAACATCGCCTAAGATAGTTTGGAGCAGAGTTACGCATGGAAACATGATTTTGCCCCACCACAACTCCCAAGGGGAATAAGGTGGAATTTTACAAAATTCCGTTGTAGTGTGTGTCTTGAATATGCATAACCAATCGACGTATCAAAAATCGCTATTCTGAGATAATTTGGAGGAAAGTTACACTTAAAAGCGATTTTTTTTCCCGGCCCTCGCCCTTGAAGGGGGATGGGAGAATTTCATGAAATCCCTTTATAGTGCGTGTTGGAAACGCATAAACAATCCACACGCAAAAATTAATCTTACTGAGATAATTTGAAGAAAGGTTATGCTTGGAAACATGATTCTTGTCCCCCTACCCTCAAGGAGGGATAAGGCGGAATTTTACAAAATCCTATTTTAGTATGTGTCTTGAGTGCACATAACCAATCGTCATACAAACAAATCGCTATCATGCGATAATTTGGAGCAGAGTTACTTTTATAGTCGTGCTTTTGCCCCACCCCCAACCCGCCCTAAAAGGGCGGGGAGAAATTTCGTAAAATACCTTTACAGTTCGTGTTGGGAAGGCATAAATAATGCACACATAAAAATTAATCTTGCTGAGAGAATTTGCAGGAAAGTTATGCTTGGAAACGGGTTTATTGACCCCCCATCCCCAAGGGGGGAAAGGGAGGACTTTCGCAAAATCCTGTTACAATGGGTGTTGGACACTCGTAAATAGGCCACACACTAAAATTTGAGACCTCAGCTAGTACAGATTTCCCCGGACGAATTTAGCGCTAAAAGGGGGACTCGACTTTGCCACCTCGTAACTGCCCCCAAAATCGAAAATCGAAAAAACCAAAAAATGAGTTTGGAAATATCCTCAAGAAGACTCTTGGCGGCTTTCTATATCTTTGTGCTATTATTAGTAGAATTTTACTCAAAAATCTTTTTTTTTTTTTTTTTATTTGTCTCCGAAAATCGTTTTTACCCCCCCCCCCCCCTTAAAAATCCAGTATTCTAAAATCGCAGGAAATTATTTGTTTGTATTCAAGTCTAGTCTCCCCATCTGCAATTTCTTCACCGTGAAGTAATTTGGAGCCGAGTTATGCTTATATAAGTGGTTTTTGCCTTCTGCGCCACCGAAAATCATTTTTACCCCCCCCCCCCCCACTCCCGCCTTAAAAATCCAAAATTCCAAAATCACAGAAAATGATATTTTTGTATTCAAGTCTAGTCTCTCCATCTGCGATTTCTTTACCGTGACGTAATTTGGAGCCGAGTTATGCTTACAAAGGGAATTTTTGTCTTCTGCCATCCGGGGGGGGGGGATGAGGGATATTTCGCAAATCCCCGTCTTAGTGAGCGTCAGAGCCTTAAAACCAACCTGCTCACCAAACATTGTGACTCTACCTCCCGTAGAATTCCGCGGCCCTGTTGAGTCTGTGATGAGTCAGTTTACTCTTTTATATATAGTACTGTTATAGATTATATTTTGAACCACTAGAGGCAGATAGATTAATAAAAATTATTTGAACGGGTATCTGTATAAAATATTTAGTAATAATCATGAGTTGTAATTTAGAGTTGTATACTTTTGACTAATAAAGATTTTATGTTTTATCCCATATTTTTTTTGCATCTTGTGTAATAGAATTTTTGGCAAACATTCACTACCTTTTTCCTATTAAAATGACTTCTATGAAAAAATAAAATATGTAATCGTTTTGAAAAAGAAAAGACTTAAGAGGCCTCTCCACTTATTGTCGCTAGAAGCCAGAGCCAATGTTTTCCATGGAGAATTTCGCCCCATTATAACTTATTAACTAATATATATTTTTAAATTCCGTTTTCACATTCAGAAACTTCACAACTATTAAAAATTTATCACTTTTTAAAAAATATATTTTTTTAATTTTTAATATTTTATTTTCAGTTTGTAAAATGCGAATTTTTACAATGTGAAATTTTTCATTTTTGAGCTTAAAAATTAAATCATTAAAAAAATAATAATAATAATAATAATAATAATTTTTTAAAAAGCGATAAATTGTAGTTGAAATTTTCGGTAAATGAAAACGTAATTTAAAAATATGTATTAGTTAATGAATTATAATGGGGCAAAATTTCCCATAGAATAACATTGGCTTCGTCTTTCGGAGACGATAGGTAAAAAGAAAAGTTCCCTTAAAGCTGGTTATTAATGAGCTTCAAGGTCATCTAAATCCCATATTATTTGTATTGAGAAAATACGAAAATCCATGATAGCTAACGTATGTCTGGTTTTTCAAATTTCGTAATTGTTTCAAAATCTCGTAATATTTAAATAAGATATTTTTGCCATTTTAAAACATCATATTAAAATTACCCCCCCCCCCCCCCCCAAAAAAAAAAAAAAAAAAAAAAAAACAAAAAAAAAAAAAAAAACGGAAACGATACACACAGAATGATTTGCTGCCGGTGCGATAAACTTACAAGAGATGTAGGGGGCACAGATTCGGAATCGCATAGCAATGCAGGGTCGCAAATGCAATTTTAACGAGATAGAGGATTTTTTTTTTAGCTCTTTTATCACTGATTAAAAACACACACAAATGCTTCCAATTTTTATTGAATTCAAGACACTTGTGTATAATGGCACAAGTATATAATGATAGCCATTTGCATTCACCTGATATTTTTAAATACATTTAAATAATTTTTGATGCTGATTGATACTTTCTGGTTCTCTGAAATTTCAACAACAGAAGAAACAGTGGGCATGGTAAAATCCCGTTGATTTTACATACACGAAAGTTAAGGGATTAAATGCTATCATAAGAAAACTGTATCGACAACCACTCCCAGAAGCGTTAGGATAAAAACTGTGAATACATGGTGATAGAGGAAATGACAATTAAAAGCAAAAGCTTAAAATAAATTAAAAACTTCCTAATAATTATGTCCTCTAACAAACTGTCCTATCTCGTTTTCGACTTTGCATTGCTATGTGATTCCGAATCGTCTTTATGCCCACATTTCCTATAAGATTATCGCACCCTATATATTAAAAGACATTAATTTTCTGAATCTTAAAACAGAATTTTAAAATATGCGCTATTTAATGAAGAATAAAAAGGTTTTTTTTTTCTCCATGGGAAGGTTTTTTTTTTTTTTTTTCTCCATGGTTTTCTCCATTTTTCACATACTATTTGGACGACCTAGCGGTCACAGATAAAGAATATTAATTAAAAAGCCTTGAATTTTTAATTAATGTTATTTTTTTTAATCACATTAAGAAAAGCTCAATGATTATAAATAATATAAATCTTGAGTATCTTATACAAAATAAGTTAAGTAAATACATAAAGTACTCACTTTCCTGCAAAATTTAACTAATTATTTATGAATAGACGAAGATATTTTTCTAAACATTCATTAGAAGATTTATACTTAATGTCAGCTGCTGTGTCTCTTGATTAATGGTGCGCTATAGAGAATCTCAGAAAAATACGTTTTTTTAAAGAATTCTGTAAATTCTAATTAACATTTTGTCATGTACGTAATCTGAATTAATTATGAAATGTTCAAAAATTTCTTTTCGTTAAAAAAAAAAAAAAAAAATCGGGTGTGTAATTTGACAAAGACCGCAAAATTGATTACTTTTAAAAAAAAGAAAACTCTAAAAGATTACAGTTTAAAATTAACTTTCAAGTCTTCATGAACTTTTATTAGAATTTTATTGTATTTTTTCTTCTTTTCAAAATTACTTTTAGAGATAGTTTAAAAATATGTGATTTTCATAATCATATTAAAATCACACTTTAATTTATATATTAAAATTCTATTTTTTTTTCCTGTGTAAAATATACGTTTTTATAAATATGGGAAAAAAAGTATTAATATAGTAATTCACACTCATATATATATATGTGTGTGTGTGTGTAACATAAAAATCCTCTAATTAGATCTTTTTATATTAATTAATATATCCTTTAATAATGTATCAAATCTGTTCTTTGCAAATCGAAACTTTCATTTCCGTTTTATTAAAAATAACCGTTAAGAAAATTATTATTATTATTATTATTATTATTATTATTATTATTATTATTATTTTAAAGTATTTCTTCCAAATTATCTTTTCCCCTCCAGAGCAAAAATATCCTTTCTAGACTTAATCACTGCCCTGTCTGAATAGAGAGGACAAATTAAATAAGTATATAGCACTAAGCTACGCCCTGTTGATCACATGATATGCCGTCAGTAGGGGAAAAGTACCCCGTCTCTTCTCATTTTTCCCTTATAGAAAAGTACTTACATCCTTAGAATATTGCCTCTTCTCGTCTTGCTGTTGCTGAGTAACTTTATGTTGCACATTTCTACGTATTGTAGGTACTATACAGACTGTACCGTTTGTTGTTTATTAAAATATTATACTCGCTCCTCGATTATTATTATTATTTATTTATTCATTTATTTATTATATTTTGCTTTTAACGTGCACAGAAACACCATTTACGTAAACGAAATGAATCTAGGACGAGTAAATGAATTCGCTTAACGTAAATCTAGAATAGATGACGCGATCGGAGAGATTGCAGATATAAAGACTACGAGGGTAGGAGTTGAATGTGCGCGGAGTGAGACAAAGTGATTATAAAACAGAAATAATATATTATCTACTTGAATCATACATTGATTTTTCCGAGTATGAGTATTATCGATAACAATTAATTGTACTTATAGATAATAACAAATTCAGTCATGCACACATTTAAAACAACGCTATAACGGTAGATTGCGCAAAACGGTTTTATTGTTTTCATTAGAGCTCTTTTAATAAGCTAAAACATAACAATAATATGACAGTGGAAAAGAAAAAAACGACTTTAGTCAAAAGTATCAATGGATAGATTAGAAAACAAAAATCTATATGTTTATTATTATTATTATCATTCTGTTTAATTGTGCACAAAATCTTTTAATTTTAGCATAGTGAAAACGATATCTTAGAGTTAACGAAAAATACTGATTTAAAACCCTCTTGATATTCTACAGATATTGATTTTAATCACTGTATAAGTATACAAAAATAAATTTTAATGTTTCGTGGGTCAAATAAAAAACGTTCATTAAAACTTAAAACTTTAAAAATACAGCAAACTATTCTGCATTAAATTAAAACTACTTATATTCTTATAGTTATATTCTGATAATATGAAAATCTAGATATTTATACACTTTTTCTTTATTTAATAAGCAAAAAAAAATATATATATATATATATATATATATAATAACTGTTGAGTAAAAATATATATTATTAAAGCGTTGTAAAACACAGCACCAAGAACTCTTATAAGTAAAGTATTTTTTAAATATTTTTTTTAACTTTGTTTCGAAATACTTAGTTTAGTTCAAATACTGTACATTGTATTTTACATTACTGTTTTAGATTCAAGATTTATTTTTCTTTTAATCAAAGGTTTAAAAAAAAAATTAAATGCAAAATACAAGTAAGATAAAATATGTCTATTTATTTTCTTGTCAAATATATGGCTTAAATATTTATGACATAGATAATTTCGGGAAGAAAAAAACAAAAAATATTTTTGATATAAAATACGTTTCTGAAAGTTTATTGGATTTCAAATTTGTGTGAGTTACTTAAACCTTTCTTAAAGGAAAAAAAATATATAAAGAAGTTTGATTTAAAAGATGATTGTTTGATAACAAAAATTTCATATATATATATATATATATATATTTTTTTTTTTTTAATGTTTTATATCCTAAAGTAATAAACCAGAATTCCTTATGTATAAGAGAAAAATATTTCATTTTTAATATTCATTTTATTCATAAAGTAATCATGCAAAAAGAATCCAGACAAATCTAAATTTCCTTGTTTAGGTATAATATATATATATATATATATATATATATATATATATATATACAGTTATTTAAAAACAAAATGACATAATAGTAAGAACAAATTTGGATGAAAACTAGCTTTACGTTACTTTTACTTTTTTTTCCCACTTTCTTTTACATATATAACTATATAAATAAAATATGGGATTCGTGAAAATTTTTGACCTTCTGTTTCTGATAGATATACATATTTTGATATATCCTGAACACGATTTGGTCATTTTTTAAAATATCTCTTTGTGCATCTGTGGATGTCAATGTGTGTGTCACAAATTTTGTGCGCGCTGTATCTCAGGAATTAATCGACGAAATTTAACGAGAGTCAATATTTAGTTGAACCTTGAAAAAATTTGCTGCTGATTATTTTTGGGGATCAGTCACTCAGCAAATAGTGCAATCATTCGATATTAACATTTTCATTCACATATTAAGAATAATTAGTTAATATGAGAATTTAAAAAAAAATATATATTTTTTTTTTGAATAAATGAGGAAAACTGTTTAATGCCACGTGTAGGCCTCTCAATTAGCTATGACTGTTTCACACAAATTTCTCATCGACTCGATAAAATTATCAATAACACTTTGGAGATGATTGTTCTAAAATTCAAGAAATGCAATATTAATGTACAGGGTAGTAAAAAGAGGCATTGATCTCGTTCTCTTCTGTCGTTCAAATCTCTTCCAATTAAGTTCGGTGGATTTACGTCAGAAAGATAAGTTCTTCATTCTACACGAAGAATTACTTCAGCTTCAAATATGTTCCCCCAAAAACTAGCTGCATGATGTCTGGTTTTATCGTACATGAGACGAAAATAATTATCAATGATAACAGGAGACTTGGCGTTGGAATATTAAAACCCGAATAAACTACTACGTTAGAAGCGCCAAATAAAAAATATTTGAGATGCATACAGCTGTTTCGGTAGCCTTAAGCGTACCGTTTTCAGTGCAAAAAGAATTCTGAATCTGGAGAAGTGATCATATACATCTTCGGTCTCTCTCCTATATATACGAGCACTTCTCCAGATTCAGAATTATTTTTGCACTGAAGACGGTACGCTTAAGGCTACCAAAACAGCTGTATGCATCTCAAATATTTTTCTTTGGCGTTTCTGACGTAGTTGTTTATTCGGGTTTTAATTATCAATGGTTGTAGCTCTAAGTGTGTATGATGTCTTAGTACTTCGTCTACAAAATTCTAAGTCGTCAAATTACTATTTCTGAAAAAAAAAATACATATCCGTAAGTCCACGTATATTGAGTCCATCATAAACCATCAACCTACCTCATCTGTAAAGCAAATTTTCTCAAAATGATGCTTTTTTTTTTTTTGATTGACCTTTTTCCTTTCATCGCAAAACATGTCAGGTGCCAGATTGAACTGAGTCTCGTTTAGAAACTGCAGTTATATCCCTTGTACCCAATGACTTTACCTCCACTCTCATGTTCAACAGAATAATTTTTCAGGCAGCCCAATGTTCCGAGATCAGTTGAATTTTCACACCATAAACCTACGTACATAGAGACGACAAGGAAAAAGCTATTTTAAAAGTGTTGCCTTGACACACATCGCACTGCTACGATTTTCAACTATTAAGTGTTGAATGGCATTTCTTGTTTTGCATTGATAGGCTTTTAACAGGATATAGCAGATATTAGTTACTGCGGTTGCATGTGGAATTCCTTGTTTTAATCAAAATTTAAAATGTTCTGATACTTTTTAACATATTTAAAAGTCTTGAAATTACACTTATTGTGACTTCAACAGCATCAGCTGAAAAAGCATCATCACCACAGATCAGGTCTTTTAAAGTAATAAGTAAAAAACTTTGAATAAACGCCATAAAATGTAATGAACTCGCAACAGTTGTTTCGGGCCAATAGAATGCACGATCCTTCGTCAGGTGAACAACGTAGGCACGAGTGCTACAGTCAAAGCGGCAACGCACAAAACCGTTTTAAGTGAAGGGCAAAAATATATAAAAAAGAATGTAAATATAAATACTGGTGTGATCAGAATTATCGAAGAAAAGAAGAAAATAAATAAATATATAAGATTGAAAAATATAAGAAAATCTAAAAATCTTAAAAGCACCAAATATAAACGAAAATCGGAATTAGGCGAGTGATTTCCAAGCATCAAACAAGAACGGCGTAGACGAAGTATTATTAACAAGATTTTTCGAATTTTTAACTACGTAAAAAGCTTCGTGGATATCCAAATGGGAAGAGGAGACAGGAGATAAAATTATGTTAGTTAAAAAAAAAAAAAAAAAAAAATAATAATAATAATAATAATGACCATGAGCGCAGAAGTGGAAGCAAAATAAGATTTAGAAATCTCTTCATTACAAACATTCTGACGGTGCTCCTTTATTCTATATTTCAAACACCTCCTAGTTTGACCAAAATAACCTAAATTGCGTGGCGAACACGGAATTAAATAAATGTCTGATCGGTTTTCAGTAGGAATGGCATCTTCAAGAGAAGATAATTTAATTTTGTTGACGGGTTTGTAAATGGCTTTAAAACCAAATAATGAAAGAATTTTAGAAATTTTAAAAGAAAGTGGTGAATAAAAAGGTAAAACAACTAGGATGAGACTGTTATTGTTCAATTTGGGAGCAGAACATTTAGGATACTTGAATTTATATAGAACTTTATTGATAATAGAGGGATTATAGCTACAAGAAAAGCAAGTGATGTTAAACAATTAATTTCTTTCAAAAAACTGGACGGATCAGACCAAATGTATAAGGCCCGAAAAACATAAGCATAGAAAACAGACATTTTCTGTTGAGGAGCGTAGTTAGAGAGAGCATGTGTCGAAAAAAGACAGAGAATGATTTTCTAAAGACAATGGTTGAGAACAATTCTTGTCTTTAGACACGAAAGCGTCAAGAAAACGCAAAGAGTAATCCTTTTCAATCTCAAAAGTGAATCGAATACATGGGTCAATAGAATTTACAAAAGAATGTAAACTGAAAAAATCGACATCAGAGGGGATAAGAACAAAAGTGTCATCAAAATACTTAAACCAATTAGGAAATTTATATACACGGAAAAATTTTTCTTCAAAATAGTGCATACAAATGTCGCAAAGTAAAGAAGAGAGAGGTCTGCCCATTGTCATACCTTCATTTTGGGAATAATAACGTGTTAGGCAAACTGTCTTCATCTTTAATGGTAATTATTATTCCGAAATGAAGATATTGCAATAGGCAGTCCTCTCTCTCTTTTGCTTTGCGACATTTATATGCACTATTTTGAAGAAAAACTCTTCGTTGTATATAAATTTCCGCACTGGTTTAGGTATGTTGATGACACTTTCGTTCTTACCCCCTCTGATGTCGATATTTCCAGTTTACTTTCTTTGGTCAATTCGATTGACACATGCATTCAATTCAATTTGAGATTTAAAAGAATTGCTCTTTGCGATTTCTTGACGTTTTTGTGTCTAAAGATTGGTTCTCAACCACTGTCCTTACAATGGTTTCCTCCACATGCCCTATCTAACCACACTCCTCAACAGAAAATACCTACTTTCTGTAGTTACTTTTTTCGAGACATACATATTTGTTCAGATCGGTCTAGTCTTTTGAAAGAAATTAATGATTTATAATCGCTTGCTATTTTTCTTGGCTATAATTCCTCTATTATCGATAAAGATCTATATAAATTCAAGTTCCCTAAACGATCTGCTCCCAAATTGAACGATCACAGTCTCATCCTAGTAGTTTTACATTTTTGTTCAGCAGTTCCTTTTAAAATTTCTAAAATTCTTTCACCATTTGGTCTTAAAGTCATTTACAAACCCGTCAACAAATATAAATTATCTTATCATAAAGATTTCATCCATACTGAACACCGATCGGGCATTTATTTAATCCCGTGTTCGTCGTGCAATTTAGGTTTGGTCAAACTAGAAATTGTTTGAAATATAGATAAAGGAGCACCGTCGAAATGTTTTTAATGAACAAATTTCTAAATCTTCTATTGCTTCCCACTGCTGGGCTCATTGTCATAGTTTTCATTATTCTAAAACTAACATAATTTCTGCTCCTGTCTCCTCTTCTCATTTGGATATCCATGCAGCTTTTTATATATTTAAAAATTCGAAAAATCTTGTTAATGTTATTTCTTTCACTTTGTTCTTATCTGATGCTTTGGAATTACTTACATAACTCCGATATTTGTTAATTTTGATACATTTAGGAGTTTTAGATTTGTTATATTTTCCAGTCTTATTTATTTATTTATTTTTATTTCTTTACTGATAATTATGATTACATTGGCATTTACATTTATCTTTATATATTTTTCTTTTCACATGAGCGGTTTTGTGCGTTATCGCTTTGATTGTAGTACTTGTGAATACTTTGTTCGCCTGTCGAATTGTCGTGTGTTCTTTCGACCCGAAACAATTCTTGCGAGTTTATTGAATTTTAGGGTGTTTATTCAAAGATTCGTACTTATTAGCATTAGCTACATTTATTTTCATTCCCCTGGATAGTAATAATACACCAAATCATGGTCTTAAATGAAAAACGTTTTTTGAGATGTTTTCATGTAATATTTTCTCACAAAATATTCAATAGTTTATCTTAACAATAGAAACAGTGAAAAAATTATGTTTTTCTGCGAAATTTCAATTTCTGTACTTATCGAGATTTTCTGGTCCTGGACATCATAACTTTCGTTTGCACACAAAATTTTCATTTTTTCTTTCTATTTTTTTTTTTTTTTTTTTTTTTTTTTTTTTCTTACACATTAAAATGTTGATGTTTTAAATTTCTTTAGTTGTGGGTGTAAATGTGAGCGGAAGTTTAATAAAACCATTTGTTCTCCTAGATATTTTTAACTATGTATATCGAACAAATTCTCATGCAAAACTAATAAACTAAATGCATTTACACTTGCGTGTTTGAATTTGTAATTGTGATTACGATTGCTAAGGTTGTTACATTATATCATATTTCAAATGCTCTACTGGTGCATCCTTTAAACTTAGATATTATTGCTGTAATTTAATAAACATGTAATAAACAATTTTATTTACCCAACGTTTTCGTCACCCAACATAGTGTCTCCATGTTCTGAGGATATTTTTCCATATAAAGTAGAGCACCGATTATTCGCGGAATTGCGTGGCAAGGGCATCGCATTGTAAATAAATAAATAAATGTCGGTAATTTTCGATCTTCGCACTGTAGAACCTATTGTATTTTCCCTGTTGTTGGCTTGGATTAAAATTGAGTTTTTTGAAGGTTAGCAATTAAATTTTATTTTCGCAGCTCTCGCATTTGCGGATAATCGGTGCTCTATTGTATACAGATACCTCCGCATACATTTATATAATCTTTGCTTATTCCATAAATACAATTATACATATAAAAACAAATGAATATGATTTTTAATATGATATCGGTTATATACATAAACAATTACTTTTCCACTGATGCTATCAGTATAAATTTCATGAAAAGTGTAATCAATATATATGTATACACATGTATAAATGATAGATAACGTAATAAAATTTAATCTTAAAATTTAGCAATTAATAGAACTAATACAATAACAACACACAAATATAGAACTGAATTTAACATAGAGGAAAGACTGACACAAAAAGTTGCGATATAGATTAAGAACCAATGAGTTACAATAATAACTTAAAATACTCACGCCGACATGAATGATAATAAAAAAGGACCATTGAACTGATGACAGAGAAAACAAATAAATAACCACAGAATTAATTGGATATAAATGCTTATAATAGAAGTATAGTCATCAGGGGGCGAGTACTTCATAAAGCTGTGGAAGCTGCGTCGATTTCGTAAAACAATATTGCTAATCATAGCAATTTATATCATTTCACGCCCCGATCGAAGCAGCAGAACCTTATAGAATGAGAAATTAAGTGAAATATTAAATTAAAACAAAGATTTAAAAAAATCTTCATGGAAACCAAAGAGAAAACTAGAAAGAAGCCTTGTAACCACATGTAAAACAGTTAACACAAACTGGAGAAACGGATGATGCCAAAACAAAAATTGAAATTAAAAATAAAAGCTTTACATAAATCGATTAATCGAATGAACTTATTTATCCTTTTTTTCAAATTATCTGTAATATCTGTTAGCACTAACTAATGTAAACACAAATATCAAACACAACTTTCAACGAAGTTACTTTTGATTTAATAAAATTTATTAGAATTATAATTTGTTATTTATTCATTTATATTAATTACAATCAATATGGGTTTTATGAAGAAAAATAAAACTTCAATGAATGTAATAAATATTTATCTTTTAATAATATATATACATATATATTCATTATTTGTTAGAAAAGGGAAAACATTTTTTTCTCTATTTCCTTATTATTTATTTAGTACGAGGTAAAACAATTATTCTTGGACAGTATCATTTTATTCCTATTACATTATCTCATGACGCATTTCATGATATTAGTTGAATCCTTATTATGTACAGAGCCTTTGGGGAATAATGTTATTACGTAAATGATTCAGAAACTGCCCTTTTTCGCAAACCATGCAATAAATAAAAAAGTTTCATGACTTTCGTTTTGTTGTTATGCATTTTATGCTTCATGATTAGATAAAGTATAAACTGTATAATTAAGTAAAAGTAAAATATAATGACTATCAATGTTTATCTATTTTCTAAAAGTCATCACTATTGAAATAAATATTTAAATTATTAAACACTCTAAAAGGTAAATAAGATTATTTTTATATTAAAGAAGAGAAAATGTCCTTGAACGCATTAATATTGTGCTGTGTAATATTTTAGATGTTTATCTGCACACTAAAATGCTGTATATAAATACTTACACAACGTTAAAGACGCAAATGAAAGAAAAAAAAAAGTGCAGACTGCAGTTTCCGTAGCGCAAAGCGTACCGTCATCAGTGCAAAATGACGAAGTGGAATCTTGATCATATGTATATAGGTAGGGAAGCGGATTATGGAGTCAGAGTAGCAACCAATAGGAATTTCAGAAACTAGATCTGTAAGTCAATAGTAATTTGGGATGTAGAAACTGTGAAAATAATAATAATGTTTGGATTTTATGAAATTTTCCCAACGGTAATGACGGTACGCTTTTCGCTACCGAAATTGCAGTCTGTACTTACCAAATTTTTTACATTGGCGTCTTTAACGTTGTGTAAATATTGATATTTATGTTCTGCGTTAAGTCTATTTACTTATTAATGCTATATAGTTTAGACGGGAATTTTTTATGAATTTTAGTGAAATAATATAAGACTGTCAGTTATAAGAATACATATATGTTGATATATACTGATAGGTATAGAATGGTAGATACAACGGGGGTTAAAGGGGTCAGCAGCACCCCTCAGGAACGTATCTGTTTATGTAGCAAATCAATCGAATCAATATATATATATATCTATATTTATATAAATGGCTAAGAGATATCCTTGGACTCTGTATATGTGTGGACGCACCGAGTATTTCTCTAAAACTTCCTTCTCTTCTTCTTTCTTCTCTTTTTTTTCTTCTTCTTTTTTCTTCTTTTTTTCTTTCTTCTCTTTCTTCTTCTTTTCTCTTCTTCTCATTCTCCTTTCTTCTTCTTTCTTCTTCTCTTTCTTCTTCTTTCTTCTTCTTCTTTCTTCTTCTTCTCCTCCTACTTCTTTTTTCTTATTTCTTCTTTTTCTTCTTCTTCTTTTCTCTTCCTTCTTCTTTCTTCTTCTTCTTCTACTTTCTTTTTCTTCTTTCTTCTTCTCCTTCTCCTTTCCTCTTCTACTTCTTCTTCATTCTTTTTTTCCTTATTCTTTAATCTGCATCTTCTTTTCTTCTTATTATTTCTTCTTCTTTTTTCTTCTTTTTCATTTTATCTTTCTTCTTGTCTTTCTTGTTCAATTTCTTTTCTCTTTCTTCTTTTTTTCTTTACTTTTAAGGAAGAGCGATACTCATACATGCACGCACTTTTTTTCCAGTTTACTATTACTATTATCAATAATTCATATTAATTATAAAATCATGTGTTAAAAATAAGCCTCATTTTGTACATTTATACGAAATTTTGTCTTATACTGTCATGTTAAAAATTTAGAGCCATCTGTTGAGCGACTGATCCTTAATTTTGTAGTGATCTCAGGAGTCACAATTTTTGACTGTTTTTTCAGCTTTGAACGATGAACAAGAACTAAACTGAAAACACGTTCAACTTCTCACGATGAATAAGAACTGAACTAAAATCAGTCATTTTTCTAAAAAGTGTGAAATAATTTTGCTTTGTTGTGGTTAATAAAATAAAATAAAATAAAATAAAATAAAAAATAAAGAGCTGTTTTGTTTTTGTGTAATTCATTATATAAATTAAAAAAACCTTCGGATCTTTTTTAAATATTGAGTCTTAACAAGATTTTAAATTTTGACTGTTTTAAAAACATGTTCAGCTTTGCACGATGAATATAAGAACTGAACTGAAAACACGTTCAACTTTGCACGAAGAATAAAAACTGAACTGAAATTAGACTTTTTTCTAAAAAAAATGTGAAATGATGTTGCTTTGTTCGTTGTAATAAATATATGTATATGCATATATATATATTAAAATATAAAATAAATATGTTTTGTTTTTCTGTAATTCCTTATATAAACTTAAATAACCTTCTGACTTTTTTTTTAAATATGGAGTCTTATCAAGATTTTATACCAAACCTCTACAATATAATTATCATGAGTTTAGGTAAGTGTTCAACTAAATATTAAATTTGTTTAAATTTCGTTCATTCTTTCCTGCGATATAATGCCAAGAAAATCTGCGATATACATGCACATACATAATACAGACCTTTTTTAAAAACAGGCAAATCGTATTCATGACATATCGAAACGTGTTAATCCATCGAAAACCATAGTTCACGAATACTTTCTTCTTATATATATAGAAGAAAGTAATAATTTACCATTTTCCTGATCAACAGTTTACTTTCCGCTGACACATACATTAAGTGATTTACGTACATTTATTCCATCGACTCAGAATACATTTAAAACGATTTAATTACTAATAGGTAAATTATATTTCTTTCAAAATATAACGTTATTGTGGAAAACGAAAAATCTCAGCTTACAGTTTTCTATCACGACTTCCATTCAATCTCAACTTTTATGTATTTAAATCGTTTATTTATTATTTCCCCATTAAACGCATGGTTATCGGCAAAATATACTATGTCGAATTTATAATATTGTATATTAAATAATTGTACTGTATCAAGTCATTGAATGATTCGTCTAAGGACATACGATGTAAAAAGTCAGGTAACTCTTAGTAGAACAGAGAAAAGGATGAATGTATTGCATATATAAAGACTCATGATAAAACGATCTATGTTTCTCAAAAATTTCATTATTTTTAATTATTAAAAACTAGAAATAATATTTTTAACGAAATATATTTATTTTTATGACTTTTAAATTTATTTTTATTCATTTTTTCTTTTAGAAATTGCGAAATGTTTTACATTGTACATTATATAGATATGTGTTACAACATATTAAATACATCTAAATAATATTTCTCTAAAATGGTCCAGTTACGATTAAGTTTTGTTGAAATGATATGATAGTGATGTAATTAATAAAATACGCGAGAATAATAATAAAAAAAAAAATATATTTATAAATGGACAATGCTTACGCACGCGGGCTCGGCTCAATGATCTGATAATAAAAAATGACGACATTTGTCTGATAAAAGTATTTGCTGAAAAATGTATTTTTGAAATTTCAATCTTTGAAAGCGTCATTTTAAACCTAGCAATACTATAAAGATATACACAGAATATGAATTATTATCATAAATTAAATAAAACACAGATCATAAAATGTATAATCAAAATAGGAATTATCTTTTTTTTCCTTTAATGCCAAAATAAATATAAACAAAAAGTTATTGCCAACATGGCAACAAAAATTAAAATTCGTTCATGGGGGTCCTACACTAACACAGTACTGCGTTGCGGAATTATAAAAACCGGGTAGGGATTTATGAATTTTATTTCGGAACCTCTCTTTGTATGTTTTTAGTTTCACTATTGCACACTATTAATTTGGTTCTAATAATAATTCGGCGACTGTTGAATTAAAGTTTTAATTACGCGGCGAAATTCATATAATATTTATGAGTTTCAAATTTTAAAGTTGGATAAGAAATAAATAAAATGCAAAAATTTCGCATGGATTCGCTAGTATTTTATATTCTAATAAAATTAACTAGAAAATAAGTTTAATAGTTTATGTCGCATTATCATAATTTTTATGGATGCCAGAAATTGTTTATTTTAATATTTTTATTTATGTATATTTTAAATTTTCTTAGTGAAAAACTGAAATATTACTGGAGTGAAAACATTTGCAGATATCATCATGAAAGGTTCCATTTATGTTATGATAACTCATATTTCAGTAGTTTAATGAGTCAGCAAATATACAGCCTCAAAATTTCTTTGAAAATTTGCATAGATAAACCAAATGCATGGAGATAAAAATTTCCCTTTTCGCAGACAAAGCACAATAGTCCATACTACTATAAACATAAATCGATAAATAAGCTTATCAAAATTATACTCGTTGAATAACCAAAAAAATAGGCTATCTAAATGTAACGATATTAAAAAGATTTCTTTTGATAAATGTATGGAATATTTTTGAATGTATAACGTGTTAATTTTATATTTTTAAATGCATGGTGCATTTTGGTAAACATATTACAGTTTTTATGTTATATGATATAAGACATAATAGAATAATGTTAAAATTATTTGATATATTTAAATTGCTCATCATTTTTTAAGTATGGTGATTTGTAAAAAAAAAAAAAAAAAAAATTGCGAATAAATTACATTTAGTGGTTATGAATAAATTAACTTAGTAGATAATGGTAGATTATTTTCTTCTGGTCATAAATTTAAGGAATAATCGTACATTTGTTATGTAAAATTTTATCTCTTTAAGCAAAATTAATACTTTCACACTGATTCGACGAAGATAAGTTAATTTAATTTAAAAATATTGAATATGTTATTCGATAAATTATAAATCATATTATTAGTTTCGTATATCTAAAATAACACCCATAAATACTTATACATGCAACGTGTAATGTGATTTATGTTCTTTTCACTAAACTTTATATAAAGAATAATTTTGTTAACCTATTGAGGAATATGTACAGTTGAATAATTAACTCCTTAACCGCCCCAGGCGTATATATCGACTCACTAAGCCAACAAGTTAACTACCCCGGGCGTATATATACATTTTTCGGCAGTACGATCCTTTGTAATGCGCTGCTACCAATGAAACTAGTCTCATGGTTTTGGAATGCAATAAAATAATCTTATATGTGACGTCGATAGTGTTTACGATGAATTTACTTATTTCAATGAAGAGAGAAAGGGGAGGAATCGAAAAAGCGATGTGTCTGGAACAGTGAACGCGCACCTGTATGAAAAACGGTGGCACAGGGAAATGAATCTCAAAAATTTTCCTCGGCAGGTATGGGCAGGGTATAGTAGATTAAACTGGATTTATTTTCTACAAATTCTATAAAAAGTTTCTTTGGTTTCCGAAAAAATAATATTCATTAAAATTAATGTGAATGCCATTCTAAATTTTTACCCGAAAGGTTGTTGTGAATATTAAATATTAGTCTCTTTCGGTAAATAATTCAGAAAATTTTTGCTAATAGTACATAAGCCGAATGTCCATAGTAAATGTAAAATTGACGCCTTAAAATCTTGAAAACTGTTGTATTTTCTTTCGTTTACTTTACTGGAAGTTGTAAATTAAATTTTACGAAGTCTGTTCAAAAAGTATCCGACCTTCGGCCAGAAAAAAAACATCTTACTTACTTTGCGGGATTGGGATCCTAATCCCCTTCAAAGTAAGCCCCTTGCGCCTCTACACACTTAGCCCAGCGTTCCTTTCACTGCCGAAAACACTTCTGGAAGGTTTTTTTGGAATGGTATTCAACTCTGCCGTCGCGTTCTGCATTATCTCATCCCTACTCTGAAAACGGGATCTTTTCAACGACATTTTCAATTTTGGGAATAGCCAGGTTAAGCATTGTTAGGGCTCAGTAGGTCCTGTGCATCTGCAAGACGGTGTTCTTTCTGTTTCACCGACAGAAGCTTGGGAACAAATGTCGCAGTCTCTCTGCACATGTTCAAATCATCACACAAAATTGCATGTGCAGAACCTGCACTGATCCCAACTCGTTCACCAATCTCTCGTACGGTCAAACGACGATCTTTCATTATCTGATTTTGCACCTTTTCAACAACAGCTGCATTTCGAGCGATATGTGGCCTCCCAGAACGCTGGTCTCTCTCTATCGACGTGCAGCCACTCTTGAATCAGTTAACTCTTTAATTTTTGTATCCTACTATCGTCTCCAAACACTTGCTGAATCTTACGAATTGTTTCACTTTGAGAATCACCAAGCTTTCGACGTTCAGTCATCTTTAGAGAAATAAAAGTCCGACGAATACGCACACATCACTCGACATCACTCGAGAATTACACTTGAATACATTACTCGACTGCCTGCAGGAAACGACTGGAACCAGTGATGCCAGATAGTCGAAAATTATTTCCCGAAAAAGGTCTTCAAATTTCCCCAAATCAGGGTTTTTTTTCGAAAAAATCCCAACTTGATTTCTACTAAAAAGGAAATAAAAAATATTCAAAAAAATAAAATTTCAAGCACATCTTTCTATGATTTAAGCTCAGATTTTTTCCCAAATGAAGGCAATTTTTAAAAAAAATCCCCAAACAACAATAAAGCTATTGAAAGTCTCTAGTCGTAGGGATAAATCATTACGCTGCCAACATTGACAGAAAGAACTCCCCAGATTTGTCTCCAAAATTTTTAGAATTCCCCCAAAAAGTTCCCACAAACGTTTGGTCCCTAAAATTGTCCCCAGAAGCCTCAAAAATCCCCAAAATGGTGACAAAATCCCCAATCTGTCATCACTGACTGGAACGCGGGGAAAAAATTCAAGCATGCGCATTAAGTTGTCGCCACCCACTGTGCACAGTGGGTCCTCTTTAGAATCTCTATCATGCGCAGAAAAATTCAAGGTCGGATAAGTTTTGAACAGACCTTGTATTATTGCATAACTTCCGAATTCTAAATTTTATTACTCTATAACAGTGACTTCTATAGAAAATTCCTTTGGTTTAAGAAAAATGATATACTTTAAAATTGATATGAATATCATTCTAAATTTTTATATGATTATACTGAATATTAAATTAGTCTATTTCAGCATGTTTTATATTTTATGCTAATATATGCTTTTTGTCGCTAATGCAATGTTCATTAACTTACAGTGGGTTGCCAAATTAATGTGGACACTCATAAAAATCAAGTTATCGTGATTTTTTTTCTAAATAAAAATAAGTAATATGCTGCAATTGGTATTTAATACTTTATTTAATGTTAATATACATATTTAATAGCCATATAATAAAAAAATATAATGGAAACGGGAAAAACTGTAACATTATGTAAGGCATTAATATTTGGTGACATTTCCTTTGACATCAGTGCTTCAATGCGTCACGGCATGCTTTTTATACAGGATTTTGCACTTTGTTTAGATAAAGGATTGTCATACCAGACATTTATAAGTTTTTCGATCAGTTACCTCTTGGATATAATCATTTCCTTGGCAATTTCCCTTTTTGTAATATCACATAAGATTTTATGCCATTCATATCGAACGAATTGCCAGGCTAAGGTAATACTTCAAAATTCTTGGCCTGTAAAAATTTAGTAACACTTTTGGATTGACGGCAGGGGCCAGAATCCTGCTTAAAAACCCTATGCTCACCTTCCAGGAACTATTCTTCCAGCCGTGGAAGAAGGCGAGTTCGTAGAATTTCCTTATATTGGTCCTGTTTCATGGTTCCTTGAGCAATGTGTAAACGTCCTACACACTTGGTATTTATAATAGACCTAACCACGACCTTCAGCGGATGTTTAACCCTTTCTATTATGCCTTTAGTGTAAAATTGATCTCCAGGAATCCTCCACAGAAAACTTTTTCAATCGGCTAAAATTTCAAAAGTTGACTCATATGGGAAACATACCTGAAATTGAAATAAATTATATTTTAATTGCAAAAAAAGACTTAGATATCATTAAAACTATTCATAAATATCATATATTACCTTACTAAAATCTTCCACGGTCATGTGGCGATGGTTTTCAGCCCAGACGAATCATTTCTTTTTCATAGTCTCTTTTAGCTTAGGCTTGCGAATTGTACGGTGGCCTGTCAGGTCTTTTTCTGCCAATTTTCGAGGCACAGTTCACTTCAAATTGGCAATACCTGACTCCTGAACAATCTGAGTCAGTGTAACAGCACTCTTTATCCTGTTTCGTAAGCAAATGTCCTTAATATTTCTCTCTGTTCTGAGCGTATTATGCGTTTTCTACCACACTTCCCTGTTCTTTTCGGCGAAAGGGACAGGTTTTTGTCAAAATACGATTTATTTTATTTACAACATGTTTAGAAAACCCAAGAATATCTGCGACTTTTCTCTGTGAGTGTTGTGTATGCTAGAGGAGAGTTTTAATTTAGGATTTTTTTCTCGAAAAATGTCACTTCCTGTGACCACATTGAAAAAAAAAAATTAGTTATAAAAATATAGTCAAAATGAATATAATTGTCTCTCAATAATTAAACTTTACTTACGTTATTAAATATGCATCAGGATGCACACTAAATTTCTGTTCTTAGAATCCAAATATCGTTTCGTACTAATTAATTGATGCTCTAAAACTTTCTAATTGGAAATTTTGCTCTATCTCTTTTCGTTTTCGATTTGCAATGACTAACTTCCAAATTTTGCCACTAGGAGCGCTGCTGTCGTTTGCATTAGGTCGGGCATAGTCATTTTACTATACCGTTACCCCACTTGCGTGGCTGTAGCACTCTCCGTTCGCAAGTATTTCCAGGTTAAAGGGACTTTCCTATGCACCCGGTGTATTTTTAAATACATATAGATAAATAAATAATGATAATACTGTGTTAAATAGATAAAATCTACTTGAATCTTAAATTTTTTATGCATAAAAAGCGTAATGACATTTTAACATAAAAAATAACGTTTCTGTGAAGATAATATTAATATAAGATTATAGGATTACAGGGAATTTAAAAGTGCTTTTGTAAATCCTAGGGTTTAAAGAAAGGCTATATATCAGAGTAATACTACTTAATGCTAAATAATCTGCTTCCTGTTTTTACAAGAAATACTAAATCTGTATGTTTTTCAAGTAGAAAATAAAATTAACCTTTTATTAGATAAGTTTATTTTTTATTTATTAATTATTTTATTTTATTTTATTTTATTTTTCAAAAGAAATTTTATAAGAATAATATACAATTAAATAACAAAAAAGACTGATAGAATTTTTATAACTTGTGTTATTTTTACCACAACATAGGAAAAAAAGGAAACAAGCAAAAGATTTAAAAGCTTTTTAAATAGCCTAAATTATTATTTTTGATACAACCTATAGAACGATTCGTTAAATTATACTAAAGCAAGCATTAATTAATAAATTTTAAAGGAATGCAGTTGCTGTTTAACCAAATTAAATATCTAGTTGCTGTTTTTACAAGAAATACTAAACTTGTATGTTTGTCAAGGCGAAAATAAAATCAATGCTTTAAATAAACTTATTTATTTATTTATTTATTTATTTTTTTAAGAAACTTTATAAAAATAATATACAATTAAATAACAGAAAAAGATTATTTATAACAGGTTATTTTTACCTCAAAAAAGAAAGAAAGAAAGAAACAAGAGATTTAAAAGCTTTTTAATTAGCCTTAACTATAATTTTTTATCATTACCTATAGAGCAATTCATTGAAATATTTTAAAGCAAAAATTAATTAATAAAAATTAAAGGAATATATGATTATTTTTTAGTTAAATTAAATATTGAGTTGATAGCCTTTTAATAAAGTCATACTTAAATCATTCAAATAATTCCGTATATATATTTTTTTTTGTCAATGAATAAAGATACTTTACAGCTGATTAACTATATTAAAAAAATTAATAAAATATTACTAAAGTAATATTTTTCTAAAACACAATATTTGAGATAAATTTATACATAATATCATTTGAAAAATAATAAACAACTGATGTTTAAATATGAATTTTTAATTATTTATACATACTAGTGTGCCTTAACTATCATTTTTTATCATTACCTATAGAGCAATTCGTTGAACTATTTTAAAGCAAAAATTAATTAATAAAAATTAAAGGAATATATGATTATTTTTTAGTTAAATTAAATATTGAGTTGATAGCCATTTAATAAAGTCATACTTAAATCATTCAAATAATTCCGTAAATAATTTTTTTTTGTCTATGAATAAAGATACTTTACAGCTGATTAACTATATTAAAAAATTAATAAAATATTACTAAACTAATATTTTTCTAAAACACAATACTTGAGATAAATTTATACATAATATCATTTGAAACATATTAAACAACTGATGTTTAAATATGAATTTTTAATTATTTATACATACTAGTGTGTAGTGAGGAATTGAAACCATATTTTTCCGTAGTACAATTTTGAAATCATTTTCACGTTTGCTGTTATACTTATTGAAAATTTCTAGACATAAAATATGAATAATTAGCTTTTTAAAAATATCAGTTCTTTTATTATTTAACAATGGGGCAATTAAGGAAATGAAATAAGGAAAATGTTGTATTCATAAATAAAGGAAACGTTGTAATCTATATAAATAATGAGAAGTATCTATGAGACTAGGGGTAACTAGGGAGACCTGACCCAATTTTTGGTTTTTCTTTCTTTTTGCATAACAGTTAAAGCTGAATAAAAAATATTAACAGATAGTTTGTTATTTTGTACGATACTGTGGTTAAAAGTAATAGCATAATATTTACTAGAAATGGTGCAAAAAATACAAATCCTTTAAGTCAGTATACAAGTATCCTTAGGCCTAGGGAGACTTGATCCCCGTAATTAAGGAGACGTGACCCCCTTCATAAAAGGAAGAAGATTCATTCGTATTGAAATGAAAAACATAGGTTTTGTGATTCAAAAGATTACTTGTTTTAATACGTCGAATATTTTAGTTATTACAAAAATTTTTCTTATATTAGGTGAAGTATTACATGTTTACTTTTCTTTAGTAAACCCTGTTCAACATCAGCAGAAAAGCAGTAGTCAAATTAAAAACTTGTTACTCTGTCATTTTGTACTGAAATGACAGGAGAACTGACATAAGATTCAATTTGCACCAAATCTACCTCAGTAACATCAGGACATTTAAATCTGTTGCCTGGATTTCCTAGCAACTTTCACAGTCAAAACATTGTGATTGTTTTCTGTTACTATAAAAGCACCATCTCATCCTCTTTTTTCCCAAAACTTGACTAATACGCAATCGTTAACTCGCATTTTCTGGTTATCAAACTCTTTCTGTGTACTATCATCTTGACTTCATTGAGGACTTTGTGTCATGTCACATTCTGACGCTGAAGTGTCAGATTCTAAAGTTTTTTGTTGCTTTCTTTTGTTCTTCTCAAGTTTTGGACTTGAGAAGTTTTGGACTGACACTCAAGTTTTGGCCTTTCTTTCGTTATTTTCTTTTTCTTTCTGCCATTTTCTTTCTTCTATTTCTCTTATGTTTGATGTGACTGTGGCTAACATAGTCTTACCATTTTTCTTTTCAGTTATTTATTATGTAACAATGCATTGGACCTAAGGATAAAAAATATTTTAGTTATTTCTTAAATAAAAAGAACTCATTAAGCCAAAATATTACATATTTTAGTTATTAAATAAAAACATTTCATTAGACCAAAATATTTACAATGATTTATTTATTTATTAAACAAAAACAAATCATTAGACCAAAATCACAATATTTTAGTTATTCATAGAATAAAAATCCATTAGATCAAACAAAGAACATTAAATTAATCATTGGGCCAAGTCTCCCTAGTATGCTTCGGGGAAGTCTCTCTAAGTTGTTTTGCTTTGTTAACTCTAGTTTTTTAGCAGCTTGCATTACAGCTATATAAAACTACTATATACCAATATGTAGCTAAAATGTGACAAACGCAAATATACTTCTGAAATTGGCTTGCTTCAAAACTGGAAGTTCAAATTTATCAGATTCCGTGATCTTAAATATGTACTTGAAAGTTATCAATCAATATTAAATTGCTAGGAAAAAACTCATAATTCTGCAATGTCTGTTTCCTGCAAAATGCTGTTGTATGATTAGTCAATCAGTGTAATGACTAACTTTCCCTGAAATTTCTCTTTCATAAGAAAAAACCCCATGGGTCAAGTCTCCCTATGGGTCAAATATGTCTAGTTTCCCCTATCTGTCTGTGTATCTGTGTGTCTGTCTTTCTGAGCTCTGGAGCTCACACTACCCATCACAGAGCTATAAAACTTCGCAGATGACACCTGGAATCATACAAGTGTGCACCTTAACAAGATTTTTTTTCGAATTTGAATTTTTTTTTTTTTTTTCTTCAATTTTTAATGACTTCTTTTCAATTTTTAATAGATTATCTTTTTTTTTTTTTTCAAATTTTATTGGTTTTTAAGTTTTATTTTTCTAAAATTTATTCTTTCATTTTTGTTGTCTGCGTACCTTAGAGAAGGGTATTTCACTGTTTATTTTTTATTTAATTAATTCATTCTTTTGAAGACGAAGTTTTTTTTTTTTTTTTTCTTCTCTAATTTATTGTATTTGTTCAAACTAAAATTGTAATGCAGCAAAAAAAAAAAAAAAAAAAAAATTAAGCATATTAAATTTTAAATATGAAAACGCATTTATAACAATTATGTTTATGTATAAAATTTTATAGAATAACAACATTTTATTTTTCATTTTACCATATTTTTATTAACTTCTCTTCTTGTTTGTTTTGTTTGTTTGCCCGGTAAAAATCTTGCAGTCGAATTTTAACTAACTTCCCTACTAGCTAGACAATTGAAACTTTCACAATAGCTCAGAACTCGATGACAACACAGTACTTCGAAGTGCGATTTTCGATTTTTTGATTACTTTTCTTATAATTAATTAAACTATGAAAACAATAACATCCTAATAACGTTAAAATATCCACTAAAATATTAAGTATAATTTAATTGATGCAAAAAAAAAATACGATTTCATTTTCTTTTGACATAAAAATAAACTCATTTAATTAAACGTGAAGATTTAAAAATTTTAAAAAAAGTTAAATTATGCATCTCACAAAAATTTATGCCATTACCACTTTAAAAAAATTATGCTCATTGATAAAAGCTCTATGATTCATCAGAAAATTTAAAACATGGCAACAAATTATATTAAAAGTTTTTTTTTTTTTTTTTTTTAATAGCATTTATCGGAAATATGATGGTAGTGTGTAGTGTATTAGAAAGGATTAAACTGATTAAAATTTAAGTTTAATTAAAATTTATTTGTTAATTTTTTTATGTATTTAATTCATTTTAAAAGAAAATCGACTTTTTATTTTATTTTTTATATTGGTCGGAATCAAATCGTAATATCGTGTAAAGAGCTATAAAATACATGGCTATAAAATACATGGTTCAAAAATTGAAATATTTAATAGATGCTGAAATATAGTCATCTTTAAAATCACAGTCCTTAAATAATGGCAGATCTACTTGTCATCGATAAATACACAAATTGAAGTGCCCAGGTAAGATCTTTCTGCAGGTAGTGGGTAGAATACCCGTTGTAGTATGGACGGAAAAAGAGCTGAAGTAGGCAGTAGGTACTCGAAGCGCGGCTTCGATTGATTTCAATGTAGGTTTTTTTTTTTTTTTTTTTTTTTTGTGATACAAAATAAATAGCGTTTCAATTCTTTTGAAAATTCATTTAAATATAGCGGGCGTAAACTTCTAGTTACAAGTAAGGAAAATCTCTTTTGCTTCATGGTATGGGGTAAGTAAAACTTCAATTTAATATACCCATATATAGCACATTAAGAGGTATGTAGTAGAATTTTTCAAATAGCAAGAATTTTCATAAATCTGGGACTGTTTGATTTCATAAAATATTTGAAATCGTTCCAGTGTTTCGAAATTTCACGTGCACCTTTACAAGTATTTTTACACCTAATATTTTCTAACACTTCATAAATGTATATATAAAAAACAAGATATTAAGCTTCCTTTAAAGTTAAATAACAAAACTGAATAGTCAAAATAAGAAAATATGTCATACAGAAGGTGCTTAGGACAATTGTTATCACTCTTGTTACACTTGCTCAACATACGAAATTTCTCGGTTAAGTGTAAACAGGAATAGCTAACCAAAATGCTTAATGAATACCACAATAATACCACAAATCTAATGTCATATTCAAAAACTACGCACAAACCCTACTTTTCTTTTGAAAATCTGTGGGATTTACTTAACAATTCTAGAAATATGTAAAATTTCGAATTTTGACATCGGCCCTCTGTTGAAAGTTGGAAATGTAAGCAATTTTCAAACTTTTTAGAATATCACTATCTCTTTTTTGATATTGTTTGTTTAGATAAAATAAAAAGAAAAATTGTTCAAACAATAATATAAGGTGGATATTAAATTTATCAATGCGAAGAAAAATACATTGCATTTATTTTCTATTACTTTTGGAAAATATCATTCATTTTAGAAAAGTATATGCCTTTAACATTAATAGTAACAGCATTCTAAAATAATTCAGGAAGAGGAATTTTGAATAATTAACGAATAGCCTTTAGTAAATAACTTAGTGTAAGCAAGTTGTTAAAAATAATTGTTCTGAGAGTTAATTGTTAATGTAAAGTTTCTGCCTTAAAATGTTAAAAAAGTAATGTATTTTCTTTTATTTTCTTTAAAGTACTTTGGTGAAATAATTTTTTAGTATTGTAGAAAGCTTATGCTTTTTGTGACTAATAAGCTGTTCAGTTATTTATATATATATTTTTTTAAACAAAAATAAATTTAGAAATTTAGAAATAAAATATTTTTAACAGATAAAATATCTTAGGAAGTTTTTTTTTTTTTTTTTTCAAAAAGAAGTTTAAACACATATTATTATTTAGAAAGCAACTTTTCTGTGAAGATAATATTAATATAAGATCACATAAGATTACAGGATTGCAGGGAATTTAAAAGTACTTTTATAAATCCTAGGGTATAAAAGAAGGCCATATATCAGAATAATATCATTTAATACTGAGTAATCTGCTTCCTGTTTTTACAAAAAATACTAAATCTGTGTATTTGTTAGAGTGAAAATAAAATGAATGTTTTATTTATTAAGTATATTATTATTATAAAACGAAAACTTTATTCTAATAAATATTTTAATTAAATGATTTTAAAAAAAAAAAAAATCTGGAGTGACTCCACTCGACTTTCCGAACATTGAGTAATTAACAGTCTTGTAGATAAAGTAAAGAAAGAGTAGTTGTTAAACAAACAAAAGAGAGAAAACCATAATAGAGTGTTTGAGTACTTTTCTCCATCTATTACACGTTGTTTTATTTAACGCTACTGAACTTTGAGCCCATAGATCATAATGACAAAGAAATTTTCGTTGTGTCCCTGTAAAAACCTATAAATGTTAAATTCACCAAAATGCTTATAGTTAGTGCAACAGTGATTTATAATACTCATATAAATTTTCAGCTGAATTCAATAAGGCGTTTAGATGCTATCGTACTTTTAAAAATTTAGTCCCATAGGCCATAATGATAAAGAATTTTTCTTTGTGTCCCTGTAAAAAAACTGTAAGTGCTTGATTCACCAAAATCTATACAGTTAGTTCAACTGTGATCTATAACATGTGTACAATTTTTTTGCTCGGATTAATAAGGCGTTTAGACACTATCACATTTTTAAAAATTTGGCCCCATAGGCATAATGATAAAGAATTTTTCTTTGTGTCCCTGTAAAAAAACTATAAGTGCTAGATTCTCCAAAATCTATACAGATTGAGTATTATTTGTGATCTATAATATGTGTATAAAATTTTTGCTCAATTGAATAAGGCGTTTAGATGCTATCGCACTTTTAAGATTTTGCTCCCATAGGTTATAATGATAAAGAATTTTTCTTTGTGTCCCTGTAAAAAAACTATAAGTGCTAGATTCACCAAAATCTATAGGGTTCGTACTATGGTGACTTACAATATGCGTACCAACTTTCAGGTTAATCGAACGAAGCGTTTAGACGCTAGCGTGTTCACCCACAGACATACACACATACACACATACACACATACATCATCGTAAAAATAGTGAAAACGGACTCAGGGGACCTCAAAACGTATAGAAACATCAAAATCTCGAATTCGGATTTTTGACATGATTACAATACTTTCCTCACTATAGTGTTCGGAAAGTAAAAAAACGCATATAGAAACTTTTGAATTTATCGGTATTTACCCCCTCCCCCCCTCCATCCCCCCAGAAATAATATATATAAAAAAATAACAATAGATTTAAAAGCTTTTCAATTTATCTTTCATTATTATTTTTTAGCAAAAATTATACTACGATTGTTTAAATTTTTGTTGTTTTAACCGCCCTGCGAAAATAAATAAATAAATAAATATATTTTTAGGTTGTTTTTGACAAACCATTAATTTATACGCTTTAGAGAGGAAACGAAATGACATGACTGCCAGGCAATCGATAGTTAGTCTGATCATTAACATTTATTAAAAAAGGCACGTGCTTTACACACAACAGCCATATTTTCTTCAGGATCAAAGATATATGGAGATATCTAAGCATGAGCGTGTGTTTCTTGTGCGACTTTAAAGTGGGCCGATCATTTTCTGCATCATATTGCCACATTATCCAGCAATTTGGAGGGAATAACGTGAACAAAAGTACTGCCAGATATTCATTTTAGAAATTTCTTTCAGCAAATATGACACTTTCTGACGAACCTCGTACTGGACTACCAAAGCAATAAATAACAAGTCTCCAAAAGCTGCCTGCGAGGAGAACAATGCTGTATCTTGTCATAAACATGCAAGGTACCATGTTTCAGTCGAAACAGTGTCTCTGTGCCTAACACGTGCGTGTTACCGAAATGATGAGCGACCCCTCCACAGAAGATCAAGACTGTGATGGCATGTGTCCGGACATGTCTAGCGGTGAATATGATACTACCGCCAATTGCCTATTGCGTAGATTATAGTGTGCCGTTAATTTCGCACAACTCAACGCAAACCTCTGAAACTGTTAGACTGCAGCAGTATAGGTAAGGAAATTCTTACAAATTAAGCAAGTGGATGCCCTACACATTGTCGGCAGGCAACTAGTATTTACATAACTTCAGTTGAATTTTGCACATGAAGGCTCACTTGATCGGGATTCAAGGCTTAACGGACATCCATGCCTGTAACATGTATATTCGAACCTGGCACTTGCAAGTGAAAACAAAAGCCCTAAACATTTGGCTATCAGATGAGCAGAGGCCAACAAGGAAGATTGAGTGACAGAAGATTTTCTTTGCTCAATAGTCATCTAAACGCAACCGTTTTGGATATAAAGGATCACTTGATCGAGATTTAAGGCTTAAAGGGAATTCTGAATTACGGACATCTATGCCTGTACCAATATTCGAACCTGGCACCTGCAACTAAAAACCAGAGCGCTAAATATTAGAGTATCAGATGAGCGGAAGGAAACAAGGAAGATTGAGTGACGGGAGATTTTCTTTGCTCAATCGGCATCTAAACGCAAAAATATATTTTGTTTGTTCACTGCGGTTGAAAAGCGAGACCTCGATGATTCTCTACAGCGTACTAGACATTGTTTGTCGCCATATGACATTGTTCTATGTACCTTTTTCATTCCCAAATGGTTAATCTGTCATTACGGTGTACATCCTGCCATGTGGTGCACCACGAGCTCCTTCTACATCACCTGGTCAGATCATCATTACTGATCTCTACGCACAGCGGATGTAAAGGTTGCACCATGCGTTGCGGCACAAGATACCGGCATTGGTGAATTGCGAATTAAAAGATCAGGTAAAGTTCGTGGAATATCACGACTTACTAGACCTTTAAAACACCTCCAAAGCCAAAATTCGTATAGATTGAGATTTGTTACAGTAGCGCTCAACGTAGACCACACAAATATTTAAATTACCTAGAAGCATTCAAATGTTTTTCTAGCTGCGTGTGGAAATTACTTTTTTTTTTATAATATATTTCTAACGAAATTCAAGTTTTAAATCGTCCATCATATATAAACCTATTTTAACATATATATGGATCCAAATAAGACTTTGAATACATTAATAATTTAGTAATTGTTATTTAAATAAAAATATTTTAGAAATAAGTTGTTTCTCGTTTTATATGTTTCGTGAATATTTAATAGTTCTATATATGTCGATGAAACATATTTCACAACATAGCAAACTGGTCTAGTTGATGTTAGTAATGTTTCCAAAATGAAATTTATTTTCATTTTTAACGACGGTTGTATTCTATTTGCTTATTTTTATTACCATTATATAATACCAGGAATATACCGTTAGAATTAGCTAATACTTCTTTATCAATCCATTGCACATGATTTTATTTGCTATTTTTTTTTTACATAATATTAGAATTTCCAATTTATCTGCAACTGAATTCCTAAAATGTTTCTAAACTTTTAAATCGACTTTTTTTTTTTTTTTTTTTGAAAAATAGTAAATTTAAATTTCAAAATGTTTTCGATGCAAGATGAAAGAAAATTTTTGTAGAATTCGGATAGGACATTTTTTTAAGAATATAAAATAATATAAATGAAAGAAAAATTCGAATATTTTTCTATTAAACAACAGTTAAACTGTTTGAAATGTTTTTTTAAAAGTTGAAGCGTAACAATTTTTAGAATATTTGGAAGTTTAAAAGAAGTTGTGTTTTATAACCTTCGGGAATTGGAATGATTTGTATTCTCCGTTCAAAATTTTAAACGAAACTGAGCTTCAAATAACGTTTAGTACTTCTTAGCTATATAGTATACTTTTTTTTTTACAAGCATCTTTATAATATAATATTACATTATAAAGATATTGCCTAAAATATTACATTTTTTACGTTTCTTGGAATATGCTTGTTTCTATATTTTTACATAAGGTTATATATATATATATATATATATATATATATATACATGGTGCTTCACGCAAGAACTATTCATTTAAAAATAAAAAGGAGGAAATCTGTGATACGTTTATTAAAGAAAATCTCAAGAATCTGTTGTTTTCATTAATCAGAAACTTCGAATTTTAGTTACAAATTGCGCAGATAGATGTCGTTGCAGAGAAAGATATTCGCTACAGTATGAATCCCTCTAAGGAAAGCTCAAATAAAGAAAACTATTATTCGTCAGAGTTCATCTAGCTTCTGCATGTTTTCTGTCGGTTAAGGTAGAGGGTAACGCTGAATCATGAAAGATTCAGAAAAATGTGACCCGCTTACTGTATGACATACAAAAGAACATTGTTTACTGCAACAGTCGATCGACACTCAACAAACTAGAGGAGGCTATCAAGCTTGAGTGTCGATTTCCGGTGACACATTATTTTTATCTAGGCTTATTTCAGCTTACTACAACACTGATAGCAATATCTAGAAGCTCGCTGCTAATAGTGTACCTGTAATGTGACCCACTTAACGTCAGCCCTCCAAACAATCTCTCAACGGTTGAGAGGGAAATATATGCATTCTAGGATATTTTACTCACAAATTCTGTAATTCTGCACTTTTTAAGAGTTTATATAATACGTGTGCGAGTACTTTAGAATAGTGATAGTAAATTACGAAAAACAGTCAAAAAAAAAAAAAAAAAAAAAAAGAAGTTTTAACTTTATTTAGAAAGACTTCATGTAATGCAATAACGAAATTAATGAATCTGACGTCGGCATATTTTATTTATTTAGTATTTTATTTAATTGTCACTTGGAAAAAAATTGTACAAGTAAATGATTCTGGATTATGATTTTCATTCTATTTGAAATTTTAAAGTTTTCAGTTGAATGTGAGCGAGTTTATCGTTACAATAAGCTACGAATTTGTTAATTGGTGATGGTCTTTATGTCAGAAAACAACATTAAATTAACTTTTATATGACCGATATTTTCATTTTAGTCAAGAAGTGTTTTAAAGATTATCATTTTTCCCAAAGAACATTCAATGCAGATGTAGAGAGAAATATGCGGCACTCCTAGTTAAAAGAAAAACATGAACTGTCGACTCATCACTTTTATAGAACTCTCTCTCGCTCGTTTTCAATTTCTAATCTAGATGTAATGTTGCCTTACTATGAATATGTACCTCTAATTTAGCAGGGCGTTTGAAAACGCTCTTATATATATAATTATATTATACATTTACTATAAAAACGTGTATATTTTATTCAAGAAAATTAAAGTTGTGCATAAAGGAAAAAATCCTCAAATCAGTCATAATTTATACAAGTAAATTAATAGTTTAAATGTTTATAAGTTTATTTTCAGCTTGATTGCGAAACAAGATGGTGTCTAGCTGAAGGATTAAAATAGTTGATTGGATGTATGCTGAACCAGTGCTGTATGCTTATCCAGGTAAGTGAAATCTTACCTCTTCATTACTAATATTATTTAATATAAATAAAATTATAGAAGCGCTCTATCCCTATGCAATTATATATAATTTTATATGAGATCAGTTATTTAAGACAGCGCAATAATTTGTACTACTTAGCACTGAATTATATATTTAGTTATTTATAAAACTTTAATTCACTCCTACAGGCGGTCCGAAGACATGCCATCCCAATTTTGATCCTTCGAGGAGAGAAGGGCGCCCCCGTTTCAGTATCTCTCAGAAATGTTATTACGAAGCATACAGGGCACTGTAGTCCCGACGGATTTTACGTGTATAAGCCCCTATTAATGTATATAACGGTTTTTCGAACTCCCAATCGAACTCCCAATTTTCTGATTACAAGCTCGACTTTCTACCAACTGGGTTGCACTTATACAAACCATACTACTAATCAAGTAGGCAAAAAAATCAAGCAGTTTCTTTGGTTCGTTCTGCTGAGGAGTGACGTTCGCTATTAGAGAATTACGAACAGCCATTTTTATTTCTTTAATGCTAATTATTCATATTCACTATAAAGATGGAATTGTCTCAACATATTCGCATGAACATTGTAACCGAGACTTTGCTTTAAAATTTTGAAAATGAGATTGTGGCGAAAAACGTTTCAATTATAATCCCCTCCAATATAAAATGTATGAATGATATTAATGAATGGGATAAAGTGTTTCGCAGTAAAAAAAATACTAAGCACTATTATTCCAGAGATTCACATCCTGAAGAAAAAAAGATTTTTTTGCTGATAAGTTTAGTTTTTTGTTTCTAAATTAATTTTACTTTTTCCATTTTAAATGAGGTTTTTTATCTTTTTCGTTTCTTGTTTTGTACTTTCACTAAATGGGTTTTATTTATTTATTTAATTTTTTACAGAAACTTCTTTTTATGATACCACAGTTGATTTAATAAGGTGCCTTCTGAGGAAAATAAGCAAGGTATATCAAAGAATGCCGAAGTGAATAGATGCTAATAAATCAAGAACTCATACATTTTTTTTAAACACACACACACACACACACAAAAAAAAAAAATAAAAATAAAAATCATTGTGGCCTATGGACTCAGATTATAAAAATGAGATATCGTCTAAACGCTTCGTTCGAATGAGATGAAAATTGTTAAGTATATTATAAGACATCGTTGTACAAATTTTCTAGAATTTTAATGAATACAATGCATATAGTAGTTCTTTTACAGAGTTTAAAAAATAATTTTTTTATTATTACATAATATGGACTCTAGCTATTTGAATTGTGCTAGTGTTTAAACTCAATATTCGATCAAAATATAAATTGGTAAGCATGTTATAGGCTATTATCGCAAGAACCGTACTAATATACATGAATGTGAGATTTTTTTTTTTTTTTTTTTTATGGCCATAGTTGAAGATATTGGCTAAGTGCGTTTATTTTTCTGTGTGCATTGTACAATTTAAAATGTAAGGTCAGGCAAACTTTAAAAGTCACGCAAAATATTTATTTATAAATTTCCTTTACTTAAATTGTAAAATTTCATATAAAAAATACATTGCTGTTATTAGATATATGCCCAGTGTGCTGAAAAACTATTCAAGTTACTAAAAGTATAATTCTATAATTTATTATTGTGCAAAAATAACTTTTGTTAATTTTTTTTTCTTGTGTTTTATAAGAAAGTGAGGCTGATCAGCTCAATATTGTACACAATACATTTAAAAAGCTTATTTCTTGTCATATATTTAAAAATCGTATCAAGTTTATATTTTTTGTGTATTGTGGAACCTAAAAAGAATAAACAAAATTTAATTGCAAATTTCCGCTTTTTCAAAGTAAAATTTCATCTGAAAAAAAAAAAAAAAAAAAAAAAGAAAAAGTATTCTTAATTTAAAATAATTTTAAGTAGTTGAGTGTATTGAGAAACTATCAAAGCTGCTAGAAATATTTCTAGAATATATTTATTGGCTAGAATATTCTTTTTTTTTTTTTCTAAAATTTTATTTCTTGAATTACATATTTCATTCAGAGATTCAAAATGGTACGTATATTTGAAAATATTGCTTTTTGCCATGTATATATTTAAAATTACATGTAGTTGTATATTTATATTACGAAAAAAATTTCTTCCAATCGTTGGAATTATTAAAAACTTTCATAATTATTGCTATAAATCATTGTTTATATTTTTGCTTTAACAATAAATAAATGATTTTTGTAAATAAATTAAAAAAAAAAAAAAAAAAAAAGTTAACAACTGCGAAAACTGTCTTATAAAAGAATAACGCTTTTTTAAAAACTTGAAGATTATATAAAAAAAAAAAAAAAAAAAAAAAAAAAAACATCTGTCATATTTTTTAAATAATGAATAATTAAAACAAATATATTTTTCTTTTCTTTTCTTTAATATTATTGTTCTGTTAATGTCTACTAGCTTGACAGAAATATTTCCAATTCTTGATTTTTCATACAGAAATATAAATTCGCATGAACCCAGTGAAATGAAATAAATACGATGTTACTGATATTAAATAAAATTTTTCTTTAGTTTAAAAATTTACGTAAATTTCATTTCTTTTTTTTTTTTTTTTTTTTGTTCACCGCGTTCACATGGGAGAAGAATTTCGTCTCCTAGTGGGATGATCCCGCAGGAGGGAATGAATGAAACTGTTTGATTTTTTCCCCTACTTGAATAGGAGTATGGTTTGCAAAATTGCAACCGGGCTACCATAGCCCTACCATCTTAAATGTGGTGTAATGTGAAGGACTATATTTAACCAAACGACGAAACCGCAATTACAGAAGTATTTGAAGTTACGCTGGTACACGTTCGAAATTCATTGATTGAAAACGAAAAAAAAAAAAAAAAAAAAAAAAAGAACCTCGAAACATTCTCAAAGTGAGAATTTGTTAAGTGGTGACCAAAATGAAGCTGAAAATAGTGGTATACTTACGTCACAATGGTTAGATTTCAGTTGCTATGTGCAAGGTACAAAATCTTTTCAAGCATAGGTATTTCTGTAATTTGAAATCCAGGTGAAGGCAGAATTTTCTGATCCAAAGGGATCTGATAATTCTGCCCCCGGATATTCCGGTGGCTCTAAGGTGACCAGAACCTTATCAAAATAATAATTATAAAAAATAACAATAATAAAAAGAGAGAGAGAGATAGAGAGAGCACCAAATGCTATTATCTCAAAACTGTCACCACTTCAAAAAAGTAGCAAATATACTACAATGAAAAAAAAAAAAGAACAGAAAATTGATTTGAAAAATAAAAGAAAGTATGAGTCGAAATTAGAAAAAGAAGAAGAAGAAGCATGGTAAGGAATTAGAAAAATGAATTACAGGAGGAAGAAGAAATGAAGGACCAATAAGAGGCAGAGAAACTGACTTCAGAAATGCGAAAAAAAAAAAAAAAGGGAGCCTTTCGAAGAATACATTAATGTAGCAGAACTCCTTTCGTTTATTAATAATTATATTTTTCTAGAAAAATCGCTTTTTATTTTGCTCCTATTTGCAAAAATTCAGAAGGTGTCGACTAATGGAACAAAAGCGTATTCACTATGAGATTTTAGTATAACAACTATTGTCAAATTTTAAGCTCTTAGAAAAAAAGGCTTTTCTTGCAAACAAAAATGCTACAATTAGCAACGATTGCAGTACTGTCATATAACGCAAAAGTTTATTTAGATATGAAACACTAGATAATATTACAGTCTCTAAAATTAAGGACAGTGCACATTTTTTTTATTATAAGTAACTCAGTCTTCTGTTTCATAGTGAACTAGAAATTTATGTAATTTTAGTATATCATTAATTTAATGTAATTGGAAATTTTTATTTGTTCTTTATTAAGAATTATCATACGACATATATCGATATATAAACTACATTACTAACACTTAAGCGTCTCGTCGGGTATTAACCCCTTACCTGCCGAAGAAAAATTACGAGATTCGTTTACCAGTGCCACCATTTTTTACACAGGCGTGCGTTGTTATGCATTTACTGTTCCAGGAACATTCTCTTTTCCGATTCCTATACTTACTCTGTGTCAAAAACACTGTCGCGATCATTTAATTACATTCCAAAACCGTGAGAATAGTTTTACTGTTAGCAGCTACGACTAATTTCAAAAATATTAAATATATAATTTCAGAGGTTTTCAAAAAATGTACACCTTGTACCAACTGCAATACTGTAAATATACGCAGATATTTAACAGAACTAAAAATATTCAGTTAGGCAATGCGGAAATTAATTACATTGTTTTTTAAGTATTGATTGAAAGAAAAATAAAATAAAAATGTAGAATAATTCATATTGCAAGTCCTTTTACTACAAAATTATGAAATATTAACGCAACGAAAATTATTTCACTGAATCATCAAACGATTAAATCTTAAATACGAATTAAGTGCTGTTAATTAAATATATGTTTCATGTTAGGTAATTTAAAAAATATGTCATGATGTCGTGTATAAAACAAATAAAATGTTAATTGAAATGATCATATTTCTGTACACTATATGATAAACCATGTTTATGTATAAACAATGAATCATCTCATCGTATGTTTATATTAGGAATTTTTTTAATAACTATAACCTTATAACACGTCTTTTAGAACTATGAAGAAAAATTAAATTTATTAATTAATACTATTCAAATAAATTTAAACAATGGAAATTATTATGAACTGTCAAAAAGATTCTTTATGGATTATTTATTTTAATAAATCTATAATGTAAATGAAATCAATTTTGTATTTTTTGTATTACTTTTCTTTACATCTACACATTTCTTAATACATTCAAAATAAATAGCATAAAAACATCACTGTTAAAAAAATTTAAAACGTAACGAGCCTTCATCTACTATTATAATAAAAACATTCACTTTTTGTTATCACTTATTTAAACAGCATAGCGCAAAACAGAATCTGAATTAATAGAATTTTTATCTCTACTGAAATTCAATTTAAACTTTGAAGTCAGGTAATTTTGAGAAACACTTTACTTTATTCCATTTAGCATGCTTTGTATCACCTCGTTAAGAAAACGCGTTGAAATGAAGTAAATTAAGTCTTTCAACGAAGAAATTATAAAGATGGTGTTATTTATGTTTGAATAAAAGTGTTGCGAAAAGCTAAATTGTAAAAAAGGAATTTATAAATTACTTTATGCTAAAACGTAAACAAAATTTAATATATATCTGATATATCATTCTGTCATTTAAATGCTTTTTATAAGATATATGCACTGTATTCGTAGCATGATAATATTTAATATACATTAAATGACATTAAAAATATTTCTCAGGCAATTTTCTTTTTTTAAATTCATATAAAAGTGATATATGTATAGTACATATACTTTTAGTAAGTGATTTAAATAATAAAATTTGTTATGTAGATTATTAGAGAGTAAGAGGAATAATAATTTTAAGTAAACATATTAACAAAACTAGGCCCAACGAATAAAAGTTCATAGTAAAGATGTGAAGTTTGAAAAACCAGTTTAATGAAAATTTAGGATCTTAGCAGTTTAATTATTAGTTATCTATTGTTAACTTATGTAACAGCGTCTAGAATTTCATAATCTTTTACCTAGCATAACATATTTAATACAATTCTAATCCAGCATCATTTGGGAAATAGACATGTCCAGCAGTTAAATATTTGTTTTTGTAGGGTTCCCAATGCTTGATTATATGATTAAGAAATATTCTAATATCCATTTGATTTATGGTTAAACAGATGAAACTAATTCTTAACACGAGAAGCTTGTCAATGATATTATTTTTAATGCCCCCGCTAAAGTTAAGCCTACATTTGCAGCGATTCATAGAATAATATATAAAACAATTACTCTTCCAGATTTTTGATGTGTGGAAGAAAATTTTCCCTCAGTAACAGAAGATATTTTGGTAAAGGTATTTGGTAAGATGATAATACACTGTTCGCCTTTAAAATAACATCAAGAAGGAATGCAAATATCAAAATGATATTTATTGGGCACATACATTATAGAAGGAAGGACATATGATTAAAATTTCAAGAAATTTTCAGTATCGTATACTCAGAAAGCAGTACATAAAGCAACGACCTCTGTCAGCAATAACAGCACTTATAGGCCTAGGCATTGAATTCAAAAGCGATTGGATGACATGTACAGCACTATACGTTCAACACAAAGCCACAGTTCATCGACCGTAGTTACATGTATATGGTGGTGTGCCAGTCATTTTTCTACGATTTAATTCATTTTAATTGGGAAAGATCTGGAGAATGCGCAGACCAGAGCAACAATCCAATGCATTCTGGGTCAAGGATTGTCCGAACAACAAGGACAACTTCCTGTTGTGTATTGCTCTGCTTAAATATTGCGCTATGGAGACCTAGAATATAGGAGAGAGCGAAGTGTTCTGCCCGTGAGAAGTGTGAATGTAATCGTGATAAATGTAACGGCCTCTAAAGAGACTGTCGGGAATGAGAACAAAGGTAATCGAGACGTGTATCAATTTGGATCCCATAGGATCACTACATTTGATGGCCCAGTGTGACGATGTCGAATACCAGCTGGCAATGTGCATTATTCACAGTCCTGCCAAATACGGATGCGGCATTCTTGATGCTGTAAACAGGATTGTGATTTGTCTGAAAAAAATCGCGCCATTCCTTCGTACAGGTTCGTTGTTGATCACATATTAATGCCGTCCATGCCAATTATGCAACTTTTATGGTAACCAAAATTTTGCTAGCCGTATAATGGATCACTACCTGGAGTGATAGTATCTGGTACCAATGGATACACGTCTCGATCATTTCTTGTTCTCATTCCCGGCTCTCTGAATAGCGGCCAATACATGCCCTGTACCAGAGGTCACGTAACGCAACCTTTAAGAACAACAATGCACGACCGCATGCTGTCTGTATAGTCCAGACCTTCCTTGATACAGAATGTATTCAACTGTTGTTCCGGCCAGCGCGTTTGCCTGATCTCGCTTCATTGAAAATGGCAGTTTAATCATTAAAAATCTACTGGCACGTCACCACGCACCAGTAACTACGGTCGATAAACTGTGATATCGTATTGAAGCTATGTGGAGTGTTGTACATGTACATGTTATCCAATCGCTGTTCGATTCAGTGCCTAGAAAAATAAGTACTGCTACTGCTCTCAGATGTCGCTGCTTTATTTACTGATCTTTTAGGATATACTACTCCAAATGTTCTGTAATAATGAATTATTCTTCCTCTGTAATGCATGTAACCAAGAAATATCATTCTGATATTTGCATTCCTTCTTAGAGTTGTGTTTTGGATTTCCAGCAGTGTTGATTTTCAGAAAAAATAAACATGAGAAATCACAGATATATCTGGGGTTTCGTTCATATTCGTGTGTAATTTTCTCTGTTAAGGTAACATAAATCACTTCCTCACCAAAGAGCAATTTTTTATTTAAAAAAAAAATTATTTCACCTTATCTGATTTTTGAATATAAACTGTTTTGAGCTTTACATAACTAAAATTTTATTCCTTAAATGTTTTATTTCTTAACTACCCCAGGTTTATACAAATAAACTTTGTCAAAATGCTAACTGGATGTCCAATTCGATAAAACAGTTGCCATGTTAATGTACCATATAAATCAGACAAAAGAGTGTAGACAATATATGTGTATGATTATTTTTTATTTTAGGACAGGTTTCCTGCCCCAATGCATGAATGTAAAATTTCTCCAACACCACTTCTAGAATTTCTGCAGTACTTGAAACTTGTAGGTGCGTCTTTCAAAGTGTACAGTCTTTTGTGGCATATTCAACATACGTAATGATACATGGCATAACTCTATATGCTCCATGAAAGAACATTTTGTATTTTAAATAGTTATTTATCTGCAGGTGTTTTACACGTGATGATATGTTTGACATGAAGGCATGCACTTTGCATGAAATTGTACCTCAGCTGATTATTTCCTTCTTATAATTACTTTAACTATTTCTTTGTATATACATGTTGACATTCTCAATCAGGTTACAGCGAGGAAAATATAGTTGTAGTTGCAGACAAGAAAATCATAGCTGATATTTCCAAACATGTGTAGGAATAATTTTATGTCGTTATAGAATAACATTTGTGGTTATTTCTCACAACATTTCTGTAAAAATTGTGCTCACATTGTTTATTTTCCAGTATTTCACGATGCACAAACATTTTTTCTGTTAGTATTTGTGAGGATAGATGCCGTTGTGTGGTTAAATACCCTACTTCGTCCTCATTCCTTTCCATGCTTTTTTTATGATAAGACAAATATATATATATATATATATATATATATATTTAAAACTTAATAGAAAACTTTAATTGATATTCTAAATTGAAGGGAGAAATAGGACTACTCTCTTAATCGACACATAAAACATAAATATATTCTTCACTTAAGTAGAAATAATAAACGATCGCCATATCTTACAGGTTAATAAAAGTCACAGGCCTATATTTTCTCTTAAATATAATATAATAATTTAATTTATTTTACCCATTCTTTACACACGAGGTAGCAGGCATCAAACTTGGTTAGTCTCGTACAAACTATACCTCAAATACTTCAACTTCAAAAATAATCACGAAGAAAAAACTTCTTCAAACTGCGGCTGTACTACTGTACTGCTCACAAATCCAGTACTAAGCCAGGACTAAAGTAGAATCCAATATTTATATCAGCACCAAAGCTGAACTACGTGTTTCCTGAGCACGTTTTTAACATTCCTATTGCACATTAAATAATTTGAATTTTACATTTACACTGTTTTCAGCAAACCTACTTCGAAACTAATTTATTTGTCAAATCTCGTAAAGTCTGAAATCTCCCCTTTTAAATTCACAACTCTTATCTAAACTTCAAAGAGTGCTTTAGAAATCTGAGTAAAATTACTGGTCCGTCTCGACAACATCGGGTTAACCCTCTATTTGTGAACTTTCTAAGAAAACAACTTGTAACTTCACATTTATGTTAATCAATATTATTTTTGATATTATTTTCTTTCTGGTAGCTCTAACTTAATTTAAGAGCATGCTTGCACTAGAAATTTCCGAATTGCAGTTTTATTTTCTAGAATATGTACTAAAATCTCACTGAATTTGTTTCAAATTTTGCTGCATACTAAATATTGCAGATATGATTTACTTAGAAATTAAAACATGTATTTCATTTATTTATATTTTGATTTTTTTATACATTTATATTTTATTAAATTTAATCTTTTATATATATATTTTCTATTATTTTTTCTATAATTTTGCGTCAGAAATAACTTTTACTTCCTTAATTTCTGTACTAGGGCTTGAATTCACACTTAAAAAACATTTGTATTATTATTACAACAGTAAATATTTCTGCTATCGACATCAGATAAATTAACACTTTCAACAATCTTTTAAATTTTTTCTCACCCAATTTAATTAAAGAAAAATAAATAAAAGAAAAATAAAACCTTTTTTTTTCTTTCTGTAATAAAGATTTGGTAAATAGTAACACAAGGAAGAAATAGTACAATTCTCTACATTAAATTAAATTAAATGAACAAGCATTAATTACTTGCTCGAAACTGATAAAATATAACGTGAATACATTTTCTTTTTCTTCTTCTTCTTACTATTATTTTTAAATAGAAATACGAAAACAATTATATATTTGAAACTTTATATAAAAATGTCTTAAATATTTCTTTAAAAATCAACTCCTGTGAATCTGTACTTACTATTGATTTTATGTAAATACAAAAACTTAAGCAATAAGAAAATAACAAAAAAATTCTGAGTGGATGAATTTCATAATAAATATTTAAAGTTATTTCCATTTTAGAGAATGAAATCTGTCTCATTCATATGCTACATGTACACAACGAACACTTTTAAAACAAATATATATTTAAAACAATATTATATTTAAAATATATAATATTTAATATATATTATTTATATAAAATATATAATATTTAAAACAAATACGTGATAAATTTTCGATGACTAGTTATAATTTTTATCCATAATAATTTAAAGATGTATATAATAATTAAATTAATTATATTTATATGGTAAAAACAATACTGATTATTTATTCTTATTATAATCCGATTTCCAATGAATTTTACAATGATAGTGTAAATAATTTGAATACACATCATTTTACAACTAATTTATTCTTTTTTTTTTAATACTTATCACCAGTTTTTTAACCTCTAAGCTTCATTAATTTTTGTCGAATATTACATTATTTATGTATATGTACATAAAAGCGAAACTGATTATATCATTCTTGCTAATAAGCAAAACATCACTGAGTAATACCAATTAATACAATACAAACTGTTTATGCAGTACTGTCTATGCATTTCTATTTACACAATATAAGCAATTTTCATGAAAAAAATGAAGATCATAAAAGGGTTAAAAAAACTTCTTCAATCAATTTCAACAGATATCAACAAAATTTAAAGGGAAAAAAATCATATATTAACATAAAAACTTTAATTTTTAAGCTATTTTATATAACAAAGTTTATAATATATATATATTGTAAACTTTTAAACTATTTTTTTTTTATCTCAATATAATAACATTAAGAATAATATCTAAGAAATCGCAACATTCAACTTTTACTACACAACATTAATATAATCTAGAAATACTTTATCTATTTACTACTCTTCTTTACATAGCTCTCATGAGAGAGATTTATAAATATCTTTTACCCTGATTTCAGAAACAACAATCCTAGTGCTCTTGCTGTGGCTAAGAGTGAGATAATAATGCAGTTTTTGATGTATGAGTGAAGCTATATTTTATATTAGCGGTTAGAAACATGAACGTTTCAGACATTTTTTATATGTACAAGTGATAGGAAACATTGTATGAGGTTTATTTGTTAGGCTGGTAGATAAATCTGATTCTCTGCTTATTAAATGTTCTGCATGATTCTGAGATTTCAGAAAAGATTTAATAAAGTTGTAAAAAGAATTTTACAATATTGTCGAAAAATGTATTTTAAGACATAAAAACACTTTAAAAGTATTTCATTTTAGAATGATAAATTATTATTATTATTTTTTTTATTAATTAAAATGTGTTTACTAACTAAATATTATATTAATACAAAACCTTTACATTCATTTTATGAATAATTTTGTAAGTGATAGTAAGAACAATAAAAATATATGTAAATAAATAAATAAGTAAATAAATAAAAATTAAATAAGTTAAAAATTAAAATTAAAATTAAAAGAATAACGTTTAAGAGGAAGCTTGCTATAATTGATAACCTGGTAATTCATTTTTGTATCTAATAAAATATTCTTATTTATGTTTAATATATCATTACTAAATAATTTGAAAATTTTGATTTTGCCACTCTACATAAATATGAATATATATATAGGCAAAAAAATAATTAAAGTATTAAAAATAGTATTGAAAACAATATTTGTAATTTTAAGTATTTTATGTAAGATATATCTTTTAAATATATGTTTCAATATTTTTATAATTATACGACAATTTATTAAACTATTGAATTGCATCGAATTCATTTGCATGTTTATTAAAATAACTTTATACAAAACCCTGTAAAATGATTCTTTTTGTCATTATTATTATTCTTTTTTATTTATTTATTTATTTTTTTTTAAAGCAAAATAGATCAAACAAAAGTTTTTAAAACAAAATCTCAGATAAAAAATAATTAGATTTCTAAAATTTCTAATAATTTCTATTACTGAGAATATTTTTTTTTAAATATTGAAAAACCCTTGTTCTGTTCACAATATAAATAAATTCATATATATGTGTCGTTTGTTTAAGCGTTATTATTCGTTTTAATCTCAAAATTTTACCGAAATATAAAGAAGTTTGACATTCACAATAGTTATGTAGGAAACGTTTATTTTTTTAGTTTTGTGTAATCTAGAAGAAGTAACACATTTTTTTTTTTTTTTTTTTTTTTTAATTTGACATTTGTAATAATTTGAAGTTTAACTTGTCGAGAAATATTCCCCACATCATTATGTTGCTGGCTGTTCTAATGAATAATATGTTCGATGCTAACAGTCTTGTAATCATAATTAACGTTTTTCACCCTGAATACGAAAACGACATATAAATAATGGTCGACAAAATGAAATGAAAAGCAACATTCAAAAACCAAGTGAGTATTTTTTTTTTCTTTTTAATAATGCATAAACGAATCATTATCACATTTCTCATTATTTACTGGGTACATGGACTAATTCTTCCTGTTTCTCAGTCAGAAAACATGTAATTTTTCTGATACAACGGTACAAGATAATTTAATTAAAATAGTGTCCTTCCGCAGCTATAACATTTTCCCATTTTCCAAAGGGTGACGCAGCTCTCTAAACTGTTTAATAATAGTATGTACAGTAGTCCAGCTGCAAACGGTCTTGTTCCATCTCCTTCTTCATATCAGGTAGCAAAAAGACTTAAAAAAAAAAAAAAAAAATAGAGAGAAATTACAGCAGCTTTAGTTTTAAGGCGAGAATTTTCCTCAGGGATATTTCGCTCAGACTTTGTTAGAATTTTTTTAGCGTCAGAAAGTAATGGCCTAAGATCTAGTGATACATTTAAATCAGTGGAATTAAGAGCCCTGTAACGACGAAACTTGCATTCATGTTACATTCTGTCACTTACCATTATCCTTAAGAGGAGTGGAGGAGGGTCCGGAGTCGAGAATAATCCTCAGGAACCTCGGTCCATTAGGAGAAGAATCATGTCCTCAGACCATGATGCACAATTCTCTGGGGTTAAAAAATTAACTTGTCCTATTACATAATTAAAAGTTAAGTATAGAAATTTATTATTAAAAAAATAGGTAGATAAAACAGTTTAACAAAGTAAGATAATATCAAAGTACATAAAAAGAAATATAATAAGCTTATATGTAATAAATATTTACGTAACATAAATTTGAGTAAAATTCTGTAACTTCAAAACTGTATTCAGTATATAAATATATATATAGGAACCTATATATTTGCAAATGCCAAAAATAAAGTTCAAAATTATTCATAATTAAACGGTTTATAAATAGATCTAGTTCATGAAAAGCTTATTTGTTTCAGTTCGCAAAATCATAGTTGCTCGCACTTCCAGTTCAGAAATCATAACTGCTTAAAATTTCAAATCATAAAAACGCAATATTTCCAGTTCATATTTTGTGTTCATAAGAGCATTCCCGTTTGCACTTCCAATGAATTCGACAGCGTCTCTTTACCACAAAGATTACAGAAAAGGTGAGAATTAAATTCTTAAACTGGTCGCAGGAAGACAGGCAGCAGATGATACTCCGTTAGAAATTGACACCAGATAAAATGATGATAATAATAATAATAATAATAATAATAATAATAAAAACTTCCTTAAAATATATCTTTGCAGTATTTTTAGCGAATTAATGTATAAATTTCAAGCTGGTACATTTGATCATCTGGCTCATAACCATTATAACAAATAGGAGGTGAACGTAGATTTGTTTAATAAAGAAATTTATGTATTTCGCAATGTAACACTGGCATTAAAACAGACCGTATAATTTTGTCTTTTGTCTCTTGACTTAAAAACCTTAAATAAAATGGCATATATATTTATGCCGTTGAAAGTTAGAAAATAAAACGCATACTTTAAATAAGGAACTTTAAATGAAATAGAGATCGCATGACATGTCATATGAACAGCATCATATGGACCGCAGAACCACATTCACCTTTTTATCCCTCATATACATAGCTTTCGCTTTACACTAAAATCTGCCATACATTTGCGTATGAATAATTTGCATATTTTTAATTTGAAGAAGAAAGAAGGATTGTGAAATGTTAATGAGGCAACTCATTAAAAATAAATTATCAAGTAGTAATCTATTGAAGCATATCTATTAAAAAAACATATTTTATTAATTTCTTCTAATTATTCACGAGAATATATAAAAACATTTATTGACGTTTTGTGGGCACCTTTTGCACATTAAGGTTCTATATTGTGGTACCTACATACTAAAGTAAATGTCTTAGACTACAGTTACCCATTCTTGGCCCGGAATTAGAACACGGCAGTTGGCAACTATATTCAAGACCTCTAACCCTTTAAACGCCACATGGAGAAAGGTATTAAGCGAATTGCTTGTTTCAAAATTGGTCATATATTAATCGTGCTTTTTAAGCATTTTTTAATATTTATTTTTTATCGTTCATAAACAAATTCACGGTTATAGCATTAAATCTATTGTTTAATTATAGGTATATTTGATGAGAAAGGTTATAAAACAGAATATTATCGTGAAAAAATAGACTAAATAATAATAAAAAAAAAACAATGTGAACTCTAGTGTGTATTTGATTTATAAAAAAACAAAACAAAAAAAAATTTACGGAAGATATTTTTTTTTTAATTTGTAAATGAGGTCATATATTTTCCCGAAAAAGTAGAATTTTTGCCATAAAAATAACCCATTTTAAAACTAGCTCTAAAAACTACAAAAACCACTTAGTATTTTCTCTAGCAAACGTACATTTCCTTTATTTTAAATTCTTTCTCATTTATCAGTAAAACTCCAAGTTTCAAAACAAAAACTTCCTTTTCTTTTACTTTTTTTTCATATAAGTAATAGGCAGACTGATGTCAGATATAAGTAAAACTCTCACGTCCAATTCTTTTAACTGAGGATTTATATGTTGCTCTAGCATATGTTGCATTAAATGTTCCAGAATTAATGGCTTAGATATTTGTATCCCAGTTTCAGAAGAGGAATAGAAACTGTATGAAGAAATTTTCATAAAAAAAAAAATGTAAGAATAGATTTTGTTTTTACATATGTTATCGCTAAATAATGAAAATAAATTAACATGTATATATTATATTGAGTTATAAACAAGCATGTTTTTATTTCAGAGCAAGATAGAAAAAAAATATTTTGTTGAAAAATCAAAAATTTTTAAAAAATATATCAAGAAAAACAAATTATTTATTTAATATATATAAATATATTGTTGAATCAACTTTTTATTTATTTATTTATTTTTTAATTAATTATTTATTTATTTATTTATTTATTTTTTTTGCAACATGTTTTGTTAAAACAACAAAACATGTATATATAGCCTCAAGAAAACAAACATGTTGATATAGCCTAAACAATGTTTTTTTTTTTTTTTTTTTTTTTTTTTTTTGTTTGTTTAAATACAATATTTTTTCTATTCATACATTTGTTTTGAGCAATTGATGATTCATACAGAATGCGCAAATAAACAGAAAATAAAATCCATCATGTTATATACTCCATTCATAAAAATTTATGTAACAGTTATACTTTAAAAAAAATATTTAATTTTCACGAATTTTATTTTTAACTACGGGAACTTAGTGTATTGGTACTATATTATTCAAAATACTTCTTTTTTTCTCTTACGATGTTTTGTAATTTAAGGTACTGAATATCAATTTAACTTACTCATTTTTTTGTGATAGTCCAATCTACATATTATTTTGCAAAAGTTTTTTTTTTTTTTTTTTTTTAACTTGTTTTGTGTGCATAATTCACTTTCAAGTACAGAGGTTGTTCGCACATTTTTTAGACGATTTTGATGGAGTGTACTGAAGCAATTTTACTCATATTTCGAGTTTTATTTGTTCAGTTTGATAGCCCTTGTTCTTAACTAACATTCTACATCATAATTTCTATGATAATAATGCTTTTTATAATATCGGAAGAGGTATATTTTTCTACTCCTCTTGAACGGCTTTCCAGAGACCACAAAGCGTTGTAGGTTGGTTTTTGGATAATGTTGATTTTAAGAGTCGAAAAACACAAAAATCCCAACAGTGATACATCAGAAGATTTAGCAGGAATGTCAGTGAAGGGTATGGTTTTAATTCCCGTTTTTTGTTCCATTTTTTTTCTAGAAAAGCAATTGCGGATTGTGATGTGTGGCTGCTTGTTTTGTCTTGAAACAGTTCAACGGATTGATAGCATTGTGGATAAAGATCTGAATTTTCATTTTTAAAAATTAGAATTAAAATATGTTCTTGAGAGTATTTAGTGTTGATTTTGGCATTTTTGTCACATTTTTTTGCTTTTATCTTGCGCTTGTATGAAAAACCAGTGGCAAGTATGAAAAACCAGTGGCAATCATAAATCCTTTAGAAAAACTTTCTTTTGATGCTTTGAGCCATGTAGCAAATTTTTTTTCTCCACTTTTGTGATAATAAATTAACCTTTTTTTGTTGCAACCACTTAAATAGACCCAAGATTCATCTGTTGTTACAACATTTTTCCATTTTTTTTCCCTGATAAATGCTTTTTATAAAGATTTCACTAAAAACTATCTTTGGAAAGAGCGGAAAACTATCCTTCCATCCACTGCCATTTTAAAAGCGCATTTTTGCATCTAAACAAAAATTCTAAATATCAGAAGATAAATAAAACTTCCAAAAATATAACTGTTGTGAAAATAAAATTCTCCATGCAAACGATTTTTTCTTACTGCGAAATAAAATCGTCTAAAAAATGTGCGAACAGCCTCTGTATATACATATATATATATACTAGCTGACCCGACAAACGTTGTTTTGTCATAGAAATTATTTCTAGAGAATATTTTGCTAGAAAAAAATAACTAACTTATTGTAAGTGTGTAACGATGTGGTATATAAGTGGAAGATGTATGGAGCGCTGTTGAACGGTGAAAGAATATAAAAATAACAAAACACAAATTATTTATTTTTTTAATTTATTAAAATTGATTCTTTAAAATTATATACATATCGCTACTTATAACAATATTACTAAAAAACAATATCAATCCCTTAATGCAACAGAGTGTAACATATTTTTTGTTATCCCATCTTTCGCCAATACAAACAAACTGGATGGTTTGCACACTCGAGAGCCACGTATAAATGTCCATGTGAAAAAAATGATGTGCTGAAATCTAAGCCACAGACAGACATCGTTTCGCCCTGAAACTTATTGATAGTCATTGCAAATGCCAATCTAATTGGAAATTGAGGGCGTTTAAATTGAATTAGCACATCTGTGGGTATAATAGGGATTCGCAGTAGTAATATATTTTCACCTCGGAATTTGTCATTTAAAATGATGGCTTCGATAACATTTTTCATTAATTTTTTTATGACTAATCGCGTGCCGTTGCACAACCGTCGTGGGTTCAAATTACGAAGCAAAATAACCGGAGATCCAACCTTCAGTTGTAAAATATGCGGTGGCATGCCTGGTAAATCCAATGAGTTTAAAAACTTTGTTGGATAATTTACAGCTTCGGTGGCATCGCAAACTGTATCATTAGATTTGTATGACACCAAGTCTCCTGGTAACAAATGTTGTATCTTGAGATTCAATTCGTTGACGTCCACATTTTTTGCTGCTAAAATTGCTCTTTCTGCCAGCCACTCATGATTTGTGTATCGTCTGTGTACATCGGGAAATATCTGGTCAATAAGAGCATCTTGAGAATCAATGATTGTGCAGAAATCGGTCGGTAATTTTATGCATCCAGTTTCATCTGTAGTAACTTTTCCATCGCCGATACCTAACAATTGTTTTGAGAATGTTTCAGCGGATGGATCTTGAAGCTTTTGAACGCACAAATTTACTTTCAGTTGTACTTTTTCAACATTACGCTACAATGACGATGATTTTAAGCACGCGTTGATCTCATTAGCGTATGTTGAACGCAGAATAACGGGAAGTTCTTGTCTGAAATCACCTGAAAAGAGTAACAGAGTGCCGCCAAATAATTTGTCGTTTTTTTTTATATATTTCAATGTCCTGTTCGACGCCTCAATCGAATGTTTGTGTGCCATAGTGCATTCATCCTAGATAAGAATTTTACACTATTTCAGCACTGTGGCCATGGACGATTGTTTTTTTATGTTGCACACTGCGTTCTGGTTATTTTGAATATTTAGTGGCAGTTTAAATAATGAATGAGCTGTTCTGCCTCCATCCAATAAAGTTGCCGCAATGTTAGATGATGCAACAGCCAATGCGATGCCATTATTTGATCGTATTTCGGCGAGAATTAGCGAAATAAGGAATGTTTTGCCAGTTCCACCTGGTGCACCCCCCCCCCCCCAAAAAAAAAAAAAAAAAAAAAAAAAAAAGAATCCACCTTGTCCTACCAAAACTGCGAGCATGATGCGGTCGTAAATGGTTCTTTGTTCTTCATTCATTAGTGGGACATTGCGAGCAACAATCGCTGCCATTTCTACAGTATTGTATTGTAGTTCACGATTCAATTCAATGCTTTTTAAATCAGATGCATTTCGATTTGTTGAATGCATACCGAAATGACTTAGTGATAAGTTGGCAATGATAATGCAAAGATCTTCAATAGCAATCAATGCTTTATTGTACATAGCGTCACTGAATACTATCGTTAGATCGTTGCACCGTGAACGATGTTGATGCAATATATCAGCAGTCATTGAATCTTTGTGATTATCCCATAAAGTCTCTGCTCGGGCCGGGAAACATGTAGTCAACACTATAGCGAATAGTAGACGAATTTGTTTTGCTGTACAGTTCAGTCCTACTTCAGCAAGCATACACTCCCACTGGTTGTCGTCTTCCAGCAAGCCGAGTGCAAGGCATGCATCTTTATACGTTGGATACTGTTGTCCATTCACTTTACGTAAATCTTGAAATGACAAAGGGCCGATGACATTAACCAATAACAGTCGAAGATAAAAGCACTCAGTCTGCCTTGGATTGACTGTAAATACTCCTCCCAAGGTGTTTGATTTGAATAAACCGGGACATGCATCAATCGGCGTGCCTTGCTTGCGAGGCATCCATTTTTTTGTTCGAGCCCATGTGAAATAGCGTGGTACTTCTGAATAGAGTAATGTGCGTGCAAAATCACCAAAAGCATCCGCACGATTACACAATTAAAAAAATTCGGTGAGTATAGTTTTTGGTGGATTTATAGCACGATCAATCGCTGTCTCGCTCGTGAAATATACGCGCTGGCCATTTTCAAGATGGACGGCTAAATGAAGAACTGCTGGATCCCGTTCATGAATTGGGAAACCAAAGATACGCCAAACAGCTTCATTATAGCTGACTTACCGGCCAATTTGGTAAAGTGTTATTTCATCGTTGTTATTCACCGGAGGAGCATTCACATTGGTATTTTCAACTCGAAATACAGCCATATCACTGCCTTTATTCACATACTTGCAAATGTATTTGATGCTCTTCACTGAACTGCAGAATTGAACATTAATATGAGCACCAAAAATAAATTAAAAAAAAACTGGCGTACAGACAATATCAAGAAATTTAAACTTCTTCACACACCATAAATTTTAAATCAGCACAACCGTTTTCGAAAGGACGTAGCCTTTCTTCATCGAGGCAAACACGTGCAACTACCTTGGAGTCAAAAGCAAGACTGAAAGCAGGACAAAATCCAGAGGGGGAGGAGCAACACAAACAACCAATAGGAAGCAACATGCAAGACAGGACCAATCAGAGAGGAACACACGTATACACACACCACAAAATGAAGAGGGAGGAAAGGAGGAAACAATTATTTTTTTTTCAATAATATTAAACTAATGAGTAAATTTAATAAAATTTATCCATTAATTATTATTTTTTTTATTTAAATTAGAATTATTTTATTATAACTAATATGATGTTATAAACATAATGAAGGAAATTATTTAATTGAATTAAACAAATTTTTCCAGGCTGTAGACAGCAAAGTGGAATCAGATTTTATTTATAAATTCCAATTCCCTTCAACCAAATCCCCTGTTCCTGAGCTTCAAAAATGGGGTATCTATAATGTCCCTTGTAATAACTGAGATTTATTTTATATTGGTCAAACTAAAAGAAATCTTGAATGTCGTTTACGTGAACATTCTCGGTATGTTGTTAATCAAGAAATTTCTAAATCTTCTATTGCGAAGCACAGTTAAGAATTTGATCATAGTTTTAATTTTAAGAGTGCCAAAATTATCTTTCATGCCAAACGCGTTTCAGAACTGGATTTTTTAGAAAATTTAGCTATTTACCTTAATCGTGATAATATTGTCAATGAAAAATTTGATTCCAGTTTACTGTCTACAGCCTGGAAAAAATTGTTTAATTCAATTAAATAATTTCCTTCATTATGTTTATAACATCATATTAGTTATAATAAAATAATTCTAATTTAAATAAAAATAATAATAATTAATGGATAATTTTTTCTAAATTTACTTATTAGTTTAATATTATTGAAAAAAAAAAAAAAAACAATAATAATTGTTTACTCCTTTCCTCCCTCCTCATTTTGTGGTGTGTGTGTACGTGTGTTCCTCTCTGATTGGTCCTGTCCTGCATGTTGCTTCCTATTGGTTGTTTGTGTTGCTCCTCCCCCTCTGGATTTTGTCCTGCTTTCAGTCTTGCTTTTGCCTCCAAGGCAGTTGCACGTGTTTGCACCTGATGAAGAAAGGCTACGTCCTTTCGAAACCAGTTGTGCTGATTTAAAATTTATGGTGTGTGAAAAAGTTTGAATTTCTTGCTATTAATATGAGCATTGAATATTTTGCTCAGCAGAGGCGAATATGGGACCACCCAACGGTTATCAATGACAATATCTATGTTGTTGACATAGATGACCGCCATTGATGATAAGATTGTCCGCCATTATCGGGATTTCTTCGACGATATTTTGGATATCCGTCAACATTTGTGATCGTGAAATTTTTCGGAAAACTTTTAGTACATTTTCCATCTGCACAAATAATAATGGCCTAAAAATTCATTTTTCATTTTAACATAAAATAACTCCGTCGGATATTGACGAATTTTTTTAAAGAACATACCATTTTAACTAATTTTAACATTTTAACAATATTAACGTTGAAAAAATATTTTAAACACTTACGGTTAAAAATTCATTTTTCATTTCAACATTAAATAAATTCTGACATCGTGTTTACGATTCTAAAATATTAACTTTGAAAAAATATTTTAAACACTTCGTAAGATACGGTTAAAAATTCATTTTTCATTTCAACATTAAATAAATTCTGACATCGTTTTTACGACAACTCACGCCATCTAGGTGGAAAAGCTGTTGAAAGAGTTGGTTAAAAATTAATTAAGAAAGAACTAATTAAGTTACAACTTTCATTTGGAAATCTAAACCATTCTCGAATCCACCTGAAGACACACAAAAAATTTCATTAAACTCAGTCCAGCCGTTTAGGAGGAGTTCAGTGACATACACACGCACAAAAGAAATATATATATAAAGATATATATATATATATATATATATATATATATATATATATATATATATATATATATATATATATATGTATGTGCATGTGTGTGTGTGTGTAGAAAGAAAGAAAGACAGAGAGAGAGAGAGAAAACCACAAGTCTTTAAAAAATTGTTAAACAGCATTCTAAATTAATTAAATTGAATTTAGAATACTTTATTCTTATAGGATTTGAGAAATAAAAATATTAACTTATGATTCTCTATAATTTTAAATATCGGTTTCAGTTATTTTTTTAGAAAAGTCACGAAATGAAGCTGTGCCTTACGGAGTTTCAATGTAATATTTAAGAACAAATTAAAGTTAATGTATCATCAGTAATGACTAATCCCATTTTTACACTATTTACAATATAATATTAGAAAACAATACTACTTTTTTCAAAAATTGTGTAACGTAATACCATATATGTTTTCTCTACTGAAGTAATTTTAAAAGCTTCCAAATTTTAGCAATTCCATTTTTTTTTTTTTTTTTTTTTTTTTTTTTTTAATATTATATTATTTAAAATACAGTTTCGATTAAATTAATTCTATATGTATTTTAAAATATATCACTTGCATTTTAAGTAGTATTGAAAATTATGGAGATAAAATGCAATACACTCACACTCACGTACATATATATATGAAAATAGAAGGCGACGCCCGCTTCGCTGGTCCCTATTTTTAAATGAATCATTATAATTACTGAATTCTCAGAATTGTATTAATTTTTATCGCGTGAAAAATAAAGAGAAACAAAATGTGATTAGGAAAAATGTCGCACCAGGTTCTCATTGCCTTCGGAAAAAATTCCCAAAATGCTCTAACTCTTATTTCTATTATTTTACCCTGTCCCCCCCCCTCCCGTCTATCCTAATAATTTTACAAATTCGAGAATATCCGCAATGCATTTGTAAGTATCAAAAACCTCTTTGCACCAGTTTTCAACGATCTATCTGTATTTTTATTTTTTTTTGCCCCTCCGCTCCCTCTCCCCTTCCCGCCCCTCCCAATAATTTTAAAAATTCAAAAATATCTGCAATCGATTTTAGGTATCGAAAACCTCTATGTACCAATTTTGAATGATCTAACTCTATTTTATTTTTTTTTTTGCCCCTCCGCCCCCCTTCCCGGCCCTTCTAATAACTTTACACTTTCGAAAATATCCCCATTCGACTTGCAGGCCTCTGAAACCTATCTGTACCAATTTTGAACGACCTAACTGTATTTCTATTTGTTTTTGCCCATAGCCCCCCCCTTACCGCCCCTCTTAATAATTTTACAAATTCGAAAATATCCGCAATCGATTTTTAAGTATCGAAAACCTCTATATACCAATTTTGAACGATCTAACTCTATTTTTATTTTTTTTGCCCCCCCCTTCTCTCCCCTTCCCCCTTCTAACCCCTCCTTATAACTTTACACTTTCGCAAATATCCCCATTCGACTTGCAGGCTTTTAAAACCTGTGTGTACCAATTTTGAACGGCCTAACTGTATTTCTATTTGTTTTTGCCCATAGCCCCCTCTTATCGCCCCACCCTCCTTCCCGCCCCTCCTAATAATTTTAAAATCGAAAATACCCGCAACTGATTTTTAAGTATCGAAAACCTCTATTAACAAATTTTGAACGATCAACTCTATTTTTATTTTTTTGCCCCCCCCCTCCCCTCCCTCCTACTCGCCCCTCCTAATAACTTTACACTTTCGAAAATATCCCCATTCGACTTGCAGGCCTTTAAAACCTATCTGTACCAATTTTGAACGGCCTAACTGTATTTCTATTTGTTTTGCACCCTCCCCCCCTCCCCCCTTGCTGCCCCACCCGGAAGCTGAATTTCTAAAATTCCAGAAATTGGTTTTTAGATATTTTTATTAGCTATATTTTAGAGCAAAAATTTCACGTATATCTGTTTTTTTGTTTGAGATATATAGGATTATGTGGAATCACGTTTAATGCGTGTGAAATCACGTTTCGCCCCCTCCCCCCCCCCCTTGGGGACCGAATTTCTAAAATTCCAGAAATCCGTTTTTAGACATTTGTATTAGCTATATTTTAAAGCAAAAAATTTTACGGATATCTGTTTTTTGTTCGAGATATGAAGGATTTTGTGAAGTAACGTTTGGCCCCCTCCCCCCTTTGGGGGGCGAATTTTGTAAAATCGCTTGTGGCGTTGAGTTTCTCGGGTCGTAAACATTAACCCTGCCGAATTTGTCCCCATACGTGAAACAGCCTAGGATTCTATAGCGGACAGACAGACACACAGACTCTGCTCTTTTATATATATAGATATAATTAAAAGCCCCCCTTAAAATTAAAGCTTTCTTTCTCAAACTTAAATGATTCTACCTCCTACTAATCCACTGGTAGCACCCTAATTAATTAATTATTAATGTATTTTCCAAATATTACATTAATTGCAAATTCATTAACTTGTTATCAAATCTTAAACTCATTTTATTTTATTTTATTTTCCGACGAAACAAACAGTCATTTATTATATTGTGCAATGCAAAGGTAAATTGAATCCAGAATATTCTATCTCCTACCTCCTGTGTATCGCATGACTCCTATAAGCTAATGAGAGCGAAGAAATATTTAGCTTTTGCTATCTTTGCCGCAGAAAAACATTCACTTTGCATGTTTGTATTCTAGCAGGCTCCTGATGACGCTAGAATGCAAACATGTTACTACCTAAGTATATTTGTTTTATTCAATTTTGATTTGACATTTTATTATTTATCAGTTTTTGTTTGATTAGGGTAGTCTTTGATTCTGATCATATTAATTGGGTGAAATGCTAATAATCCTTATTAATCTTTAAATTACACCTGTATGCTCTGAATATCAATACAGTAAAACCTCTATTATCCGAACCTCGATTAACCGAAACTCTCCGGTTTCTTCTTCACTTTTTTTTTTTTTTTCACTTTCTACTATCATCCAAAATTTTCTCTTAACAAACATAAATTTTTAAAGTTTTTTTTTTTTTTTTTTTTTCCATATTCCTTTTGTATGCAAGCCATCCTTTCCAAACTACGAGTGCTGATAAATATTTTAGATGATTATTGATTAATTCTCGATTATCCGAAAATTTCGATTATAAGTTCGCTCCCAATTACTTCGGATAATCGAGGTTCTACTGTATATATATATATATATATAACATTTACTATTAAAAGTTCGATCACGAATGAGGACTATAGTTTGGAAAAGAATGTTCGATTTATTCTAAAAGAGTGGCTTTGAAAAAAAAAAAAAAAAGAGAGAGAGAGAGAGAGAGAGATTCGGAAATATTCGACAGTTTTTCATAAGAAGGGAATTTGTGCACATTTCCTGTGTGTAACAGGGTTTAAATTGCAATATGAAAATAAATCTGCTAACCTCATGTGTACGTGAATATATTTGTTTAAGCTTAACGGGTGATATATTAAGATTTCGTGAATTCATTTTTTATGCTATTCTATTTACATCGTATGTATGCATGTCAGGAAATCGGTATTAATTTGTTTAAAAATCGAAGTATTTCAACTAGTTCTAATAATTTATTTTTTTTTAATAAAGTTTAAATAATGAAAGGACACACACATGTATATATATTATAAAATAATTTACATATTTTATAACAATAACATGCCTTATTATTTTAATATTTCACATTTTCATATCCTCTTTAAACATTTCTATTTAAATTTTATTAATTATAATTCTAAGATGTGATGAAACAAATATTTTGGGGATTGTCGCGTTTTTTTAATAAAGAATAAATTTGCATTTCTAGCTTCTGATTTATAGGAATAGTAAATGTCAGAAACGATATTCCTGCACGTAATTGATTAAGTAATTTAGCAACACCTTATACATATCGTATATTCAGACAGTTTTCTAGGTGTATCTGGATAAAGGCAACGGATTTTCTTTTGCATATATTAATTTAAATTTATCTGAATGCCATTTCAATAAAACACAATATAAATATTAAAGAAATAAAGGTGGATATATCTGTCTTGTTTTAGGTTTTTTTTTTTTTTTTTTTTTTTTTGTTTCTTTTTTGTTTCTTTTCTGATTCTGAAAAACTTGTAAATCCAGGACAGTTTTGTGAGCTGCATAATTAAAGTCTTAAAAGAACATACAGGGTGGACATAATTAAATTGACAGTGCTTACAGTGTTCTTTAGTACAATCTAATTGCAAGAATGGCACCAAAGCTTGTAGGAAGATTAAAAATGATGGGTGGAAGAAGGATTCCACAAATAAATAAATAAATAAATAATAATAATAAAATTAAAAAAAAATAAGATCCAAAATTTACAGCTAGGAAAATATGTGATGCTGCTTATCCAACTAAAGCTTTTGTTCCAATTTATATTTTAGAACTGATAAATGTGGACTTTTTTTTTTTTTTTTGGTGGAATCCTTCTTCCCCCGTCTTTTTAAATCTTCCTACAAATTTTGTTACCGTTCTTGCAATTAGATTGTACTAAAGAACACTGTAAGCACTGTCAGTGTAATTATGGCCACCCTGTATACAAAATAAAATAATAATAATAATAACCGTTATGCAAACACATAGAATACGTGAGACAATTTATATATATTTTATGTTAAGGAATTGTATTATTTTCCGCTAACAGAGTATTCTATATAACAGTGAATTTTTTTGGAATATGATATCATGTAGAAACGTTTTAAAAATAGTTTGTTTTCAGTATGTGCACATATTACTCATTAGAATGATTTACATGACTTTGCTATATTTCAAAAAGGACCAAGGAAGCAGTATTTTTGTTAGCACTTTCTTTCCCTTGCAATTAATTTCAAAATTATTTACATGTTTTTATTTCAGCGTACAAATTGAACATTGTTAAAGTAAAAGCGAACACCGTACTGAACAAATGTGAAAAATATGTAATTGTGAAAAATGTAAATTTCTTTAAAATATAATGTTTTAAGTTAAATGGACCCATAGCAGATAAAGTGGGTATAGAAGCGATAACGATAATACACTATAAAAACATAATGTAAAAACATGTGATTTGACAGCATAATTTACCAAAAATGACCGTTTTGCTATCAAAACGATCAAGGCACATAAATTGATGTCATGAATGTATAATTTTAGAATATTGGCATTTTTGACTGACAAAGGTCGATAATCTACGCAATTTGCTCAAATCTGCCATCAAACTGTATTTTTACGGTCAAGTCCCTAAAAATATAAAGTGTTAGCTTTTCAGTGACGTCATATAAGAATCACATTGCATTTGAAACTGAAAATATAATTGTAGTTTTATTGGTTGAGAAAGTTTATTCATACATTCATACAAATAGCAATTGATATATTCAAAGTTGTATATTTGTTACAATGTAAAATTACGGGGAATACATCATTTATGGTCCAAATATTTTTATCTGTTCTGCCGAGTGTTGCCCGTAATTTGGTTTAAGGTTTTTTTTTTTTTTTTGTTAACACACGATATTAAATAACTGAATGTTCTCCCATTATCCTAAAATCTAGATCGAAATACGCCGCATTAACAAGTAAACATAATTTCTAGTGATTTGGAATCCTACACGAGGAGCCTAGCATTAAATGAAATAGAAGACACCTATAAAAGAAGATCGGATTGCCACCAACCATGATGAAAAAAAAAAAAAAAAAAAAACTTTGCTTCATCTGAGAAATATTATGCAACAATTTAAAAAAAAAGAGAAAATAAATCTATTTTTACGTTTAAACTATTTTTATGCATTAAATAATAATAATAATAATAAAGTTTTTATACTTTGATAGCTTACACTGTAAAATAGTCTGTCAAAAAAAAAAAAACTTCACAGCGAAGCAAGATTAGTAACAGAGTAAAATGTGATTCCGTGGATGTGAGGCAAAATCGTTACCTATTAGGGGTGGTTCAAGAGAATGTTAGAAAAAGCAAGTTTTTTTACAGTGTATCCTACGAAAAAAAAAATTCTGTTACGTACGAATGTTTTCTTTATTGTTATATTACTGAATATTTCTGTCAACTTATTTTTTCCTTAGAATATGCATATTTTCTAGCAATATTACAGCCACAGTTTTTTTTTTTTTTTCAAATAATAAATATACAAAATTTCCTTGTCCTGGTTCTCTGTGGGCAAGGTTCTCTGTTCTTTTTAAACAAGAAGGAGGATATTTTCTCTTTTAAATTTTATTATGCATTTATTTTATTTATTCTTTTTACGCACACACACACGCTGATATATATATATATATATATATATATACCGAGTGTCCCATAAGTCTGTAGACTTTCTGAAAATTCATAAAAATTGAAGGAATTGGTAGAATTGAACGCGGTTTGAATAAAACTTATTCTCGTAAAGTGGGATTTTTTTTTTTTTTTTTTTTTTTTTTTGTAAAGAAAACAATAATAGTTAAAATTTTCGCCAATAGACGGTGCTGTACATAAGCAAATCACACAGTTCTGTGAAAAACTATATTTGATAGCATACAAATGTTTCAGTTAACTTTTTCGAAAACCACGTTCAATTCTACCGATTTCTTCATTTTTTATAATTTTTTAAACTGTCTACAAACTTATTGGACACCCGGTTATATACCATTGTCACATTTGCTTTTGTAGAACGCTTTTGTCTATTTTTATATTTCATAGAAAAGAGCTAGTAATAAAGAAAGTTATTTAAGTGTTTTCTCTTGCAAATTCTTTCAACTTTGTCTATTAAGAAGCATTTTAATCATAATAATAATAATAATAATAATAATAATAATAAATGATACGTAACAATAATACGACTTGCACATATTGAAAACTATTTTTGTATATAGTGTGAATTGAAGACATAAAATTACCCTAATTAATCAGACGTCTATTAATTAATTTTCCTAAAGTAACGAACTAATACAAACGCTGGAAAAAACATCTAGAAGAAAATTAATACAATCCGTGTACACAAAATCGGTAAATCTGTGTTATAAGATACATAATTCCGAGATCTAAAATTGCCCTACGTAATCAGGAGATCTTCGAATTTTCCTGTGCTAACGAACTAATTCACACAAAAAAATATTTAAAATGTGATTTTGTAGAAAATTTGAAGAAAATCTATGGTTTCGTTTCTGAGGTACCGACTTTCAATTTCACTTTGAGTTTTCTCCGAAAATTCCCAAATTCATCTCTACACCGGTAACTAACAAACTCACACAGAACGACAAAAAAAAAGGGAATAATTATGACGAGATTGAATAAAATCATTTCGGCCGTTTTGAAGACTTTTACTCCCAAGAGCATATTTGCCTACGAAATCTTAATTTCTATCAATTATCCTTCATTAACCATCAATACCCTTGAAAAAACATCTAAACGGCAATTTACATAAAAAAGTTTCAAGAAAGTCGTTGATGCCGTTTCTGAGATACGGATTTGCGGTCCCAATACTGTTTTTTGAACTTTCATCACAAGGTGGCAAACAGAACCATACATGTCTTATATATAAGTTCATTATTCTATCTCTTTCCTTTTGGAAATATGATGGACTGGAGTTTCCTCCCAGACACAGATGTGCACACACACTTATATACACTTACATATTGATCAACCTTCTAAAACCTCTTTCCTGGACTCAAGAGACGATAAAATGAAATGAAAATATGATATGAGTTGACATTATATAGTATTTTCATTACCTACGATATTGGGGTAACGAATGTCAATATAAAAAATAAATATGAAGTAATTTGTATTTATTTGATGAATATTGAAAAATAATTATATTAACCCGTTAACGCACGAATTAATTTTACAAAATAAATTTTGATGTGTATTTCACTTCTAAATTAGCATAGGCAACTGACAATAAAATATGTTAAATTAAACAATTCTTGTTATTGTTTTAAATCCATAGTCTATCCTCATTTGAGGACGTTTAGTTTTCTAGCGAAAAAACTTCGAGATAGAAAAACTTCAATATAACAGATTAATTTCCTATTATACGCTGACAAAGACCTCGAAAGTAAAGTATCATAATATATACTATTATTCAACTTGACTTAAGTGGGTATATCTACGCAAAAAATAAATTTATATACTATGAATGAAAAATCATAAAATAACTATCCAAATTATATAATTATAATTAATAGCAGGCACATAAAACTTTGAGAGATCATTTAGAGTGATGCTATGAATTGCAACTAAAAGGCAAAAATCATTCCAAGAAACCACAAAAATATACTTTCTATTTTATAAAGTGTGCTCAAATGAGGACGCTGGGCGTTAATGGTTTAAATTAATCTGTATACAATTTCATTTATACTTTTTTTATAAATATTGTTTCAAATGCGCCTTATTATCATACGTAATTTTTCAAAAGCAAAATTAAAACAATTTCAATTTTGTTTAAGATTTTTTGGACAATTACTCATCCTTTTGTGTGACTCTAATTATCATAAAATAAAACATTTATATCTTATAATTTGAGTTTTACTTTTACTTTTACTTTTACTTTTTTTTATATTATTAGTTTCATGATCATTACAAAATTTTTAAAACTGTACCTTATAAATTACAAATTTTCAGAAGATATTCCAAGAATATAGAAGAAATTTTATAGTAAATTGTTCAGCAACTGATTTAAATTCGTTAAAAATCTATCTTCACGTGTGCCATACTTTGGTATACATTTCATTTAAAGTAAGATATAGTGAATTTTAATTACGTTTAATATTAATTAAAGAATTATTTATTCTTTTGTGTAGCTGTAAAAATACAAAGCAGAACTTTTATTTCTTATATTTTGAGTTTTACTTTATAATTTAAATTTTTGGTAACTATAGTACATAATGATGAAATATGTTTATGATTTGGATGAAATAATAATGTTTATTATAATTTCCATACATGCATTATGGTAAAATATTTTTCTTTTGATGTCGTTTAATATCCCTTAAGTATGTTATAAAATTTGTCACATAAAAAAAAAAAAAAAAATGTATAGACACGTATCTAAACTACTTTATACGAAATTATTCGAAGATAACAAGAGAAAAATATCATGACGAGTTTTATCTGCAAAAAATACAACATTTCTTCTATATCATGTTTTAAGTTTTTTCTTAATGGTAATGTACTTCTCTTTAACGATTTTAATTTTCTAATATTTCAAGACAAAAAGAATTTTATGTTTTTTTTTTTTTTTTTTTTTTTTTTTTTTTTTTAACAAGTTAATATTTATGTCATAAAAAATATTACATTTTTATGCAAATAGTTGTACCATGAAAAATAATGATGATAATAATAAGGTTTTATGTTTATCTTATGTGGCATTAATAGTAATAAGATTTATTCAAATTTGTGCACACTGAAAGCGGATAATTCTTTTAATTAAAAAATAAACAACTGCATTTTGATCTGCATAAAAGAAGAGACTAATTTTATTTAATAAAATATAACATTGTTTTTATGAGAATAATTCGATCGCTTTATTATATTTTAAAATTAATTATTAAAGGTAATTCTCTGGAAAAAAAAATACAGTTTTAATTTTATATAAATTAAGAAAGGAAGAAAGGAGAAGCAAGTTTCGTTTCAATAAATCATGAAAGTCAAATTGATTTAGAATTCCTAAATTCAAGAAAAGTGTAGAAAAGATTCAAATTTATCATGTATGTATATTAGGGAACTTTTCTTGGTGTGATACTTTAGATAATTTTAAACTTTTATTAAAGAAAATAATGGATTTATAAAATTGCCTTTGAAAGATTCCTTTTGAAAAAAATTTGAAAGATCAAGATGAAAATTTACAGATTAATTATGTAAAAACAAAGGATTTGTGAAAAAAATCTAGAATTTTTAAAGAATGCAATTTTGCAAAGTACATGCGAATTTAAAATATATATGTATAAAATTTTTGTACTCAGCTGTGGGTAGTTTTGAGATCATAAGGAGTCTAAAATTTTAAATTATAAAGTATATTACATAAATATTATGATAACTGTTACTAAGGGTTAATAAAATAAAATAAAATAAATAACTTTTTGATAATTCATTTTTTAAAATCATCTCATTTAAACTTCAAAACTTCTTCACACACAGGAGACAAGAGGAACAAATACAAAAAAAGGAAAGGGAAAGTAAAATACACTTTTGAAACACCTGTGTTTAGGAAACCCTTCTTTGAAATTCTCTCCATGCTCTTTCAACTTACACTGCTCGGCAGTAAATTTGACCCAACTCCATTTTGACAAATTCTTATGTAAAATGACCTCCTGATTCCGAATATGACGTCCAATTTGCCTTACCACCCACCGTTTTTTAGGGACGTGGCCTTATTTTTACCACTTTTCGATAATTTTATGACTATAAATTCGATTTTTATTGGGGGGGGGGGGGAGAATTGTTTTAACTGTAAAATATCTTCTGAGGTGCTACAGAGTTGGAAATTTCTAAAACATCAACATTTACGGCAAGGTTAAATTTTACGAAGGGATTTGCTACTGTAATTATGTATTACCTTTCTTATTTTATTTTTAATCTATTATTAATGTTATTCATTAAACATTATATTCTTTTTTGTTTTCAAGTGTTAAATTAATTATTTTACATTCTCCAAATAAAATTCACTGCCACAAAATTACCGAACAGTGATAAAAATTGGGATAGGGTGTGGTATCCAGAGAAAACGGTGGGTGACTGCGAAAAATGGTAGTCACATTTGTATTCAGGATGTCATTTTACATAGGAATCAGTAAGAATGGTATCAGGACTCGAAAAAAAAAATTTTTTTTCAGCGCAGTCTTATTTGCTCTTGCGTATAGTGCACTTAAAATTTGTTCCAACACTTCTTCTCTCAAAGAAAACTTTATTATTTAAAGCTTGTTTCTGTGGAAATAGATTTTAGTACCTCCAATATTCACAAAGCTCATAAAAGTTCAGCAGATCTACTTGTAATTCTAATCTTTCTATCGATGAGATATCTTAATCGCGATAAAACTGTCAATGAAAAATCTAATTCCACTTTACTCTCTACAGCATGAAAAACTAGTTTAGTTCCATTAAATAATTTTCTACCTTTTTACTTGTTTATATTTTTCCCTTGTAATTCTCGTATACATTTAAATTTTATAAATTAATTCATTTTCAAGATATAGAATTAAATTATTTTGCTTAAAAATGTTCCCTTTCTTCTTCTTCTTATTTTATTTTATTTTTTTTTCTCTCTTGCCTCCTCTTTCTTTGTTGCGCCTCTTCTGATTGGTTGTTGCATGCAACTCTCTTATTTGCTGACTATGTTACTTCTCCTCCTTTGGGATTTTTCCTGCGATCTGTCTTGTTTTTGTCTGAAATAAGACAGTGACACATCTTTTTTTTTTTTTTTTTTTTTTTTACACCTGAGAATAAAAAGACCATGTCTATGCGAAACGCGTACAGTGCAAGAAATTATTGTACGGTGTGAGAAGACATTTTAACGTTCAAATATTTATTGCTCAAAAGTTTTTTTTTTTTTTTTTTTTTTTTAATAGTCTTAATTTGACATAAATAATGAATGTCTATTTTTCACATTTCATAAAAAGTAACTAGTAATCAGTTTCACATATTTAAAAATTATTGCAAACATAAAAAATATAGATATATATAGATATATATATTTGTTAAGTAATACAAATGAATGCGTTTACTTCAGTAAACGCATTCATGGATGTATCTTATTCATAAGAAATGTTATAATTCAGAGAAGTAGTGAAATGTTTTTAATAATAATAATAAAAAAAAAAAAATCCTTTATTTCAGTAAGCACAAAGCAGGCCAGAAGGAGTTCATATTGATATCTTCATCTCAGCCAATCGAACCCTCTAAGTGTTAGGCTTGCTAACGCTGAAAAGGAAAAGGAAGGAGTAAAATATAACGACAATAACAACAACAACAACAAAAAATCTCTTTATTAAATAAGAGTAGAGACCCCGTTGCTGAATAGTTATATCACAGTTCCGTTAATTACCTTCACCCTTAGGACAGTGGGTTCGATTCCACCGCTTCCCTTGTACGTTTTTCAAGTTCTTTTGGCTGCCTTTCTTATTGTCAAAGAGTGAGGTGCTGAGTTTGAATCCATGTCCTCTTTGGCCTACCTGTTCGAAAATTTCCACAGTTTTACAAGACATTTGCATAAATATGGGCTACAACTCCTTAAAAAAGCTCTCAGGGGTTTCACGGCACTCCTCTTAGGTTCAGGATCCTAGTGCAGTCAATCAGCCTTACTCTCAAACTCTAAGATCTACACCTAATCTTGACGAAGAGTTAAAAGTCGACCTCGATTCAAGCATACATATCCAGTATAAAAATCTAATAAGTACCAAAATTGAAATGAAAATAATCGAGTACTTCATTTAGAATCGATTTATTTTTTTTTTCTTTTCTATTCTTTTTTTTCTTTTTTTTTTTTTTAACTTGAGAGTATACTGAAAATTTGTACAAAATAAAACAGTTTGAAAAAGCCATGTGGATAAGATACAAGAAGCTGAAAAGTCAAAATTTCTGTTGAAATAATGTAAAGTATTATGTTGGGACCATCACCAAATTTTCATTTGTATTTTCCTATAAAAAATCACGTACGGCAATTTACTTATTAGAAACAGTATTTGTGTTTTTTTCCCATTGTGAGTGAAAAAAATCTGATATGTATTACCTTAAATAATGAAAATAAATCACTTTATTGTCCAATAGACGGCATCTTATAAAATACAACTTTTATTTTATTATTATTTTTATTTTGCTGTTGTTGTTGTTGTTTTTAAAAATGATAGGAAATTGAATAATTTATATTTAGTTATTTCAGTTGTATGATTAATCATTCCTTTTTAAGTTATTGACTAATTCTTTTGAAAAATTCACAAAGAGAAAATTTACATTCCCGGGTATGCTCCCACCAAAGGTGTTAGAACAAAATCTCATGTACCAAAGTTTGAGAGGTATCAATTTATATGAATGTGAAAGTAAATTTACATATAATTAATTTGCAGGATTTTAAATGCCAGTAGAATTGTTTTGTTTTTGATTTAGATGAATACTGAACTTTTAAGAGAAAAAAAAATATTTTTACATTACACAGAAAATTCCCAGCTAAAAAAAGTCTTAAATAATAATAAAAAAAAAGTCTTAATAAAAAAACAACTATAAAAAATGAAGAAAAAATGCAGATAATGGTAAGGTATTTGGAACAATCCCAGCTTAAAAAGTCTTGATAAAAACTATTAAAATGAAGAAAACTGCAGAGAAACTACACATATTTAGACAATGATAAGTTTGAGGGGAATATGTTTATGGGGGGGGGGAGGAAGTTACCTGAGAATTTTATGCTGTTTCAAATGCCTTCAGTTTTTCTGCAGTTTTTCTGCAGTTCTCTGCAATTTTCTTCATTTTTACAGTTTTTTTTTTTTTTTTTTTTTTTTTTTGAAGCCTTTTTAAAGCTGGGATTGTTTGGGATCGCTTCCAGGATATATCAATATTCAATAGAAACATCCATTGATAAAAGTTTTTCGCAACAGAAGACTACAGAAACTATTCGTATACAAGAGATTATTTTCCGCAAAGTACACTGTAACGAGAACTTCACTGTTAAAAAAAAATAATAATATAAATAAATAAATAAATAAATTATGCTATTTGATCAGTCAGAATCGAGAAACAGTCCATTCTTTGCCAGGAAAAGATATCACTTCGAAAACATGGAAACGCATTCTTTGCTTTTATTTTAAACTCCCTAATATTACTTTGATTACAAGTTCGTAAGCAACACAGAAAAAAAAAATATATATCCACTAGAAAAAATCCTTATTAAGTGTTACGTATTTTATATGTTTATCGAAAAAAAAAATTATTTGACCGATTGAATGGTAATTTTAAAGAGTATTTTTGTAGTTTTAGCAAACAATTTTTTTATGTTGCAATATTACAGAGTTTTTCTGTTTATTAACTTTTTTTCTTCCTTCAGGAAATTGTAGTATATTAAAGAACTAGCAAAATATTTTTACTATTTATTTTGCGAAATTTATTATTTTAAATTAATTTTTAAATTTTTACTTTTCATTGTATGTTTTACGAAAATAAAGATAAGCATGTACTCAAAAAAAAGTAATTGTATACATAAAAATTAGAATTTAAAATAAAGTTAATGGATTATTATTAATTTTCCAAGTCCTTTTCAAAGTAAAATTACATATTGGACATTATTGAATTAATACAATATCTATTTCTTTGTCTTAAATATTTATAAAAACAAAGTTTTTCAGCCGTAAAATTCGGAAAAAATCTTTTTATAAATCTAAAATATGTAAAAGAACATGTTTTACCAAGTTATTTTTCTAAGAAGCTTAATTTCTTTCTTTCTTTTGTTTTGATTTACTTTCTTCCTTATTTTTTTTTAACCATGTAAACAATGGAAAGAGATCTCTTGTAGAAAAATAAATTTTATTCAAAACACCAGTTTTAATTTTTAAGATGTTCACTTAATCTTATTTAGATAGAAGACTTCAATACATTTGACATTTTTAAAAGTAAATATCAACGCAGATTTGTATTTTATTTTTAAAACGTATTTCCGTAAGAAAATATTATAATAAAAACATATATATACATATATATTTACTTTTTTTATTTCTATTACCCGACTACCGTAGGTAATGGAAGTATTGTATTCGGTCCAAAAATGCGATATTGAGATTTCACCTGATTTGTATTTTTTAAGGTCTCCTGAGTCCAAAAATGTGGTTTTGGGCAAATCGTCAGTGTGTGAAAGTGTGTGTCTGTACGTATATGTGAATGTATGTGGGGAATCTTCTGACTGTTATATCTCCGAAACTAATAATACTAATAAAACTATATCTCTAACTAATAAGAACTACGAAATTTCAGAATTGACACAGGTCTGGTTTACCGATAAATATTCCAACTTTTGGTGAAAATTGGAAAACCGGAAGTGGGACATCTGAAGCCGTAAGTCCGTATCTCAAAAACTGCTATAACGATTTTCTTCAAAATTACTGCATAAACAGTCTATTAGATGTCCTTTCTAATGATTTAGTTGGTTAGTTCAGGAAAATTGATAGGCGTCCTGTATAAATAACTAAATTTCAGGTCTTCAAGTTCATTCCTTTCAAAACGCCTGTATGTTTTTTTTTTTTTTCATACTTGCTATATTAACCTCTTTTAAATATCCTTTTATATGCAATTGTTGTTTTCCGGTAAACATTTCATTATGCCAAGTTTTGGTAAAAGTCGGTATCTCAAAAACGGTTCTTACGATTTCCTTGAAAATTGTTACATAAACCCATTTTAGATATCCTATGTCATGCTTTACGTGGTTATTATAGGAAAATTAATAGTTATCCTGATCAGATAGATCAGTTTTCGATTTCGAAAATTGGTGTTAAATATATATATACCATTTTTTTTTTTTTTTTTTTTTTTTTAACTCGCTGTGTAAACTCTGTTTTATAAGTCTTTACACGTGTATTAACTTTCTCATACGAAATACTTTTTAGGTGTCTATTTCACTAGGTCAGTTCTATGTCTTCGGATCACATTATCTCCAAAAAGTGCATATAATACGTGTAATAGTGGGTAATGGAAGTCGTGTGGCTGTTTCATGCCAGATTTTATTATTATTATTATTATTATTATTATCATTTTTATTATCACTTATAAAATTGACTACAGTATCTTATTCTAAAAAAAATGACATAAAAAATATCTGCAATACGTAGTTCTTCATTCAAATAAATTAACATCTATAATTTTCTTGTTTTGAAATTTCTCCGAAAATTTTTGGCATATATATAATTTATTCATGTTATCCTTACGTCCTTCGTTAGTATTTCATTTATATTATACTCAGATATAATCCAGTGTTTTTTATACCATTTTATTCAAATTTTATTATATTTATTAAAATTTCCAATGAATGAATTAATAAACGTATATAGCTTTTAAATAATAAAAATTTTAATTATAAATGGAAATGGTTTTAATTTTAATTTTTTTAGAATGTCATGACAAATACAATTTACAGTGATTGTGTTGTTTAGACTAACAGTAATGTTTACTGTTTGTTTTTCCAATTTGAAATAATTTGTATGTTAATAGCTTATAATGTCAATGAAACAAAAGAAAATATTGTATACACATTTTTATATTCGAAAATTATGTTTGTAACGAGTGATAATAAAATTTGGCAAAATATACCGAAATAAAGAATAAACATACCACTTATGTATACTTTTTAATTCTTAATAAATATGAATGATATTAATTTTAAATAGAAGACTTTTTTTCTTCCGTTTAAATATGTACATAATTGTTTAGAAAAAAAGTATTAAAATGCATAAATTAATCATTTTAAATAATGTTTTATAAAAACGAGTTAGGAGTTTTTATACTAAACGTTTATTTATTTATTTTTTTATTTTTATGAGCAATTTATAAATTTTTTGAGCTAATTTAAATTATTCACAAAAAGTAGTTATATATACATTTAGAAAAAAAAAAAAAATGATTTTTTTAATAACAGTAAATAGAGACAATTACTGTCAAATAAGAAATAAAAAAAAAGAGCTTTTGCTGTAATTCCATAAATTCAATATTAATATAATAAATTCAGTTTTATAAATTGCATTAGTATGTTTATTATCTTATCTGTTTTTTGAAGTAATATGTTCTTGTAATGCATTTAGCTAAAAAAAAAAAAAAAAAAAACATTGTTAAGCAAATAAAAAATGCTCTCGGGTAGAATTTTTCTTTTGAATTTTTAAACATTTTACTGTTCGCTTATTAGATTAAATGAGTAAATTCTTCTGTGCCCTAAAATTTGCGAAATTTTGTTTTGTTTTCTTCTACGGAAATTCCAATTAAATTAAAAAGCCTCTTTGCCTCTGGGTTTTTACAGAAAACCATTGCTTCTCTTTTATCTTATCTTTTTTTAAAGATACTTTATTCTATTAGAATTTTCTTTACAATTCAAAACTAATGACTACAGTTCTCTTAACTGAATATTCTAGTGCAAAATTCATGTGTTCATTTATACAATTTATTTTGATGAAAATAAAAAATAACCAATTAATGACTGTTGTTTTTATGTAATAAATAATATTTTAAGCTTTACAGATATAACACTAAAATTTCAAATACTTCCTTATAAGTATAATTGAAAAATGCATTGTTACGAAATATCTCCGTTTCAAGAATCTACGAGGTTTATTATTATAATGATGATTGTGTTGATTCTCAAAAGACTAACATATTTTTTTTTTGGAATTTCAGAATTATATATAATTATTTCTAATTCAGATTATTCAAAATGTAAACCTAATTCTAAATGTTAGCATATCGCTGAAAGCCTCAGTTTTTCACATCCAATATTTAAAAAAGTCACTTATGACAAAAATAGTAAAAAGTAATATTCACGGATTGAAATATATATATATATATATATATTATATGCATGTATGTATATATGTATATTTATGTACATATAAATACCAATAAGTACTTGGATAATGTTTTGTTACTTGCATAATGTTTCTAGATGTTTTGCCAAAATAGCTAAAGAAAAAAAAAAAAAAAAACTTCAGAAATTATCTTGAAACTTTGAGAGTATAAAGATCATCGTATACCTCATATATTTTAGCACGAGTCTGTCCTGTAGAGTATAGGGGGACGAGTAAAAAAATAAATAATAATCAAAATGTTTTGGATCACCCTTTAAAATTAAATGCCTGAAATGCGTTTTGGATATAGTGTGTGATAATGAAAGTTCTTCTAATTACATTCTTTAAAAATTCGAAAAAAAAAATAATACACTTTTTTTAATTACAACACATAAGTTATTAGACCTGAGCAAAACCATTTTTAGGAAACTTGACATACTACATTAGATGCAGTATACAACAACACTGTAAAAAATTTCAGAAACCTTTTTTGCCTTAACTGAAATGTTTCTGAATATTTGCGAGACCTACCGTCAATGGCATGTTTCCGATCAGTTGCGAAACGTTTCCTGTATTTTCAGAGTTGAAAAGCTGAATTGCGTTGACGCATGCGCAAATGATTCTGGCAACACACAGCGCCACACCACACGACAGAGACCGGAAAGCGGGAAGAAGTGAAGCATATGAAATCGGTAAGTGTACTTTTTCCCGAGTTAATTTTTATTATATTATATCTATATGCAAATTTATCATGATCAGATTAAAATCGCCCTTTTTATTTTTTTTAAGTATTGTTATTTGAAATTATTAAAATGATACATTGTTATAATTATTGTGATAAAAATTTGGTACCAAAACTAAATTGTTTCTGCATGTAGAAGAGGAAAGAAGAGAAGAAAGGTTTCCAATATAATCAGAAACATTTTTGAAAATTACATGCACCTTAGCTGCCCCATATATTCAGAAACGTTTCTGAATTTTTTTTACAGTGTAATCAGAATGCAAAAATGTTAAATATCTGACGAAATATGAGCATTTTTACTAAATATTTCATAGCTACGCATGTGCAAGATTTTTAAAAATTTCATTTACATAATTTAATAGACAAAGGTATTGAACTACTTATATAAAAAAACCCAAACAAACATCGTGTAAATTTAAAAAATATTTATATGAGCGATTGAATGAACAGAATTTCACTTCCTCTCAAACCAAAACCTAAACTATAAGGGGTTTCACTCACATTTTTATTTTGATTCAAACAATGCCCAGTTGTAATTAATTGAATCAAAATGAAAATGAGAGTAAAACTTCTTTGTATTTTAGCTTTTATTTTGAGAAGAGCTGAAATTCTGTTGATTCTATCTGTCATAATCTTTTGAATTTACACGATATTTGTATGAGGTTTTCATGTAAGTGGCTCAATACTTCTGGCTATGAAATTACGCAAATGAAATTTTTTAAAAGTTTGCGCATGTGTAGTTAAAAATTATTTAGTTCAAGTGACATTTCGTAATATATTTTTTTCATTCTGATCGCTGTATGCTATGCCTAGTGAAGATATCTATATCTGTATGTATAGTAATACAATAATATAATAATATCAGTGCAAAAATTTTTGAAATTCAAAGATGACTCAACCTCAGCATTACAACAATTATTCAGATCATAATCGCAGACTAATCATATCAAATCAGAAAAGAATTAAAGATAAATCGAAATGAATTTTGGAAATTGGAATGAGAAAAAAGCATAATTTGCATTCTGACGTTTTCAAGGTCCTGGTAGAATGCAAATATGCTAAGAAATGGATTTTTTTCTGTCACAAAGAAAGCAAAAGCTAAGAATTTCTTTGTTCACAGGCCCGAAACATCCATAGTAAATCCATAAAAAAGAAGATCAAAATAACACTATTACCTGAAATAATCCAAAGTCATATTTATTGGAGATTAAAATAAAAATACAAAATTACTTAATAAAATATATTTGATACTGACTCAAATCATACTATACACATGTGAAAAAAAAAAAAAATTCAATCCAGAAAAACTAAGATACTATGCACATGTAAAAATTTAACAATCAGAACTCAGTTTAACACACAGTTAATCAGTTCAAAATTGCAGTGACCATTGAGTAATAAAAGATGCACAGATTTATTCAGGTAAATTAAGGATTCATAAGGATTCAAATCCTAAAAAGAAAGCAGATTATTATTCATAATTATTTTAACGTGAATAGTGCTGCTATCTAGAGTAATGAGATGAAAATAATAGTAAAATAAAATAAAATGAATTATTCATAATTATTTTAACGTGAATAGTGTTGCCATCTAGAGTAATTAGATGAAAATAATAGAAAAATAAAATAAAATGAATAAGAAAGAAATAGATAATGTAAGAAAAAGAGAAATAAATTAAATATAAGTCTTTACAAAATAGCCAGGAAGCATGTAACAAGGTAAAAGAAGACCAAAACGTTCTATTTCTTAGGACTCAAATAAACAATATATGATTGAAAAGTGTTTCTATCTAGATTGCTACAAAGTTTGAAAGTTATTGTAGATAATACTAACCATAAAATATATACCTAAATTTAAACTGGAATAAAGATTATGAGGAAAAAAATAATAAATAAATAATAATAATAATAATAATAATAAAATAAATAAATAAATGATTAAAAGGATTTTTGAATTAAGTGTTTGGGATAGCCATTAATTAATGCTAAATTTTTAAAGAATCGAAATTGTACTTTTTGATGTTTATCAGACACTAAATATTTGATACGTAGATTAAAATTAAGAAGAATATTGACAAATACAGATTTATGTAAACATGTTTTAAAATTAGTAAAAAAAAATTACCTTAAAGGGGAAATCTTTCTTTTTATCATATAAGTCAAATTCTAATTGGCCATTACTATTAAGAATAATTTTTAAATCTAAGAAACTAATGACATTAGATTCCAACTCAGTACTACTAAGAGCCAGATTTTCAGGATAATTAACAGGTAAGTCTAGATTGGTGTGATGTTTATCCAAATATAACAATAATTATATCATCTATGTATCGTAGTAATTTAAAGTTAGTACACTCAATATCACGCTCATAATAATATAAGTATAGATCAGCTAATATACTAGAAGCAATGCCACCTTGTGGCAATCCTAAACGTTGTTTATATAAATAATAATTGATTAAAATATAGTTATTTAAAAGTATAAACCTAGTCAGAGTTTTAAAGGTTGAAGGAGTAATGTTAACATTTAGATTTAAATACTGCAGATTTTCTACAAAAAGTTTATTTATAATATCAAACATATCTTTAATAACATATTATTAAAAAGATCATTGAAATCAAAAGTTTTTATACCAGTAATATCAGTAAGATTTTTAATTTTATTTTTCAGTTGAAAACTATTTTTTAGAAAAAATTACACTTCTTAGAAACAATATAACTATGTAATTTTTTAAGGATATTTAATAACATAATATTAGCATTAGAAGTATAGGCATTACAGGCAACAGTAACAGTACGAAATTTAATTGGATCTTTATGAAATTTCGGAATTACAACTAAATAAGATAATTATAGTTATTATTTTTAGTTTTATCAACTTGTAATAATTAAATATATGCCTATTTTTAATTTCGATACTGTCATTAATCTTAACAAAAATATAACTAGTATCCATAGTATCAAAAAGAAGTTGTTTATAATACTTTTTGCAAATAATTGCATAGTTATTAGCCGCCTTGTCAACATAAGTAATAATAAATTTAGACTGTAAGTCTAGAATTGCTGAATTAATTTCTTTGAAATTTGTATGCACAATTTTTGCTATTACTTGAGCAGTTTTTACTTTTCAAAAAATATATCTGTATATGTATATATATTGCAAATTTTTTAAAGAAGTCCTCATATTTCTATGAATAAATGTGATAGCCTCATAAAAATTTATACAGATGATCAGCAGCATCCACATAATCTCATGGTAGAATACTTTTTAAGCGTTAAATTTAAAAGTTTAAATAAAGCATGAACGACTTAATAAAAAATTATATATATATATATATATATATATATATATATTTATATTTATATATATATTATATATATTTATTAATTTTCTCATAAGTTTTTCTTTAGTTATTTTTGTTACATATTTTCAACTTTTATATGACAGAAAACATATATTAAAATTTCATATAAATATATATATATATATATATATATATATATATATATATATATATATATATACTGGGAGTTTCAAAACCCGACCTACAAACATTTAAAGGAGGTAGGGCACATCATAAGAACTAAGAATTGCATAGTAACCCATAACAGAAAACGTCTTTTTAACACTTTAGAACTAGACTGTTATGGTTAAATTTTAAAAGTAAAACACAAATATGCGCATAGCTTTTGTGTATTGCATTTGCAACTAAACGTTTCTATATGTTAATATTTACATAAAAGGAGGTGATACAATGGTTCTCATAATTATAAGGACACCCGTTTTTCTATATTAACTAAACACTTACCTATTTAAACAAATATATATTTTATTAATTTGAATTTCATTGATAGACTTTATTTAAAAAAATTTATCGTTTTTCTATCTTAGAAAACTTTAAATACGGTCAAAAAGATGATTTTTCAGGTATTTACAATTATAAGGACAGCTCGGTTTCAATACCATTTCATACAGCATAAATGATATTCTGAATACATTTAAACTATTATGATAAGTTAAGGTTTCTTCAACTTTTAGGCCACGGGAAAGGCAATAATACAGAAGTTCCTTTCTTCAATTTTTCCTATTGCTCTAGAAGTAGAGCAAAAATGTAAGTCTTGAAAAAAAATATATATATATATTATTAACCCCCCCCCCCCCCCCCCAAAAAAAAAAAAAAAAAAAAAAAAAAAAAACTCTAACAAAAATCTGAGAATTCCTTGTTTAAAATTTGCGGATATTCTCTTGATGTTCATAATAATAGAAAAAATTACTAAATTCATTCTGCCTTCAGTAGGAACAGCTCCCCAGAGCACCATATATCCACCTTTAGAATGTTCGATACATATCTGCCTTTAAAAAATTTGCTCTGTCTTTCGATATCTTCAGATCGTGCCAGTAACCGTTAAGGGCATTTGGTAAATCAAGAATAAAATGTTTTTCTTCCGAAAATGCAGCATTTTACAATTTAATATTGTCTTTATTCAACTTTAACACAGACGTTCTTTCCCCCATTAAATGCTTATTGATTATTTCAGGTTTTTTATTCATTTTAACATATTATTAATTATTTTAAACATGCATAAATGTGGACCCCAACATTTCTTTAAAAATTAAGGCAAATTCAGCAGCAGTCATTATGAGTAAAACAGTAAGAGGAATTATGAGTCTTCGATCTCTGTAAAACAACTCTGATTTTGCATCAGATCTCTCTCCTATCGTACCAGCAGTTCAACGTTTGATCACATTTCTTTGAGCATTTTCAGATCATCGTATTTCATTAGAAATTTGACGGATTGAAATCATCCTTCCACTTAAAAAACACATTTATCATACTTTACTACATAAACGTTCTTTTTCTCGAGGAATTACCAGTAATGTCCGTCCAAGAAAAATTGTAGGCTTATATATGAATTAAACTAGCCCAGTAGTTAACAAATTCGCCTGTCAACTGTAATTTATCCGCAAGTAAGCTAAAAAAACCGAAAAAATCTTGATTGGCCCTGTAATTATGTAAATTTAAAAACTTTGAGGAAAAAATATTTTGCACTATTTTTTATTAATTTTGTTTCATATGAAAAAAATTATAACAGTTTTGGTTTTTACAATACTAGATATATTACGTGCACTTACTATAATCTTGTTCACAATTATTTTTACATTAGCTAGTTATTTAAAAACATAAAGTGTCCTTATAAATATGAGAAGGAGTGTATATCAGTATTACAAGCAATATAACATTTTGTGAAAAATGTAATTTACAAAATCCATGCCCATATGCGAGTTTTACAGTTGAAAATTAAATCAAAACACCCAGTTCTTAGAAATTAATATGACATTTGCGGATATGAGTTCCTATGCAAATTTCGATCCTTATGATGTGCTCCAACTCCCCTAAAAGTTTTCATGTTGAGTTTTGAACTAACCAGCATGTATCTATATTTCAATTTTGCCAACGAATGTTATTGTTTTTTTCAAATTTCTCAGCCTGAGACAAAATGCAAGTAACTTTTGACTATATATATGATTCAGAATAAACGTAAATAGAAGGGTACATTTTTAATAAGAAAAGAAAACCTGTTAGTAAATATATTTATGAAATATTGCTACAATTTTATTTGTCGGTGAATATATGTTTTTCACATTATTTCTGCATAGAACACCACCGTCAAAAAAAAAAAAAATCCAAGTTTATTTATTTAGTTAATGACGTTTTATATTGCATAAATTATGTTAGTCATAACTATAAAATTGCTAAATCAATATTTATGTCACGGGAACTTTCATATGTTAAGAGACAGCTGTCTAATAAGCATTTTCACAGCGGGGTGACTCCAATATATCTTGATGGAAATAAATAAATGTTCTTCCACTTTATCTGCCATTGTCATTTATAAATTCCTATTAAAATACAGAAGTGAAATGAAAACCATTTTCTTTGGGAAAATTATTTTATTTTAGATGCACTTTATTAGTTCTTATATAAAAATGTTTATTATAATTTATTAATTTAGTTTGTTTTAAAAAATAACGGATATATTTTTACTTTCTCTTACCCACAAAGTAGAGAAAGTATTGTTTTTGGGTCAAATTTTCGAACGCGAGATTTTGTTATATTTACACGTTCTGAGATCCCCTGAATATGAAAATAATGTTTTTAGCAAATGGTCTGTGTGTCTGTGTGTCTGTCTGTTATCAGCATATCTCAAAAACAAATTATGGCAGAAAGTTCAAACTTGGTATTCTAAATGTGTATCATATAGGGATGCTACAGTAAGCTTTTCGTTAAGATCAAGCAAATGGTTCGTGTACAGGGACAATCAAGAGAATTCTAATACATTACGTCTATGGGGGAAATTGCAGGTAAGTAGAGTTTAACGTCTATAGACTGCACTAAAACAAATGAAACGAATATATATTTTTTGTAATAGAGATAGTTAACTGGGAAAAAAAAATGTGTATATAGGAGCCTCGCCTCCCCCCCCTGGGGGGGAGTAAATTTTCATGATGGGTATCTTTCAAAAGAGCTCGCCAATACCTTTAAAACGAATTGTTGAACCATCGATCTGCGATAATTTAAAACAAAGTTATCGATTTTTTTTACTTTTAACAAAAAAAAAAAAAAAAAAAAAAAACTTAGAAAAAAAATCGTATTTTTTTTTTTTTATATATATTGAGAAAAAAATGGACTTTTTTTGGGATATTTGGTGTTATACTACTACTCTAAAACGGAAATCGTCTGCATTATCATAAAAGATAATTTTTTTAAATAATAATTTTAATTAATTATTTTTTAATAACCGAATTAAATTCTATATAAATGTAGGTGCATTAATGAAACGGGGGGTTGAGGGGGGCGGTAGCCCCCTCACACAGAACTAATTATTATATAAAACTCTTCAGAAGCCTAATATGAATTGTTTAACACAGGTTTACATAACAGAACTCGTTATCTTACCTTTTAATGGGCAATCTGTATTAATAGTATTAAATTTCAGGGTAAGAGAAAGTCGTGTGAGTGACACACCAGATTATTTAATGTAATATTTATGCAAAATGATTGTATGAATAAAAAATATATTCCAGATATGAATATTTCAACTTAATAATTAAATAATAAAAAAAGACTAATAATTTACAAAAAAGAATAAAAAGAAACTATTTTAAGGGGAAAAAAATCAGTAAAAATAATAAGCTGAAATAAAATTGCAAAACAAAATTAAGTTACTAGATATCAGGTTTAATTGAAAATTAGTTCTTTTCCATTTTCCGTTTCAAAATTTTCTTTCTGATGATATAAGCTATCGTTGTAGGTTATCGATGCATTCATTGCTATCGATGATGCAGCTTTAGCGCAAATGCCTGTCATAAATAACAAACTTAATGACGTCAGCCACTTGTTGAAGTTGTCTTCTGAAACAGTTCTACAGTGCACTCATCTCCATTTCATTGTCATTTCCAATAAGCTGCGTAATATGTTCTAGCATGGATTTAAATTGAAATAATGCGCAATATCCTCTAAGTAGCAAAAGAGCAAAATTACCTATTTTTGCAGGAGAGAATATGCAACATTTTATTTCATAATTATTTACAGTTAGGGAAACTTTTTAGTGATTGTATCGTTGTTTAGAAGCTTGTGAGGAATCATTTTATTTAAAAATATATTGTAATACTGCCATTTTATAGAATTTATGGAAATTCAAGCTTTTTTTTTTTTTTTTTTTTTAACAAGACAAAATAAAATGATCTACTTTTAGTTTCAAATAGGCACTCCACTATTACTGTAATTACATTTATATTATTATAAAATTATTTATTTAATATCTTAGGTTATTCATATCATTTAAATGTATTAATACCCGAGAAAAATGTATACATCTAACATATATGGATAAGTATTACTTATTTAAAAGACTTCCCTTTTTCTGTCTATACTTTTCTTTTTAAAATATTTGTTATTAAGAAAGATTTTTATACTTTTCAAATATGATTTTGATGCTTCTTCCTTTTTTTTTTTTTAATTATTATTATTATTTATCGATAAAAATGTTATTAAAACACACACATAATTTTGTATGGTTTTTATTCAATACTATGCAGTGTTTTAAGAAATTTGTTTTAATACTATTATAATATATATATATATATACAGGGTGACAAGAAATAACTTGGACGAAGTTTCAAACAAAATATCTGAGTTTACCACTAAAGTTATAAATTTATTTCATTAAGTATTGATCTTAGAAAGCGGCTAAACCGGTGTAAGTAAGTTAGTTGTGATAACCATTATGGTTAACAAACGATCTGCCATACTTGAATTACATAAGCAAGGAAAGAAACAATGTGAAATTGTTCAACTATTGATTGATCGCACAAGATTTCAAAGGTGTAAAGAACTGTTAAAGCGGGCCGCAGGTGATCGATGGCAAACATTTGTCTTCACAAATGAGAAACTGTTCTGGATTGAAAAAGCTCACAATAGCCATAATATTAGAGTTTGTTCAGCAGAAGCACCTGGAACATCTTGTATCGTTGAACGGCGTCAACGACCCCAATCTGTAATGGTTTGGGGTGGGATATGCCCTAGTGGGAAAACACCATTTGTTTTTGTTGATCAAGGGATAAAGATTAATTAACAAACATATCGCAAACTCATTTTGGAAGATGTTGTCTTACCTTGGTAGTGAAAGTTCTTTGGAAACAAAAATTGGACCTTCCAACAGGATTCACCAACACACAGAGCTAAAGGCACTCAAGATTGGTGCAAGACAAATTTTTCTGACTTCATTGGAGCTCAAGAATGGCCACCGTATTCCCCAAATTTGAACCCAATGGATTATTCAGTTTGGTCCATCTTGGAGACAAGGGTGTGTGCTAAACCTCATAAAACTTTGGCATCTCTAAAGAAATCCTTATGGAAGGAATGGGATACAATATCAGTAAGTGAGTTGCGGCCCATAGCCGAAAATTTTGTGACACGTTTAAAGCTCTGTATTAAGGCTAAAGGTAGCCGTTTTGAAAATTTGTAAATATATTAGACAAAATAATGTATTCATATTTATTTTGAAGTTTGGTCGTAATATTTTCATTAGCATTAAAGTTATATCATTTGTGTCCAAGATATATATATATATATATAGGATTTTTATTTACTATAAAAAATGTTGCGTATTATGGTTAATTCATTTAAATATTCTATTGAAATATCACTTAACAATAAAACCATACATTCAACAATTTGAAGACTTAAATACATACGAGTAGAAACGATAAGAAATTTAAAAGTTTTGTTGAAAATTGCAAGAAATGTTCAATTTTCCACTTCATGGTCTCTTAGTTTTAAAGGGAAGTTCGATAGATTCATCTGTTATAAAAACGATTGTGTTAAATTCGGAGGATTTTGGAACTTAGACATATATTTTATTTTAAAATTTTAAAGTTAATTTACAGTATGGGCATAAAATGTGAAAAAGGACAAAAGTTTTATTCATTATGGCTATGGTAATAATAATATTAATATTAAATAAATCTTTAAATAAATAAAACAGAAATGTAGAATAAAAAAACATAAATTTTAAAATATGAATGATTATTTCTATTAACTATTACAAAATTTTATAGTATATCTAAATTATGAATAGTTAATTGCTCTCGAAAGAAGTACAATTGTAATTTACTTATAGTATTCTGTCAAATGAAAAAAAAAAAAAAAAAAAAAAAATCGCAGTATAAAAACTCCACATGTCGGGCGATTTACACTAAATATTCATAGGCTTATGTCAAGGTTCATGTAATAATGAAATTACATGAAATTCTGTATAATATTTCTTGACCTAGAGGTGTTATAAACAAATTGTTACGTACAGATTCAAAAGCATAGACAGATATTTTGTATTATTTTACAACAAATTTATTACATAATTTTCTGAGATTTTATAAGATCAGCAATTTATAACATAGAATGTTACACAGTAGTCAATTGTCTAATTGATCTTAAACCCTTAAAACTTTCTTTTTTCTTCTTCTTTATATTTCAATTCACAAAACTATCATATTATTTAATCATCATATTATTTTATTGACAATTACACTGCTCGGCATGAAAATTGCCTCTGACACCATTGCACCATATTTTTATGTAAAATGACCTCCTGAATCCGAATATGACTCCTGTTTTGGCTTATTACCCACCGTTTTTTATGAATGGCCCCTATATTTATCATTTTTCTGTGATTTCATTGCTATAAATTTGATTTTTAGGAGGGGGGAGGATTATTTTAATCGTTAAATATCTTTTGAGAAGCTACAGAGTTAGAATATTTTAAAACATGGACATTTGCGACAAAGGAAAAATGTTGCGGGGTATTTGCCACTGAAATTATGAATTACATGACTTATATATTTTTAATCTGTTATTAATGTTATTTTTTAAACTTTATGTATATATATTTTGTTTTTAGGCGTTAAATGAATTATTTTTCATTTTTCAAATCAAATTTATGATAATAAAACTCTTGAACAGGGAAAGAAACTGAGGGAGGGGGGTGTATCTAGAAAACGGCGGGTGACTGGGCAAAATGGTAGTCATATTCGGATTCAGGAGGTCATTTCACATAAGAATCAGCAAAAATAGTATCAGATCTCAGTTTCAGAATCATCAGATCTTCTGATCTCAGAATCAGTTTGACTTTATTGATTCCTGTAATAAACAATTCCCTTCAATCAACTTTACTTACGATGTTAAATTAATCAAACTTTACCTTTTTTTGATTTTTCTATTCATCGCAATAAAGATAATTCAGTTACATGGCTTGACGTTTTTTTTATAAAAATTCGTTTGTTCCCCTCCTTATTCCTGCTGTTTCTGCCCATCCAACGAATTATAAATTTCCGTTTTTCAAATCTTACATTACTCGGGCTCTTAAATATACCTCTTTCCAATTTAGCGAAAATAAACAATCAAACAAAATTCTAGAAATTGGCATTGATGCAGGCTACAAAAAAACTACTATAATCAAAATTATCAATATAATTAAATGTAACCGTAATTCTTCTACAGTAAGTACTTCTACATTAACCCCTAAAATTAAAATTAGTAATAGTCTTCCTTTCTGTAACAAATTTATTGATTTTAAAAACTATATTTTTTCGTAAATTCAATATATTTATTCCTTTCAGTTCTCCTTTAATTATTAAACACATAAGTTTAAACGATCGTGATTTACCTAGACCCACTGGAGGAGTTTATAAAATACCACTAAAACTTAATCAAGATATTTTCTTCTATATCGGGCAAACCAAAAGAAATTTAAACAAAAGAATTCAATAACATATTCGCAACTTCAAGGAAGGAAAGAGTTCATCCTTATTCAACTTTATTTATAAAAACTCAGATTTACCTTTTTGGGATCAAGCAGAAATTATATCCTCTCTACCTATTAGTTCAGAATTAATGGTCTCCGAAGCTATAAATATAATTAAATATAATTCAATTAATTCTAAAGATGCTGCCTTCCTTCCTAAAATATGGTATTTTTTAATACAACCATATATCTAATATAATTTCCTTTCAATTATTTGTCGATCTGAATGAATGTTAAGAATGAAAGTTTTTTTCTATCTGCCCTGGTTTTCATTAAAATGCTAGTTCTGCTTCTCCTTAATGAAAATGATCTAAAAACTTCTACAGTTACTGCAAGTTTTCTTCTACAATTTTCCATAAAAGTGACTCAACCGTTGCGGTATTTAAAAGTTTTCTCCGTATTTCCTATAATGGTCTACAAGTTCCTACAGAATATAAGCTGCTCCGTAGAAGCATAATAAAGCTTCAACTTGATTTAAGTCCAAGAAAGACTCAACCATCTCACAACAAATATCTGCATGGTAACCAAGTGAAGCTCGACTAAATTCAGTTTTTCAGACTGTTTCATCTATGGTTCATCTGTTTCAACTGTTTCATCTATAATAACTGTAACTGTACTATGAATCTTTTTGTATATATAATTCAAATGTTCCTGTACTCGTAACAAAAAAAATGGCTTTGTCCTGATCATGCCCTGATAGTCAGGACAAAAGGCCTAGACAAGTTGTAATTTTAATTAATAGTTTTAATTAAATGTATCATTTTATACGTGTTGTAAAGTGAATTTTTTTATAAAGCAATTATTTATAGTTGTACTGTTCCACATGAACTGTAATTATAATATTGTTATTAAAATTTCTTCAGATATAACATTAATCTTCTTTTTATTTGGGCACACCTTATACATTGTTCATCATCATTGTTTTTTATGATATTTTATGTACAATTAACAGTATTTTAATGATTAATGTTGTTGATTTCCCCTAAAAAATTATAATTTAAATTTCGTTGTAAATTGATAGCAATTGAATTTTGTATAAGGTAATTAAATCTTTTCAACAAAAAAATAATGTTTATCTTATAAGTAATAAGAATTTTGCATACTCTGGCAGACAGTTAATGGATTGTTCATTATTTTTCCATTAAGATTTTTTTTCTTAGTTGCTTAGTTTTAATGTCTTCTTATAAAACGAAATATATAAAAGTTGAGAAAATATCAATAAATACGTATATCAAATTTATAGATGAACAATGAAAATAAAAACAATTTTTAATTTTTTTTATTTCAAAAAGTTCACGAGTCACAATTTTCATTACCAATTTATACATTTTTCGTTTTCTGAATATATTTACTGTATGACACTTAAAATTGTTAGCTTTAAACAGATACGAGTGTGGGCAAACATCATTAAAAAAATATATTTTTCTTTACTTTTTGATAGATTAATAGTAAAATTTACATTTTTATTTAAATAGGGGATCTGTAGGGAATTTTTAAACTAGTTTTTTACAATATAAATACAGTTCTAAATTAAAATTACTATATATTTCTTCCATTTTTTATATTTAATCGATTTTCTATAGAAATCGATTTTCTATATTTTGCTTTTATTTAATGCTGAATTGATGATGATATTTATTTATTTATTTATTGGAAAAACAATTTGTAATCATTTGTACTAAGGATTCTGCGTGAATGGTAGTCAGATAAATCGCAATAATTAATTGAATACCTATGTTTTATTTTAATACACTACATGTCTTTTCCATTAGTGCAGAAAACGATATAACTGGCTGTTATTTTAAGCAATATAAAAACATGTGGTTTTATAATATATACATTTCATGAACAAACTTAATGTTTTAGGTAATTGTGTGGGCTAGCATTTTACATTATAAGTTTTTTATTTATTTATTTATTTATTTTTAATGAGTTTTGTATATTTCTAAATAACTGCTTCAGATTCCACAAAAATGATAAAAATGAAAAATAAAAAAAATTATTTTTAAATACTTTATAAAAAGAAAGAACAAGTTTAAAATATTTTTAAATCTTCTTTATATCTGAGTTTTAACAAATAATAAACTTTTAAACAAATAATAAAACCAATGTAACATTTAATATGAGATAATGAATACAAAAAATTTTAAAACTTTAAAAATACATTTTCATTAAAAAAAAATTAAAATACACGACAGACGTTTCGGCTAGAACACTATCCCACCTCAGTGTCAAACATACAAGCACAACATTTACAAAAAAATTCATAACACATCATAACAAGATTATATATTCAGGAGGAATAGCTTTAGTCTCGTTCAAGGCAGAATATTGCATTTTAGTAAAAGCGCCCTCTAGAAAAATAAGGGATTCATTTAAATTTACATTAGAAGCTAGAATTTTAAAGTTGTCAAAATCAGGAATATGATCACTATTGAGGGAATGGATTACGAGTTTCGATTTTAAATCACCTATTTTATATGAGCGTTTATGTTCCTTTAATCTAATTTCACCTGTTCTGCCAGTTTCACCGATATATGTAGAATCATAATTTTTACAGGGGATACAATAGATTACACTAAGATGTTTAAGGAGGGGGGGGGGCAGCGGGTTTAAAGTTTGAGAGAAAATTACTAATACTGAGTTGAGGTTTAAAGCTAGTGGAGATATTAACTGTTTTAAGCAATTTAGCGATATTTTCGGAAATACCTTTATAATAAAGGATAGTAGTACGGTGAGTAGAATTTTTAATTTTAGGATAAACTGCTTTAGAAGAAAAATAGAACTCTTATTTACAAAATTCTTTTAATAAAACGAGGGGGGTAACCATTATTTTTTAAATGATAAAAAATTTTAGATAGTTCAATATTTAAAAATTCAGAATTACTACAGTAAATCACTGTTTATAAATTTAGTTTGAATTATATTTAACGTAGTTTTATATATAGTGTTTGTTATATTGTTATATAATCTGCAATCTATCACTATATTACTGAAATGCATTGAAAGACAAAGTCGTTCGTGTGTCACATCGTATTATGTTCTTTCAGTATAAATCAAGTATATATATTACACTTAATTGTAATTATTTCTTTAAGTTATCCTGCATAAATATTTCAATAATAAAAATATTCAAATTCAAAACACAAATAATCCAAAAATTCATACATCTGTTTCATAATATTTTGAAAATAACAATGTTAAAATATATACTCTTTAATTTTGTGGCCTTTTCTTCTAAGAAACTGAAAGTAATGATCATCTGTTACATATTTATTCTGTTCAGAATAAGTTTAGTTCTATAATTTAAAAGCCGAATTCCTAGTAAACGCAGAAAAAGTAAAAGTCAGTAGATTTTTTTTTTTTCTGACGAATTTTATGTTCGAATAATTGACAAAAAAAAAAAAAAAAAAAAAAAAAGAGATTCTATTGAAGAAAGTTATAATGATTTCTGTCATTGAATGTACTGCCTATCTACTAAAAATTTCTTAAACGAACATTTTTCATTCTTTTTTTTTTTTTTTCTTTTTTTTTCTTTTTTTTTTAGTATACATAACTCTTATAAAATTGAAATTTTCTTATATATATATATTATTCTCATTAATTTTTTTAATAATTCATAACTTGATTTGATTATAGGAGTTAAATATTTCACTTTATGCTGAACATTATCTAAATTTCCATAACAATATTTGATTTAGACATATGTATATTTATTCATGCTATAAAAGCAGGCTGTAGATTTCAAGTCAATTGCTTTTTAATTTTAGTTTCCATACTTTTTCTCTTTTGATTAGATACTGTACAAGTGTAAGAAAAATTATAAATTATTTTTGTTTTTATTTCTGCTAATGTTTAACTTCATGAAAATTGTTTATTTATTTATTGATTTTAATTTATTTTAAATTTTATTAGAAATTTTATTTAATTTATTTGATAAATCTACCATAAATATATTTAGTCAAAATAATTATTATTATTTTTTTTTAAATGTCACATCTTATAATCAAAATAGTGCTGGCGTCGTCTCACACCTTTTAGTTACTGAATTCATTCAAATTTACGAAATACATAAATTTAATCCTAAATGCATATTTAGTAATTAAGATATTTAGCTGGAATCTATTTAATTAAAGATTTCGAAGTGTAATTTAATACAGTTTATTTACAATTAAAACTTAAATTTATTTATTCATAATGAAAAATATGTTTATTTTTTCATATCTTGTGAAACTGTTAATTTTCCCTTATGTGGAGTATATATTTGATTTGCTATAAGACCTTTATAACATATTACTCTACTGGAAAATGTAAAAAGAACACCAGAAAAATATTTGCTGACAATAATGTAGTTAGCATGCACTAATTGGATGGATTACAGATAAGTGTAATGTGAATTTTAAAAGCGATTGTTGAGACCATATTTGTTATAATTTGTAAATTAGGTTATATTTAGTGCTTCTTTAAGAAGAGTGAGCTGAAATGAATGCAATCACTAGTCGGATACTGAAACTGATAATATTTTGAGAGTAGTTACAAGAAATAGAAGTAGAAGAAAAGTTCATTTTAAGCAGTTATCGCACTTTGAACGAAGTTGTTTAGTAGGACTCAATGAAACAAGTGCATTTTATCGCCGTTTTGCAAGTAAAGTTAAAAAAGAAGCGTAAGTGGTAGTACGGTAGTGGCATAAATAGTCCGATCATCATTCTCACACGTTGTGAAAGGGAAATTGGGTTTACAGACGGACTGATGAGCGAAGTGATACTCGCATTAGGAATATAGTTTTGTCCCCCGAAAAAATCGACTGCGTCAACAAATTCAAGCTTTTGTGTTGCGCATGCGGTGACCATGTGTGCAATTCAGAACCATTACTGGAAAGAGAACTACGTGCTTGTGTGTGTCAGGTACGTGTGTATCTCTGACTCCAGCCCAATTTCAGAAGTTGATGTAGTTTAAATGTCAATACCTTTAATGTTCAGTAAAGTCATCAACGTGTGCACTGGAGAATGGAATGACAAAGTGCGCCTAGAAATTCCTGTATCATTCTTCTATATGCTAACATCACACATAATCTACACCTGGTCTCTTGGTGTGGGTTGTTATCAGTTATCATTCTCTCTTCTCGCACACAATTAGAGTTTGTGACTGGTACGTTATAAAGTATTTGGTACATCATCAACATAATTCAACTGTTTTTAAGCCATTTCAGACTTTGGTCAATGCTGGACTTTTCCAGAAATATAATGCACACCCACGTTTTTAACAAAACAGAATCTTCTAGGTATGGTATGAATGCCTTGGACTGCATGTTCTGCAGATTTATCATCCAGCAATTTTCCCAGTATTAAAGCGGACAGGGACTTTTGCAGTAACTACGTACAGCAACGACGATTCCATATTTAGGCATCCACAATGCATATTCGTTGATCTCAATATTCCAAAAGGATCTTTAGCATTTATAAGATGGATTTCATTACAGAATTGCAGAATGTGTTGTAGTTAACCGGGATTATAACTTCTACCTATGATATTACAAGTTAATATGTTTCTTTAATTTACTAGAAAATGCAGCAATGTTTTACTATATATTTTTGATCAATTTCTCATCTATGCACCACCATTATGCTAAATAAATTTCAATTATATAAAGTAATTCTTTCTTAATGTTCTTTTTTAAATTTCTGGTAGTATTACTAAAATCCTGATTTTCTAGAAAGATCATATACAGTCGACAGCAAAATAATTGAAGCACACATCCCCATTTTTCAATTATATATATTTAGTTTGATCGCTAATTTTTATCATCAACTTCCTTTTTTTTATAAACAGTATGAGACTAAGATCAGGACTCGACAAATATTTACCTAATCAAACAGTATTAGGTGCGCATAATTTAAGGAAGCATTATTTCTAGTGCTTCAATAATTTTGCTGCTGACAGTAAATTTTATGTATTTCTATACGTAGAAACATTAATAATTTTAACATTACACGGTACAAGCTTACAACTCTTTCTGCATTCTATATTGTATTTTTTTTTTCAATACATCATTAGTGTCTGAGAAATTCATGTACAGAGTGGTCATAATTAAACTTGGCCTATTCAGTGCTCTCTGTAGTTGTAACTGAAATGTGGATTGAGTCAAAAATTTGTATATAGATAATTCAAAAGATGTGTTCAAAGATTCTGTAAAATTAAATCCATAAATAATAATAAATAAATAAATAAAAATTCTGCTAGGAGAGCTATCAATATACATCATAAGACAAGCTAACTAAAAATTTAAATACAAACGTTTTTATTTATTATTCCAGACTTTTTTTTAATTTAGAGAATTTTCAGTGGTGTAAATCACACTATTAAATAATGTGATCTCATCATTAAATTGTATAACCTGCAACCGATGAATATTGTGTTCAATAGCTGACTACAACTGATCGCCAGTGATCTGCTACACTTGCAACGTTGTGCCAACTCTTTAAATGATCATAAAGCGAACTCTTTGTGACCCCATAATAAAAAATCACAGGGATTAAGATCGGATGAACGGACCGACCAACACATGGTAAACGAGCAGTTAATCACTCAGTCATCTAAAAAAAAAATGCCACAAAACCTTTGCAAAATATAAGAAAAGCAGTTTTATATTATATTAAGGTTTGAAAATAATAATAATAATAACAATAAACACAGTCATTTATTGCATATCATTTCAAGCATTTTTATTATAATGTGTTATCTAGTGGAAATTATAAAAATTTAACTATAACTTTTTTTTTTTTTTTTTTTTTTTTTTTTTTTTAAGAATTTTTGAGTGCATCCTTTGAATTGTCTGTATACAAATTTTCGACTGAATCCGCATTTTAGTTAAAGCTACAGAGTGCTCTGAATAGGGCGAATTTAATTATATTCATCCTGCATATACTAAATTGACAAAATATTTTAAAACTTTCGAGTTCAGACTTTTTTTTTTTTTTTTCGAATATGTAAAGAAATGCTGAATGGATACATTTGGAAATTTAGATGTGTAAAGAACTTGTTATACTAATTCATATCAAAAATTCTTTGTCCTAAATACATTAAAGTTACCAGCGCCAGTATAAACAAAAGTATGTTTGTAGTTACCCTGTTAAAATGTGTCTGTTACAATGTATTTTATCTGTAGCATGTAATTAAGACACTCCTTTTACCGATATTAAATTGTATAAAAAGAGCAATTATACCTATGCAGTCATTGTGGTTTCGTTAAGAACATCTAAATTGTTTTATTAAGATTTGTTTGTAACATGTAAGATATATAAACAAATTCAATTTTATTTTTAGGAAATCTTGTATTCTACATTAGATAAAACATATTACAAAAGGAAATAAAATATCTGTCAAAATATGGAGTTTTTTATTAAATAGTACTTAACTGCAGATGCGCATTTGTTAATAAATTCTTCTTGCTTCTTTTATTCGAAATAGTCAAAATTCGAAAGTATTCGATTTGTATTGTCAATGTAATGCATATATATTTGTTTTAATCATTTATTGTTTTATTTGAAGTTTTAGAATGTTTTTAGTGATTAAAATAAATTAAATATAAATTATAAAATTTAAAAATAAATTAAAAATCATTAAATAAAAATTTAAAAATAAATTAAATAAAAATAATGATAATTAAATATATTACCATATTTCAGTTAATTTTGGATGAATGATTCAATGTTAAACGTTTGGACTTAGTTTGAACCAAAACTTGGTACTGAAGTAGCTGCAACCACACGACGGTTTAAACTTTTACCATGGTTTGGTAATTTGACGTTGAACCAAATTTTGGTACATATAATTATCTTTGCATAAATGGTCGGACATTTCCGATAACATTAATAATGAAAAAATCTATTTAACGCCAATAGAAACAAAAAGAACAAAGAAAAAAAGAAAAAAAAAGGTACATTTTGCAAAATGTTTCAGTTTGTTACGTGAATCATCAACATTTTTGTAAATGTACTAAACATAGATATAGTAATTTATATAGATCTATCATCCCCATGTTAACGAGCAAAGATTTTTGATGCCGAAAAAGTTTTTTGGCATCAGCCATTAGAGAGTTAAAACTCTAAAATAATTATAAAATAGAATGTTAATGAATTTTGAAAATGCCGAAATATTGCGTAGCTTTTAAGTGTTCTAATAAATATATGAAAAGAAATGGCATAAATTTTCATAAATAAGTTATATTCAGGTAATGTATTAAAAATATAAATTTTATAATCAGTTGCTTTATTATTATTATGCAACAGTAACTGTCTTCATATTTAGTGGAATGCTTTTTTAAATTTTAATATTTTATATTAGTAAGTAATACGGAATTCTCAAAATTCTTTTAAATGTAGTTAGCAGCCGTTTGTAGTTAGCAGCCGTTAGTTTTAATATATAAGTGGTATGTTGTGACCACCACAAGACTTTCTTCTATATATAATCCTATACAAATTTACGCAATACAAATAATTTATTAAATTATAATTTATTAAAATTATTTTTCATGATGAATGCAGGCGATTTTTATCTCAAAGAAGTATAATAATAAATACCGAAAGAAAGAAAGTCAGTTTTGTGCAGACATGAGTATACTATAGTAAAAAAAAAAAAAAAAAAAAAAAAAAAAAAGAGAGAGAGAGAGAACGGAAAAAGAAAAGAAAGAAAGAAAAATGGGTATCTGGTGTTTTTCATTTTTTTTTTTGGTACATAAATTTTATTTGCTAAATTATCTTTGTCTATTCCCGTGTATATTCACTCGGGAAAAGGCATCCATAAGAGAGTGAAATGGCCGTCTTTTTCCAAATGAAATGGTATCACTTTTCCCCCTTCATTGATCAATCTATGTCTTATATATATCTATGGTACTAAAAAGATCCGATAAATTTAATCTTTGAAAAATTATTAGCTTGTAACCCTTTCTACTTGTGTGGTAACAGGGTGCATATTTTTTGTTAATAAGTTACAGGCACAACTATGACAAGTTACATAAAAAAAAAAGAAAGAAAGAAAGAAAAAAGAAAAAAAAAAAACTTACTAAAATATTAATTTACAAAATTCACCACAAAAATTAAAACGTAACATTTTAAATACAAAACTCTAACGCCATATTTTTTCATATTTATTTTGAAATATCTTTTTAAAAAAATCTTGAATCTAAATTTCTCTGGCTTTTATTTTTAAAGAATTTTTCGATATTTAAATATATGCTTGAATAAGCATTTACTGCTATTGTTAAAACTCAATGGGACGTTAACTTTCTAAATGGGATTTTAAAATAGCTGTTTTGCTGGTACTAATGCTGATTTTCTCAGCTTTCGAGGGGGAAAAAAAGTTATTTATTTTTGAATAAGATTTAAAAAGATTTTTATTCTATTCAAATGATCAGAAAGTCTTTATTTAGAAACGATTCCTTTGTTGAGTTTTATGGTGAATGTAAGGCCAGAAAGTTTTGATATATTCTTTTCTTTCGAATGATTTTTAATATATCTCGAATTTTTATGTCCCTTAATAGATTTAGTTTACTTCGTTTCATTTTTAATAGTAAAACATTTTTTTAAATATTATGTATTGGTAAATAACAATGTATTAAAATAAATGAAAAGTAATAATAAATGAAAAGTAAAATTAATAAAATTTGCTGCTTAATTGATAAAATGCTCTTTTTAAGTAAAGGTTATATAAATATTAAATATATTCCTTGAATATAAAAGACTCCTTCATTTTACATGAAAACGTATAAGTTTTATAAATTTATTATACATTTTCACGGAATACGTAAAAGAAACATTATTAGTATTATATAAAAATAGTGAAGGCTGCCCCAGTAGCAGATTAAGTCTACGAAAACATTGGCTAGAACTGTGTTATTTTGTTTGTTTAAAAGATTGGAGAAATACAGTTTAAAACAGCGTTTAAAATCTTGTTGATTAGCCTTTTTACTTTCTCTTACCCATAAGGTAGAGAAAGTATTGTTTTTGGGTCAAATTTTCGAACGCGAGATTTTGTTATATTTACATGTTTTGAGGCCCCCTGAATACGAAAATCATGTTTTTAGCAAATGGTCTGTGTGTATGTCTGTGTGTCTGTCTGTATGACTGTGTGTCTGTCTGTTATCAGCATATCTAAAAAACAAATTATGGCAGAAAGTTCAAACTTGGTATTCTAAATGTGTATCATATAGGGATGCTACAGTAAGCTTTTCGTTAAGATCAAGCTAATGGTTTGTGTACAGGGACAATCAAGAAAATTCTAATACATTACGTCTATAGGGGAAATTGCAGGAAAATAGAGTTTAACGTCTATAGACTGCACTAAACCAAATGAAACGAATATATATATTTTGTAATAGAGATAGTTAACTGGGAAAATTTTTTTTGTGTATGTAGGAGCTTCACCTCCCCCCCTGGGGGGGAAGTCCCCCCTCGAGGAGAGTAAATTTTCATGATGGGTATCTTTCAAAAGAGCTCGCCAATACCTTTAAAACAAATGGTTGAACCATCGATCTGCGATAATTTAAAACAAAATTACCGATTTTTTTTTTACTTTTAACGAAAAAAAACTTAGAAAAAAAAATCGTACTTTTTTTTTTTTTTTTTTTTTTTTAATTTTGAGAATAAAATGGACTTTTTTTTGGATATTTGGTGTTATACTACTTCTCTAATATGGAAATCGTCTGCATTATCATGAAAGATAATTTTTTTAAATAATAATTTTAATAAATTATTTTTTAAGACAGACTTATTTTTTAATAACCGAATTCAATTATATAAATGTAGGTGCATTAATGAAACGGGGGGTTAAGGGTGGTGGTAGCCCCCCTCACACAGAACTAATTATCATATAAAACTCCTCAGAAGCCTAATATCAATTGTTTAACATAGGTTTACATAACAGTACTCGTTATCTTACCTATTAATCTGCAACCTGTATTTATTGTATTACATTTCAGGGTAAGAGAAGTGTGAGTGACACACCAGATTATTATTATTTTTTTTTTCATATACAGATTTTAATACTTATTTTTTATATAAAATGTTTCATGGTTTATTTTTCGTACGTAAATACTTATCGTTTAATTACTAAACATATATATTCTTTTTTTCATGTAGTGAAAGACTTTTATACTTATTTTTTGTTTAAAATGCTTCATATTATAAATCTTTTGTAGATTCCTGAATTATGCTTAGTGTATGTTTGCATGTAGGGGAATTATTTTAGGGTGTACGTTCCATTAGTTTTATTATCTGCCTATGCATTGACTCAAACAGCAATTGAATGACATGTACGGGTAGAACACTTCATTAACTTCAACACAATGCCACAATACATCGATCCTATTTACCAGTGAGTGGTGGGGGGGGGGCAGTCGCCTTTCGACGATTAAACAGTCATTTTCATTGGTAGATGATTAGGAGAACGCGTTGGGCCAAGCAACAATTGAACATATTCTGCATCAAGGAAGGTACGACAATACGGACTACTTGCGGTCGTGCATTGACCTGCTTAAATATTGCGCTTCGGAGGTCTTGAATATAGGACAGAGGGATGGGCCACAGAAATGTAATGGAGAGTATTCAGAGTAGCGGGAATGAAAACATCAATTGATCGATATGTGTATCCAATGGTACTGCATACATCACTCCAGGGGGTGACCCAGTATGCGAATACCAAAATTTTGATTACCCTCAAAACTGCATCACTGATATTGGAGCCTTTAATGTGTGATTAACGACGAACCTGGACGCAGTAATGGCGTGAAGTCGCTTTTCAGACAAATCACAATCCTCTTTACAGCATCAAGATTGCTTCATCCGTATTTAACAGCATTGTGAATAATGCACATTACCAGCTGGGATTCGACATCGTCACACTGTGCATCACCTGCAGTGATGGTATGGAGTCCTTTCAGGAACACGTCTTGATTTCTTCTTGTTCGCCTTCCCGGCACTCTGAGTAGCGGCCATTAAATATTGGGAGTTAAGGCCCGCCCCTCTGCGCGATTTTCTAGGCTTCCGTAACACAATATTTAAGCAGGACAATTCACGACCGAAAGTTGTCCGTATTGTCGGGACCGTCCTTGATAGAGAATGTGTTCAATCCTTGCTCCGGCCAGCGCGTTCTTCTGATCTCGTACCAATGAAAATGTATGTTTAATCATTCAAAAGTGAGTGGCCGGCCATCACTCACCAGTAACTACGGTTTATGAACTGTGGAATTCTGTTAAAACTACATGAAGTGCTGTAGCCGAATATGTCATCCAATCGCTGTTCGATTCAATGCCTAAAGGCCGATAAGTGTAGTTCTTACTCAAAAAGGTCGCTTCTTTGTGTACTGTTTTTTCAGGATATATTACTTAAAACTTCCTGAATATTTAATAAATTGCTCTTCCTACTATTATGTATGTGCCCAGTAAATATCATTCTGATATTCACATCCCTTCTTGATGTTGCAATTTTCACAATCACGAGTGTATAGTTAGAGATTAATAAATAAAACAGGGTATTTTTTTTTTTTTAATGTTAAAGTTTTATAATATATATATACATTAAATAATAATAATGCATAATTTTAAATAATAATAATATTTTATAATTCGTTGGAATTTCACATATTCTTATCGTTACTGAAAAAAATAAATAAGAAAAATATTATTATCAAACTTGTTCATGAAGAAAGGTTAGAAATTACTAAATAACAGTACAAAGTGTGGTTTGGTGTTGCATAGTTAACATCGTCACCTGCTATGTCCTGTATTGCTGTTTGATCATGGTTCGTAAAACTGATAAATTTTATGTAAAACAAGGGATTTCTTTTTTTTTTTTTTTTTTTTTTTTTTACAACGTGCATTCCGGAAATCTTCTGTTGTGTCTGAAACTTTTCTGTAATTTTTCTGTTAAGAAAATTTTCTGTCCACTTGTTTTTTCCATAGCATACAGATTTTTTGTGACAACATTGCTGCCAGATATTTTCTGGAATGTAACATATATTGTGTAGTGCAGTTGACATTTTAAAGCAAAAGATTTTTTTTTCTTCTTTCAGTTCTTTGAATTCATTTCATGAATTTTTCGCATACCAAATTCGCTGGTAATCTGCCCGTTCAAGCTTCAAGGTTCTGTTCATTTCGAAAGTTTAACTAAGACCATGCATATAAAATTTATAAGAAATTACTGCCTGCAAGAAATGTCTCATTTCAAAAAGAATAAAAAAAATTTATTACAAAAAAATATATATATTTTAGTATGCTTAAATCATATGACATCTACTAATTATCTTATAAACGTGTGTCGCCGTCTTTTATTAATTAGATTAAAAAATTGAGTTAAGCGAAGTATTAGTCTATTTTAGGAAATTCTGAGAACGGTGTCTTTCATTTTGGCCAGTGGCGGCTGGTGAATTACGTATTGGAAGGAAGGGGGGGGTGGGCTGCAGGCTCGTGACTGAAAACAGTCCGTTAGAATGAAAAGCTTGTTCTTCTGATTGGATGTTGAACTGTCAACATATTTACGTTGATTCTCAAAATAAACGAATCAGACAATGAGACAAATAAAGATTCTATTTTATGTATTTTTTCTAGATGCTTCAATACAGCACCCCTAAAACGTCATTCACGAGCCGCCACTGCATTTTGATAAATCTACAAATAGGGGAGCGTAACTTGTAACAGGGGTAGGAAATAACACGCAATTTACGAAATAGTTTGTAACATTTTTCATTAAATATTCGAATTAACATAATTCTTATGACGCGCTTTATTATGTAAGTAAAGTCAGTGTTCGCAAAAATGGTTAATGAGAGGTGCTGTACACTTCCTTCATTTTAGCTAGTTAGTGGAAAAAAACATATTTCGTAAATTGGATGAAAGATATGTTAATTTATATTTTAAAGAAATGTTTAAAGCTATTTATTTTGTCTATGTGTTAAGTTAGAAAACGCATGTTTAATTTTTTGTATAAGTCGTTATTTTTATGAAAAAACAAAATGTTCACTATCATTCAAAGGGGCAAGTTGTAAGATTCATGTAATTAGACATTCTATTTTAAATGTTAACAAGCAAATTATTTATTCTATGCTTTATTCTGTAAATTTGTTTTTTCTTGTTTGGTAAAAAGAAGTCTGAAAGAGCTTCAATGGGTCACATATAATTTGGCTACAGCTGAAATCTTCGAGAAAGATACAAATATTAGACACCATCAATCGAAGAAAAAACATTTGAAAAATATTTTGAAGAGATAAATAAAAAGTAACACAAACGTAAAGATAAAGAAATAGAAAAAAGAAAGATTAAAGGTAGAAATAAACAAATAATAAAACGAAAGAATATAAATTTAAATAAAAGGATTTTAACTCCAGATATAAATTCTGAATCAGAGGAGTAGTTTTACTCAGCTTCGGGAGATTCCTACAGCCAGGGATCGTAATCACCGTTTTTTTTTTTTTTTTTTTTTTTTTTTTTTGTTGTTGTTGTTTGTTTTTCCGCGACACTTTCATAAATGAGAGATTTGTGCCTTTCTTTCAAACACTATTTTTCTACAATAATTTCTATCATGTTTAATCACGACATAATACTTTGAAAATACAGTAAAAGAAAAGAAGTAGTGACAAAACAGGCGCGATTTTCTTATTCTTGGAAGTGTCCCGAAAAATAAACAAATAAATAAATAAGGCAGGGACTACGACCCTGTTACAGACTCTCCGAGGCAGAAGAATGGGTATAATGCTTAATTTGCAAAATGTGGGCACATTTACATGTGTGGGATGGACATGAACAGGGTATCTTTGTTTTGTATTAACTTCATTTCTGACCAAGAGTGACTTCTATATTGATTAGATATTTTTCTATTTATTTTACTATAATCCATTTCATATAGTTCATCGTTACTATAATATACTTATAATTTAATATTACTTATTTAATGATTTTTTTTAATTAAATTAATAAATGATTAACAGAAAAAACATTTTGAAATATTGTCGTTTTTTATTATTAGTATTTCCCTCATAACAATTTGCCCCAAATCCGGGGCAAATTGTAAAAGGCAAATAATTTTGAATTAAATATTGTTTGTGCCAAAATTAGCAATATTAACGAAAGTTATTTTTATGAATATGATAGATGAATATGTATGCTATAGAAAACAACAATTATAAACAGGAAAACGTAAATCCATTTCAAAATATATTTAATTTTCTGAAAACTGTTACAACCAGCCCAACGCACGCTTCCTTACTGTAGTTGTAAATAAAATATTAAATACAAGTAATGAGTTTAATATGCTTATTTTAAATTGTATGCGATTCTTAGTACCATCCTTATGTACAAACTGTAAGTATTTATTCGCCAAACAATTGCCTATGCTGTGTTGCAATTTAATTTCGTTTAAGAGAAGGCAATAACTTTGCTTTGCCTTGCTTTGCAAAAAAGTGGTCGAGTTTCGACCAATGGGTGATACTAGTTAATATAATTATACAAAAAAATGTATAACATGTTAGAACTACGTCACTTAGAGGCAACATCCCAAATGAAGTACTATCGTCTTAAAAATAACGCCATTTCTTAGAAGTCATTTGATAGTAAAAGTGCATTTTAATAGAGAAAACTGCTACAATTTACTATGATCGTGTGGCGCCTTTATTTACTAGCGAAAGAATACGTAGTAAGGAATTTTAATATTAACTCAAAATTACAATACAGCTATTAGTTCTACCCGTTCTTTGCACGAAAAAAAAAGTAAAATTGAAAGCAATGACAATTAGTTTGAAGTGCTAGCAAGATATTGTTTAATCTGATTTCTGATGAAAACCAAGTACTGTTCAAATCTATGGTAAAATCCTAAATTTAGTAAAATTTTCATCGATTAGCAAAATTATGACTTAATAATGGACACTTTTTTTTTCTCGTACGTCATGCAAGGAATGGATAGAACTATTAGACGGCCCCTTTCACCCACATAAATACTAAATTCAAGAAGATTCTCAACTTTTTAAGAGGAGACGTTCTATTAAATTTAAAGCTTTTATTGAAAACAGCTGCAAAGAAACGTGGAAAAGGTTAAAATTTTATACTTCCTCTTTTAACCCATTAAGTGTTAAATTTTCTTGAATTCGTTTATAGAGAGAGCCTGCGTCATGAAAAAAAAACTACATTCTAAATTACATGCTTTTAGCTCGAGCGGTTTGGACTCGAAGTTGATAAATGAGTATGTGAGTCAGTGTTGTTTCACGTTTATTTATATTGATATAAGAATGCTTTTCCGATTATAGATAAATTATTCATATGCAGAACAAATACAAGCTCTTTTCCTATACAACATTTCTTCTTTATTAAAAGTTTTCCTTTAAAGGGTTAAGATTTCGGAAAGAATTATTTAAAAAATAACTCATTTGTAGCAAACATTAATTGTCTATATTTTTGAGCTTAGTAATAAATATACGGATAGAAAGAAAAAAAAAAAAAAGAAACAGAACTATTATTATAAAAAGTATATATTTGAATATAGCATTTAGCGAAGCGAGCAAAGCCAGCTAGTTCTAAATAAAAATACATTTTATAAAAAATGAATCTTTTTCTTTTTTTTTCTTTAATTCCGCTTAATAAATAAGACAAGTAAATATTTTTCTTTGATGTATGTTAATTTAGCAAGACATTTTACTTTTTTTTATTTACCTATTTTTATAGTTATTACAAAATCTTTTTAATTTTAGTACCTCATAATCTAACTGTTGTTTACGAAAATATTTTTTTTCTTTTCTTTTCAGAACAGACTATCTTTAATAACATTTTAAGAAAGGTGCTTCATGTAGCGACAGTACTTATTTTTTTATTTGTAGATAATTTACTTAAGTGAATATTTTAGATTATGTAACGTATTTGAAAGGAATTTCAAATATGTAAGCAGGAAAACTTTTAGCTTCAAAATTAACATGAGTAATTTTCTTTGTCACATATTTAATTTTTAATGCATAGAATGCTTAATATGTAAAAGAAATATTTTCTAAAGAAATTTCTAATATTATATTCGAAAAAAAAAAAAAAAAAAAAAAAAAAAATCATAGTTTTTTTCTCATGTGATATTTAGAGTTCTGATTATGCTTTGCCAGTTAAAGTATATAAATGTATAGGAACGTGTATATTTATTAAATTAATAGTGTTAAAAAAGTAAAAACAAAATCTACATACATTTTTTTTTTCACTCATTTACTTAAAATGATAAAATTAGGGTACATATATATCGGTTTATTCTTGAATTACGAAGTCTTTCGTAATTACACAAGTGCTATATATTTACTAAAAAAATCTATAATTTTAAGTATCTACAATTTTAAGTACCCCTCCTGTTAGTGTATAGAAAGGGTAAAGGTCCATTAAATCAAATCCAGAGATTAGACTTGGATATTTCTACTTTAAATGGAATTACAGTAGCGACCGGTTTAGTATTTTTACAATTATATTTTTTGTACAAGCGGTAACACCAACCGTATTCGCGGACCGTCTTCCGTATTTGAAGAAAGTAACAGGCATCCTTTAATTTAGCATAAGATTTTTTTTAATGTCAAGATGCTCTGATATACACTAAGGACAGATAGCAATATGGATGCGTGCATCATATCTCCTGGTAATAAATTTTAGGAAAAATGTACTTTTATTCAAAATATTTCACGTATTTTAGGTATAGTTGTGAGGTCTAGCAAAGTGCTACGGTTAAAATTCGCACTTTAAGAGTAACACATGAATACGAAGGTTTTAGGATTCAATTGAGTAATAGTGTTAGTTCTCATCCTAAACTAAAATTGTAATTGACATTATGCTAATAACTGTGAAAAGTGATTTATATAAAAGGAGAAGGAAGATTGCTTTTGGGTGTTAGTTGGAAGGAGTGTTAGTTGGAGTGAGCTAGAGAGTTAGTTGGAGTGAGCTAGAGTGTTAGTTGGAAGGTGTGTTAGTTGAGAGGAGGTAAGAGTGTTAGATGGAGAGGGAGTTGAAAGGCGATGTATTTCATAGTTGGGGTGAGTTAGTTGGAGAGTTAGTAGAAGGCTAGCTGTTAGCGGCTTAGGGTAGAAGAGAGTAAGTCCAGTAGCATTGTAGCGTCAGGGAATCCTCCTACATGCGAAAGACTACTTGGCCTTAGAAGTTAAATAAAAGCAGTTGAGATCATTTGCGGGTAATCATGTAAAGTAAAGTAACGGTGGTTATTTATCGCTGTCAAAGTATTTAAGAGGACTGCCCATTTTAAGTCGTAAGTTACTAATTGCCATTATAGTCCAGCGCCCTCATTCTTATTTAAACTCAATTAAAGCTCATTTATTCTATATATTTGGATTCTGTCATTTCTTCATAAATTAAGTATTTCAGTTTGCAGCATTCAACCTTAAGTCAGCTATAAGTTAAAGGAAGATGACGACATTAAGGTCGTTACAGTAGCGCCCAAATAAAGTCGAATCCCCCCCCCCCCGAGCAAATATTTTTTGACGGCACTAATAGTGTGCTGCAATTTTTTGAGCAGCTTGAATATTTTTTTTAACTTTTATAACATTGATCAATCCAAAAAATATTCTTGGTTAGCCTATTCATTAGAAGGAGAACCAAGACAGTGGCATAGATTAATCGTCTGCCATTCACTTGGGCCAAATCCAACCTATCAGGATCTAAAAAGTAGAGTAATCGACCTCTTTGCCACTCGGGATGATAGATTACGATTAGAGCATGACCGCTCCCTCCCCCCTCACGAACGTCAGTGGGAAACAATAGTAAACCCAGTGGAAAAACCACAAGAAGTTATTAAGTCACAGGAAGCATGCTCTATTAGTCTAAACCAATCTAAAACTGGCAATGAAAACGTTAATCCTTGTGACAAAAGTCAAACACAAGTTAAACCAACTGAACAAACTTCGCTTGCAAACAGCGATACAGACCAATTTACGTCTGTTATTCAGAATTTAGCTATGGATGGAAAATCCGATAAAACCTCTAGCGTACAGACGTCGGTTGAAAAGGAAAATACGATTGAACCAAATTCTGTAAATGAATCCCTTGCTTTAAGTGAAACGAATGTTCAACTAAATTCTACTGTTCAAGCCTCGCATATCCCTCATTCGCATTTAAATGCTGAACCGGCTCAAGCCGAAATATCAAACGTAACTGAAGCTCGGGTAACAGAGATTGTAAAGGAAATTAAAATAACTGAGGCCGCTGAAAACGTTAAACGGACTGAGAGTGACAAATTAATAAATGTTGCGGCTAACTTTTCTAGTGATTTAAATTCACCTCCAGATAAATTAAGTTCCAAAACAGTCAAGTCGACGGACTCTTTTATTTGCACAGAAACTGCGGTAAAAGAAAGTGAAAGTGTAAAATCAGTAAATGATTCGGCTAAACTTTGTTACCCGCCTTTAGATAACAGTTTTAAATCTATACAGCCGACACAGGCAATTATTTCTAATGCGAACGTGAACTTAAAGTTTCAAAATGACCCGCCGATTAAACCAACAGAAAATGCAAGTATTTTAAAGACGGCAATTTCAAACGTCTATTTAACCTCCTGTGAAGTTTCCAGAAAGTCTAGCAGCCCTGCATTGAAGAGCACGGAGCGAACGCAGTCCTCTGTGATAAATGGGGACAGTGACAAGGTACCGGGCTCGAGTCCATCCCAGAAAAATGCATCTCCGATGCCGGACTCCGTTCTACAAGCCACCAGCACGGAAATTGCTACAACAACTCTACAGGCCAGTCTGACCTGCATCTCTTATTTTGCTGCTATAAAGGAATCAATCTGTCAGGTGCTATGGTTTTATATTTTTTCCATTGTAAACTGTAGTTCTATCACATCAGTTATGAAATTTTCGACATGTAGAACTTTCATTTGGACTTTCAGCCATGATCTCAAAGAGAAGAACTTTTTAAAATATCACAAATCTAAATTTAAACTTGCTGCATGAACTTTCAACTACCGAAATTTCATGTTTTGGATTACATGTCATAATTTTTTTTTCTGTTATATAATATATTCATGGATGTACGTTAATGTTTTCTGTTCCTTTAGCCATCTCCAGCAGTGACTAGCAAGATAATTTTTTTTTTCTTTTGTATAAACTTTTCCCCCTCTTCAGTTTTGAATGATCTATATATCTGTACTTAAATGTTTTCTGTTTTAGCCATCATCTGCAGTACTTAGTCCGATACATTTATTCCTTACCTTTGTATATAAATTTTCTCTAGTTTTTGACATGATCTATATGTACATACTCTAATCTTTTTCTATTTTGTAGCCATCCACGCCAGTTTGAAAAAAAAAAAAACTTTTTGAAATATTTTGTATATATTCCTTAACTATATTTCTCTCAATAAATAGTATAAAATAAAATTTTATAAGTGTATAAACATTTTTCTGTATAGTTTTGTAAATGATCTATATACATGTACGTAAATCTTTTTTGATTCTCAGCGATCAACTGCAGTTTTGAAATATTTTGTATCTTTATCTATGTTTTTCTAAATGTTGTATAAAGTGTATAAAATGAATTTTCTTGTTGTAAACTTTTGAATTTTTTACTAAAAGTTTTTATGTATGTATATCTATTAGTATGGGGTTAAAAGAAATTTTTTTAAAGCTATTTTGCATGTAAATTCGCGTTTAACGACTAACCTTATTAATCAACTAACAATTTAGTTTTTTTCCGTACGTAAATAGCTAGGTGAAAATATTGCTTATGTATAAAATTATGTCTATCTATATAAAAGTGTAGTTCATGTCTATTTTTGACTTATAACGTTAAAAAAAGTTTTAATTCTAGAAATTCCGATGTCCAGTTGTTAATCTCAAGTCCTCTGATTCAAACTCTCCGTACAGACGTAAATCTGAAAATCCAGGCGGATTTCTTCAAATTGTTTCTTTTCAAATGAAAAAAGAGGTATTTTTGGAGTCTTGGCAACGTTTTTCTTTCCTGAAAGTAAAAAGGCGCTTTTTGGAACAGTGCCAACAGCAGTGGATTGACCTTTCAAGTTAACTCACAGTGGACAACTGGAATTCTTTTTTTTCTGATGCCCGTTCAAGTATTTTTCCTAGCTGATGATCTGGGTCAAGACTGACTTGCAGATGGATAAAGATATACCAAGTTTTTTGTCAATAAAGACTTTTTAATATTACCACGTTTAAATTGAATAACGATCGCATTTATTTTTTTAAGCGATCCTTTTTGTACTGAAATTTTTTTAAATTAATGAAAATTTTTTCCTTTCCATTTGTTTTAAGGAAAGATGAATGTAAGCCCCGCTGTTATTACGTTGGACTTTAAATAAGTTAACTAAGTTAGGGCATGGAGTTTCTGCCATAAAGCACCTCAGATGGAGCTAAAAAAGTATTTTTATCATGAATCTTTCCTGAGTGGGCAGTTTTAAGCTCAGCCTTCTTACTTTTTTTTCCCTTATTACATTTTAAATGCAAATAGTTATTCTTGGGCAGTCTAGTTTAAATTTAAGTTTCCCTTTCTTTTCTTTTCTAAAGTCCTATGCAATTTAATTTTAGCAGTAAGTAACTGCGGCTATTTTTCAATTAACATAGCATTGTTTTAAATTAACTTTAAAATTTTCACGGGTAAAAACCCGTTGGGGTCTTTTACGTAAAAATTTTTATTTTGGGGAGGAACTGTGAGGTCTAGCAAAGTGCTACGGTTAAAATTCGCACCTTAAGAGTAACACATGAATACGAAGGTTTTAGGATTCAATTGAGTAATAGAGTTAGTTCTCATCCTAAACTAAAATGGTAATTGACATTATGCTAATAAGTTTGAAAAGTGATTTATATAAAAGGAGAAGGAAGATTGGTTTTGGGTGTTAGTTGGAAGGAGTGTTAGTTGGAGTGAGCTAGAGATTTAGTTGGAGTGAGCTAGAGTGTTAGTTGGAAGGTGTGTTAGTTGAGAGGAGGTAAGAGTGTTAGTTGGAGAGGAAGTTGAAAGGCGATGTATTTCATAGTTGGAGTGAGTTAGTTGGAGAGTTAGTAGAAGGCTAGCTGTTAGCGGCTTAGGGTAGAAGAGAGTAAGTCCAGTAGCATTGTAGCGTCAGGGAATCCTCCTACATGCGAAAGACTACTTGGCCTTAGAAGTTAAATAAAAGCAGTTGAGATCATTTGAGGGTAATCAAGTAAAGTAAAGTAACGGTGGTTATTTATCGCTGTCAAAGTATTTAAGAGGACTGCCCATTTTAATTCGTAAGTTACTAATTGCCATTATAGTCCAGCGCCCTCATTCTTATTTAAGCTCAATTAAAGCTCATTTATTCTATATATTTGGACTCTGTCATTTCTTCATAAATTAAGTATTTCAGTTTGCAGCATTCAACCTTAAGTCAGCTATAAGTTAAAGGAAGATGACGACATTAAGGTCGTCACATAGGGAATATTTTCACAAAAGTGAAATTTAATTTTAGTTATAATATTGAACATATTGATATTGGGATAATTATCTAACATGTTTGTTTATATATCAAAATTACACTTATTTATATTTACGTATGTATTTAAATCTAAATTTGAATGTATAATATCAGATCAAGACAGCCAGGAGTAGTTGTTGTTGGGCGTTCGCGCAGTTTCCATATCCAACAATCAATACATATACACACACCCTGTAAATAATCGCCATTAACTTTTTAAATTCATTTTGTTGTATGATGCATACCTGCGAATATTCTCAATAATACTCTGTAACATTGTTCGTACTCGCTCCCTTTTCCACAACACTTTTAGAGTAATTTTCCCCAAATATAATTACGACAAAATATGAAGGAAAATACTCTTAACAAAGTTTCGAGTGAATAATATCGGATACTAAACAATACTATGAAGTATTAATTAGTATTTTGGCATGTACGATAATGCTTTATTTCCACATGTAATTATTTGTTGATTAATTCAATCATCTTTAAAGCAGTTTGATCGTTATAAAAATGTATTATTATTATTATTATTATTATTATTATTTATGGCATTCAAATTATAAATTTTCTTATTGTGCTATCAATTGGAAAGCCTTTATGTATTTGTAATTCTGAGGGAATTATTATCCTTCTTAAAGTGTCTACATTCTTATTAAATCTCATTATTATATAATGGAATTTTTTATTTCTGTTTATCAAAGATATACCTCGCGTATCTGCTACATTTTGGAAAATTTACTAAATTTAATATAATCACTTTCTCTCCATATATGAGTGTGTGTGTTTATATATCTATATACACATCTCTTCTCTAAATCTTATATAGAGAGTGATTTATTGAACTGATGCTTAAAAATATGTACGGATTAATAATTATTATGGCAAAATAAATTTGATTTCATTTTTATTACTTCTACAAAATTTCATTGATTTCAGAAAAAGTTTTTTTTTTTTTTTTTTTTTTTTTTTATACGAAAATATTTCTCTCTCTCTCTCTCTCTCTCTATATATATATATATATATATATATATCACGTATCGTAAATTATATTATATTACGTATCGTATATTATGTAATCGTAATATATATATTACGATTTGCTTTTTTACTGTCTTGAAAATTGTTGTATTTTCTTACTTTGCATTACTTTGCAAGCTAAATTTTATTATTGTATAAAATATATGACTTTTAGGGTTAATGCAATGTTCAGCTAATTATCTGTTTTTTAATGCATATAAATAAGAGGTATTAGAAATAAAATATTTTAAATAGATAAAATCTATTTAAATGCATAAAATATTTAAGGATATTTTCTTATTTAAAATAAATAAATAAATAAATAAAAAATACGTTTCTGTGAAGCTAATATTAATGTAAGATTATAGGATTACAGGGAATTTAAAAGTACTTTTGTAAATCCGGTATAAAAGAAGGCTATATATCAACGTAATACCACTTAATACTAAGTCATCTGCTTCCTGTTTTTACAAGAAATACTAAATCTGTATGTTTGTCAAGGCGAAAATAAAATCAGTGTGTTAATTGTTAAGTGTATTAATTGTAATAAAATAAGTAACAATTGAATAAAAGAAAAATGCATGCATAAATTTTAATACTTTTGCATTTTTTATCTAAAATAAATGAAAGAAAAGATTTAAAAGTTTTTTAATTAGCCTTTATTATTTTTTTATTATTAATTGTAGAAATATTTTTTAAATTTTCGGTTGTTTTAGTGCAAATATTTTCAGTTAAATATATATGAATAAAATACTCGTTTAATTAAATATTCTGTTGTTAGCCTTTTCATAAATTCTTTTTTCTACAAAGTATTTGTAAATATACATATATAAGAGATACTTTAGAGATACATAGTATGATAAGAATGACTTAGAACTATTATTATTATTATTATTATTATTATTATTATTATTATTTTAATAAAATAAAATATTTATTATAAAGTTACGCACAGCGTTATTTAATAAATATAATGATGAAGATTTAGTTTACGTTTAAAATATAGATAAGATGTGAGTACTAAAATAAATGTAAAATCACTTGATGATATTTACATCCGGTAGTCTCATTTAATACAACAAATCCTAGATAATAAATTTTAACCCAATTAAAGGCAAAAACATTTAAACATGAGAAAAGTATTTTAATTAAAATATTTATATAAAAACATTTAAAAAATAAAAATAGACGTTTCGGAATCCAATCGAGTTTTTTCATCAGTATTAAAACATTTTTTTTTAAATATAAATTTGCATTTACACTCAAAGAATTTATTAAAATATCATGGAATACTGAGGTCTTAAATAGCATGTCTCATTGGTTGCGTTTAGATAGTTGGCAGTATGCGAACCTTCAAGGAAAATACATGAATTATAATTCTTACATCGAGAGTTTAAAAATTTTAATATTTTTATAATCCGGTTTATTATCGGTTTCAATTGAATAAATGACAATTCATGACCATTCGTCACGATCTTTAAGCGATCGGAGTCAACTTCTAGCCGTACGAGCAGTTTCTCCAATAAACACATAACTGCAATTTCTGCAGGAAATTAAATGCACTACACCAATTAGATCTAAAAAATGAATTTTATGTTTAAAATTGAAGAGAATACTTTTTAATTGAACAATAGGAGGAAAAGCTGTATGAATATTGTGTGGTTTAAGCAATTTATCAATACGTTCTGAAAGAAAATCAAAATATGGCGTAGAAACATAAGTTTCTTTAATATTTAAAGAATTATTTTTCTGCAAAGGAAGAGAAGGGTATTGTAGAAGGGAAGAAAAAGAGGGCAAGCGGACAATCTTTTCATGAGAAATGCGTTATTTAACCAGCTAAGAGGATAGACATTATTTATTAAATCCTGAAATATTCTTTTGAATTCCAACTTAAAATGTGTTTAGTAACTAAATAAAAGAACAGATCTACGAACAAAAGTCTGAAAACGGCAAATTTGTGAAAATTAGGATTATACGAATTAAAATTTAGTCATTCACCCGTAAAAGCAGCTGTTTAATAAACAGATGTTTAAAAAGATACTAGGCGATTTAGACGTGCATTCAAGAAGAACATCAAGGAAAGGTAAAATATTCCTTTGTTTAACTTCCAAAGTAAATTGAATTTCTGGACGTAATGAATTAGAAAAAGCAGGGACTTCATTTATGTGTTTCAATTGTATTAATACAAAAATGTCATCAAAATATCGATGCCAAAAAGGAATGTTTTCTCAATTATCCTTAATTTTATTTTCCAAAAACTGCGTAACAATCTATGTAATGTATACATTAGCAGGTGAGACCATAGGCGTACCACAAATTTGTTTATAATGTAAACCATTAAATTTAAAGCAACTACAAGATTAAAAAAAATAATAATAACTAATTTATGATTTGATTTAACATTAAGAGAAGAATGATTACAATCTGCAGGGTAAATTTTACATATAACATCGGAAGCAAATTTAATTGGGATTGAAACAAAAAGAGAAACTACACCTAAAGTAGTACTAATGCAGTTGGGGGAGTGCATTATTATTATTATTATTATTATTATTATTATTATTATTTTTTTAACGTACTGAAAAGAGGAATTTAAACTAAATGGGAAATTTAAGGTAAGAGGTTTAAATAAAGACGAGATAAAACAAGAAGTAGAGGGAAGCGAGAATAACCCACTGTGGGTCTAAGATTTGAAAGATCTACCAAGATTATGTTTTTTTGGCACTCATAAAAACTAGTATCCTTAATAATATAAGATCTTAAAGATTTAGGTGTAATATTATCTATTTCATTATTATTATTATTTTTTTTTTAACTTACTGATCATTTTATTAAGATTATTTAACATTGAAAGTGTATTTATTATCTTTATTTAAAACAACTCATGTAGAATCACAATTTAACATGTCGAGTGCCATGTCAGCCATCGGTGGCTGACACTGAACTTTCCGTTTAGGCCGCATCAACCACCGGTGGCTAACAGTGTAAAATGTGATTAAAAAATGCATTGTTTTAAGTAATTATTGAAAAAAATATTTAAATTATCTTAATTTTTATTAATTACAGGATTACATCATTAAGGAATTTTAATGGACTTTATTGAAACACGGTAAACATAACGCGCTCCTAGACAGTGCTCATAACCAAACTGAAATTTCCTTAAAAGAATTCACATGGCGTTCAACGCGTTAAAATTTCTAAAGATTAACAATATAGTCAGATTCATAAATGAGGACCAGGAGAATGATTCTGTCAATTTGGCGTAACCCAGTTAATAGCTAAGTGATAAAGAGTGTTTAACTTAATAAATGATGCAAGTTAGTACCTAATAGTAATATTTGGTAAATGTTAGCAAATTCAAAATAATTTTAGGTACAAAAACTTTGATTCATCTATTTAAATACGCAATCCTTCGGATATTAGATAATCATGGGTTTATTTATACATTAGGAATAATTCAGAAACATATAAAATATTTTTAATTTAGTTACTTAAATGTTATCCGAGACAGTTCACCAGCTACAGTAACGCAATTAGTCATTTATTGCATTGAAAAGTACCTCCAAAGCTCTTTTTTTTTTTTTTTTTTAAATTTAAAAGTTTTTATCAACAATATAGAGAATCATAATCAAATATTTTCACTAAAAGAGAATGCAATAGGGAAATCCATTTTAAATATGCAGTGCAGTTGAAGGGATGTTGAATAACATTATTAATTTTTAAGAAAACTCTTGTTCCAGTACACAGTAATCCAACTTAATTCGGTTACACAAAGTCAATATGTTATTTTTTTCAATGGGTTTTATCTGCTGTAATTCGCCAAAAAACTCAATAAAATTATGTTTTACAGAATGAAATAATAATCGAAGAATTTTATCAATTTTAACATCTTCACATTATAATTATAAAAAAAAATTACTTTTGAAAAATTATTTGACTCAATACCATTGGTTATCTTTATTTAAATATTTTTAAATATGTTTAACTATTTTTAAAAGTTATCAATTCAATTTCATTTTTTTTTTACCAATATAATAAATCATAATATGTACAGGGTGTCACATAAGTCTGTAAAACACTTTAAAAATTCATAACTATGGAATGAATTCATAGAATTGAACGAGGTTTGGGACAAAATCACTCTCGTGAAGGGGATTTGTTTTGGTAAGAAAATAAAATATAGCTACATTTTTTGTCGACGATAGTTAGACAAATAGTTAAATCTTTCGCGCGGATGTGAACAAAAAATATGCAAATTAAAGTCCTATAAATTGCACAATTTTGCGATTAGAACAGTTTATTTCCTATTTTGCCTCCTACTTGCGCATACATGAGCTTTTAATTGCGATACTCACTTGATGGATAAAGTGTGAAGTTGCTTCCCTCAGATAAGAACCGCCGACTGAAGCTGCAGTTAGCAATGTCATAAATCGTTTGCAAACTCTAATTTGTGGTGACGATGGGCACATAGAATATGATTTATGTACCTGTAAACATTTGCATGCGAATGAGCACAGTTTTGAAAATATGTGATTTGATCATGCACAGCGCCCCCAATCGACAAATAGCTTAATTATTTTTTTTTCTTTACCAAAAACAAAACCCCTTCACAAGAATGATTTTTTTTAACAAACCGTGTTTAATTTTATCAATTCAATCAATAGTTAAGAATTTTTAAAATGTCTATAGTCTTATGGGATACTCTGTATATCAATGGCATCTACATAAGTGTGCATAAGTACATTGTATTATTAATAATACTGTTTCAGTTAAATTTCCTCTATATGTAATTTAAAAAATAAAATTTTGCACATAAAACGCAAGTAAAAAAAATAAAAAGAAAAATAAAAAGTAAAAGCTCTCATATTTACTATTACAAATTTCATCACGAATAAATGATATTCAATAGTTGTGAAAAGAATGTTCGATTTATTCCAAAAGAGTCGCTTTGAATATATTTATTTTTTTAGACATTTCTATTCTTAGAAAAGTTCTGAAATAACTGATTTTCTTTTTCATAAGAATGAAATTTATTCACACTTTCTGTGTGTCACTTGGTTTAAATGGCAATATAAAAATAAATTTGCTGACCCCATGTATGCGTGGATATTTTTGTTTTTGCTGAACAAGTGATAGGTTAAGATTTGGTATATGTATTAAATATATTTTTTATGTTTTTTCTACCCATAAAATGTATAAGATTTTTTCGAAATTAATACTATTTTGTCTATAAATCAAATACATAAAATTAATTAAAATAACTTATAGTTTAAATAAATGTACAGTAAATTTTTTAATTTTCATCAAAAAATAAATTTTAACTAATAGGTAATGCTATAAACACATTTTATTAAAGAAAAAATAAATATATAAATTTACACTGCTCTTTATGAAAGAAATTCCTATTAAAAAAATTACTAATTATATTACTTTTATTGCCAGATTACCATTGAGCATAGAGTCAAAGTACCAGGTGCGTCATAAGTTCATGAAAAATTCAAAAATTCATAATTGAAGTAATTACTTGAATTATGAATTTTTGAATTTTCTTAAAAAATAAACTTTTTTGAGCATTAATGCTCGAAAATATTTCGTTTTATACATGCATAAAAAAAAAAAAAAAAAAAACTTTAAAGGTAATTGAAACAGGGTGCTCACACGTCCTTGTGAGACATTTTATGGGGGGGAAAAACAGTCAACGAAACAGATTACAGTAACATGGTGCTTTACTTTTATTTTAAAGTAAAAACTATTTAACATGTCCACAACATTAGAAATTAGGGAAGTCGGGTGCTTCATTATGCCTATTAAAACTGAATGTACACTGAGAAAAAAACAAAACAAAACATATCGCTTTCTTCGAAAACGAATGAGTAGCCACTTTCTAAATCCTTCAACTAGATATATAGATTTCCGAGTTATGCGTATATGGTAAACAGATAATCTGGATAGACGAAATGATCGAGAATTTCTAATCTACACTTTTCTAGAGAGTGAAACAATAGTATGAATACAGTGAAGTATCGATAATCCGGCATCGAGGGGAAATAGACATTGCCGGATTCAGGATTTTTCCGGATTAGAGGTGTTTCGAAAATGTATATCGAAATCATGACAGTCAAAGGATCTAAAGAAACTTTTTTTTTTTTTTTTTTTTAGAAATTAGCTTTAAAAGAAAACAAGCAAACCCTAGTCAAAAATGAAAATAATTAAAGTAACATTTGAAATAAATTAAAATTTTTAAAATAACAATTATAAACCAGTAATACATATCGATTATTTTTTTACAAATATTAGATATATATATATATAGATAGATATAGATAGATATAGATATATATAAAGATACTAAAACTGGCTTAATAACAAATAAGATCAGGAATTTAACATTACTGAATTCTATTAAATAAGTCAATCAATTTCATTTGTTTCCTTCTTTTTTGTTTTTCAGTTTGTCGTTGACTGATTAATGAATGCACATACATTATATAGTTGATTATCGCTGATAAAATCATATTTTTCAAGTCCTTCTAAAACCTGTTGGAGTTGGGGGTGGTCGTGTTTATTTTGACTTTCGGAACTATCTCTTTTATTAATAACTTTTGGATATGACATATCGAGACAAAAATGTCGTTGTTCTTTTTCAAAATTTTCGCCATCATCCTGATTAATCTGTAAAAAATTCACGCTAGTTCGTAAATAAATAAAATTAAATGAGAATCCGTGAACTTTCCTAACAATCCATTAAAGTTGGCAAGCATGCTGTGAATAAGTTGATTACTGTTGCGATTTACACACAGAGGTTAAAAAAAAAAGTCATTAGTGCCGGTTTATGCCGTTGCCGGATAATAGAATTCTGCATTATGGATTCTTCACTGTATTGTGAATATCATGAATCCTTTAAATTGCGAGAACTTATAGTTACTACAGTTCGCCTCTAGTGTTCGCATTTATTTACAGAAATTTTAAATGAGATTGGCCACCATAATATAGAAAAACGGTCCAGAATTCTAATAGGGGATTTTAGAACTCGCTAGCAAATGGAACTAGAATTTATAACGGTGACATGGAACTATATTTACTGGAGCCAAAATTTAGATTCTAGATGTCAGTGACATAGTTTTTTCTCAGTGTAGCATGTCGGTAACAATGCCACTGAATGCCGCATCTGCACAAAGGTATGACGTACCAGATTCAATAGTTTGAACTATTTACAATAATAAAATATCACCATAGGATTGCCGTAATGCGTAAAGAACTTTGAATAAACACCATAAAATGTAAAATTTGCATTTTATGGTGTTTATTGTAAGTTTTTAACTTTATTATTTATTTTAGTATTACATTGCTACACGACGCCTATGGTACTTTTTTTTTTCATTGAATTTCTTAAAAATTACATATCCATTACCATAAGCAACTATAATTCTGTAAGTAATTATAACTTTTTTCTCTTTAAATTAAATCTCACAACCACACCTGAAAATACTTCAAATCTCCACTCGAAAATGGTTAGTCTATAAAAGCGTGGGAGGAGGGGGGGGGGGGATTCGAATTTTGTAGTGTACAACATTGCAAGAATAAGAAAAAAATATTTATGAAATTCGGTTCAGCGAATTTCTGTGGATTATGCTAAATAAATGTATAATACTATGTCACTGCGCATTAAAGTAGTAATTCTATATAAATTTGGAATTATATAATGCAAACATCAATTTTATCTTAAGTAATTCTTTAGATTAAACAAATAAATATTTTTGTTTCATATATTATAATGTATAACGTATTTATATCATATAATAAATCATAATACATTGCAAAGTAACTTTTCTTTTTATTATATTAAGTTTAAAAAGATAGTTTAATGCCGCTTTTTTATTAATTACTTCGTAAAGTGCAATAAAGCAAATTTCTAAATCAAAAATGTACATAGGTATCGTTTTATCTCATTTTGGTAGTATACAAACATGAGAGTTTTATTGGTTTCAATCGTTAGTTTTGAAGTTATTACAAAAAAAAAAAAAAAAAAAAAATCCGGTGTGTCACTCACACAACTTTTTCTTACCCTGCATTTCAATACGATAAAGACAGATTGCATATTAAGTTTAAAGACCAATAGCGTAAGGTAATAAAAATTATTGTAATTTTAAAATAATATATAAGAAGTTTAGGAACAGTTTTATTTGAATTGTAATTATGTGCGAATGAGGATACCATATCTCTAAACCCCCTTCCATTTATAGTGCTTACAATTGTAAAATAATAATAATAATCAAGTCTGTTATTAATTTGTCTTCAAACATGCTAATCGTGGTTAAATGTTTAAGTAGCAACCTAATACGAACTTCAAAATACCACATTTTAATTTTCCGCAATTATCTGCTTTTACGTTATGCTGATAACAGATAAACAGCTCAATTTTGGACTTTCGTAATAAGGAGACCTCAAAATGTGATATTATGCAAAAAATAATGTTGAAAATAGAACTTCCAGAAATATTCTGTTCACAGTATGCGTAAGAAAAATTAATTTTGCTTCCTGAGCAGTGTTCGTCGACATAGACATAGTAAAATGTAGCAAAGCACTTCAATCAATCACATTCAATTGAAAAGAACGTTTAGCTTAATTTTGGGTAGTCCTGTATATTGTTCATAAAAAATATGCACTATAAACAATATTGTGTACTTAAATTTAGCCTTATTTGAAAAACATGTATCACAAAATCAATTACAATTCCAGCAATTGCGAAGTACAGCACCAATTCATCCAAATACTTTGGATAGCCCTGTAAAAGAATGAGGAATGGTTTTCAAAACAGAATCTACACAAATTATGCTTTTATGTATGTATATAAATAGTTTTTTTTCATTCCTTTTTGTTTAAGTCTGTCCATTGATGTTACTCTGTACTTACCAGAAGTTTCCCCGCAGACATATGTATGTGAATTCTCATGGATGTCCCTGTGAACGAACTATTCGCTTGATCTCAGAGTAATGTTTAATGTAGAATCCTTATATGATACACATTTAAAATACTAAGTTCCGACTTTCTGCTATTAATTATTCTTGAGATATGGTGATAACAGTCAGATACACATACAGATAAGCATAGAGACACATACACAAACACACATACTAAACACTAGAAACTTGATTTTCTGACTCAGAGTACATGAAAACGTGTAAATATAACAAAAACACAATTTCGAAAATTTGTCATAAAAACAATACTTTCTCTATCATATGGCTAAAAAAAAATAATGATTTTTTTTTTTTTTTTTTTTTTTTTTTTTTTACGTCCTACATTGAAAATAGGCACAAATGTCAAAAACTTCACAAGAAATTATACGCATTAAAGGCGGATAATAAAACAAATTAAAATAACTGCTTTCTGGTTTGTAGAAGTAAACTGAAACGTATATTTATTTAAAAATAAATAAATGAATAAATAAATAAAATATCATTCTTAAGAGACGAATCTTATCCTTTTATCATCTTGTAAAAGGAATTATTAAGAAGAATTCCCTTGAATAAAGTACACTTTTGCTTTTAAAAAGAAGATAAAAAAAGTCTATTGAATAAATCATGAGATTCAAATCTATTTACGAGTCCTGAATCCGAGAAAAGTGTAGAACAAATTCAAATTTATCATTTATTCTTGAATGTATATAAGGAAACATATTGTATTCTTCGGTGGGAATTAGTATTTTATGTAGGTTTAAACTTGTAACCGAGAAAATAATATCTTGGTGGAATTAAGTTTACATTCGAATCTTTAAAGGATTATGAGGAAAATTTACATATGTATGCAATGCTTAAAAACCACCAATTTCCTCGGAGATCTTACTCGGAAGAAATTTCGAACAAAATATTTTTATAAACGTTATGCATATTTTCTAAATATTAATCTTTGTTTTGGACCGCTTGTGGATTACTTTAAGATCAAAATATATATAACATTTATAATAGTAAAATGCACAAGATAAATATTACGAAAGTTAAAACAAACAATTTATCACAATAACCTTATGTTAATTTAATGCTTTAAACTAATCTCAATTTGATAAAAAAATTTGTCGTTTTCAAACTCACAAACAGTAATTTAAAATTAAGCTTTAGTATTTAAAAGTTAACGCAAACAGAACCATACTCTGTTAGATTGTAAAAAATACACATTTGGGGATGTATCGAATCTATAAAAAATATTATATATTAGAAAAACTGTGAGATTCCTTTAAATTATAATCGCACTTTTTCATTTAGAAAACAATAGTTCATCTTAGAAATATACATTTTTCCCATGCAATTGTTAAGCTCACTCGACATATGTGTCAAAGTCTTTCAGCCTGTATATGCTGCAGAAGAAAAAAGTTACAGGTAAAATCACTTTAAAGAAGTGACAATACTCGGAGTTCTCTTTTCCAATCGAGTTAGAAATTGATATTTTTTATTCTTGAGGATATACCCAAGATCTGTGTAAAATATGATAGTTCATGAGGCAAGAGGGATCTGATAAAGATATCTGAAATATGTAAGTCTTTCTGTCGACATGCTATAAACTAGTTACTTTTAAATGTTGTAATTCCCTGCATTTTTCATTATATATTTCGAAATTTCTTGCTCCTGGATTTTTTTTTTTTTTTTTTTTTTTTTTTTGGCAGGGCCAAATGCTAACTTGCTAGTAGATAACTGAAATATTTACAATTATTAAAAATTAAACAATTTTAGAAAAAGTTTAAAATCTTATATAATTAAAAAAAATTTTATGTGTTTTGCTATAAATAAAACACTACGGAGATAAACCTAGGTCTCGGCCTAGAAACATTCTACACTGCCGCATGAAGGTGAGTGGCCTACTTTCGCTGGTCAATTATATGTATGCATATATATATATATATATATTTAATTCTCCATCCCCTTATTTTTGATCAATTTCAACAATTGAAAAAATAAATATGTTCCTTAAAAAATTATATATACTAAAAAGGTATGTATTTTATAGTGTAAATACCAACTGCAGTAAAAATTAAGAATTACAATAATAAAAACTTTTATTTATTTATTTTTAAATGCATTTAATGTGCAATCAGTAACAATTTTAATTTTATTTCTGTTTATTTCAATATGTGCTTATAAACACGGATTGGGTTTATATAGAAAATAATACTAACAATAACAATAATGGTATTTATGAGTAGAGCAATATGCAGAACTATTACATTAAATGTTCGCACGTAATCGTTCGTATATTAATTGTGTGTACGAAATTATTTAATATATTATACATTTAATGTAGGTATAAAATATTTATCAGCAACTGTTTGAATGTCATTTACGCATAGCATGTCTTCATTAAATAATATATACAAATATGAAGCTAAAGAGTTGTTGATTTATTCATAGACATATTTTGCGTATTGCATTTAGACATTATTACTGTAATAATTGCAGTCGAAAATCTAATGCATAATATTCAGTTTTAAAAGCAACCGTAATGTTAGAAAAACATTCTCAGAAAGAGAAACAGTTAACTGAACAGTTAATGTTTCAATTCTAGATTAAAAAAAAAAGAAAGAAAGAAAGAAAGAAGAATATATATAGCATAAAGAATGAATAATTTTAATAACGGCAGTTCTTACCAGTTAAGAATTTTTAATTTCTATTTATACTGTTTGTTTTTATACTATTCATTCTTAACATTACAGAAACACTTTTACGCTTTTAGATACATAATTTGAAATCTTTGAATTTTAAGATGTATACATAAAGCCCTTTATAATTTTATTTTTTTTAACTGTTCGGTTTCATTTTTTTTCTTTTTAAATATTACTAGTTAAAATTGAAATGATGTTTAATTTCAAACAGTATTTTATGATATATAATGATACCTTTTATCGTATTCTTTAAACTTCTCTTTTCTTAAAATAATTTCTTTTCAATGCACAAAAAGTAATTTTAAATAGTCAAAAAATACTTTTATAATCTATTTCGTTTGAAAATCATTTAAGAACATCATATTTACATAAAGGTTGTCATTAAAAATTAATTTTTTAATAATTATGGCGATACATTATGGACGCGAAATGTATTAAAGCACTCTTTGAAATTTTTATAAAGATAAAAAGTAGAGTTAAAAATCATTAATTGATTATAGATGCCATGCATTTCGTAAAACTTATAATATATATATATATACTAGCAGGCTTTGCCCGCTTCGCTGGTCATAAAATTTAAATAAATAATTAAAAGAAAAAAATATATATACCGTTTTAAAATCAGAAATATAAATGAAAATACATTGAAGTCGTTCAAAAACTTCACTTTGTTCCTCACTGCCTTCAGCAGAAAATTCTTTCTCGTAATGTTTTGGGTCGTTGTCTCTAGTGTCTGCGGAAATGCCTTACTATGTAGACTTCAATTTGGGTGCTTATTGGATGACAGTTTTGAAGCGCACAGTATCGAAAAATATCGAAGTAGTATTTTATATTTAAATCACAATTATACATAAGCAACATTTTATATACTATATATAGTATTTATGGTCATAGTATTGCCTAAATTTCATTTAATGTATCCTGTCGAACATAAAATGACAGCAATTTCACGACAATATGCCCCGAAATACAGCATGCTGTGAAGGCTTTTCAGAAGGATTTTAGACAAATAATGTTTTTGTGAATATATACATTTTCCATTAACATTTTATTTTATTTATTTCTATAAATATTAATTTGAATTAATCAAATATTTGAGCCTGATAGCGTGCAAGTGCAGTCACACATAGCAGCTCATTTTTTTGTATGTTAAATTAGCATAGTGACTGATGTATGAAAAAAATTAATAAATAAGCAAAACGCATGGTACACAGTTATATTTTATCTCACACTTGGCGGATTTTGAAATTGCGTCACCAATGGCAATGTTTTTTTTTTCTGCATACTTTCTTGTATAAAATGGGTGAATTTTTTCAGTACCTATTTTGATAATACTTTTATTGGTTGCAACTTCATAAGAATCCCTCATATTCAATTTATATTTTTAATGGTTTATAGGTTTGAAATAATTTTTGTTTAAATGTTTTTGTTTAAATTTCACATAAACGTCAATTTTGAGAGATATTTTCATCGTAAAGATGTCAGACTACTTTTGAAATATTATATAGGACACTGGCATGAATCTTAATGACTATGAATTTTGAAATACAAAAATTTCGTAAATTATTGGAAATTGACGAATTTCTTAACAAGGCAGAATAGAGCAAAATTTCACATAAACGTCAATCTTGAGGGATATTTTCATCGTAAAGATGACAAACCACTTTCGAAATATTATTTAGGATTCTGGCATGAATATCATAGACAATGATTTTTCTAATTAAAAAAATTCGTACGTTATTTGGAATTTACGATTTACTTAGCATGTCAGAATAAGGCAAAATTGAGCAAAAACTTCCATTTTGAGGATCATAAATACATTAGAGAAATTCAAAATTGCATTTATGATATTTGTTTGAACATGATTGAATACAAATTTTCTAATGGGAAAATTTCGTAAATTATTCGTAATTTACGATTTTATCAACATAGCGAAATTGTATATTTTTCATATAAATAAGAATTTTGAGGATTATTGCATTGGAAATAGCAGCATGAAAACTAAACAACGGAATTGACCCTGATAACATAAATTATTAAATCAGAATAAGATAAATATATCGAAGTGAACGGTGAATAGCCTATTAGGCGGGGATTTTATTCTGTCACTGTATCAAGCTTCGGTCAAATTCATTTCTTTTAACATGATTATAATATGTCTCGCACTAGAAATTTATGAGAACATAAATATGATGGGGAACTGAGCAGAGTCCACCTATGCCAACTTGTTTATTTTTAAAACTGCATTTTCTTCTATAAAATTATCTACTTAGATAAAAATAGATCATTTATGTGACTATTATTTCTGTTTTTGATACATTTTTCTGCAACATTTTGTAATTTATTTATATTTTTGATGCGCTACTTGGCTTAAAATAACTATTTCTAAATTCAAATTCTTGGTGAAAAATGTTCAGTGTACTTCAGCACTAAAATTTAAAAAATCGCCCATGAGGATTTATAAATAAAACTGTCAAAATTAAAATTTTATCATACAAAAATATTATATTTTAGAATTTAGAGTGGTAAAGAAACGCTATGCAGTCAAATGTTACGTCAGTAATTTTTTTTTCCAACAACTTGGCAGTAAAAATATTTTTTTTTTCTTTTAAAAATGAAAAATCCTTTTAGAACAACATACTTTGGCCTCATGAACTATATTAGCCCTTTAGCAATAAGTATAATTTTTTTAAAGTGATAATGACGTAAGTTTTTGAAAGCTGCATAATTTTTTATAATTTTTTATTGTTCACGTTTAATTAAGTGCATTTATTTTTATACCAAAAAAATTTGAACTTGTATTTTTTTTATGGCCACAATTAAATTATACCTAAAATTTAAATGGCCAATATAATGCTAATATGAAGTTATTATTTTCATTTTAATTAAGTAAAAGAAAACTAATCAAAAATTCGAAAATCGGGCTTCGAGGTGCACAAGGACCCCTCGAAAGGCCCCTACATGTCGAAACAAGTGACTGTCCGAGCTATCGTTTTGCGCTACGCTGTCCACACACAGACACACACACAAACATTGCCTTATATATATATATATATATATATATATATATATATATATATGTATATTAAAATATATTATGTACAATATACTCAAATTTGTGAAAATTGCAACATCATGAATGAATTGTGCTAAAATAATGAAACTTAATACGGAAATGGCTTGTATTGAGGCAAAAAAAATGACTAAATATTAAAATAATAATAATAATAATAAGCATCCGAAATCTTTATTTTTTGTAACGACCACGAGCTGCAATAAGCGATGCTATGCAACATGGATCAACAGATTTTGAATGTCTGCCTCTGGAAGAATATACCATATTGTTTGTATGAGTACCCAAAGTTCATCCATAGAAACTTTAGGACGAATATTATGAGCGAGACGACGACCAACGAAATCCACCACATATTTAATAGTCGACATTTTTAGCAAATATGCAGGACGAGGTAGAATCTGTATGTTTTTTGCTGAAAAGAAGTCTTAAACATTCCTTGCCACATATTATCATGCATTATCTTGTTCAAAGGTTGACACAAGAAAGCCTTGAAGGAAAGGGACGGCTTTGGGCTACAGCACTTCACTGATGCACCTGTTAAGGTACCCACAATTCGCAGCAACTGAGATCTTACATGATATGTAATTGCAACTCAGACCTTAACACCAGATGTTCGTCTAATATGATGTTCCATAATGAATTCCGGAATATAGCGTCCACCGGCACGGCGTTCAACACGTGCCATCATGTTACCGCAAATTTAAGTGGTATTCGTCAGAACGAACCACTTGTTACCTATCTTCACGCAAGTATTTATGTTCATGAGCCCACTGCAGCCGCAGGCGTCGATGGTTTGGAGTGATGTGGATACTGTATAAAGAAGTTTTTACAAACAGTCGACAATGCAGCGGATGTCGAAAAATTGATGAAACTGACATTGATACACCTGTAACAGTGGACCAAACTGCTGCCAAATGTCTAGATAATGCTGAACAATCTATCACCGCCATGCGGACCAGGTGCCCACCATTACATGTTAACGTCACCTTTTAGGGTCAACAACCAGATTTCCCAGTTAGGTGATTTCCATCGGCCCACTGTATTCAAAATCGTATCACTGTTCTGCTTTTACGCTGCACTCGAACTGCTATATTACGATATTAAAATCCGTAAGCTATTAAATGTCACCCTTCTTTGAAGAGGTATTTTTAAATTTCACTTAACGTTTACCGCTAGCAAATAACCATAGACTATTTTCAACGTGTCGATACAGCTCTCTATTCATATGGTTTCAGGAGAAGTTCATAGGACACTGCTCAGCTCATGCATGTGTGGTGACTCTGAAATGCTATTCATTTGCTTAACATACTATAATTTGCATTTGCTGAAAATTCAGCTTAGTCACATCATACTTCATGGTGTTACAATTTTCATGAATATGAGTGTATATAGTGTCAACAATATTGCGTGTACAATATTAAAATTTAAGTCATAGTGTTTGTATGAACAAAGTCAAAACTTACATATCCGAAAAGTTCCAAAAAATCTTTTGATAAATCGAAAATAGGTAAAGCAGCTTATTTTTCAAGTTAATACTGTAAGCACCTTAAAGTATTAAAAAAAAAAAAAAAAAAAAAAAAAAACTTGGAAACAATCGAATGTATTCTCTTTCAGAAAAATAAAACATTTTCAAAATAGTAGATTCAGCACTGAAGGTGCTGAATAAATCTTATTTACATATAAGACTTCAACACTTTTGACATTTTAAAAACGCAGATTTCCATTTTATCATTCAGACATGTTTCCATAAGAATAAACATTAAATAATACTTATTATTTTTTCAATTATTTTAAACTTTGTAGTATATTATTATAATTCTTATATTAATTATACTTTTTCTTACATCATAACAGATTAATCAATAGATTACATCAGTAGATTTAATGTAGAATATTATACTAACTTTTCATGTTTATTATTATTTTTATTATTATTATTTTAGCAGGACGTTGTAATTATGTTAAACACTAATATATTGATAATTTATATAAAAAACGAATTATAATTATAACTTTAAAATTCAGGAAAATATATATGATTATTTTAAACAGTAAATTATAATTAAAGTCAATTAATACATATACACCCCGCGACGAAAAGATAAGTACAAAGGGTTTTTTTCTTTGATTTTTCATAAAATAACATTAACTAAATTGTGCTTATCATTTAGTATTGTCATAAAATAATACTATTCTTGGACTAATCTTTGTTTTAAGACTAATTTAGAAAAGTTTTAAGACCAAATTTTTTCTAATTTAAGACGAAAAGATAGAAACAAAAGTTTTTTTTTTTTTCTAAAATAATCTGATCATTTTTTATAATAACAAAATATTAACATATCAAACATTTGAATCATATTCAAAATATTCATATTCAAAATATTCATATAAAAAAAAAAAAAAAAAAAAAACTCTGTTCCTATCTTTTTGTCGCGGTGTGTAGTCTTAAATTAGAAACATTTTCGTCTTAAAATTTTTCTAAATTAGTCTTAAAACAAAAATTAGTCCGGGAATAGTGTTATTTTGTGGTAATAATAGATGATAAGCACAATTTAGATAATGTTATTTTATGAAAAATCAAAGAAAAAGCCTTTGTACCTATCTTTTTGTCGCGGGGTATATATATATATATATATAAAGGAAAATCGATCGTTTCTTCTAATTTGTAACAGAAAACAAAAACTCACTTTTATCTCTTAAATTTCAAATTCACGAATGAATGTTCGTAGCGGTACTGAAGACACTTTAAATATATATCCTTTAATAGGAAAGAATTTACAGAGAGCGACAACCTAAGAAATGACAAAATTTGTACTGTAGTCTTTTAATTGTAGTATGATTATTCTTTTTATTTGTAAATATAATTAATAAAACATTTAAACGTAAATTCTATATTTTTGCGGTGTATTTTAATCTAAAATGTAAAATAAAAAGAGAAATAAGACACATTAATCATTTTCTTCCCAAATATATTCTTAGCGAAGTACCAAATATGTGATGGCATGTTTCTGGAACCCCTCTCCCACACTACACTCTGACCGTTTACAATTGTCCATTGCGTAGATATATTGAGACGCAAAACCCAATGAACATGAACCTCAACCCGAAAAATATTACCAATTATTTAAACAAATTCGAAATCATCTAAATTTTCACTCGTATTATTTTGGTCATTTCATCAGAAAATGCAGTTATTTATAAAAAGAATATATTTAATGTATTTGAATGTTTGTTTGAATTTTCCCTCTCCCCTACAAAATCTCCTGTATAATCTTCCTACCACCTTAAAAATGAAGTATTGTATTCGTGATTAAAATGGAACTTATGTTGTATTTCGCATACCCAGAAATCTCTTATTGAAAAAATGAAGAAATTTTGTACTCATTACGCTTATAGTAACTAAATTTGTTCTGTCAGTTTTAATAATTATATGACCTCATTAATTTGAAATATCGGTAAGTATATCTTTTTTTTTTTTTTTTTTTTTTTTTAATGTCTATTTGTTCGTATCTACGCAAGAGTCTGAATCTCTAAGTGAATTTCTTTTAACTTAAAGATGGACAGCTGTTGAAGTTTGAAATTTAGTATTTTCGACTCGTATATCATTTTATTTTTTTATTTCTTTTTTAGTCAAAATCTGCTCTCGTGTTTGCAAGTACGAAATTGATATTTTATTCTTTTAATTGTTAAAAAAAAAAAAAAAAAAAAAATCCAAATTATCTGTTTTAAAACGAAAGCTTCCACGATGTGTATTGTCCTATGGGAATCTAAAATATTTGAATTAAAAAACAATACTTTTACTTATGGCGAACAGATTTTTATAATCGAATTTGAGGACGAATGTGACGGTTTTCCCAAACTTTGAGGAACAAAATAAATAAATCCTCTTAAAATATAAATATTCAGTAACTTATATGTATGAAGTACTTAAAATAACATATTTCAGCTTATTTATTATACATATAATAAATCCTTATAGTAAAACATAACTTTATAACCAGCGTCCTCAAATGCGTTCTAATTTTGGGGGGACGAAGATGAGTTTTCAAAGACTATCCTAGTGCAGGGGCGCGCCAGTATTGTCAGGCGCCTGTGTGCAGAGTTTCAGTTGGCGCCCTATATTGCCTTTTTTTTTTTTTTTTTTAACATTCCGAACATACATATGTAAGGAAAGTATTGCAATCATGTCAAAAATCCGAATTTTAGATTTTGATGTTTCTATACGTTTTGAGGTCCCCTGAGTCCGTTTTCACAAGTTTACGATGATGTATGTATGTCGGTGTGTATGTTTATGTGTATGTGTGTGAGTGAACACGCTAGCGTCTGAACGCTTCGCTCGAATGAGCTGAAAGTTGGTACATATGTTGTAAGTCACCGTAACACGAACCCTATTGATTTTTTATTTACAGGAACACCAAGAAAAATTCTTTATCATTATGGCCTATGGGACCTTTTTTTCAACATCTCTGTACCATTTTTAGTAGAATTATTTCGATAGAATCCGGAATTTGCGAAATTCCCCCCCCCCCCCAAAAAAAAAATCGATTTTTTCCCTTCCCCCTTAAAAAATCAAAAATTCCATTTTTTTTTTACTCATGTTTAGTCTCCCCATATGCAGTATCCCCACCGTGAAGTAACTTGGAGCCGAGTTATGTTTATAAGCGGGCTTTTTGCTTCCTTTCTTCCTTGGAAAGGGCGAAAGGCAATTTCGTAAAATCCCGTCAGTTTAGGCATCGAATGCATCTAAACAATGCACGCTTCAAAATTCGTAATCGGAGCTCCCATAAATTTTCCAGGACCAATTTAGCGCTAAAAGAGTGGTCTCGAATTTACTCTCTCGTAACCCCTCCCCCCCTTCCATCCCCCATCCAAGATCGAAAATCACAAACACGAAAAATGGGTTTATGTAAATATCCTAAAAGAAATGCATGGCTGTTTTCTACATTTTTGTACCATTTTTGGTAAATTTCTACTCAACAATTCGGAATTTACAAAATTTCCCCCCGAAAATTGATTTTCTTCCTCACTTCTTAAAAATCGAAAATTTCAAAATCGTAGAGAATGATTATTATATTCATTTATTTATTTGTACTCAAATCTAGATTCATATGCAATTTCTTCACTGTGAAGTAATTTGAAGCCAAGTTATGCATATAAACGTGTTTTTGTCTCCTGAGGTGGGGGGGGGGGATTTACAAAAGTTGATAGATATAATTTTAAGTTGGGTAATTCCTGCCAAGTGTTGTTGAATTTTGTCCAGCTTTTTCACTTGATGCTCAGACAAAAATGTTTTTAACATGCAGACACAACGACCGCATACGCATGCACACACAGAGAAAATTTTCTGAAATCAGATTTCGCTTTCACGTTGTGTGAAACGTGAAGATATCGCAATTTTTTTTCGAATTTGAGATATTTACAGACAAAAATCTGATTTTATTAATATAGATGTTACATGGATAATGCAAAATGTGAAAAACTACTCTAAATAAAATCTCCTGTTTTATTAAATCTTCACTTTTGCAATCCAGTTATGTTGTCTTTTTACTAATCTAAGTTGCCTTTTTCCGACAGAAGAGGTGTGTGTGTGGGGGGAGGGAGGGGGGGAGATTAAGGCGCTCTTTTAAATTTTAATAGAATGCTTTGATATGTTAAAAAAGTCAAAGAAAATTTTGCTGAAGGTAGGCGCATCTTTACAAAGTTATTCCACTTTTAATGTGCCCTTTCACAAAAAACACCTAAACTATTGAGGACCACAAACAAGTTTTGTCAGTATATATTTCAAGGCGCCTCATTTAGCCACACTAGTCGCATGGCTTCAAACCGGCATTATAAAATCAGATTTAATAAAGCAATACATATATATTTTTTCTTTTCTTTCTCTTTTTTTTTCTTCAAATAATTTATTCTCGGCTGGCGCCTTTCTTTACATGGAGCCTGTGTGCGCCGCACACTCCGCACACCGGGGCGGTGCGCCCCTGTCCTAGTGATTCGATGACGGCTGGTCACCCTACTTTTACCTTATAAATTCTGGAAGTCTTTAAAATCTGGGAGTTGGATTGCCATATTTTGAAGATGAAATTTAGATGTGAAAAAATATTTTCAGGAGCTATTCAATTGTGTTTTGTACTGAAATTAATAGAAATTATGCTGAAGTTCTAAATGGCAATAGAGGTGTGAATCCGAGATCAGATACAGCTAAATGTTAAACTGATTTAGGCTAGTCTAGCAAAGACCACAACTGTGATGTAACTGATTAAAGCACTTATATGTATTTTTCGTGCCTATGCTTGTGACATAGAGGAAATAAATGTTATCTAGTGAAAAATTACAACAGTGATCAGAAAACTTGTGAGCAGACCTTGCTCTATATCACTTTATTCCTGGCATTTTAGCAATGAATTGTAATTAACTAAACAGAGCCTGGAAACACATTCTTGTAAATTTGTAATAAATTTATTTTTCGAACAATTATTGCTGAAAAATCAACATTAGATATATTTTTTTTAATTTTACTGTCGCTTGTATGTGGAAGACTCGTATTGAATTTTACGTATCATTATGTCGACTATAGAATCTAATTCTAATTGACAGCTACAGTCAGGGCCTGATTAAGGGGGAAGCTCGCTCATACCGGAATATTTTTACAATTATTTTTTACTTCATGTTATAGAAATTCCACGCTTTGACGAGGAAATATTTTTTATAAAAAATGAACGGTGTAAAACAATCCAATTTACTCACCGTTATTAGACACCAGAATTCTTTTAAAATAATTTTTAATGAAAATTTTCTGTTTATTATACGAGGAAGGTATTTCTTAAAAAATAACGGTGTAAATATAAATAATGTGTCAAGAGCGAGCTTCCCCCTTAATCAGGCCCTGGCTACAGTCGGTAACAAAAGTGTCCGAACACTAGCAAAAATTTCTATGTAAAAAAAGTACACTTCATACAGTTTTGTTAAATAAATCCTTGTCGAATCCTATTCTTACACTGACTAACAACAGGATTCGATAAGGATTTACTTAACAAAACCGTATGAAGTGTACTTTTTTTACATAGGAATTTTTGTTACCGACTGTACATAAAACATGTGTGTAGTAGCATTTCATTCAGATAAAATAATATATATTCTTTCTTGTTTGATACATATGGTTTCGAATAGAACATTTTAGTTTTATGACACATACATAATGTATACTTATCATACGTTCGTCCTTCGGTCATCATACCTTTAATAAGTATTGTAATTACGTACGCTTAAGCATACTTAAGTTAGGTATAATATTTAGTATTATTTTACCATATTTACATCAGATTTTTAGGAGAAAATTACATATTAGTAATAAATATTTATTTAAAAGAATTCTTAATACATAATAATTCTTTATAAATATTTATTTTAAAATGTTATTGTACTAATTGTGAATAATTATAAATTTAAGATTTTAAAAATGTCTTATAAAATAAATACAGGGAAAGGTAAAAATTTATTTTAGAGTTTGTGCTGTGTTAACAATACTTAATTATTGCTATGTTTTTTTTTTTTTTTTTTTTTTTTTTTCAATTTAAAATAACTTGTATTTTGATAAATACCAACACATATGAAAAAAAAAAAAATCAATAGCTGAATGCACATTTTTAAATTCCAGAATTATGTTTATAATATCATGATAATATTCAATATAAATTCCACAAAATTAGTTCCGAATTATGGAAAAATGAAATGAATATTATATAAACAATATTATTTCTATTTTAAAAAAATCTTCAGTGATTTCAAATGAGTTTAATTTTAGGTAGAATAAATTCCCTTTTGCATAAATAAACACACATTTTATTACAAAACAAATAATAAAAATATATGTATAAAATAATGTTATTAAATAGAATTTTAAAATGGCGAATTAAATATTTTATGCTTAAATTGTTTATTTTATGAAGCATTTACATTTTTCCTAGTTAATTTAAATTATTTACAAATAAAAATCTTTTATATTCATGCTTATAAAGGTTTTGTTAGCTATAGTAAAAATAGTAAATAGTGACACTTAATGTCAAATAAGAAAAAACAAATGTTGCTGTAATTACTTGAATCGGATATTAAAATATCAAATTCAGGTTTATAAATTACATTAATATGTTTGTCATCTTTTTTTTTTTTTTTTTTCTTTTTAAGGAATATAATTTTGTTAAGTCATTTTAGCTAGAAGAAAAATATTTCTTAAACAAACAAAACTGCTTTAGAGTACATATATTTTCTCTGTTTTTAAATAATTCATATTTTTTTCTGTTAGATTATTAGATTAAAAAAATATATTCTTTTGAACTTTGAAATTTGCAACATTATTTATTTATTTATTTATTTATTTATTTTTGTTTGTTTGTTTCATTGAAATTCCAATTAAATTAAAAATACCCTTCGTCCTCTGGGTTTTTAAATTAAACCGTTGCTCCACTTTTTTTGTCTTCTCTAAAGATACTTTAGTTTATTACAAAGTGTTTTTGTCTTTTACAATTAATTACTTAAACTATCTTACACTAAATAAGGTATCACAAAAGTATTTATTCATTTATTCAAAAATGTTTGATGAAAAAAAAAATATATATTTATATTTAATTAATGACATTGGTTTCTAGCTAACATATATAATTTCAAGTGTCACAGTAATATTGATTATTTCTTTCTCGGAAACATTTAAAAATATCACGATATATAATGTATGTTTTTAAATAAATAGGATTTATTACTAAACTGAAGATTGCAGTATCTCAAAAGATTAAAATATTTTTGTTTCGTTTTTCATTAGAATAAATCGTTATGTATAATTCTTTATAATACAGCATTAAACTTATTACTATTATCATTATTATTTTAGTATACCTATGTATTACGTTTATTGTTACAAACTATTTTTAAATAAGGAACAGAATTTCAATATATGTATATATATATATATATATATATATTATATCCCTTTAATATAAAATACAGAAATAATATTTAAACAAGAAAGAAAATTACTAATTATTTGTTACTTGTTGTGTTACATTTTAAAGCAAGAAAATAGTTTTAAGAGAGCCTTTTATTGTATTTAATTCATTTCTTTATTTAAATACAAATAACTTAAAATAAAATACATTATGTTTATAAATACCTCATAAAATAATGCAATAAATAAATAAATAAATAAATAAATAAATAAAAAATGCAACTTTCACGTAAAACTCTAGATTATTTATCTATTGCTTTTTATATTTGAAAAATCTTAAAAGTTGTTAACTACAAATATGAATATATACATATTTCTCTCTTTTTCTTTATTATTATTATTATTTTCTTTTCTTTCTTTTTTATTTTTCTTTATTATTTTTTTTTCTCTAAAAAGTTTAATATCTTCGTTAATGAATTGTCAGCTATTCTTAAAAATTAGTAATCAGTAAACAGAAATAACAGAATAAATAATGTAAAATTAAAAAATTAAAATAAAGTAAAATAAAGTAAAATAAAATAATTAAATTAATTAAATAAATGAATAAATTGTGTGAAATTTCAGGATAAGAGACCTAAATTATTAACAAACAGGAAAAACTAGAAAAGATAAGAATATTCGCTTGCTACTAAAAGCAAAATCTGTACAGTTCACCTCTTCTATCAAAAAGATACTCCAATTGATAAATTCAATCTGCTTTAGTAAAGATTACGAAACATAAAAAATCCCGAAAAACAGTCAAAGAAAAAATAATAAATAAATAAATAAATAAAATAAAATAAAATAATTTTATTAAAAATACTTAGGGGAGAAGGTGGTAATATGGACCACTTTTTATTTTTTAACAAAAAATGCACTTTTTAATAGAATTTTTTCAACAATAACTACTATAATTTGACAAAGTATCCTTCCACTGAACATTTAAAGTTATTAGAAGGTAAAACATTAAACGATTTGAAAACCATTAATTTATTTTAAACATAATACAAAAATAGCTGTCTTAGAAAGTGGAGTGGTAATATGGAACAATAAAAAGTGAAACAAACAAAAAAAAAATATTGGGTTATTTATTTCAGAAAAGATTACTGAAAAAAGGAAAACTTGAACATCTAAAGGAAAGTATTTTAAAAAATACGCATATTTTATCTAGAACAACTACCAATTTGAATTATTTTTACTTGATGTACTCCATGTGAATGCAGCTGCCTTGTCTAGTGAGTATTTTTTATTTTTTATTATTTTTTTTTTTTTAATTGTTTATATATTTATATATTTTTGTTTGATTCTCTGAATTCTTGTCCTAAATAGTTTTTTCTACTTCCTTAAGCTTTATATTTGACCTCAATTTTTAATGTACGTTTGGGGACCCGCTAATTATTTGCTAGTATAGCCAACTAGCGTAACGAAATCATACATTGGTGGGAAAAAGGTCTCCCTTCATGAGTTTTTTTTTTCCTTTCCCGAGCTACTTCTACTTAAAATTTGTCTAAAATAGTATCTTAATTGTTTATATTCTCATTGCTTGTTGGTATGCTTTGTTTGGGTATCAATAAGTAAAAATTAACTGTTTCAACAGTTAAACATCAGTCTTCTAAGGTAATTTTAATTTGATGAAACCTTGTTCTTATGTGGTTTCAGTGATCTTGTATCTGTTGATTATATATATATATATCACTGATTTTGCCTAATTCGACCGACAAATTGAGGAATGTGATAGAAATAATCAAAAGAATGAATGTTTAGTACATATAGTCAAAAACCTCGTTTAGTGTAAAAATTCACAAAAAGTATTTAGGATGTGATGTCAAGTGGAACTAAAAAGCTAATAGTAAGTAGAAAATATGTATTTGATGTAGAGCAGGATACAACAGAGACAATGAAACACAGTTCCATGTAAGAAAGTAGAGGATAAGAATTTTTATAAGAATTGTCATAGTTTTGACAGCGAAAGTTATCACACAGTACCGATAACGACGACTAAGGATTGAAGGACAACTTTAAATAAACGTGATGTGCTGGAGGTTTCTCCTAAAGCGACGAAGATCCGTGTTGTGAGATCCTTCATACCATCAACATCTCAACAATTTTTTAATATGTCGGGCACTTCTTATCAATCCCTAAAAGGTCTGTACTACACTGCATCATGCAGTACTGAAATATAATATGAGCAGCTTTTGTATAAACGTATAACATATACGGAGATAATAAAAATAGATAAGAAATGTTAAATAACTGCGCTTTATACATCTTAGTTATGTAAAACCATTTTTTATTCTTATATGTATATATATATATATATATATATATATATATATATATATATATATATATAATATCAACGATTATCCCAGTAGTCAATCACATATAAAATAAGAATGTATAAAATATATGAAGATTAATCATTATTATCAAGTTGCATTTAGAAAAATAATAATAAAAGGATGATACATGCATTACTATGACTTACAGAAAGGTAAGAATTCTATTTTTCGATGATTGTGTGTGTGTTTTATTTTATTTTTAAAAATTTTGCCTTGTTCAAAAAAATAAAAATTCAAATATTTTACTTTCCATATACACTCATAAAAAAAATAATACATTTTAAAGCTGCATAAATTCTGTTAGTCACAACAATAAAAGGAATAAATCAATATTTACGTCAGGGGGAATTTCATACGTTTAGAGACAGCTGTCTGATACGTTTTATCACGGCAGCGTAGCACCAATATACACGGATAGAAAAAAATAATATATTTATAGATTATTTCACTTTAACGTTCTTTGTTTCATATATAACTATTTTTAAATATAGAAACTAAACCTAGGAGGATGAGAAAATATTTTATTTCAACAACATGTATTTAATTATGGTTCATTTAATTGAAATATGTATCATAATTACTTTAAGTTAAAAAATAATTTTATAAATGCAAAATTTAAAAAACGATTATAATTCTATATATATATATATATATATATATGTATGTATATATATATATATTATATACATTATTCTTTATGGATATGTATATACGATTGTTAATTAGGTTATATATTTTATTAGGAATAGATAAAAATATATTTGTTAAACCGCCATAGAATTAAAATCTGATGTGCCAGGATTATAAAAACTTTTTCTTTTAAATAAAATAAATATAAATAAATAAATAAATAATGCACTTATTAAACTTGTACCTTTAAACAAAATACATAATATGAACGGAAAAAATATACACTATTCTATTACAGATCACTTGAAAAATCCTAAATTTATGATCATGATAATATTTGATATAATAATAGTGTGCAATATAATATATATATATATATATATATATATCATCCATTATATGTCTGTTGATATATAATGTTATAGATATCATAATTAAATTTTTAATGAAGTATATGCTGATGAATGTCACATATAGCAGGATATAATAATTTTATGAAATGGTCTTGTAATGCAGAAGTTTGGAGAAATATGTAATGTAAAATTAAAATATAGGCAAACTTTTGTGTTTAATATCAAATATTATTATTGTTTTTCTCTTTTGCTAAATACATAAGAAATAAATATTATAGTAATATAAATATATCATATAATTCTAATTCATTATATTAAATCTAACACATTTCCTGTCATCAAAAAATAATTTTAATTCTTTACTCAGTAAAAAAAAAAAAAAAAAAAAAAAAGAAATGAAATGAAAAAGAAAATACATTTATTTTATTTTATTTCGCTATTTTATTTGTTTATTACCAACGGTCGTACGTAGATGATGCAATCAAACGACGAATATCATTATTTTTCCCACAGACTCTTTTTGTTAAACAACCCTTAATTTTTTTGAAAACCTATCCTTATTAATAAAGAGTTTCACTAACTTTCAATATAAATAAGGTATAAGATTTCAATTATAATATTATTTTCAAATCACCACTCTGGGCGATTTCTAGCTTTTCTAGTATGCTTGGCACGAAAAAAACACCCCAGCGGTTTTTCACATTATTTATTTATTATTATTATTATTTTTTATTTTTTTTTATTTTTTTTTTTTTTTTGAAAAAAAAAAGTTAGTTACACTGCTCTCATTGTTTAAGACGGAATTCGTATTATTGTATGCTTTTTATATTTTTTCCTTTAAACCAAAAATGTTGAATTCTTCACACATTTCGTCAGACTTTTACAAATATTTTTGAGGAGTATGTCTCTTAATTTTAATTTATCATTTGTATATTTTACTGTTGCACATTAAAACTGAAATACAAAATCTCATATTCAATTTCAGTAATTCAGTTGCTATTCAGCTAATTTAATGTGCATGTATTTCTTAAAATATTAAAACTTGTCTTCGTTAACTCCTGAAAAATAGTTTGATATCATTGAGCAAAAGGAAAATAAAGAAAAGAAACTTTGATTCAACAGTAACACCTACTGCTTGTTCTTGTTATTTTTGCCAAGTGTTGTTTCATTTATGCTAACCTCAATAAATATGGGCCGCTGTGGACCAGACATATTTTAATAAACAGCCAGTTACAAGAATATGCCAACACAATTCCGAAAATTTTTTAATTTTTTTAAGTGATATGCTGTTTAAGATATAAAAAATACCTTATTTCTTATATATGTATCGCACTCCTAAGCCTTAAAAAAAGAAAATTCATAAATTGGTTAATAAATAAATAAATTCTGTGCGCTCTCTTACATACTGTATACCATTAAGGAGTATTATCTTCTATAAATTTTAATATTATATTGGAAAAGAGAAATTTTGTCAACAAACGTCTTTAACAGATTATAACGACGTGATTGATACAAGAATTTGTATTCTCACTCATGGCAAAACTATTTCATAAAGCGATTATATTTGAAAACATATTGACTTAAATGCGACCGTGAAATTACACTATACCTTAATTTTATACGAGATAATAGAATTTGTAGGTCCTTGTGCGTTTTTATAAACTCATGTTTTCTAGTATAAAATGATAGTAACTTGGGTACACATTTTTACCTGCACTAATTCTATTTACAGTCGTGCTGAGAATTGTATGTTACATTTATGTCATTTATGTTCGTCTTCTTTTTTTTTTTTTTTTTTTTTTTTTTTTTTTCTGAGACACAAGAAAAATAAATAAATAAATAAACATTTTTTACGAATTGAATTCGAACTGAAATCGTCTGCAAACGTGTCACGAAAAGGTGCATAGACAGGTTCCCAGTTGTGCTATTTTTATGCATGATTTATATTCTATGCAATTTTTTTCCAATTAAACTTGTTTTTCTCATATTATACATAATATATCAGTACAAAATGTTGTAATAAAATATGTAAAAAAATAATCTGTACGTTATGGAACAAAAGGAGTTCATTTTAAGAATCAGCATTACAAAATCTTGCAAAAACACCATAAGTTGTTGAAAATATTTTTAGAATTAAATCTTGTACACCTATGTTATTTATCAATAACATAATTATTGAAGTACATGTATAATCTTGAAAAGATTATAGCTGCAAAACAATTTAAAATTGTGCAATGTTCGAAAATATTTTATTTTTGTTTTTATTTTATCATTATACAATGCATGTCTATATACATATGTATATATACTTTTCTTTTTGTTTAACATGAAAAAATATTCCGTAATTTTTGAAAGTTCATTTAAAGAATCTGTTAAAATATAGAAATATTTCCTTATAATAAAAATTTCCCTTTAACAATTTGAGGTCATAAATACTAAAGAGTAAAGCGAAGAAATATAAAAATTTGGTTGAAAATTTCAAGAAATGTTCAATTTTCCACTTCACGGTCTCTTAGTTTTAAAGTGACGGTTGAAAGATTTACCTGTTACAAAAAAGGGTTATCTTCTCAAATGTATATGCTATTTAAACATACATTTCCATTTTAAAAAATTTAAAGTTACATTATACTGATTGCATAAATATGTTAAAAAAAATAATAATTTGATTACGGATTACCTTATCACTAATTTATCGAATAAATAACAATGAATGATTTGTTTAATATTTTCTGAATATTTATTTTTTATTTTAACAACTATATCAAGTTTTTTCGCGTGTGTCTAAAATGAATGTATTTAATTTCTTACAATCAAAGCAAGGAAGTTTTAGATATTCACTTAATTTTAAATGTTACGTAATAAGCAACTTTGTTTTTTCTTTTTTAGTTAGGAGTTCTATTTTTGTGGTATGGTTTGTAATTTTTAAGTATCTGTACTAAAATATATTACGCAAACGAAACTTATATTTTCGCTAATATGTTCGTAAAATCATTATAATTTTAGATTTTTGCTATCAGAGGTATAATACTTTACAAACATTTTATTATTTAAGTATGTTAATTCACTTAGGCCTTTTTGTGTGTGTGTGTGTGTGTGTGTGTGTGTGTGTGCGTTTGTATGTGCTACATTTTAAATTTAAAATGTTTTAATAACACATGCCAACATAAAAAATAAAATGTATGCAACGCAATTATATTGTATGAAATGTTGTAATTCTAATATAATCTATAAATGTAACATATTTAAATTGGGGTTGATAAGAATTACGTTTAATTAAAATACTCCAATAACACACTTCTTTAGCATGAAAGTACCTTAGATGTTAAGGATTACTTTACGATTATACTTTCCTAAGATGTTTAGAAAAATAAAATTAAACTTCATTCTGAAACATTTTATTACATATTATACAAATCAAAAAGATCTTTAAAAACTTCTAAACATAAAATAAACTTTTATGGAAATATAAGTTAATAATAAAATATAAATTATACTTTAGTTATTTCTTATATTCCTATCATAATGCTATACCTGATTAGGGACATGTGAAAATTTACTCATTATACTTCTAATAAACAGAATTGTTACGATCAGAATCTGCTCATATAATTTGTTAAAGGGTGTCTCATTTACTCTAAGGATGCTTAGCTTTTTCCTAAAATCTAGACTTTTGAATTTTCACCTGAAAACAGATTTTATTCCTAATCACCTGTATGTGCATGTTTGGGAGTCTCTAAACTTTGTGAAAATCTACGTTTAAGAAGATAATGTTTCCTTAAATATTCTGAGTATTTCATTTGTTTTGTTACTCAGCTTTCCTATGTAAAACTATATACACTATTGAAATTTATAAATTAAATTGAAATTTATGAATTCATTTGAATTTATGAATTCAATTATTATAGACAGAATAGATTTTCTAAAGTTTTTAATTTCCATTGTAACAGGTTGCTGAATTTTGGCCAATTGATCAGTATCATAATCATTTAAATTCCCTTCTGGAATTTTATTTTGACTCATTGGCATAATATTTTTTTACTTTCTTGCTTTTTACAATTTAATCTCTTTGGATTAATAGACGCTTTCGACATAATTTAAAAATTAATATGAACTATTTTAAATTAAGTATGTAGTTAAGTATGAATTTACCTATGTATCTGCACACTACCTACTCCCTATGTTATTCATCTCTTTCGTTAGAGCTCATGGAAATTATGAAAATCATCTTCCTAGAAAAAAATTATTTTCTAATATGGGAATTATGAATCCTGACCAATAATCTAAATATACACAATTTCAGAGTGGTAATCTTTGAAATAAGTAAAATATTTACTCCTAGACTCCAACTGACCTCTACTTTTTTTTTTTTTTTTTAATTAACTGAGGGACGTTAATATAAGAATATATTTCTTAAAGGGGGAAATTTTTCTTGATTTACATACAAAACAGCCATTTGTTCATTTCTAATTTTATTGTGCAGACATTTTAATGTTTTACACCTGCAAACTGCAATTAATATAGTATACTTTTTTTTTTTTTTTTTTTTTTTTTTTTAAGATTTATCTTTTGGCATGGTCAGTAAGGATCTGCTTTCTGAAACACTAAGTTCGAATGCTAATTCAGGCATTGATATTTGTGGTGTTCTAATGTGAGTAAAAAAAACTAATTGTTATTGTGCACTTATGTAATACAGACCATTCGAGACAAAAATTAATTGTTCTTAACTATAGGTTATTAAATTATGTATGTAGATTGTTTTTTGTACAATTCTTTAATTTTTTATATTTCTCTTAGTTTAAAATCTGTATACATATATATTAATTATAGTGTTTATATATTATTATTTCGATCAGATTATTTTCTAAAATTACTTAAATATAAAAATTAAAACCAATTTCTCTAAAGATTAATCTTTTTTCTATTCTTAGATAATAAATTTTAAAACTTGGCGCAAAGAAAGTTTATAGGCAAATACTGTATTTTGTCTTTCTCTTGAGTAATTGCAAAAAGTCTAAACGAAAATAAATGGTACTAAATTTCGAATTTCTGGGAAGAAAATAAACTGAAAAATCGATAGATACTTTATTTTATGGAGTCTATGGAACATTTGGTATAAATCAATAAATCATACAAAAGAATTTGCTGCTTTCTGTTGAAATCTGTGTTTAGCTGTATCAATTTTTAGAAATACAATTACATTGATTCTAAGTATAGGAAAAAAGTGGATTTTATTGCAAAACTTAGAAAAAAAATGTACATTGTTTATAATTGCGTTTCAAATGAGATATTAAAATATACTACAAAAATTTATAAAATAATTTTTGTTTTTCTGTATTAATTTTTAGAAATGCAATTACATCCATTCTATGTATAAAGAAAAAATGGATTTTTTGCAAAGATTACAAAAAAGAAAAGAAAAAAAATGTGCATTGTTTATAATTGCATTTCGAATGAGATACGAAAATATACTACAAACATTTATAAAATATATTTAAAATAAACATTTAATGCATATTTTTATATATTTTTATTATTATTTACGTAGAAATTATATGCAGCTTTAGATATGTCTATAAAATTGATTTTATAGCTCAAATAAAAGTAGACTATCATTCAATAAAACCTTTATACATTCAATGTATTACATTTCCGAAATCCATCCACATCCATTCCATGTAATACAACTGATAATGAAAACTCTGTGTAAGAAAACGAAACTGTCTGTAGTAATGCTAACTATAAAAGCTTCTTTCTATAAAAGAACAAGATTTTTTTTTTATCGTGTAGTTACCTATAAGGCGAAAGTATTTACAACGACAGAAAAAAGATCTTAGATTATTCTTATTTTAACCGTATATATTTGAGTGTTATCACACAATACAAATGTTATTTTTAATCCACATTTAGTTTGTTTTATTACATTTAAACGTTACGTAAAATTATCTTCTAGAAATAGAAATAATTGCGTAACTTTGTTTTTATAGAAAAATAACTTGTGAAGTCCTTTATCTATTCTTTCACATTTTCTAATCTCTGAAAAATGTTTTGAGCAAAGTACTGCCAATTGCTTCAAAATAATTCAAAGAATCAATGAATAAACTAAAATTTATTTCATTAAAAAGTTTTTCTAACTCTTCGATCAAAGAAAATTTCAAAATATTCATTAAATCGCTTGTCACATTTTCCTAAGATAATGGGATGATTTTTTATTTATTTATTTGTTGATTCCATAAAATACGTTATACTTTAAACGACAAATTCAATTAAGTTTAGTAAAAAATAAATAATTTATAGAAATATGAATAACATTTTTCGTATCTGCCGCAAAAAGTAAAATGTTAAGTAACGAAAATCTATGTGCGTATAGGTGAGGTAAATGCACAAAGTATGTACTAGATAATAAAGAAATGCTTTCTGGTTATATATATGAAAAAAAAAATGAGAAATAATTAATTGAAATCAAAATATACCCAATATCCTACTATTTGTCTCAATTTTATTTTCATATTAAATAAATTTTATATTCTTTTTTGCTGTAATTCGCACATTGGTGTACAAATTTTCGTTTCAACTTTTTCTTTTTTTTTGGGGGGGGGGCGGGGGGTCAGATTTTTTAGTTTTTAATTTTTAAAATATATGTATATATACACAGTTAGTTTTTTTTTTTTTTTTTTTTTTTTTTTTTTTTTTTTTTTTCGAATAAGATTTATATACACAGTGGTTATAATCAAACATAGACAATAGAATAACAGTTTCATATAAAATGGTCACCAATATTAATATGTGATTAATTTTTAAATGCAACCAAGAAATGAAACATTTTAGAGATAAAAAAGAACTAAGAAAAGATGTATTATTTTATTTAGACCATTTTGATGTTGTATAATTATATTAAAATATGCAAGGGTTTAAACAATGATTTTAGATGATTTGGAAATAGAGAAAATTCAGATTCAATCTTTTGTGTTGTTATTATTATTATTTTTTAATGTGTATAATAATTTAACTGAAACAAAATGAACAATTTAATGTGTAAGGAAGATTTATGATTAGCGAATAGATAATATTTTCTAAATATTTTCAAAGTATACATTAACATTTTCATTTACTATAAAATTTAGTACATATTTAAAATGTTTATGTTAAGTATTAAATACTCTATGTTTCAATTATTTAGCAATTTTTATCAAATTTTGTGTAAAATGAGTTATTGTAGTTCAAAACATCTTAAACACTTTAATTCGAAGATGAAATAAAGAGTGACATAATATTGCTAAATATCTTGACAAATTGACAAAAAAAAAAAAAAAAAAAAAGTTAAATCACGCATTTAATTTTAGTTGATTTATACAATATGATTTATTTATTATTAATCTAAAAAGCTTAATATAATTCTTTAAAGCTTCGATATATATTTATTCAAGAGACATTAAATTTTGAATCTGATATTTGATTGTGTATAAAATTATATTTAATGTATTTTTCAAACAAAGTATTCTGAACTTTCCGAACAGATAAAACAGCATATTTTAAAAATTGAAGTCTATTGTTAAAAAGTTTTTTTAAATTATACTATTTTCTATAAATTTTGATTTTACATCGGAAAATACTCAATTATTTTTCCTTACTTATATTTCCTTTCTTACGTTTTCTGTAAATTATCACATTGCAATTATTACACAGTTCTGCAAAATCGTACTTTTCAATTTCTTTTGCACTGCGTTGGGTGTTTCTAATGTCTTTTGATACACTGAAATCAGAAATGATTTTCTTTTTTTTTCTATCACGTAATGAATTTTTACAAAGTAAGAATGAAAATCGGATGAATTTAACTAAAGGCTATAAATTTCGAAACAATTTATGTATAAAATACATTAAAAGCGACAAATATTTACACATTTTCTTTTTAATGTGTTTGTTTACATCGAAGCTTCTTTCAGAGCATTTTAACTTGTGCACAGCTTAAATGCTTAGTGGGGAAGGGAGTGGAGAGGAACTCTCTAAGCAACATCCAACAATAACACTCCATCGTCAATGATATATTCTGTACATTTCTAAAGCGTCTTGGTGAAATAGACGTCCCTGTTCTTCAATCACATCGTCTAAATTTAAAGTTAAGCTATGCGTGAAGGAAATTTCTGAATAGCCTTTTCTTTAATCAACATCCAAAAATACACTTTAAATCGTATCACCATGAAAAAAAAAACTTTCATCGTTAACCTGTGTTATTAATTTATAAAATTTTAATTATAATTATTAGAGATACACTGTAAATACAAGTGTCTGAAATTCAGACACAATTGCGTCTAAAATGGGTGTTCAATTTTAAGATGCTAAAAAGCGTCTTATTTATTTCAGACACTTGAAGTATCTTAAAAGGCACATCGTTTTACACTCGAAGTGTCTTAAATTCCGCCATCTTTGATGCTGTCTAAAGTGAATATTTTTCATAAATAAATAAATAAAAAGATACGTTTTATACTGTTTACCTGTGAAAAAAGATTTTACAATCTCCTAGAGCATTAAAAAAAAATCATTAATAATTTTTACAAAAACATTCCCCGTTGCCGGTAATTGAACTGACAATCAATGGATTCAATGTCGAGCGTCTTGCCAATTAAGCCATCGGTACTCATACTATACGCTGCTTTTATAATGAAATACATTCTAGTATCCGTAAAACAAATCGAAGTTTTATGTCTTCGCAATAAAACTGTTTATAAAAAGTAAAGCTTAATACATATCTTAAATTTCATGCTTAAATTTCAATTTTATTATCTTGAATTTCATGTGTAGAGTTTTTTTTTTTGTTTTTTTTGTAAAATGCGTAATAAATATGAAAAATAGTACACTATGGATTTTAAACGATTTTTTTTTTATAACTGGTATTTGCAAGAATACAAACTATGTACACGAAACCAAAAAAATTGCTCTTTTACATTTTGAAGTGTCGGGATATATAAAATAATTTTTAAACGCGGAAAAAAAAATCAATTATGCACAAATTGTTTAAGATTGTTCAGTTACGAATTCGCTTTCTTAGCTACAAGTTACATGCTTCCTTTATCTTAATATATTTTTTTTTTTATTACACGTGAGAACTTTAAATTAAAATTAACTTTGTTTTTTAAGTTTTATCAGAATAAGTTCCGCGTCTAAGTATTTTAAATAAGTTGACTACTTATATTATATAAAGTAATATCAAATTTATTTGTTTAAAAAAAGGTTAAAACAGGATATGCATGCTGCTTAAAGTAGATTCCATATGAAAAATTTTTTAAGTAATACAAATGTCTGAATATTCTAAGTGTCTGAAATTTGTAATGTCTGAATTTGTAAGTGTCTAAATTGTAAAATGTCTGAAATTTTATGTGTCTAAACTGTAATATGTCTTAATTTCAGACATATTAATCTTATTCAGACACTTATCTCAGCTCATTTATAAAAAAGACACTTACGTGTCTTAATTTAAGACAGCACATGCGCCTGATATTTTGCATGCGTAAGTGTTTCAGGCATTTATGTGTCTGAATTGGCATTTCAGACACATTTCTGTGTTAATTTAAGACGCTTCTATTTACAGTGTATATTTGATTATGAACATTTAGATAATTTTTTACAATTCACGCTATTGTAAGTATCTTTATTACACTTCAAATAAGTTATTTTTCATACGTTATTTAAAATAAAAACTTACAAAACGAACAAAACATGTCATATATCTATTTCGCATTATTTTAAACATAAAAACGTTAAAAATATACTTTTTATAGTTGTTGAATGTCTTTTAAGAAAGTGAAAGTCTATAATGATGATATGTGTTATACTCATTCGTTTCGGAATAAATTTAGTTCTATGATTTAAAACGCGAGTTGCTATTGAAACACAGAGAAATCTAAAGTAAGCAGGAATTTGACGAATACTATATTTAAATAATTGACAGCAAGAGATACTATCTGTTTCAAAAAATGTTTTAATGGTTGGTCTCATTAAATGTATGTCTATCTATGATAAATTTGAAAAATGAATATTCTTTTTCTTTCTTTTGAATATGTGTAATTTTAAAGGGCATAAAAAGGCATTATTATTAGATTTACAATTCAGAAAATTTTCAATAGTCCATTATTTTGCGCGATTCTAGGATCTATATTTTTCTGCTGAATGTAAACTAAATTGAATACTTCATTTAGATGTAATGTTATTCATTTCCTGTATGTAAGCTGTGTATTTCATGTCAATTGCTTTTCAATATTATTTCTTATGTTTCTTCTCGGTGTGTTAATTTAAAATTTAAAATTATATATAATATTTATTTATTTATTTATTTGTTTTACTTTGTGTTAATAACTAATTGTATAAAAATTGCTTATACATATATATATATATATTAGGGGAGAAGGTGGTAATATGAAACAGGGTGGTAATATGAAACAGCTTCTTTCTGCTTATCTACTGGCACCATCTTTGTTTACTAAAGTAAACTTAATTAATGGGAATCTTAATAATTGCTATACCGCTTAACATCAGTATAGCTTGTTTTGTTTACGGTGTAACAGGCGGATCTTTGTTTATGTAGTATAAAAAAAAAATCCCAAGGTAAATTTCAGGAATATTTTTCACATCCTTCTTGATAAATATAAGATATTGTTAATATTGTTTTTATTAACTGTAAGATTGAATAGTAAAATAGCAGGATTAAATTATGGATAAATATTTTTCAAACTTAAATTTCATGGGATAGTTTATAAAATGGCGATTGGTGGTAATATGGAACAATGTGTTCCATATTACCACCTCTTTTATTTCCTATGTCTTAATGTTAATTTCCCTTGGATTTTAATATCAAATTTATTTCATAACTTCACCACAAAGCTAATTTTGTTTACAATTAATGTAATATAATAAATTTTTATTAATTAAAATTTTGATACACTTTAAGTCAGCTGAAAATGTAGCCTAAATGTCTTGTTCCTTAATGGATTTATGTTTCTGATTTCTTAATTTTTTGTTTCAAGACGCCACTTCATATTTTAGCATTTAGTATATTTAGCATATTTTATTTCATTTATTAGCATATTTTATTTCAACAACAACAACAACAAAATAAAAAAAATAAAAAAATCAACATGTTATTGAAAAGTCGGTCCTTTCTTTTAGATAATTATGCCGAGGAAAAAATTGGGACCTGAAAAGAAGGGACTCAGGCAGAAATGGCAGGCAGAAGACATGATAAATGCTATAAAAGCAGTTTGTAAAAAATCAAAAACTTTAAATGAAGCTGCACGATGTTTTAAAATACCTAAAGCTACATTATCACGAAAGGTGGCGAAAAAAAATATCGAGCCAAACGCGTTAGCACATGAAAAGTTGGGACGAAAACCTATTTTTCTACTTGAAATAGAAAATCCACTGGTAGAATATTGCCTTTTAATGGAATTTTTTTTTATGGACTTACTCGAAATTATATACGGTGTATGGCTTTTTAACTGGCAAGTAGAAATGGAATCAAAAATCCATTCACTGCAGATATAGCTGGCAGGGCTTGGTTTGACCACTTCATGAATAGACACAAAGAAACGTTTTCTCTTGGAAAGCCTGAAGGAACTTCACTTGCCCGCGCCATTAGTTTCAACAAAGAAAGCTTAATGAACTTTTTTGACCTTTTAGGAACATAATATTCTAAGCATCACTATGCACCCAATCGCATTTATAATGTTGATGAGTCTGGTCTCAGTGTAGTACAATCTAAGCTGCCACATGTGATAGGTATGAAAGGTAAAAAACAAATAGGCGCTCATACTGCTGCAAAGAGAGGTAGCCTTATTACCATTATCGCATGTATGAGTGCAGGGGGAGACTTTGTGCCTCCAATGATGATTTTTCCCCGCACTAATTGGACTGACAGACTGATGAAGGGAGCACCACCTGGTGCTATAGGCAGATGTCATCCGTCAGGCTGGGTTCAGTCTCATCTATTCACTGAATGGTTTTCTCATGTTATCGATTACACTAAATTGACAGCAAAATCCCCAGTTCTTCTTATTCTGGATGGACATTTTTTTTTCACACCCGAAATCTCGATGTTATTTTAAAGGCGAGAGATAGTCGTGTGACTCTATTATGTTTGCCACCTCACACAACCCATAAGCTTCAGCCACTTGACCGGACGTTTATGGTTCCTTTAAAGACGTATTACATCGAAGAAGTGAGGCAGGCTTTGAGAACTGGTGGCCTGGACACCTATGATATTGCAGAGAAATTTGGCAAAGCATATCTTAGAATTCAAACAGGAGCTATTCCAGTTAGTGGTTTTAAGTGCACAGGGATATACCCATTAGATAGGAACATTTTCGCTGAAGACGACTTCATTGCAGCTCCGTATGAACAACGATGTGTTGTTTCTAGTGACGATGATGACATGAATGGTAAAGTAGGTCTATCAAGTAAAAAGTCAGGTGATAGTAAAGCAAGCTTATCAACTTCAGCGAACTTACTGTTATCAGTCAGTCCGTCAATGCCCAACGCTCCAAGATCAGCCAGTCCAACATCGGTGACTCCTTCAACTTCAGGTATTCAAACATCATATATTCCGACGTCAACTAGTCCATTAGATTTCATCTCTCCATTTGATATTTCTCCAGTTCCACTAACAAAAAAGAAGAAAGTGTCAAATAGAGTTCACATGGCTCTTAAGGCAACTATATTAGCAAGTTCCCCATACAAAAGTTCTTTAAAGGCATCCGTCGATAAGAAAAATGCATTGTGTAAGAAAAAAAAACATCTGCTAAAAAAGCGGCATCTAACAGCAGGAGGAAAGAGAAAAGTGAATCAAAAATCAGCACAGATTCAAACGGGCGTATGCAAAGGGAAAAACGCAAAGGGAAAACAGCAGAAAGATTCCAAAGATAACGATGCAGAAGACTCTAGCAATGAAGACCAGCTAAGCTTTTTATCTTTAAGCTCAGATCTACAACAAGTTGTGGGAAAATGTTTCCGGAAAGTGATGATGCTGAGTGTCTGTTTTGTATGGAAAGATTCACGCAGTCAAAAACCGGAGAACTTTATATTAAATGTGTTGTATGCCAACAATGGACACATGTTTTATGCAGTGGATGTGAAGGTGACATTTATATTTGTGAATTTTGCTCCCAAGTATGACTAATTTGAACTTTAGGATTATTATTATTATTATTTTTTTTTTTTTTTTTTTTTTTTTTTACAAACAATATTTTACAAAAAAAAAATTTCCCCTTTATGTTTTTCGATAAAATATGCGTATTTTTTACAATACTTTCCTTTAGATGTTCAGGTTTTTATTTTTTTTAGTAATGCTTTCTGAAATAAATAACCCAATAAATATTTTTTTGTTTCACTTTTTATTGTTCCGTATTACCACCCCACTTTCTAAGACAGCTATTTTTATATTATGTTTAAAAAAATTAATGGTCTTCAAATCATTTAATGTTTTACCTTCTAATAACTTTAAATGTTCAATGGAAGGATACTTTGTCCAATTATAGTAGTTATTGTTGTAAAAATTCCATTAAAAAGTGCATTTTTTGTTAAAAAATAAAAAGTTGTCCATATTACCACCTTCTCCCCTAAATATTATTTTTGTTTTATTAATATATTTGCAACAGTACAATTTATAAAAAATATTTATTTTATTCGGTGTGTTCGGTAAAACCTGTCAAAGAAACATTTAATAGAAATATATTAGTGTAAATACTGTATTTTTTAACGAAAAATATATTGGAGTAATTTTATATCTTGTACACCTGTAAGTTTTCCGTATATTGTGTATATATTGGGTTTATTGGAATGTATTTTCAATACATTGTTACTAATTCAATTAATTTAAATTAATTATTTTATTTTATTTTATTTTATTTTATTTTATCGTAACAGTACAATTTATGAAAATATTTTTATTGTTTGGTGGGTTCGATAAAACCTGTAAAAGATACATTTAGACGAAACATATATTAAAATTAATTGAAATATTAAAAAAGGGATAGTGCATAGTTATCAATGCAAATATGTGCATAATAAAACATTTTGAAAAATGTTTTTGTGATTGATTAATAAATTAATTTCATTTTGTTTAATTCATATTGTTTAATTCAAATTGTTTATAGCTGTTATATTTTAAAACAGCTAAATATCTCAGAAATGGGTACGGTTTCACAGTTTTCAAGCGCTTGCCATTTTGATGTCATCGTAAAAATTATCGAGCGATCACCAAATAAAACAGAATTTGGTGAAAGTAACTGTATTTAACCAAAATAGATTAATTAATAAAAAAAAAATATATGATTTGATCACATCCTGCAAGATTCGTGGAGTTGTTATCGGATATTCCTTATGTAATAACAATATGTTAATCAGTAGTTCCATTGGGAAAAATTAATTATTTTTATCTAATTATGTCAAATTCAGCTTAAAGAACCTTAAAAGTTTCTTTTACACTTACTTTTTTGCAATAAAAAGTATTCCAAAATGATGAAGAAAATATAATTTGGAGACAACCGATTGCACAACTTATTGCAATACTTTTAAGCCAACAACTAGTTATTATTAAAAGTAAAGCCATTTATGTAATGCTTAAAGCAACATAAAGTCGTTTAATTCTACACAAAGTATCACTTTTGTTCGACAGAATTCATTTACCTTTTTGTAAAAGTAGAAACAAAACGCAATAAATTCACGCTTTGGTTAGTCATCAACTTAAGGCCCTTTTTATTTTTATTAAAAAATTGTAATCATTTGTCGAAGCGACTATTTATATTAAAAAATGTAATCACAAGCAAAATATTAAAACTAAAAATTTCCTACCATATTGACATCGATATTTCCTATTTTACGAATTTCAAACATATTTTATTGTATTTATTTTTAAATATCCATAAAAAATCTTAAATCTAAATTTCTCTTTTTCATAAAAAAAAAAAAAAAAGTAAAAAAAAAAAAGAATTTTAAATACTCACTTGAATAAGTATTTAATGTTATTGTTAAAGCTCAATGGGATGTTAACTCTATAAATAGGATTTTAAAATAGCTGTTTTGTTGTCGAAAATGCTAATTTTCTCAGCTTCCAAGGCAAAAATACATTATTTATTTTTTAAATAAGATTTAAAAACTTTATTTTTTCTAGTCAAACAATAAAAAAGTTTTTATTTAGAAAATGTTCCATTGTTGAGGTCCATTATGAATGTGTCACCAAAACGTTTCGATATATATATATATTTCTTTGAAATGATTTTTATTTCAACTTGAACTTTTTCGACGCTTAATTTACTCTACTTTGTTTCACTTTTAATAGAAAACTTTATTTTAACTAAAATTAATTACTAAGTGATAACAATGAGCTATTTTAAATATCAATAGAAAATATATTGTTTATTTTTAGAAAATGTGTAATTTAAATAATACTTATATCATATCAAAACTAAGTGCATTTTCTGAATAAGCAAATTCCTTATTTTATGAAATATATACATATATATATATATATATATATATACATATAAACTACAAAATTACTCACTATTACTGAGTACCCAAAAAATATCAATATTATATAAAACTGTGTACATTTGAAATAAAAAGTTTTAATTTGTAGGCAGCTCTTTAAAACAGCTAATACTGAACATCCTTAAAAAAAAAAAAAAAAAAGCTCTTTGTATTAAACTACTTAGCTGTTTTATTTTAAATGTACTTAAATTCATTATATATTAAGAAAAAATCACAAAATATTCGTTATATAATATATATATATATGAACTACATAAAATAAACAAGAACAAAATGACTTTTTTTTTTTTTTAGTAGTCAATATTCAAAATATTAATTTATTCTACTAGGGGCCTCTGCCCCCTGCTCGCTCCGCTCACAATCCCCCGAGGGAGGCTACGCCTCCCCTCGACTTACTTTACTTATTAACCCATGCAGAGTACTGCTCGCCTATTCGCTGCTTTGTTTTTCACTAAATAGAAATATTAATAATGCATAACACAAGACAAAAGCAGAAAAATATTATAAAAATTCCTATATTCAATGTCAACTTCAAATACATAGTATTTAATACATTATTATTTTTTATTCATTTTTATGAAAATTATGCCAAAAATCATTTTTTAATAGAAAAAATTTGTAATATGTAGACCATTTTGCATTATAGCTTTAGTATATGACCCATTTCATTTCTTTTTTACAACTATGAATCCAGGCCGCAGTACCCTAGTCTGTATAGCGCCGAGTTTGTAATTGAAAGATTACGGATTCGATACTGGGGCAGGCGAAAGATCGCCGCGTACACTAATTGTGGCTGGCACACATGAAATCCGCTGTGGCTACAAAGCCCTCCATGTTCCCATCAAAATTATACCTCTGGGGATCACCGAAGTGGAGGAGTCATCCCCTCCGTGGTGGATCAAAATTTTGATGGCATGTCTGCGGAACATCCCTAGGGGTGTATCCTAGACCATCGCAAAATACCCTTAGCGCGGTACTGGTGCAACGTGTAACCCAACCCACTTACTTACCTACAACCATGGATCATATTTTAATTTTACCGTATAAAATGACTTCATGACAGAAGAAGCATGTCACTGAGAGAAACTTTTTTCAAGGTGGCAAATAGAGTACCTTCATAAACCCGTCGTTTTTAGTTAAAATCTTCTTTAATTAAAATGATAGATATTTCTAAGCAGCTGAAATGTCTCCCTTGGAGTATTCAAAACATATTGATACCTCTAAAGATGCGGAGTATCCTGCCCTCCGCGAAAAAATGCGCTCACGGGAAAAAAAAAAAAAAATTCGCCTGCGACAATAACTTTTTTTTTAATATATAGAAATACGATATATACTGATACTTTTCAACAGCGCCACTTGTTTGCGACAATTCAGTACGCAGGGTGAAAAACTCAATCAAAAAGTACATTATATGAAACACTTAATGTACATCTTAATATTTTCATTTTATGTAGCATATTTAAATTGTATTTGTAGTAAATTTCATTTGCTTAATTCCTTTTTGTTTTTCAGTTTGTCGTTGATTTGATTAACATATGCACACTCATAAGTTGGTTATCTCTGATAAAATCATACTTTTCAACTCCTTCTATTATCGGTTGACCAAGATTTCGGGTGGTTATGATTATTTTGACTTTTGGTATCAGAAATAGGAACGATTTCCTTTATTAATAACTTTCTGATTTGACATAACGAGACAAAATTTTGTTGTTCTTTTGGGAATTCTTGCCATCTTCCTGATTAACCTGTAAAAAATTCACGCTAGTCCGTAAATCAATAAAATTGAACGAAAATCCGTAAAATTTACTAACGATCCATAAAATATCGCAAGCATGCTGCGAATAACAATTTTTGTACTGCTACGATTTACGGGCAGAGGTTTAAAAAAAAAAGGAAGCAGAAAAAAAGGTCATTAGGGCCGGTTTAAGGGTACTGCCTGAATATAGAATTCCGAATTATGAATGCTTCACTGTATATTGTTAAAAGTATTTAAAGAATTTAATTTAGTTCCGTAACATCACATTAATATATTGATTGGATCTTTGTATAAATCATTTTCTATTATCTGTTTTTATATATTGGTGTTGTCATGGTGCTGCGTTAATGAGGAACAAGGAAACTGTACGTGAAAAAGAAGTCAAGATATTTTATATACTTTATGATATAATGGGTCTAATACAATCTAATACAATCCAAACACTTTTTTGTTTTCAAAATTCACAGTTACAGTCGACAGCAAAATTATTGAAGCGCTAGCAATAATTCCTATTTAAAAGATGTTTAACTAATACTGTTTTGTTAAGTAAATATTTGGCGAGTCATAATCTTAGTCTTATGCTGTTTATAAAAAAAGTAAGTTGATGAGAAAAACTAGCAACCAAACTATTAAAAAAATTAAAAACGAGTATGTGCATGTGCATGTGTGCTTCAATAATTTTGTTTCCGACTGTATATTACCATTATAGAAGAGGGGCGAAAATACATAAGTTCAACATCGAATACAAGGCGGTATCGTGATATTGCCATGGCAATACATCGTAACGTTGTAATTGTGATAACACATATTCCTAGCTTGTACCACAGCTGAATGCCAACGATATTTTACGCATTGTTGTTTCTCTTCCCTTTACATATCACTAAACTTACATTCCAACAGAATAATGGCCGCCTGCACTTTTGCGCCTTTCTACACTTCGTTTCCATGTTTCTTCAATACTCCCCTGTTCGGTACAAAGACTAAATAATTCTAATGTAACACTTACAAAATGACTTAAATAATTTAAATATAAGAAAACGAGAAGAATTAAATTTTAGTTGTTTCTTCATTCATAGTACAATGTGTTCAAAAGAATTTTTCTCAATGGTATTTTCTCGGCGTTAGAATAATTTACGTTATTTCCTCTCTCAATATTTATTGAAGGAAATTCAAATTAACAAAAAGTTAAAAAGTTGCCTTTGAAAAATCTTTTACTAATACCAGAGTCCGACTAAAATTTCCATTCCAGTGATCATATTTTCCATTCATAAAATAAGCCTTTAAATATCTCATCGAGATAGTAAAAAAATTTCCTTTCTGTATGTATGTATATATATATATTATATTTATATATATATATTTTTTTTTTTTTGGGGGGGGGGGACAAAAATACATTTTTCAAAGACAGATCGATATATATTTCTATAAAACTGCACAATATTGGCAGTAATAGATTTTATTTCCGTATTTTTGAAGAATGGATTACCAGTATAAATAAAAATTCCCGGAAATAAATATATGTCCGTTTGATCTCAGTAAAACATTCTATAATTTTTTGTGAAAATCGTTGGTTAAATAAGAACAAGTTTTTTATCTTTAAATTAGAAATTTTGAGGTTGGTTTGTCATCCTTACAAGAACTTTCGTTTTCATTCTTCATAAAAATAGTATGAGTCGTTGAAATTTTACCGTTACTTCAAAACCAGAATTAAATCTTGATTAAACTCATAATGATGGTCATCTTTCTTTCTTTCTGTTCCTTCTTTATTTTTTTTTAAGTCAACAAACACGTTTCTTTAATTGCAGATTGCCTATCTAAAGTACATTAAAATGATCTCGTTATGTAAAAATTAATAATAATAATTACAAAAATGAGCTAGTATGTCTTAAAATATGTAAAATAGTTCTTAATTCGCTGGCGAAAATTGCGAAGTAATAAAGAAAGAAAGAAACAAACAGATTTTTTAGTTTTAAAGGCTGCCTTACGGTCTTTCTACCGCATAATAAAATGTATCCTATAAAAATAAACTTTCATTAAATGCAAATGATAAATGTCAAGATATAAAAGAAACTTTTTCCATGCATTATTTAGATAAAACATTACAATTTAATGTGACTGGTATCCTATGCAATAGTAGAATCCCAATGACGGTATAAAATGATTTTTCTCAATATCCTTGGCATAAAATTTGTCGAAGAATCTTGCGTGTGACACGCCAGAAACACCAAATGAAAGGAAATAATTTACAGAAATAAGAATAACTTGTTAAACATTTTATTTTGTAAAACATTTTAGTTTGAAATGAATAATGAAGATATTATTAATAAGGAGATTTAAGACGCCTACCTACCTATAAAATGCAATTTTTGGCCCAGACTCCGATTTTCAATTTTTCGATTAGTTTTAAAGCTTGTCATTTTAGCTTTCTAAACCAGTTTGAATTTTGTTTCTATCTTGCTTAGGACTTGAGTTACAGGCATTTTAATATTAGTCACTCGCCAGTTTTTTAAACCGGAAGTGACCGCAAATGACCCGTAAATGTTCGTTTACATAAATGTTTTACTCAATATAAGCATCAAAATTTGTTACTGAATATAAAATGAATTTAAAAAAGAAAATAAAAAGCTTTGAAATAAATCAGGAACTTATTAAAATTATTTTTTGTTTAATAGGTAAATTCTTGTTTTTAAATCTGTTTTCTCCTTTTCCTCAAAATCAGATTTTTAGCATTTTGCTTTATCGCAAAACATCATAACTCCAAACGTTGTAATTTAAACGTTATGAAACTTTGACAAAATGCTCTATAGGAGTTGTTTTAGGTGAATCTAGCTAAATAATAATAATAATAATTATAGACAAAATAATTATTATAGACAAAATAATAATAATATAATATAATAATTATAGACAAAATAATAATAATAATTATTATTATTATTTTGTCTATAGAAGTTATGAACTGTCATGTATATTCATGACTTTTTCAGCATGTAAAAATGTTATATTCCCTAAAATATTAAATAACATGGTTTTAGTTTTGAGAGTAGTTCACTTCCTTAAGAACCTATCAATAATCTAAATAAAATTTCCAGAATAAAAATATCTTTATTTAAATTTAACTTATGATGTTTTGTAAAAGTGCTTGTTTTTCGCAAATTTTATGCATATTTTGAGCCTAAATATCAAAATATTTTTTTTTTTATTTGCATATTTTTTTCAGGTTATTCACAGTTTTTTACTATATTGTATCATATAATGCACATAACTAGGCAATTTTTCAATTATAAAAAAAAAAAAAAAAAAAAAAAAAACCTCCGACGGTAGGCAGGCACCTTAAATTTTAAAGTAGTCTTTGGTAATTAAGGAACTGAATTTTTTTCTTAATAATTTATTTACTTTAAAGCTGCAAATTGTTTCAATTTATATATATTTTTAATTACGTTCCCATGATTAATAGGCATATACTACTGCTCTTTAATGATACGGGGATGAAGAAAATCTTGAATTATTTATCTCAATAGTGTTCGTTATTTTTAAAAGTTCCTTGAATCTGTACCATTAGAATTAAAAAATAATAAGTAAAATTGATCTATTGCGCAAATGTCTATTTTATTTTGTATCATAAAATTGTAAACCTGGTGTTTTAAAGGTCGGCATGGTATTTTAAAGATATATTATGATTTATCCGATATATAGTTTTAATCAATTTGAATGATTGTCCATATGTCTATAATTTAATATTTTTTAAATAAATTTCAGATTCTTCGTTTAAAAATAATTTTTTGTTTTATTTATTGTTAAATAAATTTATACATTAAAAGAGAATTATTATTATTATTATTTTAATATTAAAAATCACGTGACATACAATATATTCGTTTCTGACTATTATACGCATAAGTAAGTATGTGTGTAATAAGTTCTATACTATCTAATAAGTAATATGTTCTAATTAATAAACAGATATAATAAATGAATAAATATTTTTTAATAATACATAATAAATTATAATATTTAGCAACATGATTCACAAAAAAATTTCTTTAACCTGTGTGATGATTCAAAGGTTACATCAAAATGTTTGAAACAAAAAAAAAGTAATAAATAAAAGAAATTAATAACCTATTAAACAAATTTTGACAGCAGAAATATAATTTCGCATATCCTCAGAAATCCAAATTCGTTTATATAAAGTTATAGTGTGTTTATTAAAACTGTTATTTTTGATACATGTGTAAGGACTATTAATAAGCAGAATAATGTTTCCCCATGGTGCTTCTAGCAAGTATCCTAAAGGTAAGGAAAGAATAAGAATTATACAAAAACAATCTTCTTATTAAAGATCAAAAATAAAGGGGGGGGGGATTTTCCATTGATATTTTACTTTCGTTTTGCTGGAATATAATTTAGAACACGATTTATTGTCAATATGTTTAATTTAACTTACCAATAATTTCATAAACTTCATAGATTGCCGGTTAGAACTCACATAGAACGAATAGCATGTTCTCGCTACTATTATTCAAATGAACACCTCAAATTTTTCTTGATTTTACATAAATAGTTTAATTGGTTGAATAGTTCAATTCACTTTTTAATTTTTTCGTAAAAACTAATTAATTGATTTCAAAATTCACCCCTAACTCTTTTAAGTTTGCTGAATTAAACATCCAAAAACGATATCAATTCTTTTTTTTTTTTCTTTTTTTTTTTTTTAATATTTGTAGATTATTTAGCATTTTGAAAATCATGATTTTAAGAAAAAATGCAATGTAAAACATATATCAAAAGCCATAAGAAATGTTGCCTGAATATTTTATTGAACAAACTAAATATAGTTCAATTTAAAAATATTAAATTGAAATATGAGCTTTTGTATGAATCGTATTTTAATGGTACCCTCGAAGGCGCCAAGACCCCTTAAACAATTTCAAAAACACTTAACTACAGGATTAACCCTTTGCCGGTCCTATTTAGTTTCACTCATCTGTTAGTATTTCCAAATTTACTTTTTTTTTTTTTTTTTTAAATACCCGCCTGTAAAATCTAACTATAACAGTTACCTAATGACATCGAAGGTTAACATAATGACAATAATGGTTGACATAATGACAATAAGGTTAACTTAATGATAAACATAATGACATCGTCCATTATGTTTATCAAATATCACTCCTCAAACTTAACAATGATAGCGGAACAAAAGAATTTGGAAGCTTTGTTTAGGGCGCTTTAGAGCGTCAGATAATCCGAAAAACTTAAAAAATAAAATAAATCTGAAAATATATACAAATTCTACAAACAAAACTTAATTTCTTTACCATAAACTGTAAAGTTTACTTCATAAGTACAGCAATGGCAAACTTCGAATTTTGAGAGGTCCCTCTGTCCAAGAGGAAAATGTAAGCAATTTCTGAAACGACTAAAACTACCACTGTTTCATATTTGATAAGTTTACCCAAGGCTAAATATAATAAAATAAAACATTATATGAGAAAAAACAGAGTTTCACCATGTACAGTCGGTAACAAAAGTGTCTCAACACTAGCAAAAATTCCTATATAAAAAAAGTACGCTTAATACAGTTTTGATAAATAAATCCTTGTCGAATCATGTTCTTAGACTGACTAAGAACAGGATTCGACAAAGATTTATTTAACCAAACAGCATTAAGTTATTTTTTTATATAGGAATTTTTGCTAGTGTTCGGACACTTTTGTTACCGACTGTATATATATATGGTGAATGTCTCACGTATGTCTCAAGCCATACAGGACATTTTTGGCAGTTTAATTCATTTATTGTACGTTTTTGTATTAGGTTTTACTTTAGTTTTGTTCTACAATTTTTAGGTTTTATGTAAGTTCATTATAAGTTATTTGTTTTTTCATATTTTCAATATTTTGTATGACTAAAAACATATTTTGATTTAATTTGAGAGAGAGAGGGATATATTGTTTCATTCAAGTGAAAGATTAAGAATTCGTTTTTATTAAATTTAATAGAAGAATGTGTTTTTTAAATAAAATTTAATAGATAAAATTATAAATGTAAATACATAACAATACTTTTTACTAATAAAAACAAATAACAATAATAAAATATTACTATATGTAAAATAAAAAATAATAACAATTATTCTTTTCTGTTTTTATCAGAAATTTTATAAATTCCGTCTGACTTAATATACAGCATAATATATTCAGTTTCCCTAATATATATATTTTTCTTTGATAAAATTTCTTTGTAGATGTGTAGTGTAAAGGATTTTCAGTTAGAATTATGAAGAAATTCAAGCTTCTCGGAACGAAAAATGTTTCACAAGTGACAATATTGGAAAACATTTTCAAATTTAAATATTTAGGTAAACATATGTTGAAGAGGGCATTTATCGTTTTTCTTTAAGGAAAACATATTACTGAAAGTAGTTATCAACACGTATGTACTAATGTGATATTGGCATAGATTACTAAATTACATGGGAAAAATAAATGTTAAAACACAGCAATCTTACATATTAGTTTAATAAAAAATTTACAAACATTTACTATAATATATTTCCTCCAAAATGATCTCATAATTTAAATGATGAATTCATAAAAATATATGTTTTTTAAATTATAGTTCTATAATTCAATTTAAAATTTTCAATAATAATAATAATAATAATAATTACTTTCAATTTGCTTATTTATATTAATTTTTCCACTTAAGCTCATTATAAAATATTCCTTAAAAAAAAAAAAAAACATCAAACATAAGTTTTTGCAATATATAAATATTTCAGAAAAGAAAGAAAGAAAGAACTTCATTATTTCATATTTAACTTGAGAAAGACGAAATGTGTTGTTTTTAATGTGCATATAGTGACAAAAGCAGACGTTTTAACTGATTTAGTCTTGCTAATGTTAAAGAAACTATTCTGGGGAAGTTATTAAAGATTTAATTAATATGTTGAAATAAAGGAATTTATATGGAAGAAAAAAGTATGAAGATTTAAATAATATTCTTCAATTAGACATGGTAGGAAGAATTTCTCTAAAAGTTAGACTTAAAAACAATTCTACATGAGAATTTCTCACAAAATTAATCTGGTATTCCATATATACTACCCATCCCTAAAACACAGAAATCTTCTTCAACCTTTTCGGATGACAATCTGTTGCGATTTTCAAAATATAAAATTTTATTTCATGCAGGTATTTGATTTTGAGTTATAGTGATTAAAATTATACACAGAAATCAAACTATAGAAAACCTCTCCTATTCAGGATATCATAAAACGCGTAATTATAACAAAAACTGAGCATTGGGCACTGAAATTTAAACAACATTTTTCGTACTGCATGTGTAAGAGAAAATGATTATTTTGAGCTGTTTAACTAAGTTTGCTAAAATGTAATAAATTACCTTAAAAAAGTACATAATTTTTTTTATCGCTCTGGTAATTCTTATAATGTCCATAAATTATGAACTACAATGTGTATTTTTGAATTTAGTCCAATATGGAAAACATATAACACGACATTTAATTCCCTTCGAGACATTTCGAAGACTAGTCTTAACATGTCCCATTTTTGGGACTTCCCTTAATGGAATGGTGTATGATTTTCATGTCATATTCTATACAAAACATGATTTTATGCATATAATACCATATGCTCAATTGATTTTGTTTGGCACAATTTTAAGATACCAAACTGTGTCTATCAGGAATTACTTTTACAGTAAAGTGCTATTTTTGGATGTCCCTGTACACAAGCTATTTCCTAAATAGCAGCCCAGTTTATTGTATATTATTAAAACACAACTCTCAAAATTAAGCAAAATCTTCTTTGTTTTGAGAAGTTTCATTTCTTATAATAGCTTCGAGCAGGAACTTTTTACTTTCAAGACATTTTCCCTCATTTAACTATTTATTTCGAATTTTTTATTCCTTTAAAAGCAACTGATGAATTTTCCAGAACAAAATATTCTAGAATTCGAAAAGACCAGAAATTGCATATCATTAGTTAAATAATTAGTATGAACGTAATTAACATAATGAAATAATAAATAAAGGAAAAATAATTAATTTCGATTTAAATAAAAATCCTTTTTAAACAATTTCCCTAGACGGGGACCGGACCCAACATCTCTGGTTTCGCAGCCACATGGTTTACTTCAGAGCCTCGTTATTGACAAAAGAAGCGACTTTCATTACAATATTACAAAAATACATATGAAATAAATAGTTAATGATAAAAAAAAAAAAAACCTTACTTAAAAATGAGAAGTTCCTACTCTGAGCTTTTATAAGAAATGAAACTTCTCAAAAACGGAAAATTTTACTTATTTTACCATGTTTTTATTAACTCGGTTTCTTGTTTGTTTCTTTCTTCAGTGTAAACCTTGCAACCAATTTTTAACTAACTTCCAGACTAGCTAGACATTTGAAACTTTTAGAATAGTTCGGAACATGATCACAATGCATTCTTTTATTACTTTTATTCAATTAATAAATGTTTGAAAACGTCTTATAATTGCTCTCTTTATTACACATTTTATCATTTTCTTTCAAGTTGATAAGGTAATTCACTAAAAAAAATTTAAAAAGTGTTTATTAATACATAGAATTGTCAAGTTTCTATGATTCAAAAGAAAATTTAAAAACGTTGTACATAAAAAGTTCTTTTTTTTTCTTCTTGTAATTATTTGAGAAGATATTTTTTTTTTTTTTTTTTAAATCTCTTTATTTTTCATAAGTGCGTTTTAACAATTTATATTATTCAAGGAATTTATAAAAAAAAGTTAAAAGCGTTTATCATAAAGTCTTTCATTGAAATTAAATTATTAGTAATTATGTTTATTTTTACTAATAATCCCATTTTTCAGAAAGCATCGACTCCCACATTTTTTGAGAAAAATCTTCTCAAGAAGACAAAAGGAAGCTCATCTTCTCTTTTTTAAGTGGTTCCTTTTTTAACAGTGTAGTTTCCCTATGTGATATAGGTTTCAGAATTGTAGTTTTGAACTGCTATTTACAACAAGAAGGCCTTTATCAGAAGACGTTAACTGTAAAATTATACATTATTTAATTTTTTACTGAAAACTGCCTTCAAATTGTATATAAAATTAAAAGAATTTAAAGTATTAAAAAATGATACAATAATGTATAAAGAGCCGTGTCAGAATTTATAAAATATGGAAATATTGTAAATTATTATTATTATTATTTTAAAGCTCTAATAATCAAATTAAAAGGTGGAGTGTAAAATTGCATCAATCAAAAAAAAAAAAAAAAAAAAAAAAAAAACCTGGTGTGTAGCAACCAAATGATATCTCTTACCTATCACAGCATATATTACACACTTTAATTGGCGATAGTGTGGTCATAAGACATAAACGGACTTAAAATTCAGATACCAAAAATTTTTCTGTAAAACAAAATATATATATATATATATATATATATATATATATATGTAAATAAATATGTCGTAAACACACAAAATAAGTTAAAAAATAAATAAATAAATAAAATAAACTGTACAGTCGTTTTTTTTTTTTTTTTTTTTTTTTTTTTTAACATCCTTTTCCGAGTTCTAAACAACCTACCCCGTCAATTATTCTATAGTAAACAAGTAACATATGCGAAAGGATATCTAAGAAGGGTTTACATAACAGCTTTTAAGAGACACTTTTGAGATACCAACTTTCGGCCCCTAATTTCACCAAAATTTGCCAAACTCATTTGTTCACCAGAAACTAACAATAACTTACAAAAGATTACACTGCTCGGAAAAAAATAAAAAAGAAAAAAAGAAAAAAGAAAAAAAGAAAAAAATATTCGAGATATGATACTATTTTTTCTGATTCTTAGTAAAATGACCTCCTGAATCCGAATATGACCACCATTTTGCCCAATCACCCACCATTTTTTAGATACACCCTTTCCCTTATTTTTATCATTGTTTGGTAATTTTATACATTTCAGTTTGATTTTGAGAGGAACGATGATTATTTTAACCGTTAAATGTCTTTTGACCTGAGAAGCTACACAGGTAGAAAGTTCTAAAACACGAAGATTTCTTGTTAGGTGGAAATTTGAAGGGATTTGTGCCCAGAAAACAAAAGAAAATCAATAAAAACAATCATTTTCTGTTTGTTTCTTTCTTTTTTTTTTTTTTTTTTTTTCCCGCAATATTTCTCTTATATTCTTTTTTATATATTTCAGCCTCCAGTTTGCCATTTTCTTACCAAAACACCCCGAAATAATAAAAATTATATAATGAATTGTTTTTTCAAAATGTTGGTGAGTGGAGTTGTCTCAAAGCCCTCGCAAGAAAGTTTCACTGATTCACTGTACGACGTTTGCTCTTTAAAATGCCCGATACTTCCATGTAAGACACTTTAAATTTTTAAGAATGTGCTTGATTAGCATTTATGCCTATTTGTTGCCTATTAATTAGCATTTATGCCTAACTCAATGAAGTCCAAGTTATTTTGTCCACACAAATGCTAATTTTTAGAACTTTTAAAATTTCAAAATTCTTTTTTGAGAAATAATAATATGTTTCATCTACTATAAAAAAAAACCAAAGTTTTTTTTTTTTTTTTTTTTAAATATATATTGTTTTCTTGTTTAATTTCGTTGAAAACCTACCCTTAGTAAAAGACTTTTTTTATAACATTTTTTTTTATTATTATTATTATTTTCCTGATATTTAACTATTTCTATTTCATTACAAGGCTATTTTTCTTTTAATAAGAAACTTTTAATGAAAAATTTAGTTTTTAGAAAGTCAAACAATAAATAATAATAATAATAATTATAATATATATATATAAAGAAATTTATGACTTATTTTTTTTTAACTATTGGCTTTATAATATATTTCCTGAATAATGATATTCTTATATATTAGAGAGGAGGGAAGAATTTTCGATATTTTTTAAGTCTTACTTTGATTTCTTTTATAAGTTAGGTGCCAAACCTGATATTATGTTGTGTTTCATTAATTGAAAAAAAAAAAAAATGATATATTGAAGGTAAGTGTGTAATAAGTAATACAAGTAATTAAAATTCCTTACAAGATCACACACACACACACACACACATATATATATGTATATACATATAATTCGTCATCACAATGATTAAACGCCAATATTGAAAACATGAATGAATGAACAAACAATCAAAAATGAAAATGAAAATGAAGCCGTATGCAAAGCAAAATTATGTAGAAAGTAAAATAAGTGGGTTATTAAAAAAATAAGTAATCTTCAAAATCAAAGAATTAAACGACCTGTTAACAACGGAAACGGATGGAACGGATCTGGAAATGACTTTGGTATATCGGAAACTTTAAATATTTCTACATGGAATGTTAGAGGAATAAGAGGAAAGGAGTATGAGCTTGACAGATAATTGAAAAAACAAAGAGTAAACATAGCAGTGATAACAGAGACGAAAAGGAAATTACAAGGTACAAAAGATATTGAAAACTACACCTTAATCTACAAAGTAGTGGATCAAGATCAAAGAGCAACTGCAGTAATCGCAATGATTATAGATAAAAAATGGAACAGAAGAATTCTGAGTTACACATCTGTTAGCGAAAGAATAATCATTATCCCTAACAGCACAAAATATTCCAGAAACGTAACAATCATATAACATTGAAACATTATGAAACCTTCCGAAACGTTTAAAACCGTTCATATTACTTTCCGATTAGTTTCAAAAACGTAGAAATGTCCGCGATCGTAACAAAAAATCAGATACGTAACAGAAACGTTACAATCACTTAACAGATAGAAAATCAAAAAGGGCGAATGTTTCAGAAAGGTATCAGAGAGCATACTAAAACGTGTTACGTTTTTGAACGATTGTAAGCTTTTTGCAACATAACTGAAACATTCTGTGCTGTATGGGATAAGATTTGGAATAGATAGACGAAAACTTCTAGTAATTGGAGTTTATGCTCCAACAGATGGAAACACTACGGAGACAGAAAACTTTTATGAACAATTACAGGAATTGATCAGTCGATGTAATAAAAATGATTTCATGATACTATGTGGAGATTTTAATGCAAGAGTAGGGAGGCAGCCTATTTCAAAGATTATTAGAACAGAAGAAGATATAATAAATGAAAGTGGTAAAGTTCTCTGGGAATTCGTGACATTTAATGATTTGAAGATAACAAACACTTTTTTTAAAAAGAAAGACGTACTTAAATTCACATGGAGTGCTAGAGGCTTTAGGTATCTTATTTATTACATAATTGTAAACATAAAACTATCTACATTGGCAAAAAAATATAAAGATTTTAGAGGAAGTGACATTGGTTCAAATCATTTCGTGACCTGTGAAAAGATTGAATTATGGGCACGATGGAGAAAACCAAATTCTACAGCATCTGTAAACAAGCACGATTCTGTGTACAAGATACATTTATTATCAGAAGAATGTATCAGAGCACTATATCAGCAACGGCTGAGGGTGCAAATGGAAGATCTCTCAGTTACAGAAGATATTAATATTGGATGGATGAATTTGACTTCATGTATCAGAAAGCTATTTTGGAAGCACTTGGAACCAGAAAGAGAAGAAAGGGGAAGAGGAGCTTACATATATGGAACGAAAATATAGCAAATGCTATAAAAGAAAAACATAAGACTTACGTGATTCACTTGCAACAAAATACAGAGGAGTCTAGACAAGCATATACGTTAAATAGAAATAAAGTTCACTCAATAGAAATAAAGTACAATCATAAGACAAACTCAAAATGACTCTTGTGAGCATTTTATCGACAACATACAGAATGACTTACATGAATCCCAACACATGGACTATAAGGCACTAAAGTTTTTAAATAGCAAGGATTACAAGGAACAGCAAATATTAATGTGATTAAGGAAAAAGATTGGATCGAACATTATAAGAAATTATGGTTCAATGAAAAATTGAAGCAAACGAAGTGGAAAACCTAATTGGGAGTTCTAATGAAGTAGACCCGATAGAAGAGAAAGAACTAGAGGAAGCATTGAAAGCTGGAAAAAATCGAAAAGCCACAGTAATAGATGGAATAAATTTTGAATTATTGAAATATCTAGACTATACTTTTAAGACACGACTGCTACATTTAATCAATTTATGCTGGAAATAATGCGAATTTCCTGATGACTTGAGAATTTCTAAAATTATCTTCTTATCTAAAAAAGGAAACTGTAATATATGTGATAACTACAGAGGTAGTAGCCTATTGAACACTTGATACAGAATCTTTTCAAGAATTATAGGCAACAGACTAAAAGGCATATCACATACACCATTATTAGCAGAACAATGTGGTTTTCGAAAGGGAAGATCCTGCATAGACAGTGTATTTACCCTGAAAGAACTCTTCGAAAAACGCTGCGATTTAATTTAGAAACTCATGTTGCTTTCATAAATTTTGAAAAAGCCTTTGACCGAGTAGATCGAGGAAAATTGGGGAAGATCATGGATTATATGGGATACCCTCCTCATCTCATTAAAAGTATTAAGAGCCTATATAAAGACACCTCTATTGTTTTAGACCTAGGTTTAAAATTTCGGATAAAATAATAATCAATTAAGGTGTGCGACAGGGATACAGTTTATCCCCACATCTATTTAACATCTATATTGACTATATCATCAGAATCTGGAAAAACAAAATCAAAACAGGAATAAGTCTCGGAAAACATTTGTTTAACAATGTACTATTTGCAGTATGTTTCAAGACAATGAAGATCATTTGTAACGTGCAATTTTTACTCTAGACAAAATTGGCAGTGATTATAACTTAAAGATTGCAAAGAGTCAAACAAAGGTGATGGCTTTTGAAGGTAAAGAACCAATAAGAACAAAGATTATCTAAGAAAATAAACCAACTGAACAAATTTCACATTTTAATTATCTAGGATGTGACGTATCTTATAATTACAACAATGATACACACAACAAGCTAAATAAGTTCCAATACGACATGTACGCTCAAAAAGAGTGATGGCAGAGAAATACAATCTTCAGAGACGGCATTTCTAAGGAGTGTGAAAAGTTGTTCTAAAATAGATAAAATAAGAAATGATGACATTAGGAAAGAACTAAAAATTAAGCCAATAATACATACTATAATCAACTATAGAAATAAGTGGAGAGAAAATTTGGAACAGATTCCAAATGACAGAATACCTAAGGCAGCACTAAAATATAGGCCTAGGGGGAGAAGAAATAGAGGAAGGCCACGTAAAAGATGGATTGGAGCCGGAACAGGCTCTAGCCTTCAACCGTGTTGGACATGATGATCATGATGATGATTAAAAAAGTAAATGAATAAATAAAATAAATAAATAACCATGTACTGAGCAAACCAGTATCATTGTATTATAAAAGAATGAAATATAATGGTAACAAAAAAAAAAAAAAAAAAAATTCGTTAAATTAAATGGGAATACAGCAATGGATAATACGCAAAAGCAGAAAAATCCATGTATAATATCACATCAAAAGGAGTTACTTTGCCAAAATATAGCACAAACTATAATTATGTTCTTTTAAAAAAGACATAATAGTGAGATCAGAAATTAACTAATTAATACTTGTTTAACAGTGAAGTAAAATCTAAAAAAAAAAAAATATATTGATAATTTGTTATTTATTTTGTAATTATTGTCTGAAATTCCTTCTAAAACAGCATCTACATATAAAATTTTCGACGACATTTAAATACATATTATAAAACAGTTAAAAAAATGGGTTGTTTTAATTTGGTTGTTAAAAAAAGATTTTTTTTTTTTTTAAAGAAAACAGAAAAAAAAAAGAAAGAAAGAAAGAAACATATAGTCAAAATATTGCAGTATGAAGAAAATTAAACCTGTTGTTTAATTTAAGTTATATATTTATATATATATATATATAACATTTTCTTTATTTTGTTTTATTTTGTTTTATTTCATTTTATTATATTTCTTATTTTATTTTTTTAGTTAGCAATATTTGGAAAAAAAAAGCTCTTAAGGGTTTTACTTTTGAGGGAAATGAAAAAAAAAAAAAAAAAAACTTTATTTTTAGGATAAACGATGTACAAGGTCTGTCCCGAAAGTAATACACCCGTTTTTATTTTAAGAAATTGTTTAACCGATTCGTACAATTACTCAATATTCTTCGAAATACATCCCTCCTACTTAAACGCACTTGTTCCAACGTGATTTCCATGCTTTATATGCATCCTGGAACTGGAAGTCCGTCACAGGGATGTCCTGTAGTAACCTCGTCGTAGCTGCCTTGTTCTCCAGGGTCCCCAAATGCTGTCCTTTGAATTCGAGCGAGGACAAATCAGAACTGTAAGGCGGCTGGGAGAGCGCTGAAATGCCGGCCTTGGTCAGATTAAAGGTCGTCATAAAGGCGGTTTGGTTAGGAGAATTGTCTTGGTGCAGCTTCCAGGAATTGTTGATTTTACGCATGACGCGATTGACCCGTTATTTTAGCCTTTTCAGTTCTTCAATGTAGAGTTTGGCGTTGACTGGTTGGCCAGGTGGTACAAATTAAAAATGGACCACTCCCTTGGAATCGAAAAAAAAAAAAAAAAAAAAAAAAAAGAGCATTGCTTTGACCTGCGATTTGCTCATTCTTACCTTTTTTGGGCGTGGGGATGACGTCGTGCGCTCTGTATTTTTGTTTCTGGGTCGTACAAGAAAAACCTTAGATTCATCATCACCCACAATCATGTCCAAAAAAGTCGTATCGTCCTCACAACACTGCAACAATTCTGCTCGAGAGTTTTTCCCATCTTGATTTCGACCGAGCACTCACACAAGGGTTCACTGAAATAGGCACTGGGAGCTCGGAGCCGACTGGCTCTGGTTTCAATATGTTCCCAAGACTCCACTCACCCTTCCGTGTAAGTGGCAACACTGTGCGACGGATATTCGCGGCAGAAGAAAATGTGGCGCATAACTTTCGGGACAGACCTTGTATGATAAATCAATTAAAAATGTGCGATGTTTCGTTTTACCAGTTGTATATACAGAGATATTACTTTAAACTACTGTTTACCGAAAAAAAAAAATGTTTTTATCGATATTCTTTTCAAAAGCAAGAAATTTTTAAATCTTCAGTTATGATGTTATTTTCTATGTTTATCTAATGATGTATCTTTTTAATATTTTTGGTTCATTATTTTTATAGCACATTTTACGTTTTATCTGACATATTTTTTAAGTATTATATTGAACTGTTTTGCGCAGTCCATAAACAATTTTAAAAATATCATTCTAATGTGTGTTTTTTTTTCTAATATTGACGAACGATATAGGAAAATAAACTATCCTGTAAGGATTATTTAATAAAAGTTTAGCTTTCTTTATAATTTTTTTTTGTCTTCTACTTCCATAATGAATGATTATTGTATTATTGCATTTTTACAGATTATTGTTCAAATTAAATAGCATATTCATTATTTTTAGAATGTAGCGGTTTCACAAAAAGCAGATATCTCATGACTGTTTCACATAATACTAATATTTATCAGTGTATATGAATATATATATATATATATATATATATATATATATACAAGGGGTATCTGAAATGCTTCAACAAACTTAGAGGGATGGTAGTACTCATCAAGGCGAAGATGACGTTTAAAGGGTGAAAATCGCAAAGTAATAAACACAACGAAATATCGTATGCTGCAGAACTTGCTAGTAGCACGAAGCTTGTTTTCTTTTCACTTTGTGCAGACCTGATCAGAAAGAGATAACAAAAACTTGGAAGAAGCCAAACAAATCTGTGAGCAATAATCCACATATGCAAATTTTTTCCATCTTCTTAGAAACAGACCAATAAACGCAACTTTGCAGCAAGCATGCGTTGTAAGTACATGAACCGCGAACGACGATAATGACTATTCCAACGACTATTCCAATAATGAAATGGCTGATATGCATATGGTGTACTGCGAAGCTGCAGAAAATGGACATTTATCACAGAGGTTATATCAAGAACAATTTCCGACGGGACTTTGTCCTTACCATAGCACTTTCGCAAGAATTGATCGAATCCTACAGGAAACTGGGTCTTTCCATGTAAGATCCCGTGATAGAGGACGAAACCGCCATGTGCGCACTCCAAAAGTGGAAAAACGAGTGCTGCAGTCGTTTACGGACTTCCTGACTACCAGTACGCGAGTAATTTAAGATGAAGTGGATGTTTCGCAAATGTCAGTGTGGAGAGTTCTGCGCAATGAATGGATGCACTTTTTCACATACAGAAGGCACTCTATGATTATCCTCGTCGGCTGGAATTTGTACGCTGAGCAATAGACACAATTAGGAATGATCCACAATTTACCTCCAAAGTGCTATTTACAGATGAGGCTACATTTACCCGAGATGGCGTTTTTGACATGCACAATGCTCATATTTGGTCTACAGAGAACCCTCACGCCATTGCCCCGCTAAATGCGCAACTTCGGTTCAGTGTCAACATCTGGAGCAGCATTCTCTGTGATAACCTGGTGAGCCCGTACTTGCTGCCTGACCATATCAGTGGTACAACTTACCTGAGTTTCCTGTGGAATATACTACCAGATTTGCTTTCTGCTTCACAAGCCGGCATGCAGCAACGAATATGGTACATGCGCGATGATGCTCCGCCTCATTTTTCTCTGGACGTGTGTATACTCCTTGATGGAGTATATCCGGCAAGATGGATTGGACATGGGTGGCCCTGTTTTTTGGCCTCCACGTTCACCAGACCATACTTCTTTGGATTTCTTCTTCTGGGGACAGATGAAATCTCTCATTTATGCGACGTCAGAAGAAGTTATAGAGCGTATTGTGACCGCTGCAGCAGAAATTCAGGAAACTCCCGGAATCTTCGAGCGTGTCTGCCAGTCACTCCTACGTCAATGTACTCTGTGATCTAATGTCAGTTGTCGACACTTTAAACAATTGTTGCAAAAGTTTTGTTTTCTCTGAACATTACGAGTTTTTTCTGTTGTTTTTATGGAGTGTTTCTTTCTTGTGTCAGTTTGTCCATCTGCAGACGCATATTTTCGATTTCCCCCCATTAAATGTCATTTGCGACCCCATGTTACATTGCATTTTTGGTTCGTCTTGATGAGTACTTTCATCCCTCTGAAATTGTTGAAGCATTTCCGATACACCCTGTATATAATAGAAAAGCGGCTTATTGTGAAACTTCACATGTGTATGCAATAACACGAATTATTCACTGATCTATGCAAAAAGTTACATTGGTTGCCTCAGTCCATATTTTTTTTTAAAATAAATACTTCAGTTCTTTTAATATATATTTCATATTTTTAAAAATTTAAAAATAATTTAAAAATCCTGTACCGATATATTTTTCATTGTGTTAAAAATTATTAAGATAACCCTTACACTGATTATTGCTAAATATGGCAGAAATCGTTTCATAAAGAATGGATCTAATAAATGACATTATAAAAATTTAGAGTTAAGTATTTTATTTGAAGACAAACTTATCGGATGTATCCTCTTTTTCAGAAAACTTAGCGTTCACTGTTAACCCATACTTCACCCGTTGCAAAATCGAGTAGAAACATGGTCCACTGGAAAATGGTCCTAACGCTTTTGACAAAATCTTAGCATTAAAGGTTTTGTGGGAAGGAAAACCCATCTGACTTATTCTCCTCTCTACAAAAATTAGCATTCACTTTTAACACTCATTCCGTCCATTGCAATATATGGCAAAAATTTGGTTTTCTTGGAAATGAATGGAACGATTTTGATAAAAACTTAGGATTAAGGATTTTGTCGAAATGAGAAATACATCTGACACATCCCCATTTCCAGAAAAGTTAGTGTTTACAGATGCGTTACCTATCACTCTGCCTGTGGCGAAATGTGGCAGAAACTTAGTTTGACTAGAGACTGCTGAAACAATTTTGATATACATTAATATTTTGGATTTTTGGGATAAAAATTTGTCCTGAATTATCCACATGTACAGGAAAGTTAAAGTGCACATTTAACTTCCAGACAGCCTCTGTAAACTACAGCAGAAACTTGATTTTCTCAGAAATGCCTCTTATAGATTTTATTAGAAGCTTAGCGTTAAGAGATTTTTAAGATAAGAAACTGTCTAATTTGTCGTCATCTTCACAAATATTTGCGTTCACTATTAATCCTCACTCTACTTGCGGCAAAATATGACAGAAAATCGGCTTTATAAAAAAATATTTTAATGATTTTAATAGAATTTATATTTATAGAATTTTTGAGTTCACAATGGACAATTTGCACACATGGGGAATTTGAACAAAATCCTATTTTTCTGGTAGTTTTAGGCTCATAAATTAAAAAATATATATATTAAAAATGCAAAAAAAGTTCTCAGTAATTTCAAAAATAACTTTAAAATTAACAAAAATCACGTGACTTCAAAACACTGTCTGACGTCACACTTTATGATGCTTCAATGTTTACATTTTGTTAGCCTAGTTAGCAAGTAGCTATTCGTTTTCACTTTCGTAGTTATCAATCATTTATGCGATTTCTGAGCATTTCTTTTTTATCTTATAATCATTTAATGCCATTATCATCATTTTTCATTATCATTATTTTCAATTGTTTTCGTTTCATGGCGGTTGTCCAATGTTTTCGTTTAATAAGATCCTGTGGAACGCTGAAGAATAGCTTTTGAGAAGCATTTAGCCGTTGTATTAGTTCTGAGTGGTACAATACAATATTTGTACTAGGATTTTTTAATATCCGTCATTATTATAAAATATAAAAACTATTTCGCTCATTCAAGAAGCAAAGCACAAAATCGAATGTAAACAACGATTGCTCCCGTTTGTTGTCATAAAGAGTGACGTCACGATATATTATACTGCGTTTTTTCGATGGAGTAAATAGTGCGATGTTAAAATTATTACAAATCAGTCATTAAAGTTCAGTCATCATTGTTATAAATCAGTCATTCAAATAAAGAAAATGCTTGTATTTATTTTCTTACCTTTTCATATTCTATTATATAAGAATAAAATCAAAAAACGTGCAAATTCTCTATTCAATCTGTGTCTCCCCACTTTTCAAATAATTAGCGTTTACTGATAACCCGCGATTTGCCGGTAAAAAACACAGAAAATTAATTTTCTACTAAAATGAGTACTTAAAGTACTAAGATAAACGAGCACTGAAAAATTTTGATAAAAATTTAGATTTAGTGAATTCTTTCGGTTACAGTTTGAACTGAAATATCCTCATCTTTAGTGTAAAAAGCGCTTACAGATAACAAACACTCTAGTCGGGAAAAACACGGCAGAAACTTGGTTTTCTTGGAAATTGATCGAACGATTTTGAGTAATAATATTAATAATGGGTGGATGGATGGTTGCGTTTAACGTCGCAATAGTGTTGCGCAGATGGGTAATTGGCGACGGTCTGGGACACACCCCTAGAGGTGGTCCGGAGACATGCTAGCACAAGTTTGATCCTCCACGGAAGTGATGGCTCTCCCGCTTCGGTGACCCCCAGAGGTATAATTTTTGATGGGAACATGGAGGACATTGAAGCCACGACAGATTTCACGTGCACAAGCCACCATTAGTGTACACGACGGTCTTTGGCCGGCTCGAGTACCGATACCGCAATCTTCCAATTACGAGGCCAGCGCTCTACCGACTGGGCTACCGCGGCTCTATTAATAATGATAATAATATTAATAAATAGGGTTACAGGTATTGTAAGACGAAAAACCGATCTCACTTATATTTTTCTTCTGAAAAATTAGACGTCACCGGAAACGTCTAACTGGACAGTATATATATATATATACATATATATATATATAATTAGAGTTTTAAAATGATAATTCGATTTGAATTTTCTTTATCTCTAGAAAAAATAGCTTTTACTGATAACTCACTCTCTACAGTAAGAAATGTATTTTCAGAAACAAATCACTGTATTTACACGAGAAATGGATTTTACAGTGAAACACAGTATACTCGGTTATCCAGTTACTGATGCATTATTTCGTTTCAGGAAAATTTCTGAATTCTATCTTCTTTCTTTACCAACTCTGGTAGTGCAAAAATACTACAATTCTAACTGCAATATCGAAAAAAAATATTTTATTAACATTAACAACGTTATTGAAATTTTTAAGTATTTATTGTAAATAAGAAAAATATTTTATAAAAAATAATTTTATTTAATTTTATCTTAATATATATAGATAGTAAGCATAAAAAAAAAAAAAAAAAAAAAAAAACTTTCTATTTCAGATATTTGTTTATTTAGTAAGACTTTAAATTTTCTTTTAAAAAAGTCTTTTATCGAAGCGTTTCAGCATTTAACATTGTTTACGAAAATCTTCCTTTTTTTCCTTCCAGGAGAGACTATCTTTAATAAACTTTTAAGAAGAGTACTTCATGTGGAAATAGTTTTTTTTTTTTTTTTTTTTTTTTTTTTTTTGTTAACGGCAAATAATTTACTTAAGTGAATGTTTTCGATTAAGTAAAGTATTGCGAAAGGAATTTTAAATGAAATCAGAAAAAAAAAAAATATTTCAGCATGAAAATTAACAGGAGTGATTTTTTTTTCACCTAATTTTTAATGCAGAAACAGCTTAAAAAATAGAAGAATATTTCTCTAAAGACAAATTTCCCTTTATATCCTAAAGAATTTATCTAAAACAGTAATGTTATGGCATTGTGATGAACCATACTAAAGTATATTAGAATTATTTTAAATTCATGAAAGTTAGTGGAAAGTTTGTGTGCTCCAAACACAAATTTAATGCATTTTAAGATTGAATTCGACTCATTTTGTTAGTATGTTTAGAAAAATAGTTAAATTTTTACACAAAAACTGCATAATTTCTGAAATAACTTTCATTTGAAAACACAGTATAATCACAGTACACTATTCTAAAGTCCTGTGAAAGATAAAATGTAAAAAATGAATATTGTAAACAAATATTCATTTTTTGATTTAAATAATTCTTTGAGTTTAAAAAGCACGATATCACATTTTGTATACAGGAAATTGATTATATTCTGAATAATAAGCTACGATTAAGTGTTAAAGCTATATATATATATATATATATATATATATATATATTAATAAACACTGAAAATTAAATATTAATAGATCTTACAGTCGGTAACAAAAGTCTCCGAACACTAGCAAAAATTCCTATATAAAAAAAAGTACACTTAATACAGTTTTCGTAAATAAATCCTTGTTGAATCCTGTTCTTAGTCAGCCTAAAAACAGATTCGACAAGGATTTATTTACAAAACTGTATTAAGTGTACTTTTTTTATATAGAAATATTTGCTAATATTCGGAGACTTTTGTTACCGACTGTATATCTTAGAGAATTTTACATACTTACTAATTTTCTATGACATAAACAATAAAGAAAATATCCGTATATAATTTATTTTCTGTGCTGTCAAAAATTAATAAATAAATAAAAGTAAAATTAAAAAAATAAAAACACCTTCGCATTAAATAAAATTCGTTAGGTCCACTATCAAGGATCGATCTAAAGTTCACCACATAGTAATGTAAGCAACAATGCTAGTTCACTGCCATATTTTATTCAATTATTTAGACCCCCTCATACTTAAACAGGATTAATCACATTACTTTTCAATATTTTCTTCTTTAAGCTAAAAAAATAAATGTTTGTGTTACCAACGAATCGTAAAATAATAATTTAAAATGAAGAATCATAAACAAAAATAAGTCACATTGTAATATTTTTGCCGAAACGTCAGTGGAGGCTAGGGTGGTTCGAAAAAAACTTTTTTTAAAATTTCAAATCGCTATAGTGCGGAAAAGTTGCCATTGGTATAGACATGAAAAAAGCACTAATTATTATTTTTTTATTAATTTGTCTTCCGGTCGCGCAATGCCAATGAAGTTAGCAAAAAATTGTGAAAAACCTTAATTTTTCATAATTTTTTTAAGCACGCCAGATGGTTTTAATTGCGTTCCTATCCCATGAATTAACTACTAAAAGTAGATAAAATCAATATACATGCACTTGTTATACATTTGTTTCATATCTTCCGGTCGCGCAACATAGTACAAAATGAGTAAAATTAGTAGTTTTTTTCAAAATTTCAAAGTTTGACTGTTTAGTACATTTTAATCATACGACTTCTAGAAATTTTATAGTTTAATTCTATTACAATAATATATTTAAAATCCAAGCATTGTAGATAAACATGGCTATAAGATAGACGTGGCGTACGTGACGAATGCCAGCGATGTGCGCGCAGCGCAGCCAGTCACAGCCATTATCGTTTCCCGCTATTTCCTTTTGTCTGCTTATGCCGCTAGCTCAAATCAGTACTAGATTGTGTTGTACTTAAGTCCTTATTTTTCTGTCTACTTTTGCGTTCAATGTTTGTACTTGAATACGACAGATGGTGTGCCAAAGAAAGTTGGTATAGGTACAAAACCTAGAAAAGATTTTAAGTTCCCTATTTTTATTCACCCACGAGACTTGTTACACAACAAGCTTCCTACTCATGAAGATGTCCTTCGCTGCTGCTTTCAACAGAGATTCAACCTAGCTGTGACAATAAACAACAAGAGTGTATCTTTTTTAAGAGAAGCCTCAACAGTGGCAAAGAAAATTATCGGTTTATATGACAAAGCCTCGATCCCAACTGTTACGGAGTACAGAGTCATCCAGCTAATTAGTTCTTTCTACGAATCATACAGTAAACTCAGAAAGTCGTTTCATCGTGACAAAGATAAACCAGCATTCAAACTTAAACTTGACAATTTGAATAAGAAAGAATGCTCTCTTTTTGATATCGCAGCGTGTAAATGTGTAATTGTTGCTAATGACTGTTCATGTAAGAAATCTTCAGATACATGTGTATGTCCTCTAAGTGTGAACTGCATTTGTGAATGAGAAAAAAATATTCCACCTTTTGAATTAAGGTTTACGTACTTGCACATTTACACGCCGCGACATCAAAAAGAGAGCATCCTTTCTCCTTGAAATTGTCAAGTTTAAGTTTGAATGCTGGTTTGTCACGATGAAACGACTTTTTGAGTTTACTGTAAGATTCGTAGTAAGAACTAATTAGCTAAATGACTCTGTACTCCGTAACACTTGGGATCGAGGCTTTGTCATACAAACCGATAATTTTATTTGCTACTGTTGAGGCTAATCTTGAAAAATATACACTCTTGTTGCTTATTGTCCCAGCTAGGTTAAATCTCTGTTGAAAGCAGCAGCGAAGGACATTTTCATGAGTAGGAAGCTTGTTGTGCAACAAGTTTCGAGAGCGACCAAAAATAGGGCACTCAAAATCTTTTCAATTTATTGTACCTACACCAACTTTCATTGGTACATCCATTGTATCAATAACTGTCGTATTCAAGTACAAACACTGAACACAAAAGTAGACAACGGACTTAAGCATGACACAATCTAGTACTGACTAGAACTAGCGGCATGAGCAGACTGAAGAAAATAGCGGGAAACGATAATGGCTGCGACTGGCAGCGCTGCGCGCGCATCGCTGGCATTCGTCACGTACGCCACGTCTATCTTATAGCCATATTTATCTACAATGCTTGGATTTTAAATATATTATTGCACTAGAATTAAACTATAGCGTTTCTAGAAGTCGTATGATTAAAATGTACTAAACAGTCAAACTTTGAAATTTTGAAAAAACTACTAATTTTACTCATTTTGTACTATGTTGCGCGACCGGAAGATATGAAACAAACGTATAACAAGTGCATATATATTGATTTTACATACTTTTAGTAGTTAATTCATGGGATGGGAACGCAATTAAAAATATCTGGCGTGCTTAAAAAAATTATGAAAAATTAAGGTTTTTCACAATTTTTTGCTAACTTTGATGACATTGCGCGACGGGAAAACAAATTAATAAAAAAATAATAATTAGTGCTTTTTTCATGTCTATACGAATGGCAACTTTTGCGCACTATAGCGATCTGAAATTTAAAAAAAAGTTTTTTTCGAACCACCCTAGTGGAGGCCCTCTGTTGAGACTCAAAACGGTTTTGGGCTGTGTCTGTGTGTCTTTCTGTCTGTCTGTCTGTCTGTCTGTCTGTCGCGCGATAGCGGCCGCAAAAATAGAGCTATTGACCTAAAATTTGGTACACATGTTTATGAGCCCCACGAAATCAGCTGTATAGTTTTTGGTATGTATTCCATTTGTAGTTCGTGTACAGGGACACGCCAAAGTTTTTGTTATCATTACGGCCTATGGGAGGAATTTGTTTGAACCGCGATAGCGGCCACAGAAATCACGCTATTGACTTGCAATTTGGTACACATGTTCATGAGCCCAACGGAATCAGCTGTACAGTTTTAGGTGTGTATTCCATTTGTAGTTCGTGTACAGGGACACGCCAAAGTTTTTCTGATCATTACAAACTATGGGAGGAATTTGTATGTACTGCAATAGCCACCGCAAAAATCAAGCTATTGACTTCCAATTTTTGCCTAAACGTCAGTGGAGGCCCTCTGTTGTGACTCAAAAGGATTCTGGGTTCCGTCTGTCTGTCTGTCTGTCGTGCGATAGCGGCCGCAGAAATCACGCTATTCACTTGAAATTTTGTACACATGTTCATGATCCTTACGAAATTAGCTGTATAGTTTTGGGTGTGCATTCTATTTGTTATTCGTGTACAGGGACACGCCAAAATTTCTTTATCATTACGGCCTATGGAAAGAATTCGTATGTACCGCGATAGCGGCCCTCAAAATAACGCTATTGACTTGCAATTTGCTACACATATTCATGAGCCCAACGAAATTAGCTGTATAGTATTAGGTGTGTATTCCATTTCTCGTTCGTGTACAGGGACAAGCCAAAGTTTTTCTTATCTTTACGGCCTATGGGAAGAATTTGTATGTACCGCAATAGAGGCCGCAAAAGACCTTCGATTGACTTGCAAATTGGCTCACAAGTTCCAGGTTTGCTGTATAATTTTTATTGCTATATTTTTTATAAACTGTGTACAGAGACACGCCAAAATTCTTAACATTACGGCGTATGGGGTGAATTTCGTTTCAACGCATTTTAATATTATTACTTTGCAATGAAAAAAATGAAACTAGCGTACGTGAGTAAGATGCTTAAACTTATGTTGTATGAATAAAATCAGTGCTCTTAAGCTTTCTAATTAATGTACAGGACTTCACAAAAGTGTTCTGACAATGTCACGTAGTCATCCAAACGATGTTAAATTTGGAACAATTATTAATTTTAAACGCAAAGTAAGCTGACTATTTTTTACTGGTTTATACAATGTTTATGGTTCGTTTACAAAGACACACGAAAGAATTTCGTAACATTAGAGCTTATGGACAAATTTTTAATTTAAGCGCGCACTTTAATGCGTTTATGCTGAATTGAACTTAATAAAGTTAACATACATTATAAAGATGTTTAAAATTATGTTTACTCTTAAAAAAGGTTATGTATAGACTAAATAATTTATGGGACCACACAAAATAATTCCGAGCATGTACTGTAATCTTCCAAATGATGTCACACTAGTTTGAAAAATTAATGAGTTATAATTAATTAGGTTTATTCTTATTATTGGCGTTTATAATGACTGTGGCTACTTTTCCGGGATACATAAAGGAATTTCGTACTATTGCGGTCTATAGTCGGTATTTCTTAAAAGTGCATTTTAACATGGTTACATCCCCGTCAAATATAATGAAATTTTATTAGAATTTTAAAAGCATGTTTTCCGGTTGAAAATTGTGGGCAGAGAATTGATAATTAGTTTAAAGGTTACGCAAAATATTTCCGATATGCTATGTAATTTTTTTTTTGTATGAAATTTGATAGTTATGAGGTTTGGTATTTATGAATTTCAGGGAAATAATACAAGACCGTCGTTTATTAAGAATACATATTGTTTCGTACTTGGGGGTTCGTAACTTGTCCCAGAAAGAAAGGCGAAACTTGCAAAAATTCTGCGATTTATTCACAGAAAGTGCCAGAAGATTACTGGTCTATAAACCAAGTATCAGCTTCAATTCAACCAGTAAACACAGCTTAAACAACAGCCGTTAACAGCAAAACAACATTACAAACTATTTATCAATAACACATAAAGAAGTCTTATTCAAAGAGGCTCAAAGCAAAGCAAGCATTGGACGAAACTGACACAGATCTGAGATTGGCCGCATTGGCTAAAAAAATGCTCCTTTTATACTATTCTATCGAACACAGACTGTTCTGAAAAATTCTCGTACCTCATCAGCCAATGAGATTAGCGCTTCCATATTTGGTATATCCCTAATAAGAATTTTCTCGCCAAGGTCGGCCAAAAAAATCGCCAAGGAGGGAAACAGTCGCCAAATTTGGCGCCAAATCCATTTCTTCCCTTATTGGAGCTTTTTAATGCGTTTTTAAAGGAAAATTAGGCTATTTTAACGCTTAAACGGTTAGAAATGCACAAAATTAGCATTTTATCGACTTTCTAAGCCTCTTTGAAAGAATTTATACAAAAATAAATGCAATTATTTACAATTCCGTAACACTTTATATGATATACAAATAGGTATACAAAGAGATATACAGCAGAGGGTTAAGGAGGGCGGCAGCCCCCCTCAGGAATGTATCTGATTATGGTAATAAGTCGATCGAATCAATATATACTATTATATAATAAGGAATAAATAAAAATGACCTATTGAATAATATCTGATTCAAATAGGCGTTGAGGCTCCTGATCTGCAGATCTACTAGTTAAAAAGGTCAATAATTGCCGAAACGTCAGTGGAGGCCCTCTGTTGAGACTCAAAACGCTTTTGGGCTGTGTCTGTGTGTCTGTCTGTCTGTCGCGCGATAGCGGCCGCAAAAATAGCGCTATTGACTTGAAATTTGTTACACATGTTCATGAGCACCACGAAATCAGCTGTATAGTTTTTGGTATGTATTCCATTTGTAGTTCGCATATAGAGGGACACGCCAAAGTTTTTCTTATCATTACGGCCTATGGGAGGAATTTGTATGTATCGCGATAGCGGCCGCAAAAATAGCGCTATTGACTTGAAATTTGGTACACATATTCATGAGCTCAACGGAATAAGCTGAATAGTTTTAGGTGTGTATTCCATTTGTAGTTCGTGTACAGGGACACGCCAAAGTTTTTCTGTCATTACGGCCTATGGGAAGAATCTGTATGTACCGCGATAGCCACCGCAAAAATCAAGCTATTGACTTCCAGTTTTTGCCGAAACGTCAGTGGAGGCCCTCTGTTGAGACTCAAAAGGATTTTATATTCCGTCTGTCCGTCTGTCAGTCTGTCTGTCGTGCGATAGCGGTCGCAGTTATCACGCTATTGACTTGAAATTTGGTACACATGTTCATGATCCCCACGAAATTAGCTATATAGTTTTGGGTGTGCATTCCATTTGTAGTCCGTGTACAGGGACACGCCAAATTTTTTTTTATCATTACGGCCTATGGGAAGAATTTGTATGTACCGCAACAGCGGCCGCAAAACTTCTCCGATTGACTTGCAAATTGACACATATATTCAGGCTCGGTATAAAAATAGCTATTTATTTTTTTAGGGCTATACTTTTTATGGATTGTATACAGGGACACGCCAAAATACTTCATATTACGGCGTATGAGGTGAATTGCGTTTAAACGCATTTTAACATCTTTACTTTGCAATCAAGAAAATTAAACTAGCGTACGTGAGTAAGATGTTTAAACTTATGTTGTTTGAAGAAAATATGTGCTCTTAAGCTTTCTAATTAATGTGCAGGACCTTACAAAAGTGTTCTGACAATGTCACGTAGTCATCCAAATGATGTTGAATTTGGAACAATTATTAATTTTAAACGCAAAGTAAGCTGAATAGTTTTTACTGGTATATACGATGTTTATGGTTTGTTTACAGAGACACGCAAAAGAATTTCGTAGCATTAGAGCCTACGGACAAACTTTTATTTAAGCGCGCACTTTAATGCGTTTATGCTGAATTGAACTTAATAAAATTAACATCCCATACAGCACAGAATGTTTCAGTTATGTTGCAAAGAGCTTACAATCTTTCAAAAACGTAACACATTTAAGTATGCTCTCCGATACCTTTCTGAAACATTCGGCCTTTTTGACTTTCTATCTGTTACGTAATTGTAACGTTTATGTTATGTATCTGAATTTTTGTTACGATCGCTTACATTTCTACGTATTTGAAACTAATCTGAAAGTAATCTGAACGATTTAAACGTTTTTGAAATGTTTATAATGTTTCAATGTTATATGATTGTTACGTTTCTGGAACATTTTGTGCTGTTAGGGATAAATTATAAAGATGCTTAAAATTATGTTTACTCTTAAAAAAGGTTATGTATAGACTAAATAATTTATGGAACCACACAAAATAATTCCGAGTATGTACTGTAATCATCCAAATGATGTCAAATTAGTTTGAAAAATGAATGAGTTATAATTAATTAGGTTTATTCTTATTATTGGCGTTCATAATGACTGTGGCTACTTTTCCGGGATACATAAAATAATTTCGTACTATTACAGTCTATAGTCGATATTTCTTAAAAGTTTATTTTAACATGGTTACACCCCATCAAATATAATGAAATTTTATTAGAATTTTAAAAGCATGTTTTCCTGTTGATAATTGAGGGCATAGAATTGGAAATAAGTTTAAAGGTTACGCAAAATATTTCCGCTATGTAATTTTTTTTGTATGAAATTTGGTAGTTATGAAATTTGGTATTTATGAATTTCAGGGAAATAATACAAGACCGTCGTTTATTAAGAATACATATTGTTGCGTACGTAGGGGTCCGTAAGTTGTCCGAGAATAAAAGGCGAAACTTGCAAAATTCAGTGATGTATTCACAGAAAGTTTCAGAAAAATACAGGACTATAAACCAAGTATCAGCTTCAATTCAACCAGTAAACACAGCTTAAACAACAGCCGTTAACAGCAAAACAGCAGTACAAACTGTTTAGCAATAAAACATAAAGAAAGTCTCATCTAAAGAGGCTCAAAGCAAAGCAAGCATTTGACGAAACTGACACAGATCTGAGACTGACCGCCTTGGCGAAAAAATGCTCCTTTTATACTTTTCTATCGAACACAGACTGTTCTGGAAAATTCTCGTATCTCATAATGAGATTAGAGCTTCCATATTTGGTATATCCCTAATAAGGATTTTCTCGCCAAGGTCGCCAAAAAAATCGCCAAGGAGGGGAAAAGTCGCCAAATTTGGCGCTAAATCCATTTCTTCCCTTATTGGAGCTTTTTTAAGTGTTTTTAAGGGAAAATGAGGCTATTTTAACGCGAAAACGACTAGAAATGCACAAAGTTAGCATTTTATTAAATTTACTAAACCTCTTTGAAAGAACTGATACAAAAATAAATGCAATTGTTTACAATTCCGTAACACTTTATAAGATATGCAAATAGAGACAAAGCAGGGGGTTGAGGAGGGCGGCAGCCCCCCTCTGGAATGTATCTGATTATGGTAACAAGTCGATCGAATCAATATATACGATTATATAATAAGGAATAAATAAAAATGACCTATTGAGTAATGTCTGATGTAAATAGGACGTTGAGGCTCCTGATCTGCAGATCCACTAGTATTCACATAGTTTTTAAAAAAAGAAAAAGAAAGAAAGCTGAGGAAAGAAAGAAAATATTCCCAATATTTTTTAAAAGTTGATGGTTTGATAGTTCGAAAATATCATTTTCATTGAGTTGTACCCGAAAATATTTAATTTTTAACTTTTAACTTTTAGATTTCTATTTATAAAATATTCTCAGAGTTTTAACAGTCGCATAAAGCTGTAAGATTTAAGTTATCTTTGGGTGATCCAAAAGTCAGGACAAACTTTAAAAATAAATAATTCGAAAACGAATCAAGATAAAAAGATACGGTTTGCACCAAACGGATGGAAAAGAAGCCGGGTTTTGTGTGGCTACGATATGTATATATATATATGTATGTATATATATATATATATATATACAGTTCTGTTGGCGACCAATAGATGGCGCTGTCGGATTTCAGATGTAGGATTATGCAAAGCAACAAACAATATAAAAAGGAACAACTACAGCAGGTAATGGTAGTCGAAGCTTATATGCATCGAAATGTCGCATTCTCAGTCGCTACTTTAATCACGCATGGCCTCCAAGATCTCCCGATCTGACACCCTGTGACTTTTGACTGTGGGGATTCTTGAAGTCAAAAGTGTCCCGCAACACCGCAACCAACCTAAATCACTAGCAGCACTGAAAGATGCCATCCGCCAAAATGTGTCTGAAATAACGCAAGAAATGCTACTAAATGCTGTGAATGATGCGGTGAATCGTCTCACAGCTGTACTTCTGAATGATGGACATTGAACAGTTACTGTAGTAGTACTAATTAACTGTAATTAAGCTGACTTGTAAGTTCTTAACATTTTTTTTTCATTTGTAAACCATCTTTTGGGGAAATAAAACACTATAGCGCCATCTGTTGGTCGTCAACAGAACTATTACTTTTTCTTTGCCACACAAAACCCGGTTTCTTTTTCATCCGTTTCGTGCAAACCGTATCTTTATATCTTGATTCGTCTTCGAATTATTCATTTTTAAAGTTTGTCCTGACTTTTGGATCACCCGGTATATAAACATTGATATTCAAGATAGGGGCTGATGATGACGCCACTGAAAATTATAGTAATGACAAGTACAGCTGAATAGGTTGCAGCTTTAAACCTAAGAGTAGTGACAACAGCATGATTTAATGTATTTTCATCATTCTTCTTCTTCTTCTTCTTTTTCTTTTTTTAGTGCAAGCTTTGGAGACAAATCATTCCAGTTTTTATCCTTTTCGAAAGTATTATTTTTTTAACTCATGTCAATGTTTAAAGTTATAAAACACGTTGGAACAGAGAACCATCGGATTTACTAAAGTAATATTCATATTTTTTTAAAAGCAAAGAACATCCGATTAAGTGCGTACAGAAGAAAATGTGCATGAACAGTGATTATTGAAATGTTTTGTTAATGCACCAAGTGATTTTTTTTTTCGTACCAAGATTTTGTTACACAAAAAATGCAAAAGAAAAAAAAATATATAAATATCAGTCAGACAAAATCTACATTAACGTCTATAAATTATTCATGGCTCACGGAAAAGGTGTTAATAGCATACTAGTACTTAATTAATTGCTCACAGGAAAGAAAATTGGCATTTGGCAGATTAAGATGAAGTTTTACAATAAACTTCTGTAATTGAAAAAAAAAAAAAAAAAAAAAAAAAAAAAAAACAGAATTTATTTTACAGTGCACCTGTGCACCTATATGTGTTTATATATAATGTTGATTTAAAGAGCAATTGATGTTCATTATAGAGATTTTCTTCATTTATTAACTTTTTGTTTTAGTGAAAATGTGTATAATTTGATTTTATAAAAATTACTTCGTCTAAAACTAATCCCACTTGTTAAACTTGTTAGACGGAAGGAGGCCGCTTACCACAGTACAGCAGTTTGGAGCGATTTTAACTACCCCAGCTGGCTATCCAGAGATAGTTCTGGGAAATCCCAGTCCCACAAATTACTGTGACCGATGAAGTTGTTAAGTCCCGTAGTTTGTTACATTAGAAAAAAAAAAGTAACATTGGCCGCCAGCGATTATGCCCTCGTGATAAAGGGTGGCATAAGAAGTACACATTACAAGAATAGTTTGAAAAGATTAATTTAAAAAGTACATAGAATAGACCAAACTAAAAAGAACTGCAAGGAATTCTGCAGATTTGTTTTGGTAGTGAAGGTATTTGGATAAAAAAAAAAATAAAATCCGCAGGATAACTGCAGTTTAAAAGCAAAAAATTGCAGTTTGGAAGCAAGTTTTTTTTTTTTTTTTTTTCTTAAACTTTTTTCTTCAAATACCTTCAGATTATTTGCAGTTTAGCGCATTGTTTTTTTTTTTAGTTTTTTAAAGTTTTTCTGGAGATTTTTTTTAAGCTCGGGAAGTCTGAAAATAAGTGCCGTTTGATTTCTTGACCTGAATGAATGTATTAAACTAAATCCTTTTCCTTTTGTTTTCTCTTTCCCGTTTTCTCCTTATTGCTATTTCTGCTTTTTTCCCTTGCTCTTAATTCTTCTTTTCTTTCCCTTTACTTTTTTTTTTTTTTTTTTTTTTTTTTTTTACATTTGAAAGTAATAAGCTGAAAAAGGGACCCCGCTAAGACGAGAAAAGCAAAACATTTAAACTTTTGAAACAAAAACAAAATTGAGAAGAAAAACCAAACTGTATCATGTTATAAAACAGGTAACTGCCAAAAGGACAGAGGAAAAAAGAATTTAATATGTTAAATTTTCTAATTCTTTATAAAATTCAAACATTTTTGTTAATTTTTGACGAAGGGGAGGACGGTTAGATGTTTAAAAGCAAATCATGGAGTTTAAATTACAGCGCGATATGTGCCATACAAAGATTAAAGGGCAGGAAAAGTAAAAGAGCTCTGGTGATCCCCCCCCCCCCAAACACACACACGCTCACATTGTGAAGAGGCTTACATTAAAACTTTTCCTTTCGTATTTCATTGCTTCAGTTCCATATATTCACTTACCTCCTTAACCTTTTCACAGGCCATTTATTTCTAATAATGTATATTAAAATATATTTTTGGGATTGAGATTGTGAAGCACATCCTCATCCAGAACATTAATTTTAAAGGAGAACGCCGTGGTAAGCAACTTTCTTTTGTCTATATACACTCATCTCTATAATAATATTATTTACCACAGCTATCCAAAGAGAATTTAATCAACACAATGTGAAACACTTTGATTTTTTATTTTGTTTCTTCATGTCTTTAAGTAGAGTGAAGACGGTAGATATAGGGATGTAGCTTACCATGCCTTCCACATTTGAAAACTGATCATTTTGATGAAAAGTATACTTATAAAGGCTCTATAAACAAATTAGTGAGCGTCAACGAGACATTTTCAATAGTTATTATGAAATAACACGGCATGTATTTAAACAATATTAATTTCTATTTTGTGTTGAATATAAAGATTCAGTTTACAAAAACTCAAAAGTTAAACATAAGAAAGATAACGTATCTTATTCGTCTTATTTTCCTGAAGTGTTTGGTGAATACGGGAAACCAGGTAACAGTTATGTAATAAATGCTACGATTTTTTTTTTTTTTTTTTTTTTTTTTTTTTTTGAAATAAGAATTTCATCTGCGCAGAGATTGATAAAAAATAAGAGTTTTATGAAAAGATTCTAAATCTTCTTAAAATAATTATAGAAGATTAAAATGTCAGATCGAAATAAAAAGCCATATGTAAATTTTTCGTAGAAATAATGTGCCAGTTTTGTGATCCGATTAGGAAACAGATACATTGTTTTCAAGTTCGCTTTGACTTTTAAAATTTTCATAGGATTTTTAGAAGGTTTTATATTTTTTGATTACGCTTTGAACTATTTTATAAGTCCCCCTTTTTTCTTTTCTTTTTTTTTTTTTTTTTTTTTTTTTTTTGAATAATGCTTTTTATTAAATTTTAACGTAAAAAAACTTATGCAAAAATGAAATATTTAAAGAAAAAAATCTGATGTGGGCACCACATGACTTCCTTATACAGTTTTAGAAATATACATAATGTTAAAAAACATTGACATTGGACCCGAAAGAGTTGGTTAAAAATATTTTAAAAAATGGATTATCACCTTTTCTGAAAGTTAGTTAAAACCCGATTGCAAGATTTGTACTGGTAACGCTGACGAAAGCAGCAGGGACCCGAAAAAAATGCCTAAAAGTATAAAAAAAAATGCATTTTCACCGTGTTCTGAACTATTCTGAAAGTTTCAAATGTCTAGCTAGTCGGGGAGTTTGTTAAATAAATTTTCTGTTGAACGATATACACGCTGCCGAAGGCAGCAGTGACCCGAAACAATTGGCTAAAAATATTTAAAAAATGCATTGTCACCGTGTTCTGAGCTTTTCCGGAAGTTTTAAATGTCTAGCTAGTCGGAAGTTAGTTAAAAGTCGATTGCAAGATTTGCACTGGTAACACTGCCGAAGGCAGCAGGGACCCTAAACAGTTGGGTAAAAGTATTTAAAAAATGCATTTCACCATGTTCTGATCTATTCTGAAAGTTTCAAATGTCTAGCTAGTCGGAAGTTAGTTAAATATTTTTTCTGTTGAATCACATAAACGCTGCTGAAGGCAGCAGGTATCGGAAACAGTCGGCTAAAAATATTTAAAAAATGCATTGTCAACGTGTTCTGAGCTTTTCTGAAAGTTTCAAATGTCTAGCTAGGCGGGAAGTCAGTTAAATTGCAAGATTTGTCCAAACCGTTTTTTGATACATTATGGCCAAAACCTATGTATTTTTGGTCATTATGAACCTAATTTTCCTAAATATCTCCAAAACGGAAAATCATACAAAGTCCAAAAAGGGAGGTGCACAACTAGATGTTATAACAAACCTATGTACCAATTCGCAACTTTCTACGTCCTACCGTTTTTGAGTTATGCGACATATACACCCACACACACACATACATACAGACGTCACGAAAAATCGTGTAAAGTCGCTTATATCTCTACAACGAGAGCTCGTGTTAATACGACACTTACAGGTGTACAACTAGAAATCATGACTGCCCCACGTATGAATTGGCAACATTCAGCGATCATTCGTTTTCGAGCAATGTGAAATACAAAATCCATTTCGCAAATCGGGATTACTATACATCCTTATACTTTGTATAAGGAAGTAAAAAAAGGACTGTAACGTATTATCTTTTCACAAATTGCTTAATATATATATATGTGTGTGTATACATATATATATATATATATATATATACAGTGGCGGACAAAAAACTGCATCCCCTGCGAAAAAATGAAAAAGCGTGCAAATATTGTGTTTTACGTATATGTTTTGTGTAAAGATCATACTGTTAGGATAAAATGGTGTCATAGGATAAATCTTAATCAAGTTTTACTAGACTTAATGAATTATTTACACTTAATTACACAGAAAAATCAAAAAGAGTGAAAAATGTAATATTTAATAAAACGTGCAACAAAGTAATTGATATACAAATTTTGTAGTTAATATAAATTGTATATAACTGCAGTCATATTACATATATTTACATGTGTATTCAGGCACAAGGATCACTTCAATAATTAGTGTATCCTCCACGAGCTGCAATGACAGCCTTGCAGCGGTCTGGCATAGAAAGTATTAACTTCTGAATTTAATCCCGGCCAATATCATGGAACCAAACCCTAATAGTGCTTTCCTGCAGTTTAATTTAGGCTTCTTAGCAGCAATTTTCATACCCATTATGTGCCAACAATTTTCAGCGGGATTCAGATTGGGACTCTTCCTAGACCATTTGAAAACTTTGAATCAAAATCTTGTCAGATATATCTTTACCTAAAGGAGTAAAATAAGGGGAAATTACTTTTGTAATATCCTTTATGTTGTGGAGATAAAAATCCGTAAATAAGGTAAAAAAAATCCTGCATGAATAAGTTAGATCGTACTTATCGATTTCGCTGTATGACAGGATGCAGGATCCTGTTGAAAAATACAATTCCCAGCACCTGCTCAATAACTGGATTTAAACACTTCTCCAAGACATGGGTGTAAACTGATGCATTGACAGTTCCAGTAATAAGTTACAGGCGTCCAACCCCTTTGCTGTATATGCACAACCACCATTTGACTCGCTGGGAATTTAAAAGTAGGCGATATTCAGTCTGGATAATAAGCTTCATTTTTACGTCTCCGAAGATACAGTTTATCGTCCGACCCATGTAGTTTGAATTTAGATTCGTACGAAAAAATTACTGAGTCCCACTGTGCCTTTGTCCATGAAACATGCTTTTTTGCCAAAGAAAGTCCCTTCTACATCACTTTTTTTCGTAACGGCTTTTTCTTTGGGTGATACGCATGCAGACTGCGTTCCACAAGGCGTCTTTGGACAGTTCGTGAACTTAAATTGACACCACATTCTTTCTCAAATCTAACTTTTAAATCAGAAGCACTTGCATGGCGATTGCGGAGAGACATACGCTTGAGATATCTATCGTCAGATTTTGCGGTTGTCCTCTTTCGACCTGATCTGGACCTCCTTTGAACATTACCAGTTTCACGCTCCAACTTAATCACTCTCGAGACTGTCCATTGACTGCAGCCAATTTTTTAGCGATCACGCGTGTTGAATAACCTTCTTTAACTAAAACAAGTGCCCCACATTTTTTCACTTTTGTCAATTGAACATAAGGAGCCATCCTTTCATCACTTAAAGGATGAGATAAATAGCCATTGTCCCCTTTTGGCATGCTATTTATAGAAATAGGAGGGTGTAATACTTCAGAAGAGTTGTATGATGCAATATGAATTTGGAATGACGTCATATCTTGCTTTGCAGCAACTATGAGAATTTTATGTACACAAAATAATGCAAAACATTAGGAAATACCATTTTTTTTAGGTGATGCAGTTTTTTTGTCCGCCACTGTATATCTGTGTGTGTGTGTACTAAATCTTTTGCTTTGATGGGTAATATATACAGTCGGTAACAAAAGTCTCCGAACACTAGCAAATGTTCCTATGTAAAAAATGTATACTTAATACAGTTTTGTTAAATAAATCCTTGCTGAATCCTGTTCTTATTCAGTCTAAAAACAGGATTTTACAAGGGTTTATTTAACAAAACTGTATTAAGTGTGCTTTCTTTATATAGGACATATTGCTAGTGTTCGGAGACTTTTGTTACCGACTGTAATTAGCTATCCAATATTAAATTCTTATTTTATAATTAAATTGTAAAGGCTATTTGTTCGAAGAAATTAATATTTCAAACTAATATGTTGTGCCTATCACAAAACTTTCTTTTATATTTTCCTATACAAATTCACACAATGCAAATAATTAGTTAAAATTATTGTTTGCATAGCATTCTACACCCGTTTCGCTGGTCAGTATATTTAAATGAATTTTCTAAAGAATTGAATATTTTTTTTTTTTACATCGCTTTATAAATAAAACTAAAATAAATTACATGGAAATGACTCTAAACCTTTCACCAGGTACTTTCTTCTAATTTTCCCACCCGCACTGCATCAACTCCAGCTTCCCACTGCCTGCAGAAAGGCTTTTCCAGGGAATTTGTGTATTTGTCGACGACCGTTGGAGCAGTTATTACTCAAGAACAATTATTTTTAAATAACTATACACTGTAAAAAATTTTGGTTCAACGTTGAACCAAAATATGGTTCAATGCTGGGTGCATCCATATAATGGTAAAACCTGTCTCCATAACATGGTACTTGCTTTCAGCCATACTTTGGAACTACGTTGAACCATGTTTTGGGAAAAGGTTGAACCATGTTTTGGGAAAAGGTTGAACCATATTTTCAGAAAAGCAAGAACCATGTTTTGAGAAAATGTTGAACCATATTTTCAGAAAAGGAAGAACCAAGTTTTGGGAAAAAGTGTAACCATAATTTGGAACTACGTTGAATCATGTTTAGGGAAAAGGTAAAACCATAATTTGGAATTATGTTGAGCCATGTTTTGGGAAAAGGTAAAACTATAGCTTGAAATTACATTGAACCATGTTTTGAAAAAAGGTGTAGCCACAGTTTGGAACTATGTTGAACCTCTATTTGGAATTAGGATGAACCCTACAGTGCATAGCCAAATTATTATACCAAAGCAAAAAACAGATAAATGTATGGAAATTTATTAGAATGATCAAATAACTACAATGAGTACAGAAACGAAACTTTGGTTATGTAATATGTATGTATCAGTTCAGATTTTCAGTGAGTGTTCAGATAGAAATACATAAAAGTAGCCGATAAAAATTAGACAGTAACAAAATGTTTTGAAAACCCTATCATTAAATGAAAGAAAACGATTTGAAACTTGTTGGTCTTGCTTATTACGCACCAGTTTTTGCCTCAATTTTCGTAGAAGTGGCACAAATATTTAGGAAGATTTTTTTTTTAACAAAAACAAAATTCAGTCTTTATTTCCTTGTTTCCAAGTTTAAAATGAAAGTTTTTTTTTTCCAAAAATTTACCAATTTGCGAAACATCTCTTATTATGCAAGTAAATTTTTAAAGTCAAGGAAATGCAGGCGGATAAAAAAAATCACAGATTGACAAACGTTGATTAAATAAAATATATATATCAATTTCAACATGGAAAAATGAAAAGGAAGAAAAAAAAAGAACATTTATATCTTTTTAAATATGTGCTATTCTATGAAAATTGAGGTAAAAATTGGCACATAATAAGCAAGACTAACTGTAGAAGTTCCAAATCATTTCATTGATTTAATGACACAGCGTATTCAAAATATTTTATTTTTCTCTATCGGTTCCCTATATACATTTTTGTTCGAACTTTCACAGAAAAATATGAACTGATTATTACATAGCCGAATTTCGGTATCTGTGCTCATCATAGTTAGTTGATCATTCTAATAAATATATAATGTATTTCTATCTGTGTTTTTGCTTTGGTCTAATAATTTGGCCAGGAACTGTATGATTCATCCGAATTCCAAATAGTGGTACTCAAAACATAAATCCAACTAGTAGTAAAAATATATATACAAAACATTGTTCAATTACTAACTGGTTTTTGACAACCAAATCAGGTTTTTGCCTATAATTTAGACAAAATTATTTTTTTCTTTTTTTAAATAAAATAAACAATCACCCACTTATTTTATTCACAGTAGAGTCAATTTCTTTTTTTTTCTTTATATTCGGCCATTTTATGCCCCCAATTCATTATATTATACGTTTTTTGTGAATTCCATGGCTTTTCTTTTTTACTTCACTTTTTATGCAAATTATAATGTCCTAAGACAAGTATTGCACTAGAATAAATTTTGCATACATTAATATCTTGGGAGTACAAAAGCTATGTAAGCTCACATTTGTGCAATTAGTCTTAAGTCACTAAAATTAACAGGAAGCGTAATAAGAATCACATGTGTGTATTACATTGGTATTTATATAGCATAAAATTGAAATAATGTCAAAAAATTGATTAAACTGCTCTGATAGAGCAATGGTGATACAATTTAGAAGCTTTACCCTACGGTGGTGGCAATATATGACTTTAATCTATTTCTTTCCAAGTCCATATTCTTTTAATTTATTCCCTCGACATTTCTGTTTCTGAAACCAAACTTTAACCACAAGTATATTTCAGTTATAATAAGTAAATAGGAAAATTTCCACAGTTAAAAATGTTGACAACAAAACAAGATTAATGCATAATTTAAGTGGCATAAAATTAGTTTTAAAAACCAGAATAGAACAAATCTTAATTTAAATTTGTGATTAGCAGCAACTCGGTTAAGCTAAACTGTTTTGTGATAAATATAATTACAGTCAAATCTCATTAATACATCACTTTTGGGACTTCTGAAAAACTGTGTTAAGCGGTTTGACTTGTTATGCGGAGTTAAAGGAATTTTGGGACTAAGAAAAAGGGGTGTCTTATGTGCAGAGTGATGTATTAACGAGGTTTGACTGTGCAACTATAAATAGAGTTAACTCTTACAAATTAGCATGTATTAAAAATTAAACTAGATTCCACCGTGTTAATTTAAATAGAACCATAATTATTTTTTTAAAGATCAATAACCAAATAAAAGTTCAATATCATAAACAGGGATCTTTTTGATATTCCCTCTGACTTTTGAAGGTCATATTGGTGCTGAAATTTTTATTAAATATGGGTGTATATCGACCGATAGGTGGCACTGCTATAAATGTCTATAATTTTCCACATTGCTGTATCTCAACACCTATTACTTAAAATTACACTAAACAGTAGGTATATTTAAAACATTTGTTGTGAGAAGCTATGTTAATTAAATTTTTTGTGCATCTAATTAATAGGTGGTACGTGGTACTGTACTGTTATTTAAACTGATATAGGAAAAAAAATTGTAATGGATGCAGCGTACTAGAATGATAAATTTTACATGAAATTTCATAAGTCTTAAATAAAGAGAACATATTTTAAGGATTAAAATAATTTTAAGCACTGCTTAAAAAAATAAATAAATAAATAAAATAAAATAAAATATTGCACATTCCCCTTTTACAATTCAGAACACGTATATTTACAATATTTTCAGGATTTTAGTATAAATGCATATTAATCTAAATTGCCTAAATTGTTTTAACAGACATTGTACATTGACTAATCTGTTTATCCAAAAATTTTGCTTCATCTCTTAAATGTGCTTGATTATCATTATTATTATTTCCAATAAAATTGTTAATGCAGTTACTGATAGAAAATTTAATCAATGTAAACAGAAATTAAAATTTGCAATTAAAAGAAAATCAAATGGTTATAATTTTAATAACAACAACAACAATAATAAATAAAATCTAAACTAAAATTGGGAGTGTTAGGTTGCTTGCTCTCTTCACAAAATTTAAATTTATAAAGAAGCATTTCAAAAACATTTTGTTTAAGTAAATGATTAATTCAAATTTTTCGATGCCTAAAACCTGTTATCAATATTGTATGAAATTATCGCATATGCACACACTTAGTTCAATAAAACATTGGTATCTTAATATTATATATTTTTATATTAAACAGGAAATCGGCTGACAGCTAATGCTAAAGTTTAAAGCTTTACTCGATACCTTTTTTTTTTTTTTTTTTACAAAATCAGTAGAAATTTACAAGAGTATTTATTGATTTAAAAAAGTGTACCAAAATTTTAAACCTAGATCAACACCTAAAAATTAAAGACTCAAATACAAAATTAAAGAAGAAAATAATAATAATAATAATAATAAAACACTCACTTCATTACTGCGGCTTCCTTAAGTAAATATTCAACTTGGAAATACTAGCAGGTACAAAACCCAAAGCCAAAAAATATTAAAACTTTGAGCTTTTAAGGATTGTACCTGCTTGCAAGTGGTAAGTAAAATATCATTTACCTTTCAGGACTACAATGAAACTAAAAGTATTTTCAGGCTGTGTGTAATCCATTATGATTTCACAAAAAATTGACACATCACTTTTAACAGGATAAAGGATAACGACAACGGTCAACGACAACTGACAACTTCATTCAATTTTAAAATGGTGCGCGCCGTGACGCTTTTGAGGTTTGCCACAATATACTTGGCGATTTCGCAGATGGAGCGCGGAAAAACGTACCAATTTCCAGCAAAGCTATAAGCACTCTTTCGCTAGTTACGGTTCCCTTCTTATCTATTAGAAATTCTTTGCCTGAAATATCTTTCTGAAACTACCTGAAACTTTCACAAAAGTTGACCGTAAGCACCAACAAGAACAAGTCGTCTCGTGATAAGTCACGTGAGCAGCGGAGCAGGCTTCTGAGCGAGCATGCGCAAAGCGGTGTTCTGGACTAAAGGTATTCCCATGGGTTGGTTCAACTTCGAACCATGTTAAAAGTTGAACCATGATCACATTTTTCGAGAAAGCAAGTGTTCCATTGTTTGGAATTTTCTCTTAGCTAGACCCATTCGCTGGTTCAACGTTGAACGGAAATTTTTAAGAGTGTATCACAACATATATGAAATATTTAAATTTAGGAACCATGTGTTTTATTGTCCTCGCTGTTTACACTGTATTATAATATGATCCCGACCAATATAATAAATGAGTGAAAAAGTAGATTTTCTTTTAAAAGGGATTAAATAAAAAATAGTAATAATATTTAAACTTAAATTTTAATAAGTTTAATCCTTTGCACTATAAATACAATAAAGTATAAAAAAAAAAAAGAAAGAAAGAAACTTCCAATTAATAAATTAAACATAAGTCTTATAAATATCTCTATCTCTATATATTAAAAAAAAGTTACTGTCACTGGCGTCAACTTTTTTTTTTTTGTTTGCGACAGCATCTTCTAATTGAGGGCAGGGTCCTTCGTGTCATGACATGTATCAATGTGTTCCGAATACTTCAAGGAAGACATTTCAGCTGCTTAGAAATTTCTATCATTTTAATTAAAGAAGTTATCAACTAAAAACGACAAGTTTATGAAGGTACTCTATTTGCCATTTTGAAAAAAGTTTCTCCCAGTGACGTTGTTCTTCGGTTATGAAGTCATTTTACACGGGAAAATTAAAATATGATCTATGGTTGTATGTAGGAAGGTAAGTAGGTAGGCAGGTAGGTTGGTTTTTAACGTTGCACCAGTACTGCGCTATGGGTAATTGGCGACGGTCTGGAACGCACAGCTAGAGATGTTCCGGAGGCATGTCATCACAATTTTGATCCTTCACGGAGGGGATGACCTCCCCCCCCGCTTTGGTGATCCCCAAATGTATAGTATGGATGGGAACATGGAGGACTTTGCTGTCGCGACAGATTTTTTGTGCACCAGCCACCATTAGTGTACACGACGGTCTTTGGCCGGCTCAAGTATCGAATCGGCAATCTTCCAATTACGTGCTCGGCGCTTTACCGACTAGGGTACCGCGATCCGAAACCATACATTTGAAAAAAGAAAGAAAATAAATATAAACTTTTTTTTCTGCTTTCAGAAAATTTATTTTCTTACACGGGAAAATTAAAATATGATCCCTGGTTGTAGGTAGGTAGATAATTAGGTAGGTTGTGTTTGACGTCGCACTATTACTGCTCTATGCATAATTGGCAACGGTCTGGGACGCACCCCTACGGATGTTCCGGAGACATGCCACCACAGTTTTGGTTCTACACGAAGGGGATGGCTCCCCCGCTGCGGTAGTCCCCAGAGGTATAATTTTGATGGTTACATGGAGGATATTGCGGCCACGATAAATTTTACGTGCATCAGCCACCATTAGTGTACACGACAGGCTTTGGCCGGCTCGAGAACCGAACCCGCAATCTTCCAATTACGAGCTCAGCGCTCTTTCGACTGGGGTACCGCGGTCCGGATCTAAGGTTGCAGAAAAGAAATAAAAAGGGTCATATACTAAAGCTGTAATGCAAAATGGTCTAGAAGAATATAAATATTATACATTTCAATTTGACATTGAATATGGGGATTTTAAAAATATTTTTCTGTTTTTGTCTTGTAATATGCATTATTAATATTCTTTTAGGTGAAAGAAAGCAGCGAATAGGCGCGCAGAGCTCTGCATGTGTTAATAAGTAAAGTGAGTCGTGAGGGAGGCGCGGCCTCCCTTGGGGGTTGGTGAGCGGAGCGAGCAGGGGGCAGAGCCCCCTAGTTTTTTAAATTAAAATTTAATATGTTTAAATTTTTTCTACTGATATCAATAAATATAATTGATTATCACTAACATTTGATATCAATAAATATAATAATTTTAAAAAAGTGATTTCATTTTTAAATTAATGAACTAAATAAATAAAAATTAATTAGTGTGATAGCCGTCGCTAAAATACGCAGGCGATTGAAATGAAAAAATAAATTTTAGAAAGTGAAACACAAAAGTTAAGAGATAAAATCTAAAAATTCAAATTCGAAATTCGAAAGAAATGTGGATGAGGTGCATACCTGCTGGGTCCAAATTACCCATCCGCTATGTTTTGTAGCACTGCGATCATTAGTCTGAACTCCAGTTTGCAGACAGATACACAAATACTTCTCTTTATTCATATCGATTAAAAATATTTTGCATGATGTAAGCAGACTATTTTTTTTTTCCTTAAAAGTATGCCACTAAATATACAAAAGAAAAAAAAAGTGGATTTTGTACCGATATTTAAGAAAATGCTTTTTTTGTATAAAGTAATTCTTTTTAGACGATAAGTTAAAATTATACAAGTTTATATAAGATTTTTTTAACGATATTTTAAGAAAATTGATTTTATTCTTTATTTTTATTATCATTATTATTATTATTATTATTATTATTATTCAAATTGAAAAAAAATTTTTGGTTTTAAAGGTATAGGCGAGTTCGTAGAAATATGCCAGTGTTAAAAATTTGCCACGCTTAAAGTTCATTTACCCCCAGGGGGAGAGGCGTTGCTCCTACACGACCATTTCCCCCCCTAGTTGTCTATTACTTTAATATATAAATATTTTTCATTTCAGAACGATCCGTTAAAAAATTATTCTCTTTGTGCAAATGTATAAGAAATTTTGTCCTATACCGCTATGTTAAAAATATAGAAATGGCAGGTTGGCAACGTCACCAAATGGACGATTTTCACCAAACATTGATAGGTACTAATGTCTATCAAAGTGAAACTACATATCAATTAGTATGAAACTATGTTCATCAATTCCTGAGATACAGAATCCACAAAATGTTTTCCACGCGGATGCACAGATAGACATTTTCAAAGCAAGAACAAATATTGTTCTAGACCTCTCAAAACGAATAAATCCATCGAAAACCTGAATTCAAAATTTTTTACGAAACTAATACTTTCTTCTGGTAAATATAGAAGAAAGTAAAAATTATATATTTTTTTAATGACAATATAACTACTCAACAAACCTTAAAAAAAAAAAAAAGAAGTAGAAGAAGACAAAGAAGAAGGTTGCTTAAATCAGAAAAAAAAAAAAAAAAAAAACATTTTTCTCTTCGGAAAGATTATTACTCATTGTCTGAATAGAGTTGTTTTATCTGAATTAAAATGTATTTTTCACTCATCTCTAGGTAAAATACACCACTAAATATTCTACCCTTTCTTTTTCTTAATGTATAACAGTGTAATTGATTTTTTGGAAATGCAATGTGAAACGTTTGTTGTTAAAAATATGAAGAAATTCAAGCTGTGCCCGATGAAAAATGTTTTCGGAAACATTTGTATCGGAAAACATTTTCGTATTCAACAATTTAGGATAAACATATGCGGAAATACATTTATCTCACTTTTTTCTTATTTTTAAGAAAATATATTATACTTAGAACTAACAAAGGAATTGTGGAAACGAGCTCTTTTGAAAGTTTAATATGTTACATATAATAAATGTACGCTGAAAAGCTGTCAGATTTAAAATTAAATTAAAAATTATTTTATTTATTTATTTATTTTTTAAGAGACATTTTATTGTTAAATATTTATAAAGAAAGACTAATACTGTTCAAGGATAATAATAAATAATGGAAATATATATATATATATTTCCAGGCACAATCAATTATGCTATGTTATTGAATTTAAATCTTTTTTAAATTTCATTTAAACTCCACAAATTTTTATGAAATTTATTATTCTTTATCTATAATTTATAGCTATAAAATTATGATTGATTCAACGAATATAAGTTTAGTTATTTTACAATCATTTTATTTAAAATCTGTTTAAAATCAAGCATTTGCAGCTGGATAATTTACTTATTAAATTTAATGATCTAGAGACCATTAAATTTAATAAGTAAATTATTCTGTTATTTTAAGGTTCATGTCAGAACATGAACCTCAAAATAACAAACACTAATTACAGATTTTTCTTTCCCCGGAAAGAAAGAAACATTTTGTGAATACGAAAGAGTGTTACAGATTTTAACGACATTTCTGTAATTGGTTTAAAATATTGATTACTTAATTTAGAATAAAGTATTCAGTGAAATATAAAACCTTTTCTTAATTATTGTTTTATTCCATGAAAGCACATTTCATATTATCATACGTAAAAAAATAATATGTTTTATGATTTTACAATAAATTTTGCAGCGAATTTTGATTTATAAATTAGTACATTAAAATTAATATTGGGATTTATTTTTAACTAAACGATTTTATTATTGGAAGCGGTATGATATATTTTGGCAAATTTATATGGAGAAAATAAATTAAAGATGGTACAATATAATATAAACTCAAAAGATTGAATATATAATGTTTTTGAAAGAAACTTAAGACGTTTACTTGTGATTGAATTCATATATATACATATAACAAAATAAAATTCAAATGGAGGGTGCAATGCATCAAACATTTTTCTTATTTATGAAACATTTGTTAAAATACATTTATAAGGCAGTAGGAAATTATATGTGTTTAATGTTTTAACTTCTTAATATTGAAATGCATATTTAAATATTAATAATAAACTTTAAACCCATAGCGATGTTTGTCTGCATCATATGTTTAAAACCTCATGTCCCTTTGTGCCTTTAAATAGTGTTTTTTTTTTTTTTTTTTTTTTTTTTGCAAAAATTATTTTATTGTTTCTGAACGCAATTAGACTTTTTGACAATTTATTTCTTTATCTGGGACAATTTTCCTTTGTTGGCGACAATTTATGAGTACAATTTCCCTTCGGCGGGTGTTACGAATTAGGATTATTCATATACAAAGTAATAAAAACATACAAAAAAAAATATTTTCGGATAAAAACAATGTAAGAGTAACGAATAATGCTTATACTTTTGCACATACTGATAAATTTATGCAAGAAAAATAAAGTTCTTTTTTCTGTATTTTTGCTATTAAATACACCCATTTCCCGGTTGGTTTCAAATATTATTTCTTAAAAACAAAAACTCGTGCATTTAAGGGTTAAAAATGTTGAAATACATGCAACTAAATATTTAACATATTTTGCATAAAAATTTGCATGCTTTTGCGTGTTTTAATTGATTTGTAAACTTTTATTCCTCCTCTCTTTATTAAATAGCAGCACTGCTACAAAACCAAAAAATATATTTCGAAGGAAGACATAAGCAAAAGTCACTTAAAGCTTCAAAGTAGGCTCAGGAGAATCTTGTTGCTTACAAGCAAACGTTTTTATGCTAATCTGATAGAATTCAACGAAAACTAGTTGGCACAGGTGGACTCTGCTCAGTTCCCCATAATATTTATGTTCTCCTAAATTTCTAGTGCGAGACATGTTATAATCATATTAAAAGAAATGAATCTGACCAAAGCTTAATACAGTGACAGAATGAAATACCCGCCTAATAAGCTATCCACCGTTCACTTCGATATATTTATCTTATCCTAATCTATTAATTTATTTTATCAGGGTCAATTCCGTTGTTTAGTTTTCATTCTGCTATTTCCAATGCATTAATCCTCAAAATTCATGTATATATGAAAAATTTACAATTTCGCTATGTTGATAAAATAGTAAATTACGAATAATTTACGAAATTTTCTTATTAGAATATTTGTATTCAATCATGTTCAAACAAATATCATAAATGTAATTTAGAAGTTGTCTAATGTATTTACGATCCTCAAAATGGAAGTTTATGAACAATTTTGCCTATTCTGATATGTTAAGTAAATCGTAAATTCCAAATAACTTACGAATTTTTTAAATTAGAAAAATCATAGTCTATGATATTCATGCCAGTATCCTAAATAATATTTCGAAAGTAGTTTGACATCTTTATGATGAACATATCCCTCAAGATTTACGTTTATGTGAAATTTTGCTCTATTCTGCCATGTTAAGAAATTCGTAAATTTCCAATAACTTGCGAAATATTCAAAGTAGCATATTTATAGTTACTGATGTTCATTCCGGCATCAAATCTGATATTTTAAAACTGGTCTGACATTTTTACAGTAAAAAGTTTCCATTTAATGCACGTTTAAGTGAATTTTTGTCCTACTCTCCCATGTTAAGAAAATCGTAAATTTCTAATAACTTACGAAGTTTTTTAATTCGAATGTTGGAAATGAATAGGGTTCTTGCCAGTATCGAAAGTAATATTTTAAAACTGATCTGGCCTCTCTGCGATCATTTGTTCGTGAGATATCGTGTACACAGACTAACAAACTAACGGACTAACACACTAACAGACTAACAGACACCCTACAGACAGACACCATACAATATTTGTCATTTTAGGATACCTCATACCTGAAAATGTGTAAAAAGGTCAAAAAACCGAGGTCGGAAATTTTCACGATTACCTATGTTCCCATACCTATAGTATGATGGTGAACTAAAACTACAGGTGATAGCAGACGGCTTAAAATATCTTCGGCGAAAAAATTAGCTGCTTAATTGCAACGGAAAAGCGGGAAAAAATTAATAAAAGTCAGCATTTTTAACGTCAAATGCAACCCTACTTAACAAGAATGCAGAGAAAGCTCATGTGTCCTCCGTACCAGTTTAATACTGTTTCAAAGTCACTTTTTGATATTTTGCTTTCAAAGCATTTGAAGTTCAGTTTGAATAGATATTGTTTGTCTAATCTGTATATTTTCAACCTTTTTATTTGAAGTATATATTAGCGAGGTGCTATAAACATTCGTTTTATTAGTTCCCCATCATACTATAGGTATGGGGAAATTAGGTAATCGTGAAAATTTTCGACCTTGGTTTTTTGACTTTTCTACACGTTTTCTGGTGTGAGGAATCCGAAAATGACAAAATTTGAATGGTGTCTGTCTGTAGGGTGTCTGTTAGACCGTTAGTCCGTTAGTTTGTTAGTCTGTGTACACGATATCTCAAGAACAAATTGTCGCAGAGAGGTCAAATCAGTTTTAAAATATTACTTTCGACACTGGCAAGAACCCTATTTATTTGCAACATTCGAATTAAAAAACTTCGTAAGTTATTAGAAATTTGCGATTTTCTTAACATGGGAGAATAGAACAAAAATTCACTTAAACGTGCATTAAATAGAAACTTTTCACTGTAAAAATGTCAGACCAGTTTTAAAATATCAGTTTTGATGCCGGAATGAACATCGGTAAATATAAATATGCTACTTTGAAAATTTCGCAAGTTATTGGAAATTTACGAATTTCTTAACATGGCAGTATAGGGCAAAATTTCCCATAAACTTCAATTTTGAGCGATATTTTCATCGTAAAGATGTCAGACTAGTTTTGAAATATTATTTAGGACACTGGCATGAATATTAATGACTATGAATTTTCCAATATAAAAATTTCGTAAGTTATTGGAAATTTACGAATTTCTTAACATGGCAGTATAGGGCAAAATTTCACATAAACGTCAATTTTGTGAGATATTTTCATTGTAAAGATGTCAGACTACTTTTGAAATATTATTTAGGACACTGGCATGAATATTAATGACTATGAATTTTCCAATATAAAAATTTCGTAAGTTATTGGAAATTTACGAATTTCTTGACATGGTACAATAGAGCAAAATTTCACATAAACGTCAATCTTTAAGCATATTTTCATCGTAAAGTTGTCAAACCACTTTCGAAATATTATTTAGGATACTGGCATGAATATCATAGACTATGATTTTTAAAAAATTCGTAAGTTATATGGAATTTACGATCTACTTAACATGTCAGAATAAGGCAAATTTGAGCATAAACTTCCATTTTGAGGATCATAAATGCATTACACAACTTCAAAATTACATTTATGATATTTGTTTGAACATGATAAGGAAAGCGCAGCTGACGTCACGCTCAGGGCAAAACACTCTACTCAGGGCAAAACATTGGTATTTCAACCAATAGAGATTGTCCTTTTTCCACTCGTGAGTGGAAAAGATTGATTAAAAGAGCGTTTGTTTGTAAACATGCCCTTTCCTTATTGAATACAAATATTCTAATAGGAAAATTTCGTAAGTTATTCGTAATTTACGATTTTACCAACATAGAGAAATTGTAAATTTTTCATATAAATATGAATTTTGAGGATTATTGCATTGGAAATATTAGCATGAAAACTAAACAACGGAATTGACCCTGATAAAATAAATTAATAGATTAGAATAAGATAAATATATGGAAGTGAACGGTGGATAGCCTATTAGGCGGGGATTTCATTCTGTCACTGTATCAAGCTTTGGTCAAATTCATTTCTTTTAACATGATTAAAATATGTCTCGCACTAGAAATTTATGAGAACATAAATATGATGGGGAACTGAGCAGACTCCACCTATGCCAACTAGTTTAGTTTAATGCTGGAAAGTCCATTTCATGATTTTTTTTTTTTTTTACACATCTCAATATTTTGGAATCTAATTGTTTAACGAAGCAGTGAATTTTAAATAGAAAATGCCACCACATACTCAGGTAGCACATAAAGTTGTTATAGCGTTGCAAATAATTCTGAACAGTAAAAAATGAGTTTGTAGAGAATCCGCGTGGGCCATGATTCTCTAATATAGATTATACTTAATCTTAAATATGAACTTAGATTAACTTAATTACGTAATGATGAAAGCTCGACACAAAGTTAACAGATAAACAAAGTTTATTTAGCATTCAAAATCAAGGAGGACGTTGAGCTAACGTAATTTAAATAAATGACCACAGGAAATAACTTTAACAAGACATAAAATAAGAGGTTGCTTTATCTCACCCACGCTGATCCTTTTGACGACTGCTCACGGCTACTTATCACTTTTCTCACTTTAGAGCGTCGAGCGGATTCCCGGACACGACAGACTCTTTTATTTCTTTACTCCACAAAACTACACCTCTCTACCATCATTCGCATTAAACTATCACCATCAACATTTCTCTTAACTCCACACTAATCAGCTACCCCTTCATCACCATTTCCTTACATCACATCCTATATCTATATATATCTAGCAATTCACTATCCATCCTTTTATAGTCCATTCAACAACTCCCTTTCATTTCATTTCAATCAAAACCTTTTAACATCTCTTCTACTCATCTAACACCGCAATCCTAATTATTTTACTGCTGCACAATGCTGACATAAAACATTCGCGACCAAGACTTTCGCAGAGTCCCTGGCGACAAAGTAATCTAACCGTCCCAACTTTTGGTGACGGTCCATTGCTCGACCTCACAGTCCCCCTCCAAGAAAAAAAAAATATAGTCGGGAAAATCCGCAACGGGTTTGATCTAGTAAATTTAAACCCTAATATAGCACATATGAGTGAGTGCAGCCACAACTTAATTTGAAACTTTAAAATAAGTTAGAAAAATTTTTAAAGTGTAATTTGCTGAGCAATGAACTGCTTACAGCTTCAAATACCATGGCGAATAAAAAACCCTTTAGCTTAAAACCGGACAAACCTCGAACAAAAAAAAAAAAAAATTTAAGTTTTAAATTGAATTGAGAGCCTTTTACAGCCGGAAACTACAGGGAGAAAAAAAAAACGCCTCAAATAGGTTAGCTCAACTATGCAATAGGGCGTACATTCATCTTTCTGTTATTCCAGAAAGGAAAAAAACTCAATTTTAAAGTGAAGTTGAAGGAGGATTAAGTACAGGGGGGTTGCTTTAACAGACTTGCAACATGAAGAAAATTTTTATTGAGAAAAAAACTTGAAATTCTGTCTGAAGTAAGCCATCCTTCGAAACTTATGTTGTGGAATTTCGTCATCCCTCAGAGCCAGTCTAGGCTTAACCACATCAGCTCGTAAAAGTAACTTTAGAGTGCAGATTGAAGAACAATCCAGTCAGAAAACGTCAGAGTCAGACATCAGAATAACATCAGATTAGCTCGTCAGAATTGTCCAAACGGAGTTTTTCTAAAATGCGTCTTGCAGACAGAGTGCGTCTAGACAGTGTCTAGACAGAGTGCGTGCAGACAGAGTGCATTAAAGTGCGTCTTGCAGACAGATAAACGAGACAATTTGTCTCTGAATACATAAAATAGTTTATATACAATATTTTTTTCCTCCTGGTCTATAGCATGCGAAACGACAAAAAATTAATTTGTTAGTGATTTTAGTTTAAAGTTACGCGTGATTTATGCATATAGCCAAAAAAAAAATATTTCCCCACTCAAACACATAGATATATATATATAGATAACTTTTAGTTGAATACAAGAGTTATAACAATAAAAAATATTCATTTTATACACTTATCAAAGTTAATTTTAGCTATATATACAAATACAATATGTATAGAAATACGAAAAAAGGGGGGGGGATATTTACAAAGGTTAAAAAAACAGTTTATATTACCAGCTTTCTGCAGGTGATGGCTACAAGGTAAAAGAACTTAATACATACATAAAATATATTAAGAGAGAACTAAAATGTTGACATTTGAAGCAGAAACATGATTTTCGAAATGAAAGTTCATGTACTAATTTAAATTTTACAGTTTTTCTTTTTAGAAAGTCCTGCTCTTTCATACAAAAATAAGAAGTCCGAAAGGCTTCAAGGCATGCCTTACATTTTGGTATAGCTCTGATAAACAAATACTTGAGAAAAAGTAAAATAAGAAACGATACAACCTCACCCAGGGTTTCCGCTGTAAGAAAATTAGCATTAAACATGAGAGTCCTGCTAGTCATTGCGCTGGCCGCAGAAATCGCAGGGCTGGAGGCTTGCAGCAGGAGGTCAGGCGTTGCGAGGTCACATTCCTGGGCTGCGATCGAACCCGGCACGCTGTCGCTGTCCGTGGCATCAGAGGACGATTCCGCTCGTTCTCTACTCATGCGTGTTGAGGTCTTGGAGGGCTTACGAGCTTGAAAACAGTTCAAAGAAGTAATGGAAATCACATCATTTACTTTTAACTTTGTAAAGAAGGTTTTAGAAGCAGCGTCACTTAATATATCATTTACAGGATTTTCAGCCAAAATACGTGACTCTGTCAACTTGACAGTTGTGGAATATAAATTTAATTCCTTAACGTAGAAATGTTTTAATTTACTTTTATTCCCTACATTTTTATGTAAATTAGCTACTCGCTTATGAGAAGCATCGTTGTTTAAACCGCTATTTTCTGTTACTTGTACCACAACATTTTCATTTTGACTAATAATTAAATCTGGTGGCTGACCAGTTGTAAAACATAAATTTAACTCATTTACTAAAGGTTGAGTACCAACATTAATGTTAACATTTTCTGCGACTATTGTTCCTGTGTCATGAGAGAAATTTCCGGAATCGACCGGTCTAGCATTTGCATGAGATTTATCAATAAAAATAGCAGAATCTGCCCCCGACTTGATAGTTTGAGAATTAAACTGTAATTTATTATGAGGTGCATGTAAATTACTAGAAAGGTCTCATGACTGAACAGTTTGAAAACATAAATGTGATTTATTGATGAAAGGATTAGCCGCTACATTAAATAAACTTTCATTCTTTTCTAAATTTGAAGGAAATGGAGAGTTTGGATTGTAAACGCATTGAGAAGAATTTAAACGCTGCAAGTTGACTGAAGAAATAGAAAGAGAATTTAAACATATAGATTGTACTTTGGTATTATTAGAGTTCGGTGGATCTCGTGCAACATTTTCAGATTGATTTAAATCGCTCGGTCTTGGCTGGGAAAAGTTAGCTTGCTGCGGTCGGATGAAATTATTATTTTGAGGGGGGGTGAAATTTTCTCGCTGTTCGTTTTGAACATTGACGGGTTCTTGCCAGCGATTAGACTTATCCGCCGGTTTAATAGCGTGACGTGCTTGATATTTATCGAGAATTTGAAAAAGAGTGTCAAAAGATGCGGTTGGCTTTAACTCGAGGTAATCTTGAATTGGCACCGTGAACAGCGGATTAACAATATCAAATATTTCTAAAAAAGATAAATTCAGATCGAGTTGTTTAATTAAATCGAGCTTACGCAGGAAAAAGGTTGTCAGTTTATCAAATACAGACATTTTCTGTGCATAAAGTTCCTGCCTTAATCTTGCTCTATCGGCACTTAAGGAAAAGGTGTTTATCATTTTGATTTTTAACTCTTTATAGGTGGGATTTTGACCCAAAGAATGGCAGGCAATTAGGTCAAGCCACATTTTAGGTTCTCCTTTTAAGGAGTATTTTAACCATTTACATCGATCAGAAATATCTATATGACATACATGAAAATATCGCTCAAGTTCATCAAAAAATTCAAGTACATTATTTGAGCCGGTAAAATAGACTTGAGCGGGGGGGGGGGATGTCGAACTGAGTTGGGCGCCACTGTAGAGAATCCACGTGGGCCATGATTCTCTAATGTAGATTTTACTTAATCTTAAATATGAACTTAGATTTAAGTTAATTACGTAATGATGAAAGCTCGACACAAAGTTAACAGATAAACAAAGTTTATTTAGCATTCAAAATCAAGGAGGACGTTGAGCTAACGTAATTTAAATAAATGACCTCAGGAAATAACTTTAACAAGACATAAAATAAGAGGTTGCTTTATCTCACCCACGCTGATCCTTTTGACGACTGCTCACGGCTACTTATCACTTTTCTCACTTTAGAGCGTCGAGCGGATTCCCGGACACGACAGACTCTTTTATTTCTTTACTCCACAAAACTACACCTCTCTACCATCATTCGCATTAAACTATCACCATCAACATTTCTCTTAACTCCACACTAATCAGCTACCCCTTCATCACCATTTCCCTACATCACATCCTATATCTATATATACCTAGCAATTCACTATCCATCCTTTTATACTCCATTCAACAACTCCCTTTCATTTCATTTCAATCAAAACCTTTTAACATCTCTTCTACTCATCTAACACTGTGATCCTAATTATTTTACTGCTGCACAATGCTGACATAAAACAATCTCGACCAAGACTTTCGCAGAGTCCCTGGCGACAAAGTAATCTAACCGTCCCAACTTTTGGTGACGGTCCATAGCTCGACCTCACAAGTTATAACAACGTTATGTGCTACCTGAGTATTAAACTCCCCATCCCCTCCCAGAAGAAAATTCTGGTTATGTAACTGAATTACATTTTCTTAAAAACTTGTTTTCTTGAATTCGAAGTCGCCAGTAGATACTAACTGGAAGGTTTTGATAACCCCGATTCATTTTACAACATCTTTCTACAACTTTCCTAATGAACTTAAGCAGTTACTTTTAAGATAATAAATTTCTTGAAAGTTCTTCTAACAGTTGTAAATATTTCATTGAATTTTATGAGTTTAGCTAAAGAACGTTTCCCTGTTAGATGATGCACACTTTCCTAGTTTCTGTTTCACTTGATGGAGAGCAGTGATGTTTTTTTGACTTGAAGTAATTCTTTGTGGATTTTGTAGTTTATAGTGTGTATTTAAAAAAAAAAAAATCTGTTAAATGAATTACACAGGCTTGCAAAATTTGAGTCAGAAAAAAGTGTTTGCAATGTAATGACTCTTTTTTTATATTTTTTAGCGCAGTTATTTCAAGTAACGTAAGGATATTTCGAATCACGTAAGGATATGTTCAATCACGTAAGGATATTTTGCAAAATGGGCTTAAATATATGGACAAAAAAGCTTATTTTACATATTCTGGGGAAAAGAAGGATTTTTCAAAGTAGAATTAAATCTTTTATTTACAAATTAATTAATATATCAAACAATTGGAAACAAATTTCTAAATATACTTTGATTTTATATTAATTAGAACAATTAATAGTTATCATTGTTTAATACATCCTTAATTCATATATCCTAAATTATTTTTTTTGCTTTTGCCTTGAAAGTTCCTGTTGGCACTTCATCTATTGTAGGCAATACTCTCTGTGTAGTATTCAGTGTTAAACCGCCATCATGTTGATGTTCATTTTCCTTTGTATCTACTCTCCATCTCTTTTTAATTTTGAATTTTTTGAAAAACTGGTATGTCATGGAAGTTTTTGACTATTTTATCTGAAATCAACGTCGAAAAATCTATCAGTATAAGCTATTGGTTTCTAAACACATTTTTTTTGTTTCAGACCTGTGTTATTACTTGAATTTCAACAGGATAATATATAGAGGTTTTAAACCAAAAACTTCTCGAAAATCAACGATTACATTTTCTCTTTTTACGTATATATGATAAGTCATTTTTGACTTCAGTTTGTTTATATTCCAAAGGGTTAATTATTAAAGGGTTAAACTGTAATTAACCAGTCTTTCAAATCCTTTTTGAAACAAATTGTTTTCAACACAATGTGAACCATCCGTACAATGCGTCTTACATTCAGTCTACTTGTATATTTCTATTTAAATAATTTAAGGAAATATGTTTAAGTAAGAGAAAACTGTATGAATTCTAATGTTATAGTCCATTGCATAACAACAAGAACAACAGGAACAACGGCATAATTTAAAAAAATTTCATAAGAATACATTTTCCACAAGTTATTGCAATCTCTAGATGTGACAAAAGAAGATGACTGGATGTATGTTTGTCGATCACAAAACGGCTGCCTGGTCCAAACGGCTGGCTACAGAGGTACATATTTTTGCAAGGAGGTCCGTTTTGACCTATCTTGATGCATCTCAAAAGCCGATTTTCGATTAGTTTGTTTTTGAATTAATTAAAATAGAAAAGTGAACCTTACTTTACCTTTAAAGCATAATATGCTAACGTCCAAAAAGATACGGGGTCATTTTTTTCCGATGTAAGAAGAAATATATTTACACTTGAGTAACACAAGCTTGCGAAATCGTACTTTTGATTTTTTTTTATTTTATTTCATTATTTATTTCATTATTTATTATTATAATTATAATTATCATTATTATTTATTTATTTTTTTTTTTTTTCTTTTTTGAAAAAACAAAAAACTCAGAAATACTCGGCTTTTCTTCTTATCACGTAAGAGTTTTTTTAAAAGTACGGCTGAAAATCGGAAAACTTTACAACATTTTACTTTCACACAGAGGCTGTAACAAATTCGAAACTGTTTATATGTAAAATACCTTAAAATAGGTTATCATTACCTCTTAAATGTGTTTCTTTACATATAATATCCTTTATAAAAAAAATGTTCTTGCGCACGGTTTGATGAAGGAGGAGGGGGAAGATTCTCTATACAGAATCCAATAATAATATGTTAATATACCAACACTGCATCGTCCCTGATACCTCCTCTACATTTCTTGGACGTATTGATGAAATATATGTATTTGTCCTTCACTAACATCTCCCAAATTTCACAAGAAATAACTTACATTGGAATGAAAATGTTGAAACTTTAAAAATCCTACTTTTTTTCAAAACGGTACATAATGAAAAAATTTTAATAGATTTTCTTTAAAAAGCCTCCAAAGATACACCAGAAAAACTCATCACATTAAAGAAAAAAAATTCATCACACACCTGTGTAATTGAAAATTATCAAAAATTAAATTTGCTTATGCAATTGAAAAAATTGACATCATTATAACTTAATGGGCTTGTCATGTAAATTTAATGTGATTGGTTGAAGCCTGAACAAAGCAGAGTAATCGAAATTTGTATGTCAGAGCTGCCATCGAAATGGTCAAATAACGAAGTTGCTCTGCTTTCGGTTCTTTCTGTTAAATGAATTCATTGTTTAAATTGTCAGTATTACTATGACTAAAATGTAGTAACTAGAGTATGATGACCTTTAGATGCTATGCACATACCCACCCACACGTGAATATATATATGTTTGGTCCATGTAAAAGAGACCCAATAAATCTAGGTGTGGTCATAATAGAATGTACTGTATTTGTAAAATCCTGGCCATGCATTGTATTTCACGGGAATTCTTTTACATGAGCCATCATGGTTATATAGATAGATAGAGAAAGACTCTAAAGTAAATTTCAAAGAATTTAGAAAAGAAAAGCTTCAAAAAAGAAAAAGAAAAAAAGTCGTTAACTCCAATTGAAATAACTTTCTTTTTAATCATGTTTCAAGTTGAAAGGATGTTAAAAATGTGTAAACAGTTTAACTTGTTTTTATTATTTTTTCTTCTTCTTTTATATGGTGATTGTTTTGATTTAATTTTATTTCAATTTACGAAAGAGGAAAAAAAGAATCAAACAACTTTCCAAATCACCTAATGGTATAATGCGTTTGTTTATTTATCACGTTTTTGTTTTTTAAATTTTTCGTTAAATTGCAGTTTAAAGTTGTTCAGTTATTTTACTATCTTAAAATACTAATATCTTCAAAGCCGTTTGTTTTACTTTTTTAGACAATACACGAAATTTTACTCTCTCATACATATGTACACAATAAATAAATAAATAAATATATATATATATATATATATATATATATACTTTTTTTTGTCAAATTTTTAACAACATGTTTTTGTTATACTTTCACGTTTTGAGGTAACTGAATTCGGAAATCATGTTTTTAGCGGTTGGTCCGTGTCCGTGTGTATTTGTCTGTGCTTGTGTAAATCAGCAGCATATCTCATGAACAAGTAGTAGCAGTAAATCCAAACTCGGTGTTCTAAATCTATATTAAATAGTAATGCTACGCTAACCTTTTCGTTTAGATAAAGCAAATGCTTCGTGTACATCTGGTATATCTAAGAGAATTCAAATTAATTATGTCTATAAGGCAAAACTCTGGTAAATGCAGTATAACATCTATAGCCATCTCTGAATAAAATGGAATAAAAATAATCTATGTGAACAGGGTGATCAGAAAATGAGTATGAATTTGAAAAATAAATAATTAGAGGAATAATGTAGGTAAAGAGGTAAAAATTGACACACATGTTTGGAATGACATGGGGTTTTATTGTAACCTCGAAAAAGAAAAAAAGTTCAAAAAATGGCCAACAGATGGCGCTGGACTGCAAAACGTCACTGACGCTGCATGAGAATCTTGTATAAAAGGAGCTGTAAGAAGAGAGGGAATCAGGTGTACCAGCAATCGCAGCATGTTGACGTTACCAAAAAAGACACTGTTAATGAAGCTGCACCATCAGTATGGGAAATCTGCTACGGCAGCTTTCTGATCCTATAACCATAGGAAGGGTATTAGAACGGGTAAAGGTCTTATGACAGATTCAGCTGTGAATAAAATTATTTCGAAGTTTAAAGCCACGAGTTATTTAGACGATGGGCCTCGTAGAGGCCGACCGAGTACAAGTGCTAATGCTGCTCATACATTTCATGAAGAAATGTAGATTGTAGCGTGTAAATGGATATTGTAGCGTGTTCGTCTACGCATGGGGAAGTCAGCACTCTTGAACTCGCTTGTAGCGCTGGCATTCCATACACTACTGTTTGGGTAGCTCTAAAATGAACCCTCCGATGCTATCCGTAAAAAATCCAGCGTCATCCTGAACTGTTACCTGGCGATTTTGTGAAGCGGAGAGAATTTGCTGTGTGGGCGTTTCGAAAGATGACAATTGGTTGTCTAACGTGTTGTGGACCGACGAAGCCCATTTCACACTCCGAGGGTCTGTCAACTACCACAACTGCAGAATATGGGATACCGAAAATCATAGAACTGCCGTGCAAACTCCATTGCATGACGATAAAGTCACTGTGTGGTGTGGATTTGCCGCATCTACGTTATCGGGCCCTTTTTCTTCGAGGAAATGCGTGATTCTAGTTTTGTAACTATTAGCTTGTCGGTTGAGAAGTACGCCGATACGTTTCAGAATAGCTTCATCCCTAACCTGGCTGAAAAACACCTGCTCGAACGTACGATTTTTATCCAGGATGGCGCTCCACCCCATATTGCTAGACGGGCGTAAGATCTCTTGCGCACGTCGTTTGTGATGATCGTGTGATGAGCCGCCACTTTCGTCATCCTTGGCCTCCCAGATCCCCGATCTTACTCCGCGTGATTATTGGCTCAGGGGTTACTAAAGTCGCAAGCCTATCGCGATCGACAGACACCTATAGGGATGCTAAAAGACAACATCCGACACCCATAACTACAGATATGATGTACAGTGCTTTTCTCAAAAATGTTCTTCGACTACAGCTGTTGTCGAAGAATGACTATCGAGACATGTTGAGCATTTGTTCTGAAGAAAATCGTCTTTCCTTTGTCATAATTTGTTATGCTAATTATTACTTTTCTTATCACATGAAGCGTCATATGTCAGCCGACGAGTGTTTATTATTTTTTTTTTCAAATGTATACTCATTTTCTGATCCTCCTGTATACAAAGCTGATTTTTTGTCAGTCTTGAACTTTTTTTGCGATTGCAATAAAACCCTTGCCATTCCAAGCATATGTGTTAATTTTTACCTCTCTACCTACATTATTCCGTGAGTTATTAATTTTTCAAATGTATACTCATTTTCTGATTCCCCTGAATATTAAGAGAATTGTTTCTCTGTCCGAATTTTTAGTTTGCTATACTAAGCTACATCGTTCAGCTGACCGCTAAGAAAATTGATATACTTATTATTCAGGACAAAATCAAATTAACACTGTATTTTTTAGTTCAATCACATAATTGGTACAAAATATATTAAATGAAAACCCCATCTTAACTTAAAAATTATTAAGAAGAAAGAAATATTTTATGCCAAAAAGAACGAATAAAATAAGGGTTTATGACTTTTCCTAAAATTCGCGTGTAAATAAATATTTTCATATAGATATTATCTTGAAGTTTTTATTTAATTAAATTACATTTTTTTTCGTTTTAAGGATATTTTATGTGTAACTTATGTGATTCATTTATGTTCTTAGCTTAATTTTAAATTGTTACAATTTGAATAAGACTTTTTTTTATTTTGTAAATATTATATATATATATATATATATATATGCTTTCATGCTTTAATATTGGACCCTTTTGTCAAAATTTGAAATTTGGCATCGAATGTTTCTTGCCAAGATCTTTAGTTATGCAATTGCGATAGCCATTTTAATTCATCTAAAAGATGGCGAAAAACATATTTAATGTCTTCAAGGAAATCCCATATTAAAACTGTGCTTTTTGTATTTACTTATTTATTTATTTATTTTTATTAAAGATTCTGGGAAATATTTCATGCATTTCTCTTTTCGTTTTATCCATACTTCAGTTTTTTTTATTGATGACAAAATTATATAAAAACTACTTTAACCTGGGCAACGCGAGGTAGACCTGCTAGTTTTTTATATGCATAAAAGCAAGTTTTGGTCGGTTGTGGTGAGGAAATTATTCGTCATTCGTTTACAGGGCTAGTGAAAGTATTTGGATATATTGGAACTATGCTTAGAAATGGCTGGAAGTTTATTATTTTTGTGTTAGATATTTATCACATAAAGCTAAATTCAAGTACACAATATGGTGTGTATACATTTTATAAACAAAATACACTGCTACCTAAAATGAAAACGTTCTTTTCTACTAAAAATAAAACTGTAGGAAGTGCTTTGCTACATTTTGCTAGGCCAACGAACTCTGCTTAGACAGAAAAGTATGTTTTTCATATCCGTGCTATAAATATTATATTTTTTATTTTCTACTTTTAGCTCTGGCTTTTTGTACGATATCATGTTTTTACTTGCTTTAAATGCGAAAGTCTAATTTTTAGCGGTTGATTTGTATGTATATATGTTATTAGCATAACATTAGAGCAAATAATTGTAGGAAATTTAAGTTTGGTATTTTAAAGTTCGTATTAGATTGCCACTTGGGAAATTTTATCTAGATTTGCAAGTTTGAAAGCAAATTAATAACAAACTTTATTATTATTATTATTATTTAAATAAATGTTGACACTATAATTCAGCGGTGAGATGAGGGTTGCGGTAGTCCTTTTTCACACAGAATAATATGTCAGATCAACATATTCCCAAACCCATTTTAGATTATTTTAAAAATAGATTATGAACTTTATTATCTTACCTTATTTATTTTACGACTTAATCTACAATTTGTCTTTATAGTATTGAAATACAGGGAAAGAAAAAGTCGTATGAGTGTTACACCACATTATTTACTTTCTCTTATTGAGGTCACCTGAATTCGAAAAACAGGTTATTAGCAGGGGGTCCGCGTGTTTGCTTCTGTGGTTATGTATCTGTCTGTCTATGTATGTATCTGTTAAAAGCATGTCTCACGAACAAATAGTGTCAAAAGGTCTGAACATGTCTACTAAATCTGTATCATATATCGATTCTACACTGAGCTTTTTGTTGATATGAAAGAAATGGTTCGTATACAGGGACATCCAATAGAATTCAAATACATTATGTCTGTAGAGGAAATATCCCAGAAATATAGAGCAGTGTAATATTTATAGGCTGCTCTAAACAAAATGGATGAGCATATTTTTTCATATGCATAAAATCACGTTTTCTGTGGATTGTTGTCTGGGATTTATTCCTCATTCGTTTATAGGGCTACCTAAAGTATTTTGATATACTTTACTTGGAAATAGTTGGAGGTTTATTTCATTTTGTGTTAGATGTTTTTCATATAAAACTAAATTTAATCACACAATGTGATGTGTATATAGTTTATAGAGAATATACAATTCTAATCAAAATCAAGCTAAACGTTCCTTTCTATTTACTGTAATTACATTGCTACATTTTACTATGCCAACGAATACTGCCCTGCAATGAATGTAAGTTTTTGATGTCTACAGTGTAAATAAAATATTTTTTGATGTTCTACTTTTAACTCTGTTTTTTTTTTTATAATATTACGTCTTGAGGGTCCCTGAATGTGAAAGTTCTATTTTTAGCGATTGATTTATATGTAAATCATTTATCAGCATGATTTAAAAACAAATAATTGCGAAAAATACAAATTTGGTATTTTGCAATTCGTATTAAGTTGCCATTTGGAAAATTTGATTAGGATTGGCAAGTTTGAAGGCAATCACACAGAATTATATGTCAAATAAAACTGTTACTAGATTATTTTTAAAGTTGATTAAACCTTATTATCTTACCTTTTTGATCTTACGACTTAATCAGCAACCTGTCTTTACAGTGGTAAAATGCAGAATAAGAGAAAGTTGTTTGACACGACAGTTTATTAGCATGATATTTATACTAATAGTCATAACATAAATAAATTTTTATCTCTTGTAGCAAAAAAAAAAAGTTATTTTTTATTTCATTCAGTATAAATACCCGTTTTCATAAACTAAATTATAGATTCATGGCAGACTAAATCAATGTGTATGTAGTTCATTAGTTTATTTATGACGTATTATCAAAAAGTACAATTGAAAAATTGCACTTACAATAACTGTAAAACTGTGGTTTCGGGAAATAAAAATTTAAGGAATTTTTGTGTAATTTTTGCAAAAGCTTTTTGAAATCGAAGGCGGTATTAACTAATTTTTAGTTCTTCAGTTTTGGTTAAATATACATTCTTTAAGTTTAAGTATACGAATTTTTACTTAACAATTGTAAACAATTTATTTCAAAAAATGTAACAATTTTTTAACCGACTTCAAAAAGAAAGAAGGTTCTCAATTCAAAGCGTATGTTTTTTTTTTTTTTTTTTTTTTTGTCAGCTCATAACTTCTGAAAGGACACTCCGATTTTGATACTTTTTGTTTTGTTGAGAAAAGGCCTTGGTCTGACGTAGGTCCCATTGTAATATCTTTACGATCTAAAGAAAATACAGGATGTCCAAAAAAGTCAGTACCAATTTTAACTGATGAATGGCTACAGCTATAGTCATACAAGTGGTATGTTGGTATAGTAAAGTGGCCATGCGCTACAAGATGAAACCGTTTACAGCGCCACCTGGTGGAAAATAGCGGATTTAGTGTTACACTATTCACACTTGAACAACATTGCACACGTTGTAGTGTAGCGCACGTATGCTACGTAGTTCAAAATGCGGTTACTGTAAGCGGTCACATCGTTTAACGCATTGTCGTTTTTAATCGAATTAACAAAGGAGGGGTTCTTAATTCAAACTATTTATTTTTGTAGTTGCTGTTGTTGTTTGTTAGCTTATAACTTCATAACAGATGCTCCGATTTCATTACATTCTTAGTTGTAAATATCTTGGCATAAAATATGTCCTGTTATGATTTCATTAAGATCAAAACAAACTATAGGTTGTTCACAAAAGTGTGCTTACATTCTTTTAAATTCTGAACGGCTGCCGCTACACTCATAATAGTAGTATAATTAAGTGGCCTACGAGATGTAACTGCTTACAGCGCTTTCGATGGACAATTGCAGAAGTAGCGTTTCTATCTCGAAAACATTATGAATTAGGGGAAGAAATGACAAAAACTTAAAATGCAGTATTTGAGAAAAATTAACTTTAAAATAAAGCACTGACTTGATTAAAACTGACACAACTGGATAATTTTCAAGAGGGAAACGTGACGTTTTTTTTTTTGTGAACATTGGGATCCTTCATTTTTATTTTCAAGGACATATACTCGAAATTAGAATTTTTAGAGTTTGTCACTTTCATTGCTAGTTCCGGTATGTGAGACTGTCATCGAATGCCTTCTCATGTTCTCTATGAATACATTTCCCCTGAAAGGAAAAAAAAAAACGTTTTTGTAAAAAAATAGAACCGACTCCAGAGAGCAACAATTATTCAATTAACTAAAAATGAAATGAAATTGAAAATTGCGCCTAACAGTATGAAATAAATTCTTTCGCCAAACAACATAAACACTACAATTAATCATAACTTTTGCAGTCGGTGCAAAATTAAATAAAAATTCATAATTTTATTCAATAAAATATCAATTTGTTTTCAAAGTATACATCTTACATTGGCATCTATAAAACACAGCTGAAAACTGTTTTATTTCAAATACAGTTAAGATTTCTTAAGCTACATACGTTTTCGGAGTTGACATGGTATCTGTCGCCCCCGGCGAAAAGAAAAGAGATCGCCAAATTATCTTGCGAACGTATGTAATTCCTTTCAAAAATCATGGTTATTTTAATAAGGTATATTAAAAGAGCAATCAAGAAAATAAAACGAAATTTCGTACAATGTGTATTACGAAAATATACATATCGCGTGTATATTTTTGTATTAAGATTTGAAAGTTAAATCCAGAAACTGCCAAGAACTATAAATATGTGTTCTGTGTAGGTGTCACTAATGGTCTAATTGTATACAGTGATAAAATAATAAATGAAACTATGGAGATGGTTCATTGGAGCAACAGCGTTTGTAGCTATCGGTCTAAAACAAATCTGTTAAAAAATCAAATTTTATCTAATTTTCACCGACTACAAAAGTTATGATTAATTGTAACGTTTATGTTGTTTGGCGAAAGAATTTATTTCATACTTTTAGGAGCAATTTTCAATTTCATTTCATTTTTAGTTGTTTGAATAATTGTTGCTCTTTGCAGTCGGTTATATTTTTTTTACAAAAAGATTCTATTTATTTAAGTGTTTTTAGTTAATTTACATATTTCATGATTTTGAACGAATATGTGATTGATTGGTTTTTTGTTTCTACATTTTTTGTAGACTTTTTAAGTTAGTTTCTAAATTTAAAGATTTTTTTTCTTTTTTTAATAATTTAAAATATGGATCTCTTTTTACATTCTCTTATCCATATATATGAAGAGAAAACATAGTTTTTAATTAGAATTTTCGAAATTTAATTTTTTTTGTATGTACACGTTTATAGGTTCTTTGAATCCGGAAAGAATGTTTTGAGCAGTTGTTCTCGCTCTGTGTTTGTATATGTTCATGTGTGTGCTATCAATATATCTCAAGAACAAATAGTCGCATGGAGTCCAAACTCGGTACTTTAAATTTTTATCCTGTAAGGTTGGTACACTAAAACTTTCGTTGAGATCAAGCAAATGTTTCGGTTACAGGGATATCCAAAAGAATTGAAATACATTACTTCTATGGGTGGAAATTTTGGTAGGTACAGTATAACAGCTATAGGTTGCACTCAACAAAATTATATGAACATATATTTTTATAAGCAAAGAAGCATGTTCCGTGTTTCATGGGGCGTGAAAACCATTCACCATTCGTTTTTAGAGCCACACCAAAAAACTAGAATATAGTGGGACTATACTTAGAAATTGTAATAAAACTGCTTAGGAATAAAAATTAATTCCTCATACCGATACGGTTAATGAAGCAATATTTTTAAGATAAAAATTTCAGTGCTTTTTTTTTTTTTTTTTTTTTTTTTTTTTTGTAAAAATACGCTTTTTGAGGTTTCCTAAATATTAAAATCAAGTTCTTAACGTTTTTTTTTTTTTTTTAATGTACCTCTGTTATCAGCTTCACTTTATACAGGTAATTGAAGGCAACACAAATGCTGTATTTTGAAGTTTGTATGAGATTACTACATGAAAAGTTTGATTATGATTGATAAATTTCGAGGACGCAAGCGGATAAAAATTGCCTGAATAAATGGGGGTAAACATATAAATTTCATAAGATCCTTTAATTCTGTATAAATGTACGTGCTATAATAAATCGGTGAGTTGAGGGAAGTCTAGGGGGCAGCAACCACTTCACACAGTATTATTCATCAAATAAAGCTATTCCTAAATCTATATTGAATTATTTTCAACGTAGGTTTTTTAAACAATACTTGTTAACTTATCCTATACTCTGAAATCTGTATTACAATTATCCTGAAACCGATAAACCTGTATTTAGCGGTTGATCTTTGTAACTGCCTGTGTATCTTTTACCAGTATATCTCAAGAACAAACAGTAGAAAGAAGTTAAACTCGGCATTCTAAGTATGTATCATCTAGGAATGCTACACTACAATTTTCGCAGAGATCAAATGGTTCTTGTATAGGAACGTCAAATACATTACGCGTATGAACAAAATTTACGGTAGATACAATTTAATATATATTGGCTGCATTAAATAAATGAAATGGAAATAGATTATTATAAGCCTTAAATCATGTTTCGTAAAGATTATGGCATGAAAATCATTCACAATTCGTTTACAGGCCTACCCAAAAGAGCTATAATATAGAGAAACTATACTTAAAATTATTAAAAGTACATTTCATATTCCATTGTGTGCAGTTAATATGGGACAATATTTAAGTACGCAATGGGGCGTGCACTTTTTTTTGAAGACATACACGTATACCAATAGCTAAGCAAAGGCATTCTTATTCATTGAATGTACTTCGTAGAAATGCTTTACTAAATTTTACCATATCTAGGAAACTGCTCATTCATGAAAATTAATAATACCTCTTAAAAATACGAAAAATAGAGTATTTTTAATTAAACGTTAATCGCTTGTTTTTTGTACAGTTATGCCTATTTAGGTTTGTTTGCTGATGTTAACATGATCGAACTCAACTTAGTCCACTGAATTCAAGTTGCAAGTTAACATTTCCTGTTCTGTTTAAGACGTCGTTCCTGGCCTGAGACAAAGTGTTTCCTACTGGAATTTGCGGAAAATAAACCTAGTGCTTCCTTGATCGATCTCAACTTAAGCCTAAGAATTGAAGTAAAGAATCGACCCTTCTTGTTCAGTTTAAGTTTTTTTATGGTGTAACCGTTTCAAGATCGTCTCATATATAAAGATGCTGTCTCTTCTTCTTTTTTTTTTTTTTTTGTAAAAGTGTTTTACTTGATGACGCCATGATATGATGGCGAGAAGCTTAGTAAATGTTTCAATAATATTATTTTAATAAAAGTTTTATAACGTGTTTTAAAGTGTTTTTAATATGTTTATAATTACTATGATATAGATTGATAGGTTTCAAGGAATGGTGTAGGGGAAATTTGTCTGAATAGATTGGAATACATTTTATATTTGATATCAGCCTAGAATTCTATAAATGTAGGTAGTATATCCAAACGGAGGGTTGAAATTGGTAGTAGCCTCCCTCACACAGAATTACTTTTCAAATAAAACTGTACCTAAGTCTAGATTTAATTCTTGTTTTATATAGTGTATGTGCTATCTTACCCTCAATCTACAATTGAAATGTAGGGTAAGAGAAAGTCGCATTACATTATAAAATATCGTATTATTTATATGCATGTGTTTTATTTTATAATACTTATTGTTAAATTCGCAATTATTACTATTACTTAGTCATGATAAAAACATCCTCCTTGGTGATATGTGCAAAAATATTTTATAGATTATGCAATAAAAAATTCTAGATTTTTATTTTTTATATCATCTGGCATAATCTATTAAAAATTTATCTGAAATCAGTTTCAAACACCCTTTAAAAAGTGACATTCCGAAAGAATTTACCTACGTATCCAAGTTGAAAACTCTATATAAACTAAGTTTCTTCTAATCCAATTTATAAGATCCCTGTGCTTTAAAGAAAATATTTGACAAGTTTGACTATGGTGTGACAGAAAATTCACATCAAACGTTCTTAGATTTTCTCCATAAGCAAGTTAAATAAATCTCTTCCTTATGTAAGCTTGTTTGTATTAAAGTAATACTTATCGTATTTATAACAACTTTTGTAATGTCGAAAACTTATGACGTATAAAATACATTTAAAACATAAAAATATAGCAAGAACTAAAATAAATATTACAATCTTCAAAACAGAAATGAAGATTTTCTCAGGGATTTTAGAAAATAATTTAAAAAAAAAACATTTTATATAAAAAAGGAAAATTCTTTTAAAAGTTAATATATGTGTATTACTGTTAAAAATTCTTTATTATATATAAAATGATAAAGTAAAGAAAAAAAATGCCTAAATTAAAATAAATCTTGAGTGACTTGTCACGAGTGTTTGAACAGTAAGAAATTAACTGTTGTTTAAATAAATTAAAATAAGAGAAACCGTTAAATAAACAAAAAATGAAAATTATAATAGAGTGTTTGAGTATTTTCACCAAGCATGATGCTGTTTAATTTAACATTATTGCACTTCAAATAATTTGAGCCTATACGTCATAATGATAAAGAATTATTCATTGTGTCCTTGTAAAAATCTGTAAGCACTTGATTTACCAAAATTTAAACAGTTCATGAGACGGTGACCTATAACATGCATATGGACTTAAAACTCAATCGAATAAATCATTGAGATGCTATTGCACTTTAAATAATTTAACCAGTAGGTAAAAATAATAATCGATTTTTCATTGCGTCCTTCTAGAAAGACTATTAGCATACCGCTAATAGTATATCCACCAAAATCTATACAGTTTGTGCGACTGTGAGCTATAATAAATTTCAGTTCATTCGAATAAGGAATTTAGATTCTATCGCGCTTTAAATAATTTGAACCCATACCCAGGTGGCGCATAACGTTGTTATAGCGTTGAAAATAAGCTATAGCAACAGCGCTATAGCAACGTTAAACAACGTTATGTGCTACCTCGGTAGGCCATAATAATAAATAGTTTTTCTCTACGTCCCTGTAAAAATATTACAAGTGCTAGATTGACATAAAATCTATACAATTCGTGCAGCGGAGATCTATATCATGCATATGATTTTTCAGTTCAGTCGAATAAAGCATTTTAGATGCTGTTGCACTTTAAATAGTTTTAGCTCATAGGCTATAAAAATAAATAATATCACTGCAAAAACTTATAAACACTATATTCATCAAAATCAATAGGGTTCATTTTACGGTGATCTACATTTTACGTGCCAATTTTCAGCTTAATTGAACAAAGCGGTTTCACGTTATCGTGGTCATTCAGATACATGCATATAAATACGTTTACACATAGTCATACATGCAAACATTCATTAACGTAAAAATAGCTAAAATGAACACAGGAGACTTCAAAACATGTAAATATACCAAAATATCAAAGTCAATTTCGTTGATGATTACAATACTTTCCTTACGTAATGTTTCGTGTGATCCAGTAATCACAGAAAAATTAAAATCAGTACATTACTCAAAAAATACTGCCTGTAGCTCTATGTGGTTTTCACTGAAATGTGCATAAAAGCATGGTAATTTTTTTTCATATATCAGAAAAAAAATATTTTCATACTTCATGAACATATTACATTGTATTCGCAGTATTAACTCACATTCTAAACTGATCCGCCTTATCAAATGACGCCATGTTGCGATAATTTTTTTTTTAGAAGAATTTGCAAAGCTAAGCGTTTGACGGCCATTCTGATGAATGCCACCTTCACACTGATCATTTATGGTATTATTTACTTAGTTGAATGTACTGCTCCACTGTAAAAAAGAAATATTACAATTAAAACACCACCAGAGGAAATAAAAATTAAACTGATTTGCTATTCAATCTTTTGTTACCTAAAACATCCCAAGTCTTTCTGTGCCATTCATCGGAAAACACACAGTGCTACGTAAATACTTTTGAATAATATGTTTTATTTTTTTCTGTGGTTGTTGAATCACCCAAAATAAATAATTCTAATGAAATATTTAAAATAAAATATCTTATGTTTTTTTCTTTTATTCTGTTGTTTAACATTTATCCATGCTGTTCTATTTGCATGTACAATACGCATATAACGTTCGAATCAATGTAACCCTATTCCAATGTAACTAAAACAAAATGGTTTTTTGTGACAAAAAAGAAAAGATTAACTGAATATATTTCATATATTTGAAAGTAAAATGCACACACACACACACACAAAAAAAATCATAATGCATTTTTCTTTTTACATTTTCTTCGCTTTTTTATTAATAATATCATACATGTAATATGTAAATAAAAAAATTCACATTTCTTTTAATTCCACTGTAATGCAATGCCCTTTAAGGCTTTTATCTTATTTATTACTAATTGATTTATAACGATGTATTGCAATCATAAAAAATATTCTTGTTCTTTATAAGAATGTAATTCGCAATTTGTCGACCATAGCTATAACAGCTACGGATCTCTGTACTTTCCGTTTTATTAGGGCATTTTTTTTTTTTTTTACATACTGTCAAGCATTATATATATATATATATATATATATATTAGAAATAGATTTACCAGGCTGTTCATTGTACAAAGATCATTCAAATTAATATTATATCCTATAAACTGTAAATTAACACATAAGATAATTTACAACCTTGAATTTCTTGCGTTTTTTACCTTAATTACTTTTTTAGTATAGCACTCTGTCTGTAGAACTAACGAAGTTTCACTCTTATCTGACAGCCATATTTTAATTCTATATTTAGATAAATAATTTAGCATATACTACTCCAATGGTCTCGTCAGTTTTCTTCAGTTACATTCATTACATTAGAGTACACATTTTTTTATCGAGTTTTTGAAAAACATACAACTAGTATGATGTAGCCATCTACAAGACTGCCTTCTGTATAATTTTACACAAAATTAATACATTACAAATTATTTATAAAATTATAAAAAAAAAAAAAAATCCATGACAAAAACAGACGATCTTCATCTGACAGAATTATATCACTAAGTCCTGAAAGAAAGTTTTTTTTTTTTTTCCAATGTCAGAAGAAAAGGGATTTTTTTATTTATATTTAATTTTTTTCCGTTAAAAAAAAAGGAAACAAATCAATAACCTTGTTCCAAATTATCACAGATCTATGGTCCAATCTTTCGTTTTAAAGATACTGACGAGATCTTCTGAAAGATACTCATCAATGCTCCTACATGCACAAACATTTTTTTTCTGATTTACTACTACTATTATCAACAAATCATATTAATTTTATAATCACACGTTAAAAATAACTCACATTATGTACATTTATACGAAGTTTTGTCCTATACTGCCATGTTAAAAATTTAGAAAATATGGGATCACAGTGCCACCAGATTTGGTTATATTTCGTTCATTGGTTCGTGAAATACTCTGTCCACAAGTTTTGTGATACACACATACAGACACATAGACGGACAAACATCTTCAAAACAGTCAATTCGGATTCAGGACATCCCAAAACATGTAAATCCCTCGAAAACTGGAGTTCAAAATTTTTCACGAATCCGATGCTTTTTTTCTCTATATATAGAAAAAAGTAAAAATCAAATATCTGCACAGATCCTTTCGTTTTTGGATATGTGTCAGGTGTTCTACGTCATGTATCACTACAGCTGAACTTCGATGAATTGCCATGTTCCAAATAATATATTGGCCGACTATGTAAACATCATTCTTATCTTTACTTGTTAAATGGATATTTGAATATGCAAATTTACAAATTCAATATGCAAATGTGCAAAGCCAATTCGGATCACATTTAGCCGAACCAATACATTAGGTTTGACTTGAAAAATATTCCTTCGAAATACAGATAAACGTGATTCCAGGATTACAGGTTTATATTAATTACCAAAAAATCGTAACTTTTATAAAAATATCTCCAGGCTATGTTTTTTTAAAAATAAGTAAATTATTTTTTTGGTTAAAATAGACCCAAAGATACATTTTTATAAAAACAGAAGGACGTATTTATATAGCAGGCAATCGGATTAAAGTGTAATTATCATGCGGTTTACCCTTTAAATAAAGATTTAAATTTTTGTATAGTTGGTATTAATAGATATAAGTCATAAATACATGTATCATAACATGAACTACAGTGCTCAGTATTTTAAACAATACATTTTCTATAAAAATATTTAGAAATCACTGATTTTCGAAATAGCGCCTAAAGAGAGTTATGTATACCTTCCACTAAATATCGCATTGTTTTAAAATATGTTTTTTAGCCATTAGCCCCAACAGACCTGTATAAACTATCTATGTTGTTATTCATTCAGTATCAATGAGCTCTCCATAGCTTGCTAATTTGTGTTCTATTCTAAAATTTTTCTTTGTGTATGTATATCCCTATACTTTTGTTCATGGTAAATTATGTTATTCTCAATTAATTTTAATTTCCAAATGCAAAAACACATAACTGAATTTTTCAACAGAATTTTAGCTTTATAACTTATTGCAAAATATTCTTTTACGTTTTATTCTTTTCTTTTCTTTCCTATTCTATTATATTCTGTCTTCTTCTTCTTTTTTTTATTTATTTATTTTTAATTTACTCGTAAATTTTTGTAGCTATTGATTTTAAATGAGCATTAGTAAATTACCCGTGAGAGGGTTAATGTCAATGAATGAAAATTTTACTTCATCTCTTACTAATATTACTTTATAGTATTTAAAGTCATATTATTTTAAGACTGAAAATTAATTTTTTTCTTAAAATATTTACATAAATATAATTAAAAAATAACTTTATTGTAATAAAAATATAAATATATAAATGTTCTTATAATTTTTTATTAAGCAGGAAAAAATAGGTTTCGGTAAAATATGTTATTATGCATATACATTCATATTCTCAAAAAGTATTTTAACCATATTTATGTAAATGGCTTTAAAAATATGATTAAGAAAGAGGTAGGGTGTAGATATTTTCCTTATTTCTAACTATTAAAATAGGTAAAATATGTATTTGTGTTTGTCGTTTTCAATTTTGTTTCTATGTTTAGGCAGTCTATTAAATATAATTACTGTATATAACTAAAGTACCACGAATAACTTTTTTTTTAATTCACATTTTATGAAATAATCACCGCAGCTCCTTTTCTAAAAGTCATATAATATTTGCTAACAAAATACGTTAACTGGCTTAAATTTTACTATATATATTTCAGTATTGATAAAATTATTTAACGTAATAAAATGTTACGAACGTTTAACCTTTTTCTGGTTAAAAAAATCTCAACTATACAATTTAAAATAAATATAAAAGTTTTATAAAAATCTAATACTGTGTAAAGTTCAAAAATTATATAAAACTATCATATAATATATAATAATTTATAAAAATTTAAAACGTATTTGAAATTCGAATAAAATTTATAGTAAGGAAATATTATGCAATCATATATCTACAAGTGTCAAGACAGCAATAATGGCACTGTAATAAAAAAAAAAAAAAAAAAAAAATGTCCAGCGTTATATTTTGAGAGAGTTCATATAACAGCATATATATATTTTTTTTTTTTTGGTAATAGTAGAATGGATTGTTATTAACAATCCCATACATTTCCATGTATTAGTTTTTTTAATTATAATTTCGTGGTATGTATCGCCGTTTTATTATTTTTCAACCCTCGCACTTGTATATGCTTGATTTTTTAATCTCACACTTGTAAATGTTTTTTTGATTTTTTGCGTAAGTATACTTTTTTTTTTTTTTTTTGAGTAAATGCACGAATTAATTTTAATGTTAATAATAACATCAATTACTTTATAAGTCATGTTGTATTTATATGCTACCTCCATAAATTTATATGCTATCTTCAAGCTTTTTTTTTTTTCTCAATGAAAGGACGAGATTTTTAGAGACAGGTTGTAATTTTTAAACTATCGCAAGTTGTTTTAATTTCATATTGTTTAATCTCAATGTCTGTATTTAACTTATCATTTAACTTATTTGTAGTTATACGATTCATCAAAATGTATTTAGCAGAAATGCAGAAATAATTCAGGCGTTAACGGCATAAGATATTATTAACACAAAATGTCTCTATGTTCCTGTTTTGTTAATATTAATTTTTGCCAGAAAAGTTTAATTTGATAAATTAATTTAAAATAAATAAATAAGATCATTAATTAATTAAATAAATAAATAAAAATACTATAAAATGCTTCAGAATATGATGTTGAAATATGAATTAATTAAGCAAAACCATGTACTGAAAAAACGCGTAACAATTGTTTCAGATCGCAATTTATTAGTACGATTTAATAGAAGGGAATGAAATAAGTACAGTTGCGTGAAAAGTTTCGGGCCAATTTTTTTTCCGTTAATATTTGTTGTATGAATAAAGATTAAATGTATATATAATTACCATTTAAAGTAAATCAATTATTGAAAATTTATTTTTCCAACTGAATGAAAATAATGCCTGGACCGGAAGTTGATCTCCGTATCATTGACTTACAAGGTCAAGGCTCAACCAACTGAGCAATCCAGGCCGACAACCGGTGGGCATTCCTCACTCAGACAACCTTGAGGCAGAGCAACTAGTCTATCATGTAGATAGCTCGACTGAATAAGCCGCAGGTAATGGAAAACACCGGTTGTCGGCCTGGATTGCTCAGTTGGTAGAGCCTTGACCTTGTAAGTCAATGATCCGGGGTTCGACTCCCGGTCCAGGCATTATTTTCACTCAGTTGGAAAAATAAATTTTCAATAAATATGATTTTCTTCCCAATCTGTTAATTGTGTGATATTAATAAATGTATTTATTCCTTCCATTGTTTAATGGTGTTTTCCAGTACCTGCGGCTTATTCTGTCGAGCTATCTACATGATAGACCAGTTGCTCTGCCTAAAGGTTGTCTGAGTGAGTAATGCCCAACGGTTGTTGGCCTGGATTGCTCAGTTGGTAGAGCCTTGACCTTGTAAGTCAATGATACGGGGTTCGACTACCGGTCCAGGCATTATTTTCACTCAGTTGGAAAAATAACTTTTCAATTAATATGATTTTCTTCCCAATATGTTGATTGTGTGATATTAATAAATGTATTTAAATCAATTATATTGTCCAACTTAACGAATTACAAATTTTGTTAACAAAAAAAATATTAAATTATAACAAAACATATAAATTTTATGTGATCAAAAGTTTCTGGCGAAACCAACTTATGAAAAACAATCTATCAAAACATCAAAATATATTATTTTTAACACATCAGAAGGTCAAATATTATTAATATCTTGTTGACATGTTCTTTGAAGTTATCACAGCAGAACATTGATGAGGCATCAACTCAATAAAGTCTTAATCCTTGTATGGTCATTTTTTCTCCATTTCTATTGAACTTTTCCCAATAAATTGTGATTATTTGAAAATCAATTGCTCTTTCTTTTACTTTTAGCTCTTCCCATAAATGATCAATAGAATTTAAGTCGGGGGTGATTGACTTAGTCATTTAAGAATACGAAATTTTTCCCTTTAAAAAGTCTTGAACAAGTCCAGATCACAATTTAGGGTCATTATATTTATATTATTACAAAATCCCCCCTCGTGACATATTTTGGAACACATAGAGAAGCATTTTGCCTATTAAGATGTTTATATATATATCATTATCCATAATGTCTTCTATTGTCATTAAAGGACCAACGCTTTTATACGAGTCTTCAAGCCATGATGTTTCCTCCTCCCTGTTTTACAGTCAACATTTGATTTCTAGAATCATACCTGACATTGTTTGTTCGAACACATCTCTTTCTGTCATTTTCAACATGTTTAATCTTTGTTTCGTCTGAAAATAATACTATTTTTTCCGTTTTCGGCTATCCCATTTTCAAGAGCTTTAGCAAATTCTAATCTTGCCTTCTTAACATCTGTACTAATCAACGGTTTCTTTGCTCCGATGCATCTAAAACGTCCAACTTGGTTTTATCTACGCCAAACAGTACCCAGACTAACGTTAACTGAGTTTTCCTCTAGTAAATCACGCGCTATAATTACAGCATTCTTCTTTGAATTACAACTTCCTTTCTTTTAATAACTTTATCAGCTCACGTAGTCATTTTTCTGTGTCTTTAAGGTACTAATTTGTCTGCCAAAGTGTTCTTTTCTTTTCATTTTTTAATAATATTATCAACATTTATTTTTCCAATAGATAATGTTGAAGGAATATCGTGAGACACTTCGTTAATTCTGGTGTAATTTAACAATAGTTTCACGAATCTCTAAATGCGTGCGCTTCGGCTTCATGACTTCACGGTACTAACATACCAGAGTGAATAAACTAGAGCTCCTTCTATACAGTCGTGTTTCGTCTTTAATGAACCATTCATTTCGGAGCAATAACTTCACTGTGAACTTTTAATTGCTTGGCCCGAAACTTTTGATGAATGAATTTATATGCATTTCACATTATTTATTTAAATCACTCCGTTGTAAAATTTTACTAATTATATATTTCGAATATATATTTCACACATCTTTTCCGACATTTTCTGGAGTGCTTTATTTTTCACTCCCGCTATATTTTTTACTGCTGAAAAGTTATAGACCATTTATGTATTATACATAATATGTATTTTTGTTCTTTTTTTCCTGTATAATATGGATTTGTCAACTATATTTTTTTTACCTATTTTAACAAAATACATTTTTTAAGGAACACACTTTATTAGGCTATATTTAGAAAAGAACCTTTATTCAGAGAGAGAGAGAAAAAGCCTAGGCATAAAAAAACTGCATAAAAATAAATTTAAATTAAATAAAAAAGAAGATTGTCTAAAGTGAAAATAACATTCCTAAAATTTCTGATTAGACTTATTTTTTCTTATCAAGTTTCTTTCGCAAAGAATGTTAAAAATTTGTTAAGAATTTGCTTGATTCTATATCTTTTTCTCCTTTTGATGAAGATTCTTTGGATGCCATTAACAAATGGAATTTCATTGGGTTTCAACTTACGTTCAAAAAGTTTCTGAAAGCACGTAGAAATAATTTCAGTTTATTTACTTTAAGTAGAATTTATTTAGCTTCCTTTTTATTTATTGAATAATTTTACTTAAAAAGTATTCGTGTATCATTATTGTAACACAATCCGTAAATAAAGAAGTGCTTTTGTTAGAAACTAATGTGAACTTGTGTTATTCTAAGTTTATTTATTCTAATATTTTTGGCAAATGATAAATTTTATATAAAATTTTAAAATATTGAAACCATTTTCTGAATTTAGTTACGTTTTAAAGGAAATGTCATTTTCGTATACATTTTACATTACCATGATGTTTAAAATAAAGTGTAACGTTTAGGAATGGTAAGTACGAAGCGTCTGAAATTTTGAGGCAAAATTAATATTTTTAAAGAATTTATGAGTAATAAATCTTCTATCGCTACATAAAATAATATTTTTATTTATTTTTATTTGAACTCTTTCTGATTATCTACTAATATTTTCTGATTATAGCTACTTCTATGAAATTTAAGTCATATTTCATAGAAATAACTATAGGAAATATAAGTAAATAATTCATAGAAGTAGCAAAAATGACATAAATTAAAATTTGTAAAGGAAAGCTCTGATTATAAGTTTCTGCAAAGCATAAACATTTTACAAATGTTAAATTACAAGAAATCCCTACTTTATTGCTCCGTAGATTTCTGCATAGCTGCATTCGCTGGGGGCACTCCTCTTCCTCACAAGGAAGATCTCCTTAAAGCGCATACTCTGAATATTGCGAAAAAAATTACAGGGAGATACTATTGTACTTACATAGATAATACAAGATCAGTCAAATTTATTGGCGGAATCCCACTACACAGTCTGTAAAAAAATAATATAATATGGGATATTTGGCGCCAAAAGGCAAAAAGTGCATGTGATTTGGCAAGCAACTTTCTTTCCCGTCAAAGTCAAGTAATTTCACTGCGTTTAAGAATTTCTTCCAAAACAAATCTTTCTTAATAGAGTTAGAGTAGACATAATTTGAAATTAATCGATGAAAGAGTTGTCTGTTTTTCATACAAGCTCATATAGTATATTCAATTGGCATTTTATTAAAAGTACTTCATATTAGCTTTGAAAAAAAAAAATATATATATATACATAAATCTTGCGAGTTTCAAATATTTAAATTCCATGTAAAATAAACGCTTAAGTTATAGATATGCTTGGTTAAAAAAAAAAAATTAAAAATCTATATTTTGAAAGTTGCAAATATTTACTTTTTTTAGCGTTTAAAATTAATTTTACAATTTGAAAAAATAAGTTATTTTTTTATTGAAGAAAATGTCCTTGTGCAAAATGTATAAATTTTGTACAATGTTGTTTGGATGCAACAAATGTTTGGATAAAACAAAATGTTTGGATAAACAATACAAGGGGGGGGGGAATATGGCAATCAGAAATGTCACAGAAGAAATTAAAATAATAAAACGCATTGTTAAAATATTGAAAAAATATGAGTAAGTTATGAAAAAAACATGTCGCAATTTATAAAGGGCCCAAATGAAGTTTGAATATATATAAAAAAAAATTACCTGAATTGTATCATTGTGAGAAAAAAGTAGAAAATGTAACTTATTGTAGAGAGGATAAAAAAAGGACAGAAATTAGAAGCGTTTTTTTTTTTTTTTTTTTTTTTTTTTTTTCGGGGGGGGGGGGGGGCGATGTAAAATTTCATCTTCTAATGAAGCATCTTTCAATATCAAAGCGTATGATCATGTAAATAAATTTGTTTTTGTGCATTTTCGTAGTCCAAATATTTATTGTACTCCCCCTCCTGATCTATGATTATTATTTAAACTTATAAAGAGATTAAAACTTTTAATTTATTACAATTATCCATTAAAATTTGTTTTAAAGTGTGAATAAGTTTAGAAAAAGTACAAGATTCAAAAACTGCTGTTATACATTTTAGGTAGATTCCTTATAGGAGATCTACCTATTGCAATGGTTCTCATGACACGACTTCTGGAAAATTTCTTCATATCTTCACCGATCATGACCCTTCGAACCCAAAACCACCCTCCGTTCAAAAGTTTATATATATATATATATATATATATATATATATATATATATATATATATATATAGGTATATATATATATATATGTATAACGCTTTTTTCCATGTTAAGTTGTGAACACGATAACTGGAGTAATTTTTATTTAAATTTAACCAGCTCAGGATATGTTGTCAGGACAGTAGAAATCTCGGTCGAGTTCGTAGATGGGGTATCCAGCTCAAAGGGGGTGGAAATGGTGGGGGGTGGAAATTTTCAAATGCCCATAATTTCTTTAATATTGAAAATAGGAAAAAAATTCAAATCAGACGAATTATCGCCTTACCCTAAAGAACAATTTTTGTATTCAAACTTTTTCAATAGCTTCAACTGCTTAGAAGTTATAAGCTAAAAAGGGATTTTTCGTGAATTGTGTTGAAGCCGACATTTTCTATAGCTTTCATTGCAAAAATTTATAATCTGATGCTTATGTCACGTGCAAAAGATAATAAAAAAGATCACTGAAAATATAATACAATTTTAATCATGTTTTTAAACAATATAATAATCCGATTAAAAAAAAAAAAAGTTTAATTTAATAGAAATTATGACGTCACTATTACAACAATGTACTGAGAAAACTGAAATAAAATTTTATCCGTGATTTTAAAGAAATAAAATAAAAGTTAATAAATAAATAAATAAATATGTAAATAAAATCAACATATCTTAGGGCTAAGCAGATTTAGACTTAGCTTTATGACGAATCCTGTGTCACATACGATAGTTTTGTATAAGTACAGATTTTTTGTTTGCCCCTGGAACCTGCCCCTGATAGGAAAAGTGCCTGGAAACACTTTTATCTAGTATTGTCATTGATTATGAAGTCGTGTGCAAAATTTCAGGTCCTTCGGACGACAAGAAGTTGCCGAAAATTGAATTGCAAAATCCCGTTACATACATTAATAGTTGCTTCATATCAAGTTAATGAAAGTGTGTTAATTAAAAACCATCTTAAACGCTTTAATTAATCGTTTAAAATATAAAATTTCAGTAATACGTCAATCTTAATACAAATATCGTTTGTGGTGAATAGTTTAGAATGTCGGTTTAGGTAAGAATTTAAAATTTAAGATAGAGAGTAATGCGTTACAGCTTCCTTTGACTTTTTATCTTGTCGAAACCAGATATTGCTCTGTGAAGAGATATGAGGTTTTCGCGTGGAAAGAAAATATAATGACGCCAAAGCTGCCTATTTCCATCGCCAAGCTCGCCAAATTTTGTCGTCAGACAACGAATTTTGTCGCAAAGTCAAAACTTTCGTAGTCAACTATCAAATTTTGCCGCCAAATCACAAATTTCATTGTTCAGTCGCAAGTTTTGTCACCAAAATCTCGCCAAATCATACAATTTACTAAATTCATAACAATTAACATTGAAATTCTGCGGTGCCAAATGGTCCAATGTTAACTAATGTTAATGTTCCAGCTCATTTCAACCAAAATAGTTTCACTTTACAATTTTTACTCATCTGACAATAAGAATCACAAAAACACAATACAAAACTCTCAATAATTCAATAAAAATTACAATGAAATAACTATCCAAAAACCGCTACCACTTAACTGTATTTGACTTGACCATAGCAACACCAGGCTTACCAGTGCTTGACCATAGTAAGGTCACAAGTGCATTTTCACGTTTCTATTATTTTTTCTTTAAAAGAAAGATATTGAACAATAGTTATATGGATTTTAAATGAAAATTAAATTTTGATTAAGCTTGGGTGGGGAGGGGGGTGTAGCCCAATAGCCCCCTCCGGGATTCACCATTGCGGGATTGTATATAATTAAGACTTCTATTTGTTGAATGATTATGAGCTTGAATTAAAAAAAAAAAAAAAAGAAAAGAAAAAATGAAGCATTTACAGACCAATAAATCTAGCCTAAAATTTTAAGTAGATTGAATAAAATTCTTTTTTAGCTGAAAATTAAGTTTCTTGAAAACAGAACAGCGACGTAAAAAATTCAATGTGTGAGAACAAAGCCATTGGCTAAGTATTAATCCATATGTAAAATTTCTTTACATTTGTAACATTAACGTAAAGGAATCTACCTTTGCCTTTAAGCTTGCTGAAAAGGGATTTTTTTTTTCTTATTTTAAGTTAAAGTTATTTAAATTAATTTGGTACGTACAGTTAAAAAAAAAAAAAAAAAAAAGTAACTTTGCAAACTTTATCTAACCAGAGTAATAAAAAGTAAGTTATAACGAAAAAAGTGTAAATTTCCGATATTAATATGTAATCTATACTGAAATGTAAGAATTAAATTTAAGTTTGAAATAATCTTCTTCAATCTAAATTTTGATTTAAATTATTGGTTGTGAAATCTGCATTCTTCGAAAACACAAAATAGCACATTAATAAGTTATTACGGTTTACAATTATTTTATTTCCAGAAAGTTGTGTACGTTCTTTTTTATTTATTATGCAATTTAAATAAATGTGCGTACTATTTTAATTTAAGCCATAATATTTAAAGCACATGTAAAACTTAAATCCAATTTAAGTATTTTATGTTAAACTAAAGGATGTATAATTTGATCGTTTGGTTTATTTATAAATATATCTGAGAAAATTGTAGTTATAAAAGTGTATTTATTTGAAGTACACTTACTTGAACAAGTTTAGTATGAAGAGTATGGAAAACGTATTTCTGTAATGAGTATTTATCAAAAAACTGTCTTGCATCAGTTTTAATTGTGTCGCCAACGAGCGATAAATAGCCAAGAATCGGACATTTTTAATATTTTTTTACAGACAATGTATAGTGATTCCGCGGATTTTTTTTTAAATAAACGTATATAACCTCATGAGGAGCGTATTCTGTATTTTTCTCAAAATTATTTGCGTATGCGCCTATGGAGACCTTCCTTGTCAGTGCAGTTCCTCTCAGTTTATGTCGCTAGTGCTTGTTGTTTTCTTCTCTCTTGTCGAGTAGCTGGCGCCACTGTCGGTCCAAGCCAGCTTTTGATTCGTGGTCGTTATGGTCCTTGCAAGTTTTGTTCCTATTATACACAAGGAAATGCACTGAGGATGCGGGGGCCCCCTGGTGAAGGCAGCTATGCAGAAATCTACCAATCATTAAATTAAAATTTTTCTTGTAATTTAATTTAGTTGAACATGCTTTGTTTTAAGAAATTTAAATAAATTATTTTACAAATGATTAAATAATCTTATATGCTATATATATATATATATATATATATATATATATATATATAGCATATAGGATTAATTAAAGCACATGTTTATATATATACATATAATATATATATATATATATATATATATATATATATATATATATAGCATTAAAAGGAATTCTAGATTTTAAAAAAATGTTCTAAACATAAATAAATAAAAAATAAATTGAGTAAATTCAATATCCTTTAATGAATGCATTTTAAATGGTTCATTATATTTGATAACTTTGATATTAATGTAAAATTAATAAATAAGAAACATGATATATTTATAGATGATGCGAGAATCATATCAGGGAGGTTTTATATTCATCATATATGTATGATAAACTTTTACAGGAATGTAAATGCCACGTTCTTTTTATAGTGGCAAAAGGAAAATAAAATATTTTTATTGGATTTAGGAATAGTTTTTCTATAGTAGATTTTTAGCAAAGAGATGAAAAATGTTTTAGATGTGCATTTTGATCTGTTAAATTTATGTATGTGCCTCTGAAACAGATTTTTGCTGTTCACATTTTTTTTTTTTTTTTTTTTTTAGTTTGTTATTAAAGTCTTACTTTTATTTCCTTTGTTTTTAAACAATTTTCAAAAAATAAACAAATAAAGTTGCGAATTACATTTACACTATTTTAAGATTTATTTTGTTTAAACTGAGATCATGTATAAACATGTACACTTTTATATAGCTATAAAATTTGCCGACTTAATTTAAAATAATTTTACACAATTTATTTATAACTAGCTGGCTTCACCAGCTAGCTGGCCAGAGACCCATGAAAAGTAATACATGCTATCGGACGCTTGCGGCGTCAATCGTAATTTGTTCTCTATAAAAGTCGCATAATATTAAAATATTAATAATTCAAATATTTTTAAATAAAATCTAAACGTAGCTCTAGTTCAACGTAAAATACACTCAAATCAATGAAAATCAAATAAACCAATCAAATCTCTCGTAATTCCTCATAACGTAGCTCTAGTTCAACTTAAAATACACTCAAACCAATGAAAATCAAATAAACCAATTAAATCTCTCGTAATTCTTCATAACATAGCTCCAGTCCAACGTAAAATACACTCAAATCAAGGAAAATCAAATAAACCAATCAAATCTCTCTTAACTCCTCATAAAGAGAGATTTGATAAAGCTCTATTTGAACGTAAAATACACTCAAATCAATGAAAATCAAATAAACCAATGACATCGCTCGTATTTCCTCATAACGTAGCTCTAGTTAAACGTAAATTACGCTCAAATCAATGAAAATCAAATAAACAAATCAAATCTCTCCTAAGATTCTCCATTCTGCGTTATTATGGAAATGGGAAGTTTTACTTTCATATTTTTATTGATTCAAAGAAAACTAATCAAAAATTCGAAAATCTGACTTCGGTTTGCACAATGACCCTACGGAGGGTACCTTTGTGTTAAATCACGTGACTGTCCGAGCTACCGTTTTCGAGAAATGTGAAATATACATATATATATACAAATATTGCTCACTTAATAGTATAAGATAATTACTGGACACTGTTTAAGTATTTCCTTTATGTTTTTATATAATTATTTTATGCGTTGACTTGAACTTAATTAATGTTTTTTATTTGTAAAAAATATCATGTGTGCTGAATACACAGTGCATTTATATGCATTTAGTACTAATTTCATTATGAATAATAATTCATATTTTCCTATATAATTAAATTAAAAAAAAATATTAGATGACTGGAGTTAGGATATAATGAACTTACAATTGCATTTATCCCCTACAATAAAAATTAAACATTGTAGGAAATGTATAAACGTTTTATTAAAAGAATCGTTTTGTGAAACATGCTTTGAAATTCCTAAAAATTAAAGAAAACTGATATAAATAGCCTGATTTTTTTTCCAGGCTAAAACAAAGAAACCAAAAAACAAGCGCAATACTTGATTGTTCAAATTATATGGAAACTAATTGAAAATTTAATTTTTCATGCTTGAAGAGCATTTGCATGAAATTGATAGTCGTGATTCTCTGCTCTACATTCTTACACAAATTTTCCACTTTTTTTTTTCTTTGTAACACTTTAAAGTTAATTCAAATCTATTGCTCTATTTTTCAAAATTCGTTCAATATTTACATATAATTACTTTTTTTTTTGACAAATTCAAAGCGATAAAATGAATATTAAAATCATCATATAATTATATATATGCATATTATTACATATAACTTATTTTATTTCTGCTTCTAATTACAATCTAAATTTAATAAGCGCAGTTGACTTAATAAAATGAGAAATGTGCAAGTGGAGAAATTCTATGTATTAGGAATCTCAACATTGAAAAGGAAAACAAATACAAAAAATATATAAAAATGGAAAAATGGAAAAGAAATTAAATGTAAATTTAAATATAGGATTTTTATATAACATTAAAGTAAAAATTAAAAGAAAAGTATCAAACTTAATATGTGTATATTCTTACGCAGTGATAACATCAATATGATTGATCTTCATAGTGTTACGAATTTGTAAATAATAATCGTTAATTTTATGCAATTTTATCTAAAGAGGCACAGTCAGGTTATAAAATGTTAATTGTAAAATGTTAATTTTCCGCTTTTCTGCTTTGATTTGGTATTAAAATGGCTGATTTTCCTTTAAAAATACTTTACAAAGCTTTCATGTGAAAGAATTTGCTTTGGCGAGGAATTAAGCGGCATGTTGAAGCGTTTATTGTCCCTTGGTTTGGCGACTTTTTGGCGACTTTAGCAAGAAAATCCTGATTATCGATATAACGATTTCCTAAGGTCTAAATCGAATTTTTCGCGAAATACCTGAACCCTCTCGAAATATATAGGAGGTTATGAATAGTTCGCCTTCCGGCCATAGTGGGTCAGTTGAAGCCAAGTTGCTTGATGTGTAAAGAGCTCTCGCTGACTGATTCTCTGCTATTTATTACAGTTAAATTGTGCGTTATGTTTATTGCACAGTTTATGATATAATTTTTATGTTGTCAGTTATTATTTAAACTGTACATTCTGATGAAAATGAAATTGATACTTATTTGATAGATCTGTAATATTCTGGAATAATCTGTGTATAAACTTTTAATCCCCTGCAAGACTTGTCATTATTTCATGGATAATTTACAAAACGCGACAATATGGATACGTTCTCCGACTATACGTCTAGTTTCTCATAAGTAAAATGATATATTTTATTAAAAGCTTCTTGAAAAGCCTAAAAATAATATCCCTTACACAATAAACATTTTTCAGAAATGTTAATGCGGGCCACGCCATAATTATAGATACGTTTACTATAATATAAAGGTGAGGATATTTATCTGCCATGTGACAAATTTCGGTTTTTCGATCTTCCATATTTTAAGTTATAAATATGAGATGTTTAAAGCTACTGCCAAAACGATACTAAATTACAGTGTAGATTTCTAGCTTTCACCAACATAAATACAAGATAGTCTATAAATAGTCAATATAAAAAAATGCATATTATGTTATATTTATTTTTATTTATTTATTTATATTTATTATTATATAGTAAATATTTTTAATTAGAAAAAAACGTATAAGACAAAAATAAAATGAAACTTACTTCAATAAAAACTTTAAACAACAGAATTTATAAACATAAATATGGATAGATAAATGTTTTATATATAACCAAAGTGGACAATATTCTTAATTTATTCCAGATAATTTTTAGTACAAGCCGTTTTAGACACACACAACAATTAGTACACACACAACAATTTATTTAGAGTAATATTCTCCAATATGTGACTGTGAATAAATAAGGGAAAAATTACTCTTTAAAGATACTGATATATATATATATATGTAACGCGTGTACTCACAGTGCTGACAGGAATAAATTATAAAAATGTGTAATACATATAAAGTGTAATACATAATATAAAATTTGATATAATATAAAAGAAAATCATATCACCCACAAAAGTGCATAATTCGTTTTTATTCATTATTATTATTATGTAACCAATTTCATTTAACTTAACATTATTCCATCTTAGTATAACATTTAAATTTATTATTATTATATTATTGTGGATAAATTGTAATTTTTTGCACCATGTTATAAATATTATGTTAAACAAAATATACGTTTATATCTATAAAAGCAAAAAATTTTAAAAAAGGTAAAATTTGTGTTTAAATTTTATACATTATTATCAAAAATTCTATAATATATAATTTTCAAAAATTATTAAGAAATTTATTTAACCTATAGAAATTTTTTTTATCGTATAGCGAAATCTAATATTCTTTTAAAGTTTCGCGAAACGTTTGACATGTCAGCTAAAGACTCGAAAAAAATTACAAAACTACACGTAGAATTTCTCTATAAACAAATCAAATAATTTTCTCTTATTCATAAAATTGTATACAAAATTCCAACTTAAATTTTGAGAAACATGTTTTCTTCCATGTTAGAACAAGGATTGTGACTTTACTCTCCATCATCTATAAAACGTGACACAAATATTAAAATTTTTCAGCGATTTTTTTTCTGACACAAAAGATACTTTCAGTGTACATATATATATATATATATATATATAATTATTTTTCATTATAATGCAGAGAGAAACCAGATTAAAAAACCCTTCTAATAATTTTTAAGAATTAAAAAAAAATATGACAATGCATATGTATTTATATAAAACGCATATGTTTCTAAAAAGAGGAAAACAAATCATATTAAATATTAATAAAATTCTGAATATACTATATAAGAAAAGCATTGTAATCGGGATTTTCTAAATGGATATTCTATCTTGCATAGCTCAGAAACGAATGAGCATTTAATATCGAAAAATACTTGTAGCTTTCGTAATATCTAGAGATATATTTGACATATTCTTGAGATATATCTGATTTCACACGGGTTTTTGTGATGTATGTAAGTGTTTATGTATGTGTGAATTTAACACAATAGCGTCTAAATGTTTTGTTCGAACGAACTGAAAATTGGTACGTACGTTATATGTTATTGTAGCACGAAGTGCATAGGTAACATCATAAAGTTTCGTAAATATTGCACTTTATATATATATATATATATATATATATATATATATATATATATATATACAGAATCAGAAAGAAAAATTCTTTATCATTATAGTTCATGGGCACAAATTATTTTAAGGACGAAAGCTTCAAAGCGCCTTATTTTAATGAACTTTATATACATGTTATAGGTCCCTGCTGTGTGAACTGTATAAAAGTTTGTGAATCTAGCTCTTTTAGTGTTTTTACAGGGTCAAAAAGAAAAATTCTGTTTCATTATGGCCTATAAACTTAAAATGTTTACAGTGCAACAGCGTCTAAATACATTATTTTAATGAACTGGAAATGTATGTACATATCATAGAATACCATTGCACAAATCTAGCACTTATAGTGCATTTACAGAACACAACAATAAATTCCTTATTATTACGGACTGTGGACAGAAATTATTTAAAGTTCGATAGCGTCTAAATGCCTTTTCCGATTAAGATGAAAATTTATATACATATTACATGTCACTATCGCACAAACTGTACCTATTTTCGTAAGTATAGTGTTATAATTTTTTACAGGGAGACAGAAAAAATGTATTTACCTTTATGACCTACAGGCTCAAATTATTTAAGATGCGATAGAGTCTAAACGCCTTATTTAAATGAATTGGGAACTTTTGTACATGTTATAGGTCACCGTCGCGCAAACGATATACATTTTATTGAAAGTAGAACTTATATGTATATATATATATATATATATATATATATATATATATATATATATATATTATATTATATATATAAAAGAAATTATCTTAGGTGCTTGTAAATGACTTATTCGATTGAGCTGGAAATTTATATTCATATTATACGTCAATGTTACACGAACTGTGCATATTTTGGATAATATTGCACGTATAGTTTTTTCAGGGATATAACCAAATATTCTTTACCATTATGAACGCTGGGCTCAAATTATTTGAGTACAATATAGTTAAAAGCCTTATACGATTGAGCTGATCGAATTCAAACTTTTTAATTTTTAACACTTTCTAACGATGTTGTAAAATGTTATTCATTTCGGTTTGCCTGTCCGTCTGTCTATCGGTATTCCCACGCTCTAACTCCCGGATGTTTTCTATAGAAAATAGAGTATGTACCACCGCTGTTTTATATACAGGGACACCCGAAAGTATTCCAAAGCGTTGCGTTTTATGAAAAGTATTACTATAAACCAAATTTTAATAACTTTATATTAAACAAATATTAAAGAAATTGAAATATGTTATTCATATGTACAAAATAATGCTTTCTATAGAAGAACATTGTATGATTAGCAAATAGTGAATTTGCAGGAATTGCATTTTCTTTTACATTAAGAGTTTTTAACAATTCTTTTTTTATGTGGGAATATAATTTCAATTTGTGCATGTGTCTGCCCGACTGTACATCTTTCTATCTGTCCGTCTGCCGGCCCCTAGCGTCTGTAAATATTTTCAGAATTAAATATAATCCACTTACTTTAGGCCGACGAATTTTTAATTATAATAATTTTTCAGAAAATGCATCTGCTTCCAATATTGTTTTATTGTAGTGACCCTAAATACAAAAAAATATGTTGACACCACACATGGACATATAATTACTAGTGATCTTAGTATAGTTAATGATCTTTATTTATATAAACTTATGAATTATGGCACTAAATTTAGACTTTCGACAAAATGTAACATAAATAATATTTTAAGTCAGTTTTCTCTAGATTTAGATTTATTTATTTATAAAATTGCTATTGATTATAACAAACCTTTAGAATATTTTAATGTTTGGAAGATTAATTCTTTAAATATTCTAAAAACTTCAGCTTATTATTCATTCTAGATTTATTAAAATTGAAATAAATCAAACTTTAAATAAATCTATCAGCCTTTTACAAAATAAATTTATTATTACTTATGTAGATAAATCACCTAACAACCATGCCATCATTTGTAAAAAGTTTTATAAACAGATCTTAGACAACTCTATATTAAATAGTAATAATTTTAAGCAAACCACCTTCACCACTGAAATTAATAATAAAAAGATTCTTAGCTTTCATAAATTATTAAAACTCAAATGTAAAAATTTCAACTATCCATATATAGTTATTATTCCTAAATTTCATAAAACTCCTGTCAAATTTCGCACTGTTACTATAGGTTGTAATACATATAATAATATTGCTTGTAATCTTCTATTAAAAATTTTAAAAAGAAATTCATAGTTTAACGTTAAACTATGACAATAAGCATTGTGTAAAAAACAGTTTTCAACTTTTAAATAGAATTAAATTTTTTAAAAATATTGCAAACATTAGTACATTTGATTTTAATGATTTATTTAATAATATAGACATTCATGACTTACATAACACTATGTTAATTCTTTTTAATGAACACCAATATAGTATTAAAGAAAAAATATTGATTCATTACTTTAAAACTTTGTTAAGTTTCATACTACATAATAATTTTATTTTGTGCAATCATACTATATTCCAAAGTATTAAAGGTATTCCACAAGGTGGTTCAGCTATTAGTTTATTATCTTATTTGTATCTTTATTATTATGAAAGAAATTTCTCTATTAGTAATGAGTTAATGTTTTATATATTTATAGATGATATTATCGTTTTTTACTTTAATGATAGTAATACCAACACCTTCATAGATAATTATCCTCATAGTCTTTTATTAACTAAACATGATATGATAAACAAAGAAACAAATTTTCTAGATTTAAAAATATATAATGATAATGGACATTTAGTTTTTGATATTTATGATAAGAGAAAAGAATTTCCTTTTAAATTTAATCTATTTACTCATTACAAATCTTGTTTACATAAAACCATATAGAAAAATATTCTAATTAACTTCCTCTATAGAATAAAACATCTTTGTTCTAATAAACATAAAAGTAAAAACGTTAAATCTATCTATAATCAAGCTAGAGTATATGGTTATCCAAAATTTCTAGTAAATTCAATTATTAAATCATATTTCTGAATTAATCATCTTACCTTGTCTATGGTGTTTACATTAACAAAAAAAAGTGCATTTGTGTATTTTTTATCAAAAAAAATATATAAAAAATAAAAGACAATAAAAAATGTGGAGGATTGGTGGGCAGATGCTTGATTAAGGAGGACGAGTGGTGTTGTTCGGCTGGATGGTTGGGAGGGATTGTGATTCTCGCGTATTTATATGTATATATATATATTGTATATGTATATATACATATATATATATATATATATATATATATATATATATATATATATATGTATTAAAAAAATGTCTTTGCTTTATATATTAAAAAAAAACAACATTAAAAAAAACTGATAATTCTAAAAATCATTATTATTAAATTATTGACTTTCAACTAAGTTAATTTGTCCAAAGAAACATTTATCAAATCTACATTAAAAAATAAATAAATTAATTAATTAATTAATTAACCTCAATTTTAATTACATATTGCATTGTGTTCCTTTATTATTATACTAGTATATAACCCCGTCAAAAATGACAGAATGTGAACGATAAATCTTGAAAACAATGTTTAGATCATAATGGTTACCACGTTATCCTTTAAATGTATTTTCAATTTTTGTTTATAAATCAAATGCGTTTCGATATTTATAATTTTCGTTCTGAAATTAAAAAAATTCTACCCGATCAATAAATATGAATGACAATAAAAAAACTGCTGGTTGAAAAAAATATAGGCCCGACAACACAACAGCAACAACACATCCCAGTGTTCCATTAAGTGCTCTATGCGCAAGCGAAGTGTGACGCCACTGACCGTCCGTGGATGCAAGAAAATGATTTCCTATGTTATTCGCCCATTGGATTTTTTGTAAAAAATTATTAAAAATCGAGGAAAATTATTTCCCGATTTTAATCCCCATATTTGGGTATATATATATGTATTAGTTATCATGTGCATGTGTTAGATTGAGTTATTTTGCTGTCAAATTGACAAAATTTTAATTTTAAATTTCAAAACTCTGTTGTTCTTGGCGTTTTTGTATTTGGCGATCAAAAACGTACTACGAAAATATGCATGCCAGATGTATATTTTCGTAATATGTATTGTGAGAAATATTGTTTCATATTATTCATTACTCTCTTAATATAAGTTTTTAAAATAACCATGATTTTTGAAAGGAATTAAATTATATTCGCCAGATAATTTGGCGATATATATATATTTTTTTTTTTTCTGCCAAGGATGACCGATATCAAATCTATTCCGCTGCAACATATCAGTATCTTATATCAGATACTTTATTTAGACATTTGAAAACAAATTTCACTTCAAATTATGATAGAATATTTATCATTTCCCTTTTAATTAGTATATTAGTTGGATATTTATTGTGTAAATATCATCCTTTGAAATGAAATGTTTATGTTTTCAATGGAATATGGAAGTTTTTTTTTTTTTTTTATCTAGAGTTTTGAAGTTTAAAATTCGAATTTTATCAATTTTAGAACAAAAACAACTTAATCTAACGCATGCATGCACATGATAACTAATACATATCTAAACCTAAATATGGGGATTAAAATCGGGAAATAATTTCCCTCGATTTTTAATTATTTTTTACGAAAAATCCATTGGGCGTTTAACATAGGAAATATTTTTCTTGTATCCACGAACGGCAAGTGACGTCATCACTTCGCTTGCGTATTTAAAGTCCTCATAATAAGAAAAAACGATTCACTTCATTTTACCAAAATACTCTTTTTTAAGACTATCGTAGATCCTGTTTTCAAATTTTCTAACTAACTATCCAATAACTACAGACACTCCATGCTAACCCAAATTCACCTCTACTCGATACCTCCAACCAGCTATCTCACCCTCAACATCGCCAAAATATCCAGGATCCAGCTAGGGACTTTCTCATTCTCAACCGAACATTTTACCTTGACTCGACATTATCACCTTAGATTACTCTACTTTCAATACTCATTTCAACTGGTGACTTTTACTTGTCCAACCAAACATTCTATCCCAACTATCATTTTACACTAATTTCAAATCTAAAATCAACTGGCGGCATTTACGTACTAAACTCGACGCCAATCATACCTTACAATGTAAACAAACAATGAAGTTTGATAAAAATATTTAAAGGCTTTAATGCGTTTTTACAAATATTTTAAGATTTTTAAGGCTTTAATATGTTTTAGAAATATTTTAAGCGTTTTTTTAATGATACAGTCGAAGAGTCGTTCATTCGGAATTAAAAAGTTGTCCATTTGGAATTTGTATTTTCTGAATGGCAACAGTTTTGGTTTGTTTTTATTTGGTTTTGCATTATTTATAATCATAAAGTTACATAATTCTATTTATAGGTTCATGTTTATAATAGCCAGTGATTCGTTATATTTTATTTAGACATTTAAACATTACAACTGAATAGTTTTACAAGGTTTTGTAGCAAATAAATAAGAATATGTGCGATACAAAACATGTATGAAAATGATATGTATGTTTCCTAAGTTGAATTAAACAAACGGAAAAAAAATGGCTGCCAAAAGTTTCTGTTTTGAAGCGGTAATAACCGGATTCGTTCATGACAGATGAGGATCATTATATATATTAATTATTGACTTTCAACTTAGTTAATTTGTCCAAGGACACATTTATCAAATCTACATTTAAAAAATAAATAAATCAATTAATTAATAAATTAACCTCAATTTTAATTACATATTGCATTGTGTTCTTATGTTAACTCTAAATTGGATTTTAAATGATAGCATTTGATTAGATTTTATTTAGCACACACACATTAAAAAAAAAATATATATAGGGTCATTACTTTTTCTAAACTCCAAGATGTGGCGCTACTTACTCAATAGCTTGATATTATAATTCAATAAAATGACACTTTTAAGTTTATGAATTTTCGTATATTAAGTTAATCTCAATTTTTAATCAAAATTTAATTTTAAATTATCACTTTTAGGTAAATTATTAAAATCAAACAGTTCACTCAACTTTATCGTTCAGTTGATAAATACAAATTCAAAAATAAATTAATCGTTCAGTTATTTAATACGATTCCAAAATTAACTGTTAATCTAACTGTATACAGCCACATGTATGTTTAGTGATCTGGATTTTCGTGCAAGCTACTTATACAAGTTTTTCATGTGTATTGTATGTTATACTTTAGTTTTATTAATTATTACTAGTATTTCATTTAACTATTATTATTAGTATTTAAACTAATAATATTGAATATGCTGCAGGAATTTAAATATGTTTGATTCTCATTTGGTTTTTCATATATTTTTTCAGTTTAAATTTTCTCTTTTTTTTTGGGTGGTATAGGGTATAGCTTGTTGTAAATGTTTAGCTAATTTCCATACAACAAGACAGAAATAGCACCTATTTTACATGCAACATTCATTCTATACCCTTGAAAACGTAATGAATTTGCCTGTTTCAATTTATGGATGTTTGATAGTCGCAATCGTTTTTTGATTTTTTTCTGTTTCATCTTTTTCAATGTTTCTTGTTTTCATCTATTCAATGTTTAAAAAGGTTTTCAATATATATATATATATATATATATGTGTGTGTGTGTGTGTGTGTGTGCGTTATTCAAGTTCATGATAGCATGTTGCTTATTTTAATTAACATTAATAGGTCTTGTACAACTGGTTTGTCTACAGGGACACCAAGAAAAAAATGCCACTGCATTGTGCTTTAGGAGAGATACATTTATAAAGTACATTTAAATATCCTTCTACTGAAAAAACCATAAAGAAATTGACATTTATTGTTAATATGCTAAAATAATATTTTGTATAGAATATGATATGGTTAACCTTCAGATTTACAGCGCTACACTAAAATATTCAGTTATAATAAATTCTGCAATTAAAATCAAAAGGCTGCATTTTCTTTTGCAATAAGCATTTTTAACACTTTCTACGAATTCAATTAGTTTATTGGTATGCGTTTCACTCTTTCTGCCTATCCATTGTGTGATAACGTAGAAATTTAAGATAGAAATAATTCTCATTATATAAATTTATACACAATTTGTTGTATACTGCTATATTCAAATCTATGAAAAATTTAAATATCAAAGCCACCTTTTGAAGGATCGATTCCCAAATCAGCATACGTTTACGTCAAAATCCTACTAAATATCAAGATTGGCTAAATTCATTCAACGATTCGTGAGATACAGCGCCCATAAAATGTTTAATACACACCGACAGATACACATTCCAGTAGATACAGAGATGGAGAGGTATTTTCTAAAAATTGTAAACTACTTTTCAACAGATGTAAATCTATTAAAAAACGGAGGTCGAGAATTTTCTCAAATTCAGCATTTTTTCCTTATACATATAAAAGAAAGTAAAAAAGCTCTCGATGAAAAATTTCTAACACACTACACACTCTTCTTCATAATGCCTTCAGTAATAAATCAAAGATAAACAAGACGATTTTCAAAATGAATAAATTCGACGAGTAATCACTTAAAGTAAGCAAATCTAACAATTAAGAAGCGTAGAAAAATCAATACTTTATACATTTATTTTGCAATTAACTTATATATTTGTATTAAAAAATAATATCGCATTACGTATATTTACATGTAATAATAAATGTGCGTAATATCGAAAATGCAATATCTATTTTAGTATTTGAAAAGTGTTTAAGTTTATAAAGATAGATATTTTGATTTTTTTCAAAAATATTATACAAAAAAAAAAAAGGTATTTTAAATTTTTATTCTTTGTTTCACCCGTTTTCCTTTTAAAAGATGAACATTAGAAATGAGAAAACATAAGACAAAAACTGTGATGTTTTAGTTTTAATTAAAAAATACCTCGTTTTTCTTACAGAATAAATAAAAATGTTAGTTTATAAAGAGAAGTTCGATACTAAATATAAGTTTGTTTTTTTATCCCTTAAGGCTGTGCAAAAAAAATTGTTGTTTCACTCTGTTTGCATACCTTTAGAGATGGTGATGCTTAGAAAGAAAATACAGTTTTTCTTGCATGCATCACAAATATTTGTTTCAGTTTTAAAGTTTATATTGTAACAAGGAATAAAATAGAAAAAGTTTTGCTTATAGTATATATTTTGCAAGCATTATAATAGAGATTTTAATAAAAGTGAAATATTTTATTATTTTCTGTCCATAAGTTATAGTTTTTATTTATTTTATATGTTTAAGTCTAATTTTTCAGAAGGTCTAATCATAAATTAAATAAAACATTTTACGTACAAAATTTTTTTTTATCTATATTCTATCTTAATGAATTATTATATAACTGTAAAAAAAAAATACGAAGCCTTAACGTCAGTTATTAATATTTAAAAAACTTTTTTAAAGTTCTTTAAATTTATATTATATAAAACGTATTTCTGAAAAGTAATCATCATTTACCAATTTACATAGGGTAGTACACTTTGCAATTTGTAATAAACATTATTCAAAATTCGCCAAACGATTTTTCATATTTACGCTATTAATTAAATTAAAACATTTTCCGATCAAATACATTCTTTTTTAATGTAAACAATATCAATTTAAATTTAAATCATCGAGATATTAAGTTCAAGTTGTTATACTAAATTATTTTGAATCTTTAAAAAAAAAAAAAATAAAATAAAATAAAATAAAATAAATCAACCACCAAATTTATTTTCATATATTTAAGAAAAACTATAAAAATTGTCTATTACTAAGTATAATTCAAAATAAAGAAATAATATACCACTTATCTCTCAGAACTTAACAATCTGTCGGGATATAACCGTTTGTCAGATTGTCTATATACAGGGTGGCTATTAAGTATCCGGAAAAATATCTGATAATAAATAATAAAATGACAAAAGAATTTAAAGCTCCTATTTTTGCAACAAGTAATGTCTAATAATTATTTTTTACTATGAGTTTTCAAAATGGCGGTCATCGGCTGTGATGCAAGCTGCAATCTTCTTCGGAAGAGGGATGACGGTGAGGCGCAAGTAGTTTGGATATAAATCATCCTATATTTTGCTAAGGGCTTTCTTGAGTCTATCAAATGTATGATTTTCTGTGTTCACAATCTTCTAAGTACCCACGCACTGAAAAATCTATTGGATACAAATAAGAGTTGTTAGAAGAACACAGATTTTTAATCAGATACCTTTTCACTTTGACATCGATGGAAGTACAGTTTTCTCTAAAACATCTTTTTGATAAACTTTTCCATTATTTTTTTACGTTTTTTTTTATAAAAACTAGTTGAGTCTTCCCATATTTGCAAATCTTAGCCCAAGCCATAAACAAAGACCTTGTTGCGTCTTTTCGTTTCCTGCTGTTCTTGAGAGCTAGCTCCAAACGTTTGGGATGATTTTGAGAGTTTTTAGCGACTTAAACATTAAAAACTCAGATGCGCCGCACTTTGAAAAAAAATCACGAAAATTTTATTTGTCTAATAAATTTTGCTTTCCCTGAACGCGGAAAAACTTCTCGTTGAGTAAATGCAAATTATTTTAATAAATAATATTTAAAGAGAAAAGCATTACAGCAACGAAAAAGGGGTTATAATGAAGTATGCAGTCCATTAAAGCTCCTAAATTTTTTTGCGGATCCTTAATAGCCACCCTCTCTCTCTATATATATATATATAAGCAGAATAACTAAATCCAGATAAAGAATCAATCCCAAAACACATGGGGGCCTTCATCAGGGGATTTTTTTACGAATCTAGCAAAACATCGGAGAAGATTAAAAGAGAGGATAATAAAAATGTTAACTTAAATTGTTGAATTAAAAAACTTGAAACTTAAACTTAAAATGTTAAAAACCTGCGTAAAAGCAGCAAGGTGATACAAACATTTCTAAAATATAAGATAAAATTTAAATATAAGATGGAGTAAAATTTGAATTATTAAATACTTAGAACTAGAACAGAGTTTTTATATACCAATGCGCAAATGCAGCAAAAAGAAATACAAAACTATAATAAATAAGCAGAATAACTAAATCCAGATGAAAAATTAACCCCAAAACACATGGGGTCTTCATCAGGGGGTATGAAGGCCCCCATGATAAAAGCCCCCATGTGTTTTGGGATTAAGCTTTAATCTGTCTTTAATTATTTTGCTTATTTATTATGGTTTTATATTTCCTTTTGCTGCATTTGCGCATTTGTTTATGAAAACTCTGTTCTAGTTCTATATAATTAATAATTCAAGTTTTACTCCATCTTATATTTAAATTTTATCTTATATATATACTAGCAGACTACGTCCGCTCACTACTTTTAAATGAATCGATATAATTATGAATTCCAAAATTGCATTAGTTTTTATCATGTGAAAAAAATAAAATAAAATAAAATAAAATAAAGTAAAAAAATTGATCCGTAAAATTGTCGCACCGGGTCCCCACTGCCTTCGGCAGTGCAGGTCATTCTGCACTGCGGGCACATTTCTGTTCAACACTCTTGAGGAATCACTATATTTTCGCAAGGGAAAAGCATAAAATCTTCTCTCATCCAAGGAATAATCGGTCTGGTCTACCACTGCCTGCGGCAGCATATACACGCGCGCCCCTACGCCCACCGTTCCCGCCCCTCCTAATTATTTTACAAATTCAAAAATATCCGCAATCATTTTCTCGGGTATTTTAACTTAATAATGATAATTTCCAACGTTCTATCAGAATTTCTTTCTTTTTGCCTCGGCGCCCGCCCCCTTCCCGCGTCTCATAATAAATCTACACTTTCGAAAATATACACAATCGATTTGTGAGGCCTTAAAACCCTGAAAATACGAATTTTTGACGTTCTGACTCCCATTTTTGTATTTTTTTTTTTCTCTTTTTAAAATATCTGCAATCCCAAAAACCAATACGTGCCAATTTTCAATATTCTAACTCTAGTTCTATTGTTTTGGCCCTTCGCCTCCCCCCCCCCATTCCCAGATCTCCTAAAAATTTTACTAATTCGAAAATATCCTCAATCGATTTGTAGGTACCAAAAACCATTTTTAAACGATCTAACTCTAATTTTATTTTTTACCCCACCGTCCCCCTTCCCGCCCCTTCTATAAACTTTACACTTTCGAAAATATTCTCATTCGACTTGCAGGCCTTTAAAACCTATCTGTATCAATTTTGAACGGTCTAACTGTATTTTTATTTTTTCGCCATAGCCCACACCTGGTACGAATTTCTAAAATTCCAGAAATTGGTTTTTAGATATTTGTGTGAGCAATATTTTAGAGCAAAAATCTCACATATATATTGTTGTTGTTTGTGATATAAAGTATTATTTGAAATCACGTTTTGCCCCCTCCCCGCTTTAGTGGCTGAATTTCTAAAATTCCAGAAATTGGTTTTTAAGTATTTTTATTAGCTATATTTTAGAGCAAAAATTTCACGTATATCTGATTTTTGTTTGATATATATAGGATTATGAGGAATCGCGTTTTGGGCATGTGAAGTCACGTTTTGCTCATTTCCCTCCCCTTGGGTACCGAATTTCTAAAATTCCAGAAATTGGTTTTTGGATATTTAGGTTAGCTATTCTAAAGCAAAAATTTTACGGATATATGTTTTTTTTTTTTTTTTTTTTTTTTTTGAGATATGAAAGATTTGGTGAAATCTCGTTTTGCCGTCCCTGAACACCCTCCCCCTTCCTCCCATGGAGGGCGAATTTTGCAAAATCGCTTCTTAGCGGATGTCTACATAACGGAAGGAACATTGCCAGAAAATTTCTTGCTTCTATGTTCAGGAGTTTGGTCTGGGCGATGAAGAATCAGTCACTCACTCACTCACTCAGGACAAACGATTATATATATATATATATATATATATATATATATATATATATTAGTTACATAACCTCATAAAAAATTGTTATAACCATTTTACAAAAATGAAAAAAATCCTTGACACACTTTAAACTTTAATATAAAACGTAACGTTTGGCGTGCGGTTTGTATTACAATGCTTCTCATAATAAAATGTGTTGCTTAAGGAAATAAATAAAGAAAAGAAAAAAACTTTGTTTCAAATTTTCCTCATAAAAGTTCTGCATAATTTGATGTTAAAATTATTTTATTATATTTGAAGGGAGGAATTTTGGCTTAACATTTTCTTCCATTTTTAAGCATTTATATCCATTCTGGTTGGTTATTATAATAGCAGCAAAATATATAGTTTAGGTTTAGAAAGACAGCAGCAAAGAGCATGCTGTCTTTGTATAATTTTGTATGTGAATTTACTTTAAAACTGTTTATCACAGAAAGATAAGACAAAAATTTTTTCTAGCCACATTGGTAATAATTTTATAGCTTGCTATTTTTACCTTTTGTAAGTAATACGAATCTAAAACATAATTGAAACAAATAAAGAATTTTTTCGTGAATATTGTAATAAATGTGCCGTTTACAGTTCTAACCTTATCCTAAAAATAATCTAGTCCAATTTGCAAAACAAATCATCTTCAGTTTACTAAAGAAATAATCTTCAATTATACATTGCGTTTTGCTTGTTTTTTCTTGTTGTATTTTAGATACTACACAATTTCTGAGAAAAATTAGGAACTATATTTTTTATTTCCGTACATAAAACCGCCTTACTATAAAAAGAATTTTAATGTGAACCACATTTTTCTACGCTAATTTTCTGATTTTATATATCATTGAAACACATGTCAGGTATTTTTGGACAACCTGTATATTAAATCAAAATGCAATGTACACCTTATAGTGATTATCATTCGAAGATTCATAAAAAATAATATCATTATAATGTTTAACTAATTAATTATTTATTCCAATAAATCATTTTATGTCACACATTATTTATATTCTCGGTTATGGAAAATATCGTATTAATGGTTCCTAATTATTAATGAATTTTGTATACAATTTCAGCTTTGTTTATTGTAATAAGTTTCTAGTGCTTAACAGTACTAAATAGAATCCAAGCTGGAGAGATATAAATAGTTGGATAATTTTCTTTATTCATGTGGTACATGTATTTATAATTTTAATCTCCGAAACCGTTATTGTTTTAAAAAAGGGTTAAACGTGACGCAGCACATGTTTGTGGTCTTTTTAGATCAATCACATTTTTACGCATTAAGTATTCTATATTTGGCTGAAACGATTATAAGATCACAAGAGAAAAGCCATGAAGCCTACTATCATATATCGATAAATATATACAAATCTGGATTTAAATATAATAATTTTTTGCTTTTTTTATACCTTTAAAATTTATTTTCCTACATTTATTATTTAAGTATATTTATTATTTAAGTTACCTACCTTTTTACAGACTTTTTACAGCTTTTATGATTGGTTATCAAAATAAAGGAAACACCTGCGAACAAAAATCTAATAAAAGCCGTAAATTTTCTGTTTATGAAGTTGCTCTTTAACTGTAATTATTGATAGTGGAGAGTTCAGATGCTGGTTGAGCTTTGAAGCTATTATGACTGTAGTTGCTTTCTTTTCAGATATTACAAACCGCTTCAATACTCGTTGGAATCTTTAACTCAGCTTCTCTTACTATTCTGTTTTCCAGAGCTAGTCTTACCTCACTGTGAGTAGACTCTCAGGGCTTTAGACACGTACCTCTAGTAACGCTTGTGAGCTGATATGTTTCGGACACAGTTACTCCAGTTTGTCGTACACACACAACCGGTCTTTTTTAAAGGCTGTAAGGTCTGACGTCGTTTTAGGTTTTTGATAAAAATCCAATAGGTATACAACTTTACTAAAGCTATATCATACGTACCATGATATATACCTTTTATATATAGTATATATATTTAAAAAAAAATAGTTGGATTATATTATTATGCTTACTAAGCTCATTCTTAAATATCACTTTTATTCCCCGGTGTTTCTATTATTTTAATAACTACCTGTATATGAGAATTATTAATATCATATTTCATATTTATGTTTAGCATTTTACTTATGTATTTTATTTTAAATAATAAAATATGATTTGTTTATTGATGTATTCACTCAAACACAGAAACATATTAATTCTACAATTACATATTTCTCACTTATACGCCAGTGTTAATGTAAAAAATTAAGCAAAACAAAACAAAACCAATCGCTATATTTTTAAATTAAGAAGGAAAAACAAAACAAAAAAAAAAAAAAAAAAAAGAAAAGGAAAATAAAAGGGAAATCTTGAAAACAATTTGTAATTTTTGTTCTATTTTTATTATTTATTATCCTTAAAAAAAAAAAAAAAAAAAAAAAAAAACACTGTTTTCTGAATTATAAAACAAAATAACGGCGCTTTATTTTTTATTTAATCAAATACAACAGTTTTCATGCGTAAAAAAAAGGGATTGCGTTAGTACAGAAGAAAGTTCAATATTAAAAATCCGTTTTATTTATTTATTTATTTTTTTACTTTAGGCGATGTAAAGGACATGTTGTTTCTTTCTGTTTACAGATGTTTAAAGAAAGTAAAACTAAAAAAGCAGAAATAACTACGTTTTCTCACACACATTTTTAGTCGTCTGAAATTTATATTACAAAGAGCAAAAATAAAAGATATGGGATGTCTCTAAAATTTTTCTACACAAAATATTTAATGAATTTCTTTGAAATTTAAATTTTCAATAACCTGTTAAAATGAAAAATATTCCATTGTATTAAATTTAGAATAAATGATAGCAAAAAAGTAACTATGCTTTTGAAAGATTTTTTTTTTTTAAATTTAAATGTAGTTTCATTAAAAAAAATATCGAAAAAGAGAGATTTTTATAAATGAGCGTTTTCTTAAACTTTTCTGCCAGAATAAATAATGTGTATCTATAATTTTATTTACACACACACACACACACACACAAAAAAAAAAAAAAAAAAAAAAAAAAAAAAAAAAAGTTTGCAAATATTTTATTTTTAATGTGAAAAATGTACGTTTGGAAAGAAATTTTAAATGAAAATTGCTTGAAAAGAGAATCTGTTGATATCATTTATAACTTAACGTGTGTGGGTGGCTTATTTTTTCAAGTTAACATTTTATCTATAGAATCAATCATAAAAATAAACTAATAATAATGAAAACTTATTATTATCTAGATATCAATAGATCTTAAAATAGTGTATTATATTTTAAACAAATGTATTTAGTATTTTAAATAACTAATTTTAACTTCAGTAAATAATGTTTAAACATATATAACATTTACAAACATATTTTAATGGGCTCTTCCCACCTGACGTCAGAGGTCACATGATAGAGGAAAAACAAATAGCAGACAAAGTCTTGTTTACCTATAGCGATTACTGAAATAACATATTTTCTATTCTTATTTTTGATCCATCGTATTTAATCTGTGTTATTTTTTATAAATCATCATTTTTAATCGATTTTATATCATTATTCATCATCTTTTGTTTGCTGTATACATTTACAATCATCATTTATTTTATATTTGTTATTAATGTAGATAGAGAACATATTTAATACTCTGATTTTTGGTACTTAAATCAGTGACAGTGCAATATCGTACGGCGTAAATCCATTTAAACCAGTAACTAAGTTAGTTAACTTGTTGTAACACCTTTATGCAATTAAATTAAATGAAAACATTTTAAAATTTCAAATTATAATCCATAAGCATTCCAGAACAAGCTACTGTTTATTGCTAGATCAGTTAATGTTACAGTTACACTACAATATACAAAAATCGATTCTTATAGGTAAAAATAAATAGACACATAAAATTTTTTTTAAAAATTATTAAATTTACAAATACAATTATTCTACTGTTTACAAATGCACAATATTACTTTTATTTTATTTTATATTAAATATTAAAATTTTTGTTCTTAAGTATTTAATTGAATTCGATTATTCGTTTTCCTCTATCACGTGATTGAGCAGACGACGGTGGGAAGAGCCCATTGTGAAATAAATAAATAAAAAAAAGTTTAAAAATATATAGTTATGTTTAACAGTGAAACTTCACTGAAGTGTACAATGTAGAAATAACGAAAATCTTTCGTCCAAAAAGGACGTGCGTTTTAGAGAAGGACACCGAAATTTCATTATTATTATTACTATTATTATTTTCAATGCTAAAGTTTTACGTCTAAAAGTAAATTTAGCATATAAATTAACAATAAATAATATTTATAGCGCCAATCACATACTTTTAATTCGAATTTGAACTTATACATTAGTAAGATATTCAAATTAAATATTTTAAGTGAAATATAAGAATTATGCATAATACTATTACAATACTAGATTCAGATAAGTTTTACAAAATAAGATAAATACAGATAAAAAGACATAACCTCTTAAATTGCATTACAAGAAAGTTAATATATTATAACAATTTGTTTTAAATGCAACTGGCTTATCAGATTGACGTGATGCATATTTAAATCATTAATTAAACGAACTCTTTCTGCTTCTGCTTCTTCTTCTTCTTCTTCTTTTTTTTTTTTTTTTTTTTCAAATAAAATTTCTTCAGGTTTTCAATTTTTACAATCTCGTGAATGTTTAAACAATTTTCTTGACATTCAGTGTCTGTATCGATATTCACGAAATCAAGAGCACCAATTCCATTTTCGCCTGCTGAATGTAACAAATTTGTCATCTCAGAAATGGGTTCTTCCAATGATAAATCAACTAAATTATTGAGATAATCTTTTTCACAAGAAGAAAATCCTCATTTTAAAAAGCATTTTATTATTGTATTGCAACTGACTTTATTCCATGCCGCATTTATCAAAGTTGTAAAAGACAATACGTCGATCTTGTTCAATTCGTTATTCAGTTTATCGTCTAAATTAGCTATTAAATACTTTAATAAAAATTTTTGGGAGAATACTTTTTAAGTTTTTTATATCACAATTAAATCCAGTGGTTGTCAAACTGATGTCCCATTTGGAGGGAAAAAGGCGATACGTACAATGTTCAATTCAATGTTTTGGTGTAAAGTAGCATTATCCAGAAAAAGAAGAATATTTCCTTTCTGACGATACATTTTTCTGTCTGCTATTTCTAACCACTCAAGCATTAAATTCCTTCTCATCGAAAATTTACGATTTCAATAAATTAAATCCTTTAAAAGATTTGTGTTTTGTTGACTTTCCGATTATCAAAGGTGATTCCTTTTCTCCTGCCATTCATAAGCCCAGTAGTACAGTCAATAATTCTTTAGACATTTTCCTATTAAACCATTTTTCACTTTGTAGGCACATTGTTTTATTTCGGAAAAGCGATTAGACAAACACGCAATTAGACGAACATTACAATTAAAATTTAGTGCTAACTGCTGAATACAAAAGTCTTTACAAGTTCACGACACTGCTTTTATTCATTTTGACCGTCTATAACATTTACTATGCTGTTTTCAATCATGGAATTTAAACTTCAATTTCATTATAAAGGCCAAATTTCATAGTCTTCTTTCCATAAGGTTTTCATTATTTCACGCGAGTTTTTTCGGTTTCATTGTACAAATCATTCCTAGTGTAAATAATATGATTTTTCAGATAAACATATTTCTTATTAGTTTGTCCGGAGTTGAGCACGGGCTAACACTGAAATCTAATTTTCCTGCAAAAAAGGAAAATGCAAATCATATCAAATCTCTAACTATAATTTCTTATCAAAATCGTTAGACAACTTTTAACACCAAACATTCATCAAAATCGTTATATCCATTTCAAAGTAAACACAATTTCTGCCAAATTTTATAACCAACAGATAAAGAACTGACAGGGAATCCCAATTTTTATGAAGATGAGAGTAAGTCTAATCAACTTTTTATACCAACAAACTTTTAACCCCAAACGTTCAGAAAAATCGGTATATCTATTTTCGAGAAAATCTATTTTCAGCCGTAAGTTGCAAATAGCAGTTAAAAGGTTAACAGTAAACGTGAATTTTTCTGAATATAAGGTTAAGTCTAATGGATGTTTTTCCCTAAAAATCACTTAACCGCAAACTTTCATTAAAATCGTTATATCCATTTCCTAATAAACTCAATTTCTGCCATATGCTAATAATGGGTTATCACTGAACGCATTTTTCTGAAGAAAGTCTATTCGATTTAGCCCTCCAAAATTCATTTAACCTCTAACTCTCATCAAAATCGTTGTATCTATTTCCGAGTAAACCAATTTCTGCCTAATGTTACAACTGGTAAATAAATGACTAACAGTGAACGTGAATTTTCCTGATGATAATGAAAAGTCCAATCTCTTTGCACCCCCAAATTCCCATAACCCCAAACATTAATCAAAATCGTTATATCCAATACGAGTAAACCAGATTTTTGCCATATGTTGCAAGTGGCCGATATGGGGTTAAAAACGAACGTAAATTTTCCTGAACATGAGGGTAAGCTCAATCATTTTTTACCCTCGAAAATTTCTAACCCAAAACTTTCATCAAAATTGTTACGTCCATTTTCGAGTAAACTGATTTCCTGCCGTATGTTACAATCAGCCGATAAAATGTCAACTGTGAACGCAAACTTTCCTAAAAATGAAGATGAACGCAATCGTTTTTTATCCTCCCCCTCCCCCTTCCAAACCCCAAACTTTTTTAAAAATCGTTAGAGCCTTTTCTAAGGTCCCCAAGACATATGTGTATTTATGCATATAAAATCACGTGTTTAACCCATTTAATATAAAAGAAGGATATATATATATATATATATTTAAACAACTTTTATTGTTTAATTATATATAAGTATATATATGAATAAGGTATATGACTATAAATAAATTTTCAAAGGAAATATTTTATTTTTGGCTTTTCTTTTTTATTAATTTTATAAATTAATGATATTTAATTTTGAAGCGTGGAATAAAGCACACATTCATTTCAGAATAACTGCAAAATTAATTACAATAAATTTTGCAATAATATTTTTCTACGAAAAATAAATAAATAAAAATAATACTAATTTATTATCAAATTTTTTGAAAACAATTATTTGTTTAAAAACAAGTCATTCCACTTTCACCTTTGTTTATATATATATACTATTGTATATATACATACTATTATATATATATGTTACCGTTAAAGTACCGTTAAAGTTAATTCAGCTATTTCATAAAATAACTAGGTATTTCATGAAATAGCTAGACAAGTCAGTTAAAGTATATAATAGATAAAAAATTTCATACTTTACCTAATTATTCTATGAAATAACTAATGACAGACCGTTAAAGTATAAAATAAACAATTTCAAAATTATTTTATAAATTAATTGATCATAAATTCATGTACGCAAAGCGTACAGACGTTCGCAATACTGGCTGCTGCAGTACAAAATTGCGCATATGTTTCAGATTCTTGCATCTTGAGATAGGGGTATCCAGTGATGTTTTTTTTTTTGTTGTCATGTACGCAATACTGGCTGATGCAGTAGAAAATTGTGCATATGTTTCAGATTCATGTAATTTGAAATAGGGGTATTCAGTGATTTTTTTTTCATGTACGCAAAGCGTACAGGCGTTCGCAATACTGGCTGCTGCAGTACAAAACTGCGCATATTTTTCAGATTCATGCATTTTGAGATAGGGGTATCCAGTGACTTTTTTTTGTTTTTTATGTACGCAAAGCGTACACAAGTGCGTGATACTGGCTGCTGCAGTACAAAAATTTACTTAAAATGCATGAAATTCAAAAATATGCAAAATTTTGTACTGCAGCAGCCAGTATCATGCACGTCTGCACGCTTTGCGTACATGAAAAAAAAATAACATCACTGGACACCCCTATCTCAAATAGCATGATTCTGAAACATATGCACAATTTTGTACTGCAGCAGCCAGTATCATGCACGTCTGCACGCTTTGCGTACATGAAAAAAAAAAATAACATCACTGGATACCCCTATCTAAAAATGCATGAATCAGAAAAGTATGCACAATTTTGTAATGCAGCAGCCAGTATCTCGAACGTCTATACGCTTTGCGTACATGGAAACAAAAAATAAAACATCACTGGATACCCCTATCTCAAAATGCATGAATCTGAAAAGTATGTACAATTTTGTACTGCAGCAGCCAGTATTTCGAACGTCTGTACGCTTTGCGTACATGGACACAAAACATAAAACATCACTGGATACCCCTATCTCAAAATGCATGAATCTGAAAAATATGCACAATTTTGTACTGCAGCAGCCAGTATTTCGAACGTCTGTACGCTTTGCGTACATGAAAAAAATCACTGTGGGTACTTCTTTCTCAAAGTGCATGTGTCTGAAAATATGCAAAATTTTGTGCTGCAGCACTGCTAAAATAACCGGTAAATGTGGTAAATATTGAATAATTAATCACTTTCCCGAAACTTTAGCGGGGATTATGCATAATCATTTCATGCTTTAACGATCAAGTAATCGTTATTCTATAGAATACCTAGTTAAATCGTAGAATTCAATAATATTATATACTTTAACTGACTTGTCTAGTTATTTCATGAAATACCTAGTTATTCTATGAAATAACGGATTTCATGCTTTAACGGTAACATATATACTATTAGATTATATATATATATTATACATATATACTATTTTATGTATGTAAAATGCGAAAAAAATGTTATTCATCGTATGTTTTATGACTGATAAATCACTAAATCTTCAACGAGATTTTCATGTTCAATTTTTGAAACTGAAGAAATGTCTCATTTCCGCATTCGATAAAACGCATTTACCATATTAGGATTGAAATTGTTTAGTTGAAATAAATCAATTTTATTATACTGAAAAAACAGACTTTCGAATTTTTAGGTTACATATTTTGTACTCATATTCACGAGTAATATTTTTTATATCGCTACCTTGTTTGAATATTTTAAGATGCAATACTTTTAAGTTTGAATGAAAATTGAAATGAAAGTTTTTTTTTTTTTTATAAGAATCATTCTGATATTTGCAGCTCGTATGTACATAGATATTTCACATATAAAATCACAAATTATTTGAAATTTTATCTATTATACTCAGAAGATATAAATATATATATATATATATATATATATATATATATATATACAAACACATTTTAATACAATTAGAACAAACAATTTAGATATAAAACTTTATTTATAAATGTAAAAAACTATTAAAATCATAGATTATATTTTAAAATAATAATATTAATAATTTATAATAATTTTCAAGCTTGTCATTCCCTCCTATATATGTGCACTAAGCACTCTGAAGAAACATCAGCAAGTGTTATGCATCTACTGCATTGTAATATATGGACTTTTCATATTAAAAGAATTAAAGTCTGCATGTACATCTTGAGTGTAATGTAAAGATTTGATATTTAATATTAAATCTTAAACCGTTAACGCCCGAAATAATTTTGCAAAATATTATTAGCAGATTATTTCACTTCTAAATTAATATAGACAACTGAAAGTAAAATATATTAACTTAAACAATTATCCTGATAGTTTTAAATTTAAAGCCTATTCCCATTTATTGACGTTTAGTGTTGTTCTAGCGAGAAAACTTCGAGAAAAAAAAAAAACTTTGAGATAACAGATTAATTTTACTATTATATGTTGACAAAGATCTCAAAAGCAAAGTCTTATAATACATATCATTATTCAACTCGATTTAAGTTAGTATACCTGCGCAAAAAGAAGATATATATATACGACGAATGAAAAATCATAAAATGACTATCTACATTATGAAATAATAATTAATAGTAGGCACATAAAAATTTCAGTGATCATTTAGAGTGACGCTATAAACTGTCACTAAAAAGCAGTAATCATTCCAAGAAACCACAGAAAATATACTTGCAATTTTATTAGCTGTCCTCAAAGGAGGACACTGGGCGCTAACGGGTTAAACTGACAGGTGTTTACAAAAAGTACGAAAATCGCAATATTATAGTAATACGAGGCTCTAAATAAACATTTCTATGTATATTACGCAGATGATCAAAATGTAAAAATTAATAAAATAAATAAATAGCAATAATAATTTTTTCTTTCCTGCGAATAAAACCAATCAACTTTGTGGATTAGACAGTTCTAGTTTTAAAAGTGTCGCGAAAATTGCTTTATCACTTATAGATTTAAAGAGAAAAAAAAGACAAACATATGTAAATGACAAATAACGTACTCAATAAGATTGCTGAATGTTTATTATTAAATAAAATCTGTTACAGAAAAGACATTTCGTTGATTTTTGTTTCTATTTTTTTTTTTTCTACTTTTATGCTGTTCTTCTCGCGCCTCGTATATTAAAGTCCATCAATTATCTGGGATGTCAAATCACTAACAATCGAAATCAATAGTTGTTCTAATAAGATATCAAATGCGAATAATTTTGCTTTTAAAAAGAGTTTTACTCAGTCTTTTCACACATATTATTTCAACGGGACAGTAATAGAACTGCAGTTGTAAAACATTTGTTAAATTAAGAGTTTCCTGACAAGTTATTGAAAGGCGACTTGGCGCTAATTAGGAAATATCTTCAACGTCTTGAACACCAAAGAGAAAAATTGATTAGATGACAGCTGTATAGGTACTAGGTGCCATTTAACGTATTGTCTTCAGTGCATAAAGAAATGAGAAGGAAGCGCTCATATATATAGAAATGGAATGGAAATCTGATCAACCAATAAAAATATGTGGAGTGTGGGGTATTGGCCAATAGGAAATTGAGAAACAGTAATTGTGAAAAAGTAGAAGAAAGTAGGAAAATGTCAACTGAATGAGAGTTTCCTGACATATTATTGAAAGGCGACTTGGCACTAACTAGGAAATATCTTCAACGTCTTGAACGCCAAAGAGAAAAGATAAGTAGATGAGAGCGGTATAGGTACGAGGGGCCATTTAACGTATCGTCTTCAGAACATAAAGAAATGAGAAGTAAGCGCTCGTATATATAGGAAAGGAGTGGAATTCTGATCAACCAATAGAATATGGAGTGTAGGAGATTGGTCAATAGGAAATTGAGAAACGGTAATTTTGAAAAAGTAAAAGAAAGTAGGAAAATATCAACTGAATGTAAACTTTTAACAATCACACAAATGGCGTACAGCGAAATCACAATTAACAATATTTTTAAGATTCATATAGCTGTAAAAACTTCAAATAAATAGAGTTCGTGTATAGATTTGGTCCTGCAAAATATTTCTCCTGAATGAAATTCAGAATTATGGTTTTTCTTTCAGAAATGCTTAGAAATGGCCGATTTCTTGGTTTTTTTTTGTTTATGACGTGTAGCTGGTTTGTTCTTTTTGATGAAATTTAAGATTGTGTTCACTTTGTGTATGGAAAATACTGAGTTTAGACCAATGTATGCAAGAAATACTATAAATGCCCCAACAGCTATACATATCAAAAGGATCTTTTAACTGTAAAATAGTGAGTTTATTGGAAGGCGGAAAAAAATATTTAAAAATCATATTGTTTTAGAAATTTAGTTATGGTATGATTTTATTTTGGAAAATAAGATAAAACGATACTTATATTCGTAGAGACCGATTTAGTTGACAAGTACGAGGAAATTCTAATTTTTGAAGAACTTTGTTTATTCTCGAATGGTCATATCCTCTGTCAATTGAAAATGGCTTTCAGATATTTCATTTTAGAGCTTAGTAAAACAAAATCAGAAGAAATTTTAAGGGCAAGTTTAACAAAAGTATAAAAGCAGCCTATTTTGGGGTAGATTGATGTTACGAATGCACATGAGGAGGTAGAAAGACTGCAAATTTTTTACGATAGATGGTGGTGCAGCAGTCTTTTTCAATACGAGAGATACAAGTACTAAGAAAAGGAAGCTAATCATCATTTTATATTTCCTATGTAAATTAGATATTACTGTCTATACGATATTACTGTCTATGCTCACGACAACTAGAATTTTACGGCAAAATACTTTTTATTTAAATACTTAAATATTTTCCATTATGAGTTTATTCGAATGGATGCCATCAACAATTAAGTTATTAGCTGGTGGTTATACCATAAGCTGTTGTAAAGTGCTGTATAACACAATTGATAATTACAAATATTAAATTCGAAAACTAGCAACATAAATTTGCATTTGTCGTCTATATGTGGCCTATGATTATTGATAAACAAAAGTTTCACTTTTCTTTTTAATGGAAAAAAGAATGTACTATATATTTGGATGGAAAGTCCGAGTTAAATCAATGGGGAAAATATGATTGATTGGCAAGTGTACCAAAGCTCTACATGGTCAGCATATATTAAAGATTTCGTCCACTACGCTAACGCTTCAAATTTGGATTCTGTTCTGGTCGTATCTGTGTTTATTCATATCTACGTAAAACTCCCTTTTTTAGCACTAATTTTACAGAGTATTTATCTTAGCCTTATTTAATCTCAAAATTTTAAATATAGCGTATTCCTCTATATTTTACCTCGAGAATAGTATGTAGTGCTAAAAATATGTAAGAATTGACAGTAATAGTTTACATGAGTTTCAGTCAAATGCTCGCACATTGCAGTATATATTTTACATAATTTACTATTCTGACGCTATTAGAAAACTGTTTATATTTATTGTATTGTCCAATAAAAGAAATCGTTTAAATGCAACCAGTTTACTTTTCCTTATAAATACAGTTGTCTTCCTTTGAAGATTTTCCTTTAGTTTTATATTTTAATCCTGTATTTCAATTTTGTTTTTTTTTATTAATAGAAGTTTCATGAAAAATAAATAAATAAATAAAAGAGAAGAAAATAATCAAAAAATTTCAAGAAGGTAACTGTGTGAGGTAGTAGTATATTAGCGTAATGCTACAATTAAAATTCGCACTTTGCAAGTAAAACATGAATACGAAGGTTTTAGGATTCAATTGAGTAATAGAGTTAGTTCTCATCCTAAACTAAAATTGTAATTGACATTATGCTAATAAGTTTGAAAAGTGATTGATATAAAAGGAGAAGGAAGATTGCTTTTGTGTGTTAGTTGGAGAGGGAGTTGAAAGGCGATGTATTTCATAGTTGGAGTTAGTTGGAGAGAGAGCTGGAAGGTGTGTTAGTTGAAAGGCGAGTGAGTTGGAGGATGGTAGTTAGAAAGTTAGTGGGAAGGAGAGTATGAGAGTTGAAGGAGTTAGTTGTTAGCGGCTTAGGGTAGAAGAGAGTAATTCCAGTAGCATTGTAGCGTCAGGGAATCCTCCTACATGCGAAAGACTACTTGGCCTTAGGAGTTAATGAAAGTAAATAAAAGTAGTTGAGGTCATTTGCGAGTAATTAAGTAAAGTAAAGTAACGGTGGTTATTTATTGCTGTCAAAGTATTTAAGAGGACTGCCCATTTTAAGTCGTAAGTTACTAAATGCCATTATAGTCCAGCGCCCTCATTCTTATTTAAGCTCAAATAAAAGCTGATTTTATTTTACATATCTGACTCTGTCATTTCTTCATAGATATATTAAGTAATTAAGTAAGTTCCAGCTTCAATCTCAAGTTAAAGTTAAATTGAACTATGGAGACGACATTAAGGTCGTCACACTGGCGCCCAACTCTGCTCGAACCCCCCCCCCCCCCCCCGAGCAAGTATTTTTTGACGGCACCACGAGTGTGCTTCAATTTTTTGAGCAGCTTGAATATTTTTTCCATTTTCATAAAATCGATATTCGAAAAAAATATCCTTGGTTAGCATGTTCCTTAGAAGGAGAACCACGACAGTGGCATAAATTAATCGCCTGCCATTCGCTTGGCCCAAATCCAACCTATGACGAGGTAAAAAGTCGGGTCATCGAACTCTTTGCAACTCGGTATGACAAACTAAGATTGCAACATGACCGTTCCCTCCCCCCTCACGAACGTCAGTGGGAAGCGGTAATCAAACCAGTGGAAAAACCACAAGTTATTCACTCGCAGGAACAAGCTCGATTAATTCAGATCAACCTAAAACTGGCAATGAAGCCGTTATTTCTAATGACAAAAGTCAAATAAAAGTGAATGAAAACGAGCAAACTACACCTTTCACCAGCACTACAGAAAAATCTACGTCTGTTATTCAGCCCTTACCTACGGATAAGAAATCCGAAGAATTATCTGATATTGCGACGGAGGTTGTAACGGAAAATCCATTTAAAATAACTGTTGCTGCGGAAACCGTTAAACTAAGCGAAAGTGTAAAATCAGTAAATGATTCGGCTAATCCTTGTAATTCGCCTTTAGCTGTCAGTTTTGAATCTATACAGCCGACAGAGTCAATTATTTCTAATGAGACATTGAACTTAAATTGTCAAAATGACATGCCGCTTAAAGTGAACGAAAAAGATGTTATTTTAACGAATGTAATTTCGAAAGTGCAATTGACCTCTTGTGAGGTTTCAACACCATCTACCAGCCCTACATTCGACAAAATGGAGCGAAAGCAACCCTCTCCTGGAACTATTAACAGTGACAAGGTGACGGGCTCGAAAACCCCCTCACCACAAGAACCAGATTCAGAGTTCACAACCTCCTCAGAACTGTGACAAAGTTCCGGGTGAAAAAACCCCTCCGGAGAGTGACAAGCCACCAGGCTCGAAGTCCCGTCAGGACAGCAACCCTAGAACGTCTAAACTGCACCTGCAAACAACAACTCTTCAGGCCTGTCTGAACCGCATCTCTAATTTTGATGATATCAAGGAATCAATCTGTCAGGTGCTATGGTTACTTATTTTTTCCATTAAAACGTGCAGTTCTAGTAGTGCTGTACCAAAATATACGACATGTAAAGCCTTTTGGACTTTCTTTTGGACTTTTAACTATGAGCTAAAAGCCATGAACTTTTTAAAATCTCACAAATCTAAATTTAAACTTGCTGCATGAACTTTCAACTACCGAAATTTCATGTTTTGGATTACATGTCATAAATTTTTTTTCTGTTATATAATATATTCATGTATGTACGTTAATGTTTTCTGTTCCTTTAGCCATCTCCAGCAGTGACTAGCACGATAATTTTTTTTCTTTTGTATAAACTTTTCCCCCTCTTTAGTTTTGTGAATGATCTCTATGTATGTACTTAAATGTTTTCTGTTTTAGCCATCACCTGCCCTGATTAGTACGATAAATTTTCTTACCTTTTTGTATATAAATTTTCTCTAGTTTTTGACATGATCTATATTTACATACTCTAATCTTTTTCTATTTTGTAGCCATCCACGCCAGTTTGAAAAAACAAACTTTTTGAAATATTTTGTATATATTCCTTAACTATATTTCTCTGAATGTCTTATAAATAGCATAAAATGAAATTTTATAAGTGTATAAACATTCTTCTCTATAATTATGTAAATATGTATGTACGTGAATCTTTTTTCTTTCTCAACGATCAACTGCAGTTTTGAAAAATTTTGTATCCTTATCTATGTTTTCTAAATGTCGTACATTGTATAAAATGAATATTTCTTGTTGTAAACTCTTGCATTTTTCACTAAGAGTTTTATGTATATATTCATATGGGGTTAGAAGAATTTTTTAAAGCTATTTTGCATGTAAATTCGCGTTTAACAATTAACCTTAATACACTAACAATTTAGTTTTTTTCCGGATGCAAATAGCTAGCCGGAATAGTGCTTATCTATAAAATTATGTCATTTATCTCTATACAAGTTGTACTTCACGTCCTTTTTTAATTTATACTTTAAAATGAGTTTTTATATTGTAGAAGTTCTCTGATGATTCAAACCCGAAGTACACACTTTAAATCCGAAGTCCAATCTGTTTTCAACAAATTGTTACTTTTGATGCTAAAGCCGATATTTTTGGAACTGTGCCAGCGTTTCTCTTTTCTCAAGTCAAAGGTGTTTTTCTGGACGCTTGCCAACAGCGGATTTCTGTCAAGATTCAAGCAGATAGTGGACAACTGGAATTTTTTCTTTTTTTGCGGATGCACTTTAAAGTATTTTTCCTAGCCGAGGATACTGGACCTAGACTGGTCTGCAGTGGCTACCAACAGTTCAAGTTTTTTGTCAATAAAGATTTTTTAATGTTACCACGTATAAATTGAATAACGATCGCATTTATTTTTTTTAAGCGATCCTTTTTGTACTGAAATTTTTTTTAATTAATGAAAATTTTTTCCTTTCCATTTGTTTTAAGGAAAGATGAATGTAAGCCCCGCTGTAATCACGCTGGACTTTACATAAGTTAACTAAGTTTAGTGCATAGAGTTTCTGCCGTAAAGCACCTCAGATGGAGCTTAAAAAAAGTATTTTTATCATAAATCGTTCCTGAGTGGGCAGTTTTTAGCTCGGCACTCTTAAAATTCATTTTTTTCACTATTAGATTTAAAAGCAAATAGTTATTCTTGGGCAGTCTAATTTAAGTTTCCCCCTCTTTTTTTTTTCTAAAGTCTTATGCAGTTTCATTTTAGCAGTAAGTCACTGCAGCTAAATTTTCTTTGCATAGTATTCCACTAATTTCAAATTTGCACGGGTAAAAACCCGTTGGGGATTTTTTCCGTGAATTTTTTTCTTTTGGGGAGGAACTGTGAGGTAGTAGTATATTAGCGTAATGCTACAATTAAAATTCGCACTTTGCAAGTAAAACATGAATACGAAGGTTTTAGGATTCAATTGAGTAATAGAGTTAGTTCTCATCCTAAACTAAAATTGTAATTGACATTATGCTAATAAGTTTGAAAAGTGATTGATATAAAAGGAGAAGGAAGATTGCTTTTGTGTGTTAGTTGGAGAGGGAGTTGAAAGGCGATGTATTTCATAGTTGGAGTTAGTTTGAGAGAGAGCTGGAAGGTGTGTTAGTTGGAAGGCGAGTGAGTTGGAGGATGGTAGTTAGAAAGTTAGTGGGAAAGAGAGTATGAGAGTTGAAGGAGTTAGTTGTTAGCGGCTTAGGGTGGAAGAGAGTAAGTCCAGTAGCATTGTAGCGTCAGGGAATCCTCCTACATGCGAAAGACTACTTGGCCTTAGGAGTTAATGAAAGTAAATAAAAGTAGTTGAGGTCATTTGCGAGTAATTAAGTAAAGTAAAGTAACGGTGGTTATTTATTGCTGTCAAAGTATTTAAGAGGACTGCCCATTTTAAATCGTAAGTTACTAAATGCCATTATAGTCCAGCGCCCTCATTCTTATTTAAGCTCAAATAAAAGCTGATTTTATTTTACATATCTGACTCTGTCATTTCTTCATAGATATATTAAGTAATTAAGTAAGTTTCAGCTTCAATCTCAAGTTAAAGTTAAATTGAACTATGGAGACGACATTAAGGTCGTCACAACTGTGTAAAAAATTACAATCAATATTATAAATAAATGTACTTAAAAAAAGTTAGATTACAAAAGATAAAATACAATTTAGCTTATTTAAGCAATTTTTGTACTAAATGTTTTTAATTCTTCTTTTTTAAACTTGCACATATATAATGTTTTTTTTTAATACTAGTCTAAATTTATAAAATGCATAAAATACATATTGAAATAGCTTCTTATAATAGTATTTTCTAAGTTTATAAACGACAGTTCTTAAAATGGCCAGATGCGTTTTTATTCCATTATTTTTACTATTTTCAGTGAAACTTTTCCATAAGTTAAAAGTTTATATACTGAGGGTGTTAAAATATTTTCCATCGAAATTTACAATGCAGAAAATGCTTTTTATGCATTAAACAGATTGAACTATAAAAATAATTTGAAAACCTTTCGCTGTGAAATCAGCTATTTAATTTCTAAAAGAAGAAACAGTTTTTTTAAATTATGCTTCTTCGAACGTTACGCTTTTCTCTATTTTTGTATTTAAAGTTTCAGATTTTCTATATTAGTCATTTATATAATTCTAAATAATAACAATGTTATTCATTAGGACCTAGAATGACAATTAGAAGAATTAATATTTATCTGTCTTATTTTATACATTTTTTCTTTATTTAAGCGACTCGACATACAATTTTATAATCGAGCATTTATAAAATATTTAAACTTTTCATCTCAATTTCTCATGTTAAATATAAACAAATAACTAATTAAATCTAAATTCTTTCTAAATTATTGAAAATAATCAAATGCATCTACAAAAAATACATCTATAGAGAAAAGCAAGAAACAAATATGTATTTGCATAAAACAACACATTTTGGATTTTACATTATTTCCACGTATCTTCCAAAAAAATTGTGGTAATAATAATAATAATAATAATCAGTTTATACAAACATCTGACGTATGAAACTTAACTCGAAGTGCGCTTGTAAATCTTCGTTGAGATAAGAACAGATGGTACCTGATATTATTACCTTACGGAAATATGAAAATAACAGTTAGGAACCACATGGAATTAAACCGTGTACAACGGGATCCACAGACTTTGCGGAAAGGAATAGTTTCTTTTATTTTCAGCAATTATCTCAAAAACGCTTCTATTTATCCCCGACTTAGAATGAAGCTTTTGTTTGTATGTATGTCTGTTAAACTCTAGTTTTTAAATGAAGACACCGATTTCAATGTAGTATTTATTTATTTTTGAACGCTTATTTAACTGAAATGTTGTGTTTGATGAAAATCGGTTTGATAGAAATTTTGTATTATTATTTTCTTTTCCTCTCCGGTTACACTGCACTGATATTTTAAAGTATATGAATGATAGATGATTTTAGAAACTATGTGATACAGCTGGCAATTTTCCAACTTACAATTCATAATAGTTATACTTAAATAGCCTAATGTTATTTTATTTATTTATTTATTTATTTGTTTGAGAATAAAAATTATTTTTTTATTATTAATTTCGAGACTAAAATAATTATTAGAATAAGTTAATAACTGGTGATTATATATATTTACATCAATTAGTTTTTTTCATGTCACTTTGAACCGATAACTAAAAATTTGCCAGGTACCAATCTTCTAATTTCCAGATGAATCATATATACAACTATATATATATATATATATATATATTATTTTTCATTATAATATAAAAAGCTTTAAAAAATCGCCTTTTATTAACTAATTTTGAAAAAAATTAAAGTTTTGTTTAAAATATCGTTTATGAATTCACAGTCTAAAAATTTGCTAAATGCGTTTAAAAAGATTAGGAATTTTAAAGGAAAACAATATATAATTAACTGCAATCGCTTATGAGTTCACAGTCTAAAATTTTGCTAAATACGCTTAAAAAGATGAGTTATTTTAAAGAAAAGCAATATTTAATTAAATTCAAGCTAAAATTGTGTTTCGAACTTGATTTTTTTCAATTGAAACTACACATTTTATAAATAAAAAATAATATTTAACTAAATTCAAGCTCAGAGGTTTTATAAAATATAGCTTTAAATATTTCTGTACAAAGCATTTGGTCCCCATTTGGTAAAAATCCTTTGAGTTTTTTTTTTTTTTTTTTTGTAATTGTGTTTAATAATATCGTAGGAAAACTCTTGAAACCAATAAATATATTACCTGTAAGAATAAGTTAAAATACACGAAATTTAGATATTTTATCGTCACTTGAGAACATATGATGAGCATAATGCATGCACATAATTTCAAACTATCGTAATTTGCAATAAGCTCAAAAAAATATTAACAATCACACATTTAACATTCACACTCAATGTAATATTTTTAACGCAATTTTATTCAATATTGTTCAACTACAATACATCTTGTTCGCGTAATCAAAGAATCGATCAAAATAGGTATTGGGAAGTAATAATATTTTATTTTAAGAGAAATTTCATACGATACATGAATTTAAATATACAAGAGCTAATATTTAGTAAAAGAGCTATAAATACAAGAGCTAATATTTGATAAATTGCTACGCAATTTATCAAGTGAAGCATAAAACCCACATTGAAACCTTTTAAAACATAATCACGAATTTAAATAAAAGAGATCTGCTGAATATAAACATTCAGTCATGTAATCAATATTCTCAGTGGCACTTTAAAATATTAAGAACTAGACCAACACATACGATTTTATTTTGTGTAGTGTTTTTTGGCAACATTACCACAGCGGAACGTATATATACGTATATATTATATAAATTTGCTCTAACTCTTTAAATTTTAATAATGCAGCTTACGGGGAGGATTTTTTTAGAAATATTTTCTGGCTAATTTCGACAAAATAAAAATAAAATAAAATAAAAATAAAGTTAATTTCTTTAGCTGCCATGTCTCCATTCAATCCTGCATTCTCAATGTCATGCAAGTTGAGTAATATGTCTGCAAATGTTGTTTTATTGTAATAATAGCACTCATGCAAAAATTAAGTAAATTTTCATACAGAGTTCAGTCATAGTTTAAATAAGTAATAAAATTAATCTTTATCAATCCATAATAATATATATGCATATATATATAATAAGCTCGCTGTTATTTCAATAGAAAAGGTAAGGACACTGTTACTGTTACTGTTAAGGAAATATCTATATCTATATCTATATCTATATCTATGTATATATATTAATATAAGTATACATCTAAAATAGCGATTTTAAATTTGAGTAATAGACAATTTTTCTCTAAATATTTGATCTTACATTTTAGTTTTTTCGTCGTAAAACAAGATGACAATTTTCTAACTTACTGAAATATGTCTTTTATTATTTTGATTCACATTTTTTTTTTCTTTTCAATTACTATAAATTTCCTAATAGGTATAATAGATTCGTTAATTTTTATAAATTATTTATGCGCTTTCAGATATTTGATAACATTGTTGGCGCTGTACTCGAAATGTAACACAAAGAGTTTTTTTTTTTTTTTTTTTTTGATAAAACTGTTTTTGAGCCGTTAGAACGACATTTACTATGAAACCTAGAATAACTTTTCTTTTTGAGTTTCAGAGAAAAGTGACTTTGTTGTTACACGGAATTGTCATGTGTGACAATTACAAGTCGTCATATTACTATGAAACTTAGTATCGCTTTTTTCTCTAAGCTTCAGTAAAAAGTAAATTTACTAATTAATTTTAACAAGTTGTCATTTTTCATAAAACTCATTACCGCTTATCTCTTTCAGTGACGGGAAAGAAAGTGACTTTATAAAACACGGACAAAAATTCGTCAATTTATTATGAAACCGAGGATTGATTTTTAGTCTGAGACACAGAAAATGATGACTTTACAATACACATGTAACATTTAGAAAAGATCACTTTACTATGAACTTTTACATCGCTTTTCTCCTCGTGTGTCAGAAAAGAGAGAATTTACTAAACAAGTGTTACAATTACAAGTTGTCACTTTTTATAAAACTTAGTTTCGCTTATCTCTTTCAATATCCGAAAAAAAGTGGCTTCAAACAATTTGGGCAACAAGTCGTCACTCTTCTATCAAAACACATCACAGCTGTTCCCTTTGAGTTTTAAAGAAAAATAAATTCACAATGAAAGTTATAAGATACATGTTATCACTTTAACATTAAACGTAGTATCGTTATTTTCTTTAAGTGTCAGGAAAAAGATCTTAGCAATCCATGTGACAATCACAAGTGATGTCAGTCAAAATGAACTTAATAATTTTGGCATGGAACAATAACAATACAATTTATATCAAAATAACGTCGTCCAGTAAGGTATTCTGAAAGCTATTTTCAATCACACAGACAAGAAATATTTGCAAATATGCATTAAATAAATGATCGTCCCAAAAAATATTTTCTTTTTAATTACAACTTGTTCCAATAACTACGAAAGTTGGCATGTGGTTTCAGCAAGATGAAATCGTTTTAAATTTCCACCTCACTAAAAAACAGCTAAGATTCTACATATAAATCAATATAAACCAATTACCCATTAAAATCATCAGATTTAAACTCACTGGACTTTTTCTTCTAAAAACAAAAGTCTTTGTTGCAGAGGACAGTATATAACTGACACCGGGAGCAGTCTACATACGCCAGTTTATTATTGTCATGCTTGAATTATACAACGCTAGTTTTTTGCAGCATCATTTAGACTCTAATTTGAGTGTTTTTCAATACGAATAATATGTATGCATATATATATATTAATATATATATATATATATATTAATATATTTATATATATATATATATATATATATATATATATATATATATATATATATATATATATATATATATATATATAGGGGACAGTTGTCTAAAACGGGGACGGCGGGTCAAATGAGGACGTTCAGTTTCTCATTGATTAGTCTGTAATCTTTGAATCCAATAGTCTACGATAATTCTAATTCGGCTATAAGCAAGTTTGAATCTAGTTGTTGACATATTTTACCGGATCTGTTATTTTCTACGAATTTTTCAAATTTTTGCGATTTTCATTTCGATTGTGGCCGTACACTATATTGTATCTCATCAAGTGACCTTTGAACGTTCGATTTTAGTAAGTACGCTATGGATTCGTCTAGATTTAATATACATTTTCACACATTGCTTTATAGTTTTGTCTGACACGTGTGCGAACAGACACCACGTTTTTAGCACACGTCATGGTCGGCTCAAACGGGGACATTGACGGTAGTCCAAAACGGGGACGTCGAACCCCAGAAATGTTCAGCTTTTAACACTTCGCCTAAAATAATAATGCATCTACCACAAGAAACTGAACGTTTACAAAAAAGAGTGAATAACAAGAGGAAAGGTAAAACTGTCATACTCACTTCATCACCTTACAAAGCAGAATTGGAAGCTGTGGAACAGGAGAAAATTTCAAAGCAGAATAAACAGAAAAGGAAATTGGTCATGAAACCCGCTGAACCTAATCCTAGCTATCCAAAAGCTAAAAAAGAGAAGGAAAAAAAATTCAAGACCCAATGTTATCATCTGATGAAGCACAGAATAGCGAGGACGCTTGCATTTTTTGTAATGAAGTTTACATTGACTTGAAAGACAAAGAGGTGTGAATTCAATGTAGCAGCTGTCGAGGTTGGGCACATGAAGCCTATTCAAGTGTTGAAGAAAGCGATATCAATTTCACATGTGACTTTTCTGTTTGATTATTTTTTGTGTGATGCTAGTAACTGTTGAAAAAGATAACAAAATAATTTATCTATTTTAATTTTGATTTTGCATTAACTTCACTTTTTCTTTGTAACCATGTTTATCTAATAAGGAGGTTTATTAAGTCCTGATTCGCATTAGGACTTGAATTTACGCTATTTCTTATGAGTACCCCATTTTACCCAACCGGTTGTCCAAAACGGGGACTTTGCAAATTTTTCAGAAAATGTTTTTTCTGCCTATACTAATGATATTTTTTTAAAAATAACTTTGCCATCTGATAGTCTAAGACATGCTCTAATCAGGAAGTGCTTTGCTAAATTTTCTTTATTTATAGATTTTCTTTTGCGGACAGAGATATGTTAGTGTCCCCGTTTTGTACAACTTTCCCCTATATATATATATTACTTTTCTATAACAGTTCTGATGGAAACATTAATTTACACTTTTCTGCTATTGTGTATGAAATGAACTTGCATATTACAGTAAATACTTTACATCTTGATGGAGGCAGTCACCGAATCATGAATTGTGAAAACCCTTTAAAAACCCTTAACCCTTACCATATAAAATAAATATTATTTTTCTGTAAATTTTCAAGGTAATATTTTTTTTAATATTTACGTTATTATTATTATTATTATTTGTAGAATCGTAAATAAACATGAAATTCCAAGAAACTGTCATTTTTATATTTAAAATAAAGACGTTATACTCTTTTCGAAATATCACATTTTAGAATTTCTCAATCATGCGTAAACTGCATTTTGCGAAATACAAAACAAATAAAATTGGTATGAGAAATTTTGTTTGAAAATTTATGTTCGACGCATAAAAACGGTATTTTCTGTAGTAGACAGGTATAAAAATTTCCAGATGTACTTTCAAATATAGCCGTTTATGTATATTTCCATATCTGAAATTGTTACATTCTGAAAATTCTAAAATAACTTTAGGCAAAAGCATTGAAAGTACAGCAATAAATTTTTATGCATTAAGTATAACACAAAAATAGCATGAAAAAGTACGTGATGATAGATTATTTCAAGAAAATGTTTTGTACTACTCATTTTATAATATTATTCGTATATTGCAAAATATCATTTAACATTTTCTTATCTTATCTTCGGATTATGCCAGTGTATCATAAATTAATTGATATAAAACATTTTCTCTTGAAGAAAGACTATGTTTTTTTATTTGTTCAAACGTATATGTATTTACGTAAATAAAACAAATTACGCTCTGTTACTTTAACAAAATGATACCAATGTTACGCAGATTAATTAATTAATTAATAATAATAATAATAATAATAATAATAGTAATAATAATAATAATGTTATTATTAAAAAAAAAAATGAAATACGAGAGATAATTATAAATTTTATGCATCAGATTAACTTATAAAATTGTTATGCTATTTCTCAATTCTATTTTAAAATATTCTTTTTATATAATTGTGGATCAGAATTTTCATATCATATATTTACACTATACATAGTCATATCGAATATGCCTTGAAAAAAAACCTTGATATTTATCTTGAAATATAAAACCTTGAAATCCTCTATCAAGTTACTAATGATGTCACATCATAGAAAGACATTAGAAGCTTTTTTTAAATATGTAGAAGTTGCTTTTTAAAGTTTTTTTTTTTTTTTTTTACTGATATTTGGTATGTATTAAAATATATTTGTTTGATACTTTGAAATGTAATAAGAAACAGAAAAAATTACTTTAAAAGATATTTAAGACAACAAATTTGTCGTCCTTTTCTATGATTTTGGAGGCATTGTATATATCACATACTAGGCGAGACGCATTAAATCCTCGACGACACCTTTAATGTTCCAACCCTACCAGACCGCTCTTCGATGACTTTTTCTAGTCAATTTTGTTCTTTTATTCCTTCCGGTGTCAGCCTTTTTTTTTTTTTTTTGCGTGTAACATTGTGAGTTTTTTCGTTTTCTTCCCATGCTTTTTCTATGGATTTTTAGCTTTTTCCCCTCGATTTGTATATTTTAAAGTGCGGTATTTCCTACCCACCCGCCACCGCCATGTCATATACTAGGCAAGACGTATTAAACCCTCGACGATAGCTTTAAAGCACCAACCCCCCTAGCAAACTCTTCGATGTCTTTTTAGAGTCAATTTTATTATTTTAATCCTTCCGGTGTCCGCATTTTTTTTTTTTTTTTTTTTTTTTTAACGCTTAACATTGTGAGTTTTTTCTGTTTTCCTTCCATGCTTTAAAATCGATTTTTAACATTTTCCCTCTTCGATTTCTACATTTTTAAGTGCGGTGGGGTAAAAGCCATGACGACTAGTCGAAAATTGTCTCTGAATCTTCAAGCTTGCGTAAAACCTATATCATGTAAATTTAGGTAAAAACAAAAATCGTTCACATAGTGTAAACCAGTACTAAAATACGTTCACTACTTTGTACTTTAATTAAAACTTTGAAAATAACTACTTTGAAAATTTAGCAATATATTCTATAAAAATGATAATAAAGGGAACGTTAAAACGTAAAACTGTAATTTTTAAGAGTAAATTTAAGCAAAAAACGTTCACTTACAGTAAACCAATACTACAATACGTTCACCATCTATATATTAATTTGAAACATGTTTTTGTCTGTCTCCACTATATTGAGAGAACTACTTGGTGTAAAAATTTGGTTGAGGTATCTAAAGAAAGGTCTTGATCTGTAGATGTGCTATGAGAAGAGAAAAATAAAAAAAAATCGAATGGTTTCCCCCCCGTTTCGGGTTAAAAACACGTTTACGAGCTTAACTAAGCTCCAAATTACTTCACGGTGAAGGAATTGTATATATGGGGACTAGAGTCGAATACTAAAAAATCACTTTCTGCGAATTTGGAATTTTCGATTTTAAAGTGGGGGAAAAGGGGGAAAGTAGATTTGGAGAGGGGGGGGGGAAGGGGGGGAAATTAGTTTGAGAGGGAAATCCGTACTAGACCCACCATGTAGCACCTCATTTTAAAGGTCTGGAAATTTCACGTCGAATGGGGATGTTTGTATACAATATAGTGCGACCCCTGGTGGTGAGAAATGGAACTAGGTGATTTTGCTGTAGATCTATCATGTTACATCTTATTTTAAAGGTCTTGGTATTTCCTGACCGTTGGTGATGTTCGTACAGAACACACTGTGCCCCTTGGCGGTGGAAAGTGCAACTAATGAATTTTGCAGTTGACACCAGCATGTGACACCTTATTTGAAAATTCTTGGAAATCCAAGGCGATTGGTGATAGAGGTCTTGAAATTTCATGTTGATTGGGGATGTTTGTGTACAATATAGTGCGCCCCCTGGTGGTGAAAAATGGAACTAGGTGATTTTGTAGTAGACCCTATCATGTTATATCTTATTTTAAAGGTCTTGGTATTTCCTGCCCGTTGGTGATGTTCGTACAGAACACACTGCGCCCCCCGGCGGTGGAAAGTGCAACTAAAGGATTTTGCAGTTGACACCACCAGTGACACCTTATTTGAAAAGTCTTGGAATTTCAAGGCGATTGGTGATGTTCGTATTCAACATACTGCACCCCCTGGTGGAGGAAAGTGGATTTTGCAACGCGTGCGTAGCATGCATGCTTGCTATACAGTGCAGCAGCTACTGTTAGGTTTAGAAATTTAAAATATTAGTATGTTCTTGACACTGAATGTTTTATTCAGTTTCACTCCCTCTTTAGTTTAACTATTTTTCCTTTTTTATTAAAACCGATGGTTATTAAAATCTAAGTAATTTATCTTCTATTTACTTTTATAATTTTAAGTTAATAAATATTTAAAAACTCATAGTTTATTTAAAATTTATTTTAGCATAAAATATTAATACGTTAGCCGAAGCTATCCGTATGCAAATGACATAAGCCTACGTCATCTGCTGGAATTGAATAAGTAGCGTAGCAGAAATGCAATCGTGTGGCTTTTTCCGTGTTGATGCCGATGTGAATCCCGGTAATAAAGAAGCTAACATGAAACGTAGTTTGTATAATTTAGTTTAAATTTTTCCTTGATAACCTCGACAATATTAAAGCTTGTGTAGAAAGCTGTTGTTTTTCAGATGAGGTTTAAGTAAATATTTTTAGATTAATTCGAGGATGATAGTTATTTTAAAACTGCAAACTTTTAAGCTTCTTTCAATAATAGTATAGGCTTCAGTAACTACTCTGTACTAATATATCTGCCCTGAAGAATATTAAACGAATCGTCTAAATGTATTATAATTTTTATTTTCGTTTGCCATATTTTTATTTCACTAGATAAATCAATCTAGTTTTTAAATAAATGATTTTATCTAAAAGAAAAACTTGTCATATTTCTTTTTACCTGCTCAATACAGTTTCCACTGGGCTCTATTATTTCAACTCTGCTTAACTTTGAAGCTTTAAGATAATCATGTCAGGGTTATAAACCTGACATATTTGGTTATGGGCTATTGCCCAGTATTGAGCAGTTTAAGTGAAAGTTTTAAACTGACAAAGTTTAATGAAGTAAAGTTTTCTTCCGGCGTATTGGTCCCAAAGTTTTATAAGAATCTTTAAGAAGGGGGGGGCAATACAGTTAACGAAAATGGCAATGATACAGCATAGTATAGAAAAACTGAATGCTACGAATTATTGTAACTGGGCAGTTGATGTGAAGTTTTTATTATTTGAAAAGAATGCCTGGGATATCGTAATCGGAACTGAGGAAAAGCCAAGAGCATCAGCTGATCCGAAAGAAGTAAAAGATTATAATACGAGGTCAAAACTTGCTTTATCTATTTTATACCTCAATACTGAGAAGGACTTTCGTCGAATTATAGAGAAATTAACGGATCCAGCTGAGATATGGAAAAAAATTAAAACAACATTTTTATCCTGATAACAGAGCACGCCATATGCAGCTGTGCAGCGAACTGTTTTCATGTAAAATAAAAAGTGGAGAGAAAATTGATATGTATGCTGCTAGACTCATGAGAATAGCTGAACTTTTAGAAGCAATTGACCAGCCAATGAAGGAAGATTATCTATCATTCCAGTTGCTTCGTTATCTCCCAGAGAAATTTGATAGTATAGTTCAGAGCATACTTAGGTGGACTGATGATAAATTTTTGTTCAAAGATATTTTAGTTGAATTAGTTAGTGAAGAATCAAGGATTGAATTACGTGATCAAGATAAGTGTGATGAACTTTTCATTGAGAGTTACAGCACACAGTACTCAAGATCTAATGTGACTTGTTTCCGCTGTGGAGTTCCGGGACACATCAGTCGTTTTTGTCAAAATTCAAGGAAAAACTTCGAGCCAAGATCAACATCGAAAGTGTATCAACGCCGAAAGTCTCCGTTTTTCCAGAGGCAATGTGCTCAATCCCCTCACAGACCATGGCGAGGTAAACCTCCAGAGGCAACTGTATCCACTACCAGTGATTCCAATCCTGAGAGATCTAACCAGAAAGAACCTGACCATTCCCAGAGAAGAGGCCGTTCCAGACTCCCGAGACGAACCAGAAAGGACTCTAACCAGGTTTTTTTTACTTTTGCTAATTTAAGTAAAAATGTGTGTGACAAAAGCAATTGGCTTTTTGATTCGGCTGAGAGTAATCACTTTTGTGGTGACAAAAATTTGTTTTCTAATTTTAAACCATTATATAATGAAATATTAGCTGTTGCAATAGATAATATTGATTTTCCTATTGAAGGAACTGGTGATGTTAAATTACGATTTGGTCAACAAAATATAACATTTACTAATGTAATGTATTGCTCTAAATTGAGAAAAAATTTAATATCTGCTCCAAAGATGGATATTGCAGGAGCTAAATTTAAGGGGGGGAATGGTAAAATTAAAGTAACTAACAAGTATGATCAATTTTTATTTACTGCTAAATTGCATGATGGTATTTATTATTTATTTCCAAAAATTCCATCCAAAGAAATGAAAAATGTTAAATTTGAAGTTTCTAAAACTTCAAGTAAAAGAAACTCTCATGATACAAAAACTGAAGTTCTACATACTCAAAAGGACAGTTTTAATATGTGGCACAGACGTTTTGCTCATGCTAGTCCTAAACTAATTGACAGAACTTGTAAATATGATAGTGTGATGGGGCTTCCTAAATTAAAAGTCAATGAAGCTTCTTGTGAAACTTGTAAACTTAATAAACAAAGACGAATTTCTTTTAAACCGCATGGTCATATAAGGTCTAGACATCCTCTTGAGTTATTACATATGGATGTATGGGGACCATGCAAAATAACTGGCCGAAACGGTCAAAGGTATTTCTTATCAATTATCGATGATTTTTCTCGTAAAGTAACAATATTTCCTATGAAAGCAAAAAGTGAGGTATTTAAAAACTTTAGAAATTATGTAACAAGAGCGGAGAGATTTTTAACCCTTAACTGCTGTCATCGGTCTGACAGACCGCTCGCCATTTTCTAGCCCTCATTAATACCCCTGAAAATAAGTAATGATCCAGGCCCTCTTTTCTACCTTCCTAAAACGATTGGCCAAGGTCACATTCCACTTGTCGTTCAGCGAACGGGGTTTAGTTATTTTTTTTTTCTACTTTTCTTTTTCTAGCGGTATGTGAGACCGCTGACAGCAGATACGAGTCTGTTTCTGTCCGATGAGTAGTATTGTTTCTGTAGATATATTTATAATATTTTTTGTAATTTTATGAAAAAAAAGGGCTTCGACTAGTTCAAGAAAACGTCCGGTGTATCTCACACCGAATGGAATTCTGGAACTTGTAAATTTATATAAAAAAAAATAAAAAAATGTGTATGCAAGTTTCATTTTATTTATTTACTGTTTTATTTAAATACCGATGCCAACTACTCCGGATGTTGACTACCACTATTTTTTTTTCAAGATATATACATTATAATTGTGTATTTTGAAAAAGTTTCAACTGAGAAGTTGTATTAGCTATAATCCGGAGTAGTTTGCAACTATGTATTTTGAATGGAACTAATAATATTTTTTTATAGTGCAATATTTTCCACAATTAATAATACTTTTTTACTATATCTATAATTTTTTGTTACACTAGTGAGAACACTAGCGTGTTACACTAGCGAGTTTAAAATTATATAATTCATGCTCATTGATGCAATGTTGCCCAATCGGTATTCTCTTGCACGTTCATATGTCGGGATACCCGTTTAAGTTCTCCAAAATTGCTTTAAAAAAAATAATAATGATAATAAAGATAAATTAAATAAACAATTTAGTAGATAAATAATAGCATACAATCAATAGCTTACCATTTATTTGACGTTTTAAATAAGTTTTAATCAAGCGGTCTGACAGACCGCTCACAGTAGTTGTGAGAGAATTTTAGTCACAGTAGTTAAGGGTTAAACTGTCAGGTAAAAGCTATTAGATCAGATAACGGGAAAGAGTTTCAAAATAATAATTTTAAATCTTTCTGTGAGCTAAAGGGCATAAAACATGAATTTACCAACATTTATTCACCGGAACAAAATTCTGTTGCAGAAAGATTTAACCAAACTATTGTTGACGGTATGAGGACAGTTTTAGACGAAAGTGGGTTAAATAAAAGTTTTTGGCCAGACGCAGCTTTATACTTTGCGTATACCTGGAACAGAATTTGTCATACTGATTTAGAGAAAACACCGTTTGAGTTGTATGGTGGTTATAAACCTTCAGTAAAGCACTTAAAAGCTTTTGGCTCAACAGCATACGTAGGGGTACCCAAACAACTTAGAAACAAACTTGACCGTAAAGCGAAAAAAGGAATTATGATAGGTTACGCCCTTAGTACAAAAGGTTACAGGATATGGCTCCCAGATGAAAATAAAACAATAGAAACAATTAATGTTAAAATTGAAGAACCGATAAATATTAGGGAGCACAGTGGAGCAGTGATGGGCCGCGAAAATGAAAGTTGGTTATGTTCAGATGAGGGATCAGATTCAGAAAGTGTGAATAATGCTGATTCAGATGCTTTTAATGTATATCAGATTTACCCTGACCATTCTGAATCTTCGTCTGACGAGGAAATTAAATCAAGTCGAGATATAATTAAACGAGTCCCGCTCAGAGAGGCTGTATGGTTTAGAACTCTTGTACCCCGTAAAACTAGTGACAGAATCGACGTTTATTATTGTGAATTTGGAAAAACTGAACGTTTAAAATGTCATAAAGATGTTAAAAAATATTGTAAGAAAAATTGTATAATTTATGAACCAAACCTTTTTAATTTCAGTCCTAGAGAAAAATATGTAGGTAAAATTAATGAAAAATCTTGTTCTAGTGCAGAACAAACTTTAAATTCTGATGAAATTAATTCCGATAGTGAACTTGATTCAGATAATGAACTTAATTTTACTGAACCTGATTTAACTAAGAAAAACGATTGACTAGACGTAAATCAAATCCCAACGAGTTTTAAACAGGTCTTAAAATCTCCTTATAAAAATCAGTGGTTGCAGGCTATGAAAGAAGAAATGGATGTTATTCGGGAACGTAATGTATGGCACCTTACAAAAACACCTCCAAATACTAATATTTTAGGATGTAGATGGGTCTTCACTCTTAAACGTAATGAAAGGGGGGAAATAGCTCGTTTTAAAGCTAGACTGGTGGCGCAGGGATATAAACAGATAAAAGGAGAAAGTTATGACGATACTTTTAGCCCTGTCGTTAACATTGGAGTAATACGCTTCTTCTTTTCATTACTAGTTTCATGTAAAGGATGGACTCATTTACAACTGGATATTAAAGGTGCATATCTTTACGCACCACTCGATGAACATATTTATATGTCTCAACCACCGGGTTTCATCGAGATTGGAAAAGAAAAATTCATTTGTAAATTAAATCGCGCTTTATACGGCCTTCACCAAAGTAGTAGAGCCTGGTTTTTCGAAATGAATAGAATTTTGATCAATATAGGTTTTAACAAATTTTCATGGTGTAACTGTGTTTATATTTTTAACAAGAAAGTAATTTTATTATTGTATGTCGATGACATTGTATTGTTTGCAAAATTTAAAAATCATATAGATGAAGTAGTGGACTTATTGAGTAAAAATTTTGATTTAAAAATCTTAGGAAAAACCCGTAAACTATTGGGTGTATAATTCGAGGAAAATAATGGAAATTTAACTATCCATCAACATTCATATATTAGTGAAATATGTAACAGATTTAAAAATTTCAATTTTCCTATATCGTCTCTCCCCATTAGTAAAGGCATAATTTACTCAAAATCTCAGTGTCCTCAAACTAACGCTGAAAGAATAGAAATGTCAAAATATCCTTATAGAAGCATTTTAGGTTGCTTATCGTTTCTCTCTAATAGAACTAGACCCGACATATCGTACGCGGTTAATATTTTTGCCCAATTCCAAAGTAATCCTGGCATAATGCATTGGAATGGCCTGTTAAAACTCTTAGGTTATGTTTGTTATACCAGAAATTTAAAGTTAAAACTTGAGTGCAGGAAACCACATATTACTGTTTATTCAGACGCTGACTTTGCGGCCAACAGAGACGATAGGACTTCAATGGGGGGACAGCTGATTTTACTCGATAATTCACCTGTAGCTTGGAGAACGTTTAAGGAAAAATGTATCAGTTTAAGTACTATGGAATCTGAATTCGTAGCCATGACCGAAGCTACAAAAGAACTATTATGGTTCGATAGAATTTTAGAAGAATGCTTTAATAAAAAACTAATACAGGGTACTAAAGAAAAATCTTTACTTTTAGTCGATAACATGGCTGCTATAGATTTCGTGAAGTCTCCCATTGAAAACTATCGTACCAAACACATTGACGTAAAGTTATTTTTTATAAGGGATTTGATTTATAAAAACATATTTAATATTAAACATGTTAAAAGTGCAAATAATTGGTCAGACATTTTCACTAAACCGTTAACAAAATACGGGTTATCTCTTTTCATAAGTAGCCTATTTTCATCTACTGAGTAACATGTATATTTTAAGGAGTAAATTTTGAAGAGAAAAGAATTAAGGAAATAAGTTTCTATTTTTATTAAGTTATTTATTTCTAAAGAAAACAGAATGTTTTTCTCTTTAATATGAAAATGCAAATGTATTTCTGAAAGTGTTTATTATATTGCGAAATGTATATACTTGTTTTATATCATATATTGGTTAATTTATGTATATGCCAATGCTTAATTATTTATATTATATCTTCATAGCAAGAAGAATTTTCTGTATAAGTTTTGAAATGAAGCATTGCAAAAATTGGACTGATTTGCTCTTGAAATATACTAAAGAAAGACGATTAGTAGCAAGTCGTTGTTGAATCTGTCAACTTATGTTTTTTTTTACATACAAGTTTTTTTGTTACTCAAATAATATGACGTGAACTTGTAAATTCAGGGCAGATATATATATATATATATTTCATGGTCTCGGTTGAGTGTCAAGAGGGGGGCTTATTGTTAGGTTTAGAAATTTAAAATATTAGTATGTTCTTGACACTCAATGTTTTATTCAGTTTCACTCCCTCTTTAGTTTAACTATTTTTCCTTTTTTATTAAAACCGATGGTTATTAAAATCTAAGTAATTTATCTTCTATTTACTTTTATAATTTTAAGTTAATAAATATTTAAAAACTCATAGTTTATTTAAAATTTATTTTAGCATAAAATATTAATACGTTAGCCGAAGCTATCCGTATGCAAATGACATAAGCCTACGTCATCTGCTTGAATTGAATAAGTAGCGTAGCAGAAATGCAATCGTGTGGCTTTTTCCGTGTTGATGCCGATGTGAATCCCGGTAATAAAGAAGCTAACATGAAACGTAGTTTGTATAATTTAGTTTAAATTTTTTCTTGATAACCTCGACAATATTAAAGCTTGTGTAGAAAGCTGTTGTTTTTCAGATGAGGTTTAAGTAAATATTTTTAGATTAATTCGAGGATGATAGTTATTTTAAATCTGCAAACTTTTAAGCTTCTTTCAATAATAGTATAGGCTTCAGTAACTACTCTGTACTAATATATCTGCCCTGAAGAATATTAAACGAATCGTCTAAATGTATTATAATTTTTATTTTCGTTTGCCATATTTTTATTTCACTAGATAAATCAATCTAGTTTTTAAATAAATGATTTTATCTAAAAGAAAAACTTGTCATATTTCTTTTTACCTGCTCAATACAGTTTCCACTGGGCTCTATTATTTCAACTCTGCTTAACTTTGAAGCTTTAAGATAATCATGTCAGGGTTATAAACCTTACAGGTAGAGGTAACACGAGTCAGAGGTTCGCTCGGTTCAAGGTTCATTTTTGAGAATTTTTTCATGTTATTAGCGGCCTGTATATACGCTGCCGCAGGCACCGGGTCACGAGCCGAAATTCCGTTCTGTTTGAGGGGTTTTTTTTTTTTTTTTTTTTTTTTTTTTTTTTTGTGATGCTTTCATTAAAAAATAGAAATTCAAACAATATCGAGTTAAAGATATAAAACCATACAAATTTAAGGTTCGTTTAAGGATATTATCATGGGTCCGGGCATTGCCGGGCGGGTTCGTTCGGTTTTAGGTTAATTTTTTGGAATATTTTTATGTTATTAGCGGCCGGCGTATGCGCTGCCGAAGGCACCGGGGTCACAAGGCAGAGTTTCGTTCGGTTCTAGGTAATTGTTTTGTTACAGCTGATTATTTTTTCGTGATGCTTTCATTTAAAAACAGAAATTCAAACTAAATCGAGTTAAAAGTATAAAATCATACAATTTTAAAGTTCATTTAAGGTATCATTGGCCCGGGCAACATCGGGCGGGTTCGTTCGGTTCCAGGTTAATTTTTGGGAATATTTTTATGTTATTAGCGGCCGGCGTATGCGCTGCCGAAGGCACCACGGTCACAAGGCAGGGTTTCGTTCGGTTCGAGGTAATTTTTTTGTTACAGCTGATTATTTTTTCACGATGCTTTTATTTAAAAATAGAAATTCAAACAAAAACGAGTTAAAGATGTAAAACCATACAAATTTAAGGTTCATTTAAGGTTATTACCATGGGCCCGGGAAACGCCGGAGGGGTCAGCTAACATGTAGTCTTAGTATTAAACAAAATAGAAAATGAAAGGTAGGAACTGTTTATTTGGAGACAGTTTGACGTCACATTGACTGTACTTTGTAGAAAGTGATGTCATATATAGTATTTCTATTTATAAGCATTTTTCCGACTTTCTTTTTTTAAAGTGAAATGTCGTAAATTATATCTATATATTAATTTGAAACATGTTTTTGTCTGTCTCCACTATATTGAGAGAACGGCTAGGTGTAAAAATTCGGTTGAGGTGTCTAAAGAAAGGTCTTGGTCTGTAGATGTGCTATGAAAAGAGAAAAATAAAAAAAAGTCGAATGGTTTCCCCCCCGGAGGAAACGGGTGGGAAACTGTTTCCCACCCGTTTGGGTTAAAAATGAATGACGTCATTTTCGGAAATGCAACAATACAGCGAGTTTATCTGAATTTTTATTGCCTTATAAAGACAAAGTTCACGTGTTATCATTGTTTTTTTTAATTATTGATCCTTTTTTACAGTGTGGCAACATGAAAAAATCTATATATTAATTTGAAACATGTTTTTGTCTGTCTCCACTATATTGAGAGAACTACTTGGTGTAAAAATTTGGTTGAGGTGTCTAAAAAAAAGTCTTGGTCTGTAGATGTGCTATGAGAATAGAAAAATAAAAAAAAGTCGAAGGGCGCCCCCTGGTGGTGAAAAATGGAACTAGGTGATTTTGTAGTAGACCCTATCATGTTATATCTTATTTTAAATGTCTTGGTATTTCCTCACCGTTGGTGATGTTCGTACAGAACAAACTGCGCCCCCTGGCGGTGGAAAGTGCAACTAAAGATTTTGCAGTTGACACCACCGTGTGACACCTTATTTGAAAGGTCTTGGAAATTCAAGGTGATTGGGGATTTTTGTATACAATATAGTGCGCCCCCTGGCGGTGAAAAATGGAACTAGGTGATTCTGTACTAGACCCTATCATGTTATATCTTATTTTAAAGGTCTCGGTATTTCCTCACCGTTGGTGATGTTCGTACAGAACAAACTGCGCCCCCTTGCTGTGGAAAGTGCAACTAAAGGATTTTGCAGTTGACACCACCATGTGACACCTTATTTGAAAGATCTTGGAAATTCAAGGTGATTGGTGATGTTCGTATACAACATACTGCGCTCCCTGTTGGAGGAAAGTGGATTTTGCAGTGCTTGCGTAGCATGACTGCTATACGGTGCCGCAGCCGCAGGCAGCGGTAACACGAGTCAGAGGTTCGTTCGGTTCAAGGTTAATTTTTGAGAATTTTTTCATGTTAATAGCCGCCTGCATATACGTGCCACAGGCACTGGGATACGAATCCGAGTTCCGTTCCGTTTGAAGTAATTTTTTTTTGTTACAGATTATTATTATTATTATTATTTGTGATGTTTTCATTTAAAAATAGAAAATCAAACAAAATTGAGTTAAAGATATAAAACCATATAAATTTAAGGTGCATTTAAGGTTGTTATCATGGGCCGGCCAACACCAGGCGGGTTCTTTCGGTTGCAGGTTAATTTTTGGGATTTTTTTTTTTTTTATGTTATTAGCGGCTCACGTATGTGCTGCTGCAGACACCAGTGTCACAAGACTGAGTTTCGTTCGGTTCGAGGTGATTTTTTTGTTACAGCTGATTATTTTTTTCGCGATGCCTTTATTTAAAAATAGAAATTCAAACAAAATCGAGTTAAAGATATAAAATCATACAAATTTAAGGTTCAATTAAGGTTACTATCATGGGTCCGGGGAACGCCGGGTGGGTCAGCTAACATGTAGCCTTAGTATTTAATACTAAGGAAACAGAAAATAAAAGATAGCAACTGTTTTATTTGGAGTCAGTTTGACGTCACATTGACAGTACTTTGTAGAAAGTGATGTCATATATAGTATTTCAATTTATAACCATTTTTCCGAATTTCTTTTTTTTTTTTTAAGTGAAATGTTGTAAATTATATTAGATGTTTTAACTTGAAATACATTTAAATAATGATACGACGATTTTTGAAACATTACGGTCAATAAAGTGACTGTCGAAGTCGACGGGTTCCAGCTAGTTATGTACTATAATTAAAACTTTTAAAACAACTACTTTGAAAATTTAGCTATATGTTCTATAAATATGATAATAAAGGGATCTTTAAAACGTAAAACTGTACTTTTTAAGTGTAAATTTAAGCAAAAAATGTTCGCATACAATGAACCAATAAACCAATACTACAATACGTCTCCTCAGTATGTACTTTAATTAAAATTTTTAAAATAATTACATTGAAAATTTAGTTATATTTTCTATAATTATGATGATAAAAGGAACTTTAAAACATAAAACTGTAATTTTTAAGAGTAATTTAATAAAAACACGGCCCTGATTACATTTTAAAAAATAATATCCATTCTCTTTCAATTCAAGTTTATTAAAAAAAAACAAGTATTTTTAAAAAACACCCTATTTAAAAAACAAACACTACACAGAAATATTTATAGCTTAAAAATCATTCTGTTTCCTGTTTATTTACTCAAATTTAAATAGGATTTGTAAAGCACATATTATCTTTTAATGAAAAGAAATATCACTGCCTTTGGGTCTGTTTTCGATAATTTAGAAATCAATGTTATTAGATTAGACATTGGCTTATTGATTATTCCCTTCAGCATAATAATTTAAACTAGTAAGTAAAACATGTAAAATTGCATGCTCTCAACGCAGTAATTACGAAAATAGCAAAGAGAGGAAATGGATAAAAAATTGTGTAGAATATTTAATTATTTTAAACGTTAAATTTATTTTTAAGTTAATAATATTCTTTTTTATTGCCAATAAAATGCTGTTTTTTATGTTTAGAAAATTCGATTTACAGATACATATAACATTTGTAAAATATTAAGTCTATTAAAAGAAAAAAAATAGTATTTTTTATGCTGTAAAAGTATACCTTTAAATTTAAGGAATTATTCCTATATTGCTGGACAAAATACGGCTTTTTTAGCATGCTGATAAAATGGGAAAATTATACAAGTACTTGCGTTAATTCAATATAGCTCCTTTGATATAGAGTTATTTTCCTGAAAAAAAATTACTTTGCAGTCTGTATAAAAAGAAAACTACTAGATAAAAGTAACGAAACTTTTTATTTTATTTATTTATTTATTTAACTTTTGGTTTAATTGTTAATAAAAACTATTTAAAATTTAAATTGTACATTCTACGTTGCGTTTTGTCTTTATAAATATTATATTATTCTATTTAATTGATACTGCTTTATCAGTGGCATACCAAACTAAAAAGAAAAAGAAAGAAAAGAAATACTCATTGATGCATTACTTATTACAAATATATATATATATATATATACCCATATATGGGATCAGGTCGATTTCCCGACACTCAGTTTCCCGACGCCACTTTCCCGACAGGTACGTTTTCCCGACAGCTCACTTTCCCGACAGGTACCGTTTCCCGACAGCTCACTTTCCCGACAGGTACGGTTTCCCGACAACTCACTTTCCCGACAGGTACAGTTTCCCGACAACTCACTTTCCCGACAGGTACGGTTTCCCGACAGCTCACTTTCCCGACAGGTACGGTTTCCCGACAGCTCACTTTCCCGACAGGTACAGTTTCCCGACAACTCACTTTCCCGACAGGTACGTTTTCCCGACAGCTCACTTTCCCGACAGCTCACTTTCCCGACAGGTACGTTTTCCCGACAGCTCACTTTCCCGACAGCTCACTTTCCCGACATCTCACTTTCCCGACAACTAACTTTCCCGACAACTCACTTTCCCGACAGCTCACTTTCCCGACAGCTCACTTTCCCGACAACTCACTTTCCCGTCGATTTCCCGACACTCAGTTTCCCGACAAGTCAGTTTCCCGACGCCACTTTCCCGACAGGTACGTTTTCCCGACAGCTCACTTTCCCGACAGGTACCGTTTCCCGACAGCTCACTTTCCCGACAGGTACGGTTTCCCGACAACTCACTTTCCCGACAGGTACAGTTTCCCGACAACTCACTTTCCCGACAGGTACGGTTTCCCGACAGCTCACTTTCCCGACAGGTACGGTTTCCCGACAGCTCACTTTCCCGACAGGTACAGTTTCCCGACAACTCACTTTCCCGACAGGTACGTTTTCCCGACAGCTCACTTTCCCGACAGCTCACTTTCCCGACAGGTACGTTTTCCCGACAGCTCACTTTCCCGACAGCTCACTTTCCCGACATCTCACTTTCCCGACAACTCACTTTCCCGACAGCTCACTTTCCCGACAGCTCACTTTCCCGACAGCTCACTTTCCCGACAACTCACTTTCCCGACAGATTCGTTTTCCAGAGAGTTTTCTCTCCCGACAGCTTCTTTAATGACAGCTTACTTTCCTGACAACTCATTTGCCGGAAACTCACTTTTTCATTATTTTATTTTATTTTTTTACTCTTTTCAACTATGAATTCTACTACAATGTAATATATATTAGTATCTTAAGAAACTTTAGTCTGTAGTATGTGTGTGTGAGAGTGTGTTTGTATCTCACATAACTCAAAAACGGTTGGACGTAGAACGTTGCAAATTGGTATATAGGTTTGTTATAGCATCTAGTTGTGCACATCTCTTTTTGGTCTTTTTGTGATTAACCGTTTTGGAGATATATACGAAAATGATATTCATAATGGAAAATATACAAAATTTTGGCAATTATATATGAACTACCAACGTAGAGATTTCAAAATAAAATAATGATAGAGCCAGTAATGCCCGTAATGATATTATTATGAAAGTTGTCGACACGTATGCGTGCAGAAAGTAATTTGTAAAGACATAAGCAGGTTCTAGTCGACGAATGCTTTTTATTTTTAATAGTTTTGTGACTCATTTATAGAACTTTCGAAGAATTTAGCTCTGCGCAATAAACCAATTGATTTTTCCAGAATATTCCAGAACTCTCTTATTATTGCAGTTAGAGCTTCCAAACTTTGGCAACTCTAAACTACAAGTTTTCGTCAAATTTGTTCGCCAACTCGTTAAATTCGATGCCAAGACCAAAAATCTACGCTGGATACTAATTTGCAGTATGGCGAGATTAACCATAAAATTTTGCGGCAGATTTGTTTTAGGATAGCCAGAAACCCTTTCTCTATTTTAACTGAGTAATTTTTTTTTTTTTTTTGGTGAAATTTATCTTTTCTTGATACAAATTTTTGCCAGAGAACAAAACTGGGCCGTCTATACTCGAACGATTTTCGTTGAACTCCAAGTTGCACATTTGCTAATGAGAGATTCTGTAACAAGCCGTGGAGTACTATTCCTGAAAAAACTACTATATTTTTCTCGGTGGTATATGTAATCGTATTACCGTGCCTTTTTTGATTGGAGTAGCAGTTTTTCTTTTTTTCTTGTTTTGTTTTTATTTTAACCCATTCATGGTCACGCCATTTTTAATTTTTTCGTTTTGAAGCCATTTTAGTGGAATGTGTTTTATATATTTTTAAGACATTAAGTACTAATAATATTACAAATTTATCCGGAATTCTGAGAAACTGATTGTTTTCTATTTAGCAAATTCGTAGCAATAAATAAATGATTCAGAAGTAAAAAACTCTGACCGCGTATACGCGTTCATGACCATGAAATGGTAGAATGTTCGTGGACTGGAACCTGCCACCTGCCTGTTTATTTATGAATCAGTTACCTCACACAAAACTGTGAATGTTTTCATAAAAATATGTATATTCCTATAGTTTTATAAGGAAGTCATGTGGTGACTACATCAAAATTTTTTCTACTGCATTACCGTTTTATTGTCAATAAATATAACAATAAAAAAAAAATAATAATAATAATAAAAAGATTTCGCTTTCAAATGAATGTGTTAAATAAAAAATAAATAGCATAACAGCCGTTGCTAAGATTCGCAGACAATTACAATGGAAAAATAAATTTATGAAAAATAGAAGCCAACATTTAAAATCGAAAAATAAATAAATAAATAAATTAAAATAAAATTCTTATTTGAAATTCGAAAAAATCTCGATAATATGCACACCTGCAGGGTCTCAGGTACCCACATGCCAAGTTTTGTAGCTCTGCGATCGGTAATGTGAGTACCAGAGCGCAACTTCATTTTAATATATATATTTTTTAACTTGTTACCAAAAGCAAAACCGCTTTCGAGTAATCTATTTTTTCTTAAAGCAATAATCTCATCGTCCTTAAAATAAATAAATAAATTGTATCCGGAAAAGATATCAATATTGTCTATGTGAGAAATATACAGAAATTGCATAACAATTTGTAACATCTTCAGAAAACTGTAAGTAATATTCTATATAAAAATTTTTGCGTTTGGTGTGTTTGGGTAAAAATTGCATGCTGTATTATACCTATTATATGCTTTTTTTTTTTTTTTTTTTTTTTTTTTTCCGAGTTAATATGATCAAAAGACAATAAATTGGCATAATGAAGTAGAAACCTAATTATTTTTTTTTTTCGGAATGAAAAACTTAATACACGTGTTAAGATTTGTAAAGTATTCTACCATTCAAAGAATGGTAGTTATTTTAGTTCCCCATCATACTATAGGTATGGGGAACTTAGGTAATCGTGAAGAATTTCGACCTCGGTTTTTTGACTTTTTTTATGCGTTTTCAGGTGTGAGGAATCCGAAAATGACAAAATTTGTACGGTGTCTGTCTGTAGGGTGTCTGTTAGTGTGTCAGTCCGTTAGTGTGTTAGTCCGTTAGTGTGTTAGTCCGTTAGTCTGTTTACACGATATCTCACGAACAAATGATCGCAGAGAGGTCAAATCAGTTTTCAAATATTACTTTCGATACTGGCAAGAACCCCATTCATTTGCAACATTCGAATTAAAAAACTTCGTAAGTTATTAGAAATTTACGATTTTCTTAAAATGGGAGAATAGGACAAAAATTCACTTAAACGTGCATTAAATAGAAACTTTTTACTGTAAAAATGTCGGAACTGTTTTAAAATATCAGTTTTGATGCCGGAATGAACATCATTTACTAAAAATATGCTACTTTGAAAATCTCGCAAGTTATTGGAAATTTACGAATTTCTTAACATGGCAGTATAGGGCAAAATTTCACATAAACGTCAATTTTTAGAGATATTTCATCGTAAAGATGTCAGACTACTTTTGAAATATTATTTAGAACACTGTCATGAATATTATTGACTATGAATTTTCCAATATAAAAATTTCGTAAGTTGTTGGAAACTTACGAATTTCTTAACATGGCAGAATAGAGCAAAATTTCACATAAACGTCAATCTTGAGGGATATTTTCATCGTAAAGATGTCAAACCACTTTTTAAATATTATTTTGGATACTGGCATAAATATCATAGACTATGATTTTTCCAATTTAAAAAATTCGTAAGTTATTTGGAATTTACGATTTACTTAACATGTCAGAATAAGGCAAAATTGAGCATAAGCTTCCATTTTGAGGATCATAAATACAATAGACAACTTCAAAATTACATTTATGATATTTGTTTGAACATGATTGAATACAAATATTCTAATAGGAAAATTTCGTAAATTATTCGTAATTTACGATTTTATCAATATAGCGAAATTGTAAATTTTTCATATAAATATGAATTTTGAGGATTATTGCATTGGAAATAGTAGCATGAAAACTAAACAACAGAATTGACCCTGATAAAATAAATTAATAGATTAGAATAAGATAAATATACCGAAGTGAATGGTGGATAGCCCATTAGGCGGGGATTTCATTCTGTCACTGTATCAAGCTTTGGTCAAATTCATTTCTTTTAACATGATTATAATATGTCTCGCACTAGAAATTTATGATAACATAAATATGATGGGGAACTGAGCAGAGTCCACCTATGCCAACTAGTTTTAAAACACTTTACAAGATATAAAATTAACCTACCTAAGCTGGATGACAGTTAATTTTCTTCTAATAACCACATAGTACATGAGAAAGGATATCTAAAATTCATTTATGTAGCAATCTTCAAAAAAATCATGAGAGCCGTTTTTGAGATACCGACTTTTACCAAAACTTAGCATACTCAGTTATTGACCGGAAAACAATAATTACATGCAAAAGGATATTTAAGAGGGAGTTAAAATGACGCGTTTGAAAAAAATCCATACAATCGTTTTTAAAGGAACGCACTTGCGAGACCTGAAATTGAGCTATTTATAGAGAACGCATATCAATTTTCCTGAACTAACAAACTATATCATTCGAAAGGACATTTAATAGAATGTTTACATAGCGACTTTAAAGATGACCGTTTGAGCCGTTTTTCAGATACGGACTTTCAGTCTTATTTCCGGTTTCCAATCACCCCCTTCCGGTCTTCTAATGTTCACCAAAACTTGGAAAATTCATTTGCGCACTAGACTTGTATCAATTCTGAAGTTTTGTACTTTCATCTTTAATAGTTTCGGAGATATGATAGTTAGAAGATTCCACACACACATACTCACACTGATCAATTGCTAAAAACTACTAATATAATTCTAATACTATGCAGAATAGTTCTACAGACTTAAATACTTTAAAGTTGGCTTTAACTTTAAATATGTTTAAAATTAAAACAAATCAGACTTAAAATAAATAAATAAATGAAATGAAATGAAAAAAAAAAAAAAAAAAACTGCTAATAGTTTCGTTTCGATATTTTAAAACAGTCATTTATTTATTTATTTATTTATTTTAAGAACATAAATGCATGTAATTTACTGACATTACTATAAAAATAAATAAAATTCGAATACAGATTGTGTAGTAAAAGGAAAGGATTACTTCCAGAGTAAGAATAAATTGCCTGCTGAAGTTGATTTTTTTCTCTGCATATCGTATTGCTAAAATAAAAAATCTGGTGTCCCTCACACGACATTCTCTTTCCCTGAAATTTAATACTATAAATGTCGGTTGGAAATTAAGAGGTAACATAACGAGTACTGTTATGAAAACCTATGTTAAAACAATTCAAATTAAGCTTCGGAAGAGTTTTATATGATAATTAGTTCTCTGTGAGAGGAGCTACTGCCAATCCTCAACCCCCCCATTTCATTACTGCACTTACATTTATATAAAATTTAAATCTGTTACTAAAATTAACAGTTCACTTAAAATCATTCAGATAACTTTCACACGCAACATTCCTTGGAACTTACCAATCTTGATCAAACTTTTCCAGTAACAAATTTATATTAATTTGAAAATACAACTTTTGGACCTCCTGAAATTATTCATTTTTAATTTTCGACACAGACAAAGATCAAACTTTAAAAAACTTGATTTTGATAATCAGAAAACCCCAAAACGTGTAACTACACAAAAAAAAGATGAATATTTAGCTTAAAAACACACATTATTTATCATATGGCTATGAAGAATTCATTTCCATTCCTGAGCAGTTTTCCTGCACATGGTAAAATATTATAGTAAAGTACTTCCGCTTACAATAAAAAAGAATGTTATCGCTTAAATATTTGCAACCCTGTATATATTTTGAAGATTATGTACAAACCACATGGTGCACCTAAACACAATTCTATAGTAATAATACACGGCACAACCTAAATTACGTTTCCACCAATTTTCAACTATTGTCGCACTATAATATAGTTATCTTGTGTAGCCCTGTAAACGAACAGTGAATGATATCCCTACCATATTCTGCATGAGGCATGTTTTTACGCCTATAAAATATATATATTAATTTCATTTGGTTTAGTGCAGCCTACAGACGTTAAACTTTATTTACCTGCAATTTCCCACATAGACGCAATGTATATGAATTCTCTTGGATGTCCCTGTACACGAACAATTCGCTTCCTCTCAACGAAAAACTTAGTGTAGTATTCCTGTATGATACAGACTAAAAATACCAAGTTTGGACTTTCTGGTACTATTAGTTCTTGAGATATGCTGATAACAGACACAAAGACAGACACACATATAGACCAACCACTAAAAATATTATTTTCGGATTCAGGGGACCTCAAAACGTGAAAATATAACAAATACTCACGTTTAAAAATTTGACCCTAAAACAAAATACTTTCTCTACCTTATTGGTAAGAGAAAGTAAAACTAATTATAAGATTTAAAAAAAAAAAAAAAAAAAAAAATTATATACCACGTTTTTAAATTTTCTGATGAATCATTTATAAAATACGCGGGGATAAAAAATAATATTTAAGCAATAATTAAGCAAGAAGACTCAGTTCAGTAAAATAATACTAATAATAGTGAAAAAAAAAAGTTGGTTGTAAAAATAAAATATTACTTTTTTTAGAACAACGTATATTAGCATCATGACAAAAGCGACATTAGCACTTACGATTGTGTATAAAATTTTTAAAGTGATAATTACGTCAATTTTTGTGAGATGCATAATTTAACTTTTTATAATCATTTAACGTTCACGTTGAATTAAATGTATATTTTTTTTTTATATTGAAAGGAAATGAACTCGTATTTTTTTTTTTTTTTTTTTTTTTTTTTTTTTTTTTGGCAGCAATTACATTATAGCTAATATTTTAGTGGCTATTTTATTGCTATTAAGAGCTTATTATTTTCATATTATAATTAAATAAAAGAAAACTATTCGAAAATTCGAAAAATTTGACTTCGACTCCGTTGTCTCCGGGTTTTGAGCTACTGTGAAAGTTCCAAATGTCTATGTAGTAGGAAAGTTAGTTAAAAATAGATTGCAAGATTTGTACCGGACAAACAAACAAACAAGAATGGAAGTTAATAAAAACATTGAAATAATAAATCACACATTTAGCACCATTTTTCTGAACAAATAAATAATTAAATAAAAATAAAACACCTTTCAAATTTTTATATTTGACTACGAAAATCTCTTAATTTCATGCATTCAGAAATATGTTACAAAAGTACCCACTTTTGATTCAAATACGGAAACTAATATTTCTCTTTTTTTTTTCTTTAGAAAAACTCATTTCCATATGTCAGACATATATTAAAGAGTGGAAGTTTTGTTTTAAAAAGCAAGAAATTGGAAGAGCAATATTTTTATTTATTTTTTGCATTTTGAATAAAAAAGTAAAGCATTATTTAAAATTCATTTTTAATAATAATCAAATAGAATTACGTATTCAGCATTATTTTTATTGTTTTTTTAATCCGTCTTATTTCTTATTAAGAAAAATCTGTAAACAAGCGAAATACCGAGAAATGTCATTGGAGAAAGTCAGCTGTTGGATAAACGTACCTGTTGGGGAAGTGAGCTGTGGGAAAACCGTACCTGTCGGGAAAGTGTGTTGTCGGGCAAACGTACCTATCGGGAAAGTGAGTTGTCGGGAAAGTGAGCTGTCGGGAAAGTGAGCTGTCGGGAAAGTGAGTTGTCGGGAAACTGTACCTGTCGGAAAAGTGAGTTGTCGGGAAAGTGAGTTGTCGGGAAAGTGAGTTGTCGGGACAGTGAGCTGTCGGGAAAACGTACCTGTCGGGAAAGTGAGTTGTCGGGAAAACGTACCTGTCGGGAAAGTGAGTTGTTGGGAAAACGTACCTGTCGGGAAAGTGAGTTGTCGGGAAAACTTACCTGTCGGGAAAGTGAGTTGTCGGGAAAACGTACCTGTCGGGAAACTGAGTTGTCGGGAAAACGTACCTGTCGGGAAAGTGAGTTGTCGGGAAAACGTACCTGTCGGGAAAGTGAGTTGTCGGGAAAACGTACCTGTCGGGAAAGTGAGCTGTCGGGAAAACGTACCTGTCGGGAAACTGAGTTGTCGGGAATGTGAGCTGTCGGGAAAACGTACCTGTCGGGAAAGTGGCGTCGGGAAACTGAGTTGTCGGGAAACTGAGTGTCGGGAAATCGTACCAGACCCATATATATATATATATATATATATATATTACCCATTAACGCCGAATACCTTCACTTGAATGCAGTTAAAAAAAGTGCATGTAAAATCTAAATTGTTTCTTAAATATTTTTAGTGATAGACGATGGCAGCACTGTAAAAAAAATCCTTAATATTTATGTGTATGTGGTATTAATTATAAATTTGTAATTCTCATCAAAATTTAATTATTTTTCGATAACCGCACGGGGATTTGCTTTTACGCATGTCAGTCACCAAATGCAAAAGGGGGGTGGGTAATACCTACTGTAAAACGTTATTTTATATGTGTATAATGATATATGATTGAAAATTAATCTATTACCGCGAAGACGTTTTTCTTGAAGTTTTCTTTTAACTCTTTTAAAACCGTCAATGTTTCCTACATTCGAATTAAGCTTTTTAAAACAGTAATAGTACAAATATATATATATATATGTGTGTGTGTGTGTGTGTGTGTATAATAAAAAAATATATTCTTTTTTATATACAAGTTACAAAAGGTTGCGTTTTCGCAACATCAGTCCGAAACGGCATTAAAAGAAACGTTTTTAAATGTCATGGTCTTTAAAATATTTTGCAAAAATATGCACTTTTCACTTATTTACATACAGTAATTGTGTGACAATTACATTGTTCACATCTTTTACCTTTACTTTCTTCATTTATAGTAATAATATGATCCATACGATTCTTTTGAGTTTCATTGATAGTAAGATAATAAGTAGGATCAAATAAGTAAATTTTCAGGTAAAACAAAATTCATCTGCATTTTTTCAGGTGATTCCATCAAAGATATGTTAATTTATCTTTGAAATACTAACAACCTTATTTATGAATTTATTACATTCATTGCATGTATTAGATTTTACATTTTCAATAAAATTCGTAAAAAAAAGAACTTATCTGCTAAATATGCTTTGTTATTTTGGCCTTTCGAGAATTCCAAGCATTAAAAAGAAAGTGTTGCCTGCAAAAATTATGTGGATGTCATTTTTTTTTAAACACTTTAAAATACTAAAACAAAACATTTTTTCAAAGTGAAGTATGATAAAAAATAATAATAATAATAATAATAATCTTGTGGCCAACACAAAATTTTCTTCTATTTCAATCTACATTATAATGACGCTGACTTTTCAGCAGGCAAAAATTTTAATCATAGTTTCTCAGTGCAAAATTTTGTATATGGAATTTGGCACAATTGTAGATAACAGATGCTGAGATGCAGCTATATGCAAAGTCATGACTGGTGATTTATAGCAGCGCAACCTGTAATTTAATACATACTTATATTGTATCAGAATGATGTTCTATAATGATCCTTTAAAATATCGAGTGAAATTGTTTACAAAACAATCTGAGATAAATTATTCCTATTCACGAGATAAATAGCAGTCCAGCAGTGCCACCTGTTGTTCGGTAAGCAGCCAAATTGAATCAGCTTATATTTCATTATGACCATCTCATACATGAGGTTTTGGGCAATTATATACAATAGAATGAGTAATATAGCCTTAATGTTCACGGGGAAAATTGCAACACAGCAATGCTACCTCTCCCACGATAGGCATCAAAACTGAATCAACATAAAGCTTTATACTGGCAGCCTCATATACTAATTTTGTGCAATTATATACTATACAATTTGACTTATAGCTATACTAACCAAACGTTCCCATTTTCTGGGACAAATGGGGACGCCCTTTCTTTTTAAGGCATTTTTCTAAGTTTTAAAAAGTTGTAGAAACTAAATTATTAATCAATAATACTTTATTTTTAGTCCTTATTTATTAGGAATAAAAATATACATGCATAATTTGATAATGGTAACATTTTTTAATGCTTCTCTATTATAAAGGTACTTTTAAATCTTTAGCCTACTTATAGCTCCTCCATTTACACAGAAAATTGCAGTATATCAGAGCTACCTATCGACTGATTAGCGACAAACAAGAAACGTAGAGAGAGGCATGTTAGGATTCATTCGAAGAGACAAATAGCGAAACACGAGCAAACGAAAATTACTAATGTCATTTCTAAAGTAAAGAAGTTAATAAGGAGGTAGGCTGGGCACCTTGTCAGGAGAAAAGGTGACAGACAGGCGTAAATGTCATATTTTGGATATCAAGATCTAAGAAAGACCGAGGAAGAGACAGCAGTGTCTTTGGACAGATGAGATTATCAAGTTTAGAGGAGCAGAATAGTGAAGAATTACAGAAAACAAGCCAAATTTGAATCGTATAGGAAAGGTGTTTCTCATGTAGTGGATTGGTAAAGGGTGAAATTCATTATATATATATATATATATATATATATATATATATATATATATATATATATATATATATATATATATAACAAATGAATGAAATTAAACCCCAAAAAGCACTGAAGTCTTCATCAGGGAGGCCCCTCAGTTTAGGGGTGAAAGAGAAATTTCTGAAAGGGCAGTAGCAATTAGCTAATAACTATCCTTAGCCCCCAATTTCTCACCAAACAGAAAACCACCATTAACTGAAGAGAAAAAATCAGACATATATATAATGTATAAAATACTAAAAAAGTTATAAAATTACACAATTGCAAAAGTTATAAATTTACATCAGTTCATTTAAAAAATATACAATAATATAAGGAATTACTGAATGTAAACAAAAATGTATAAAATGAAATAAAATCACTTCGGCCGACGGTACTTAAATATCGCCCTTGAATGAGGAAATAGAACAAACCGAAATAGGAAAACATTGGAAACATACAGTTAAAATTTGGGACGGGTAACAGTTAATTTGCAAGGTATTATTTAGATCTTCAAGAGCATATTTTAAATCATTTTCATTATTGCAGATAGTACGAATTCTTTTAAACTCTGCGAACATAATATTTTTAAAAACTTTTCAACTGATATTTGAAAACTAACCTTTTGGTGTTTCTAATCTTAAAACTTAGATATATATAAATTCATTACAATAGTTCTCTCTCTCTCTCTCTCTCTCTCTCTCTATATATATATATATATATATATATATATATATATATATATACATACACACACATATATATAACAGATATATATATATACAGATTAAATAACAATACATACAAGTAGTAAAAATAACAATAAAGCTGGAAAAATAATTAACCCAAAAAGCTTTGAAGCTATCACCAGAGAGCACAGTCAATTGGTGGTCGGAAAAATAATAGAAAGACATTTCAAAAGATAGTAGCAAAAGCTAAAAGTATCTTGATCCCCTGCGTCCGACCAAAAGAAAACATCCATAACTACTGTATCAAGAAATTACGAATTCAAAAGGTAAAAAAAACCAACAATTAATAAGAAAAAATTAAACAGGATTTACATATTGCATGCGTAACAAAATGCAGCAATTATATAATAGAAATGTAAACCTAAAAAAATAATTAAATAACTATACATATAAGCAAGAAAAATAATTAAACCAGAAAAATAACCCAAAAAGCATTGAAGCAATCATCAGGAAGATCCCTCAAATGTCAAAATTTGATATTTTATCCTCTTCTAGTATACATATCGCTCTCTCTCTTTCATATATATATCTCTCTGTGTGTGTGAGTTTGTGTGTACTACCTAACATGCGAATATGTAAATAAATATTAACAAATTGTAGTACCACAAAAACATTAAAAGATCTTTAATAAATCATCGACTGATTAAAAAAAAAATCATAAATCAATTTAATATTTATAATCTATTAAATACTGTTTTCTTCTTCAGTGTAATAGCAATTTAACACTTCAGTCTTTTGTAACTCGTATCATTTGTAATTTCCAAATCGTTCCTTCTTCAGCAATAACCTGGAAATTACAATTAAGAAATTAAAAACTTTAGTATAACTAATCAGTTTTAAATTCATTGCAGCATTTAATACAAACTTTTTTTTGAAATTTGCACATTCTAAACCCCTAACTTCCCTTCAAGAAAGCATATTGCACACATTGAAAGATTTGACTTCTATTTCCAAACCACCATCACAATGATAAGAAAACTAACAGAAACAATTTTATTATTTACTAGCAGGCTACGCTCACTTTCCTGGTCGCTAAATTTAAATGAATTTTCAAAAGAATTGAAATACTACTATGTTTTATATCACATTTTGGGCTTTGTAACATAATTAAAGATTTCTTTTAATATCAAAAGTCGAAATAACATATTACAAATTAAATTAAATTAAATATTTCGCTCGTTTTGTATTCGTTTTGCAACAATTCTCTAAGGTCTTATGCAAATGATTCTCAAGAATGAATAAACAGTTGTTTAAAATTTTTATGTATTTTTCTTTCCTATGCATAGGAAATAAGTACGCTGTAATTTAAACAATTGCAGCTATTAGAACTTCGAAACTGATATATTTTTAAAAAGTTATTCATTACTCTTTAATTTGAGATTGTTTTTTGATTAAAATTAGACTCTTATTTTCATATAAAACCAATCGAATTATATCGCGTTGTGAAACTTTTCAACGTGATATCTTTAAATCTAATAACTTTATGTATATAGTTTCCTCACAAGAAATGAACAGTTTTTAGAGCTCTTTTAAAAAAGTATAACATCTACGCAGTATCTTAAAAAAAAATGATCAGTTTTTACAAAAAAAAAAAAAAAAAAAAAAAAAACGCCGACTTTCATCGCCAAATTAGTTAAATCTATACCAATCAAAAACTAGTTGGCATAGGTGGACTCTGCTCAATTCCCCCATCATATATATGTTCTCATAAATTTCTAGTGCGAGACATATCATAATCATGTTAAAAGAAATGAATTTGGCCAAAGCTTGATACAGGGACAAAAAGAAATCCCCGCCTAATAGGCTATCCACCGTTCACTTCAATATATGTATCTTATTCTAATCTATTAATTTATTTTATCAAGGTCGATTCTGTTGTTTAGTTTTCATGCTACTATTTCCAATGCAATAATCCTCAAAATTCATATTTATATGAAATATTTACAATTTCGCTATGTAGTATATTTACAATTTCGCTATGTCGTAAATTGTTACAATTTCGATGCACGTTTAAGTGAATTTTTGTCCTATTCTCCCATGTTAAGAAAATCGTAAATTGCTAATAACTTGCGAAGTTTTTTAATTCGAATGCTCCAAATAAATAGGGTTCATGCCAGTATCAAAAGTAATATTTTAAAACTGATATGCCCTCTTTGCGATTATTTGTTCGTGAGATATCGTGTAAATAGACTAACAAACTAACGGACTAACAGACAGACCCACTAACGGACTGACACACTAACAGGCACCCTACAGACAGACAACATACAAATTTTGTCATTTTCGGATTACTCACACCTGGAAACGAAAAAAAAGTCAAAAAAACGAGGTCGAAATTTTTCACGATTACCTAAGTTCCCCATACCTATAGTATGATGGGGAACTAATAGTAGTCCACCCGGATGTATTCCGCCGACAAACGCTTTGCTTTATTTAGATAAATAGGATTATTTTAAACTTTTCAAGGCATAAAATTTTATTTTGGTGGATATGGCGGTGCAATAAAGACCTCAGGTTTAGTATACGTTTTTATATATATATAAAGCAATCTGCGTGTGTATACCTGTGGACAGCGTAGCGCAAAGACTGTAACTTTGACAGTTACTTAAATCGACATAAAACTGCCCCCGAGTTATTCCAGTGCAAATCAAAGCTCGATTTTCGTCATTTTCGATTAGTTGTTCTTAATTAATTAATTAAAATATGAAAATAATAACCTTACACTGAAAACTTTTAAAATGAACTTTGTTGCATATAATCTGTTGCTCAAAAATTTACGAGATCATTTATTTTTTTCTACATAAAAACAAATTTATTTTCACGAGAATATTAAAAAAAACTAGTTGGCATAGGTGGACTCTGCTCAGTTCCCCATCATATTTATGTTCTCACAAATTTCTAGTGCGAGACATATTATAATCATGTTAAAAGAAATGAATTTGACTAAAGCTTGATACAGTGACAGAATGAAATCCCCACCTAATAGGCTATCCACCGTTCACTTCGATATATTTACCTTATTCTAATCTATTAATTTATTTTATCAGGGTCAATTCCATTGTTTAGTTTTCATGCTACTATTTCCAATGCAAAAATCCTAAAAATTCATATTTATATGAAAAATTTATAATTTCGCTATGTCGATACAATCGTACATTAAGAATAATTTACGAAATTTTCCTATTAGAATATTTGTATTCAATCATGTTCAAACCAATATCATAAATGTAATTTTGAAATTGTCTAATGTATTTATGATTTTCAAAATGGAAGTTTATACTCAATTTTGCCTTATTCTGACATGTTAAGTAAATCGTAAATTCCAAATAACTTACGAAATTTTTAAATTGAAAAAATCATAGTCTATGATATTCATGCCAGTATCCAAAATAATATTTCGAAAGTAGTCTGACATCTTTATGATGAAAATATCCCTCAAGATTGACCTTTATGTGAAATTTTGCTCTATTCAGCTATGTTAAGAAATTCGTAATTTTCCAATAACTTGCTAAAATTTCAAAGTAGCACATTTATAGTTACTGATGTTCATTCCGGCATCAGAACTGATAGTTTAAAACTGGTCTGACATTTTTACAGTAAAAAGGTTCTATTTAATGTACGTTTAAGTTAATTTTTGTCCTATTCTCCCATGTTAAGAAAATCGTAAATTTCTCATAACTTAGGAAGTTTTATAATTCGAATGTTGCAAATGAATAGGGTTCTTGCCAGTATCGAACGTAATATTTTTAAACAGATCTGTACTCTCTGCGATCATTTGTTCGTGATATATCGTGTTAACTGACTAACAAACTAACGGACTAACACACTAACGGACAGACATACTGACGGATTAACACACTAACAGACACCCTACAGACAGACACCGTACACATTTTGTCATTTTCGGATTCTTTACACCTGAAAACGTATAAAAAAGTCAAAAAACCTAGGTCGAAATTTTTCAAGATTACCTAAGTTCCTTATACCTATAGTATGATGGGGAACTAAAATATTAAAATGGAAAATATATAAAACCACAAAAAGAAAAAAAAAATCTCATACTGTTAAAACAGCTTTCATAGCATATTGTAATACTGTATTTTGCTTGAAACAGCAATCACTTTATGGTTGACCAAATATATCAAATATAATATTGGAAATAAAGTGAAAGGAAACACGGTAAGTATGGATTTTGTTTTTCATATATGTTTGGATTTAAAAACTAGTTACCATAGGTGGACACTGCTCAGTTCCCCATCATATTTATGTTCTCATAAATTTCTAGTGCGAGACATATTATAATCATGTTAAAAGAAATGATTTTGACCAAAGCTTGATACAGTGACAAAATGAAATTCCCTCCTGATAGGCTATCCACCGTTCACTTTGATATATTTATCTTATTCTAATCTATTAATTTATTTTCTCAGGGTCAATTCCGTTGTTTAGTTTCCATGCTACTATTTCCAAAGCAATAATCCTAAAAATTCATATTTATATGAAAAATTTACAATTTCGCTATGTTGATAAAATCGTAAATTACGAATAATTTACGAAATTTTCCTATTAGAATATTTGTATTTAATCATGTTCAAACAAATATCATAAATGTAATTTTGAAGTTGTCTAATGTATTTATGATCCTCAAAATGGAAGTTTATGCTCAATTTTGCCTTATTCTGACATGTTAAGTATATAGTAAATTCCAAATAACTTACGAATTTTTTAAATTGTAAAAATCATAGTCTCTGACATTCATGCCTGTATCCTAAATAATATTTCGAAAGTGGTTTGACATCTTTACGATGAAAATATCCCTCAAGATTGAAGTTTATGTAAAATTTTGCTCTATTCTGCCATCTTAAGAAATTAGTTAATTTCCAATTACTTACGAATTTTTTATATTGGGAAATTCATAGTCATTAATATTTATGCCAGTGTCCTATGTAATATTTCAAAAGTAGTCTGACATCTTTACGATGAAAATATCTCTCAAAATTGACGTTTATGTGAAATTTTGCCCTATACTGCCATGCTAAGAAATTCGTAAATTTTCAATAACTTGCGAAATTTTCAAAGTAGCATATTTATAGTTACTGATGTTCATTTCGGCATCAAAACTGATATTTTAAAACTGGTCGGACATTTTTACAGTAAAAAGTTTCCATTTAATGCACGTATAAGTGAATTTGTGTCCTATTCTCCCATGTTAAGAAAGTCGTAAATTTCTAATAACTCACGAAGATTTTTAATTCGAATGTTGCAAATGAATAGGGTTCTTACCAGTATCTAAAGTAATATTTTAAAATTGATCTGACCTCTCTGCGATTATTTGTGCGTTAGATATCGTGTAAACAGTCTAACAAACTACCGGACTAACACACTAAAGGACTGACACACAAACAGACACCCTACAGACAGACACCATACAAATTTTGTCATTTTCAGATTCCTGACACCTGAAAACGTATAAAAAAGTCAAAAAAACGAGGTCGAAATTTTTCACGATTACCTAAGTTCCCCGTACCATTATTGTATGATGGGGAACTAATAAAAGGTATACTTCCATTTTTAGTTCCCCATCATACTATATGTATGGAGAACTTAGGTAATCGTGAAAAATTTCGACCTCGGTTTTTTTACTTTTTTATACGTTTTCAGGTGTCAGGAATCCGAAAATGACAAAAATTGTACGGTGTCTGTCTGTAAGGTGTCTGTTAGTTTGTTAGTATTTTAGTTTCTTAGTCTGTTTACACGATATCTCACGAACAAGTGATCGCAGAGAGGTTAGATCAGTTTTGAAATATTACTTTCGATACTGGCAAGAACCCTATTCATTTGCAACATTCGAATTAAAATCTTCCGCAGTTATTCGAAAATTAAGATTTTGTTAACATGGGAGAAAAGGACAAAAATTCCCCTAAACGCGCATTAAAAGGAAACTTTTTACTGTAAAAATGTCAGACCAGTTTTAAAATAACAGTTCTGACACCGGAATGAACATCAGTAACTATAAACATGATACTTTGAATATTTTGAAAGTTATTGGAAATTTACGAATTTCTTAACATGGCAGAATAGGGAAAAATTTCACATAAAAGTCAATTTTGAGAGATATTTTCATAAACGTGCATTAAAAGGAAACTTTTTACTGTAAAAATGTCAGACCAGTTTTAAAATAACAGTTCTGATGCCGGAATGAACATCAGTAACTATAAACATGATACTTTGAATATTTTGCAAGTTATTGGAAATTTACGAATTTCTTAACATGGCAGAATAGGGAAAAATTTCACATAAAAGTCAATTTTGAGAGATATTTTCATCGTAAAGATGTCAGACTACTTTTGAAATATTATTTAGGACACTGGCATAAAAATTAATGACTATAAATTTTCAAATATAAAAATTTCGGAAATTATTGGAAATTTACGAATTTCTTAACATGGCAGTATAGAGCAAAATTTCACATAAACGTCAATCTTGAGGGATATTTTCATCGTAAAGATGTCAAACCACTTTCGAAATATTATATAGGATACTGGCATGAATGTCATAGACTATGATTTTTTCCAATTAAAAAAATTCGTAAGTTATTTGGAATTTACGATTTACTTAACATGTCAGAATAAGGTAAAATTGAGCATAAACTTCCATTTTCAGAATTTTAAATACATTAGACAACTTCAAAATTACATTTATGATATTTGTTTGAACATGATTGAATACAAATATTCTAATAGGAAAATTTCATAAGCTATTCGTAATTTACGATTTTATCAACATAGCGAAATTGTAAATTTTTCATATAAATATGAATTTTGAGGATTATTGCACTGGAAATAGTAGCATGAAAACTAAACAACGGAATTGACCCAGATAAAATAAATTAATAGATTAGAATAAGATAAATGTATCGAAGTGAACGGTGGATAGCCTATTCTGCGGGTATTTCATTCTGTCACTGTATCAAGCTTTGGTCAAATTCATTTCTTTTAACATGATTATAATATATCATCTCGTACTAGAAATTTTTGAGCACTTACATATGATGGGGAACTGAGCAGAGTCCACCTATGCCAACTAATTTCGATACTGTCTGTTACGATACTATAACCCGATAAGCGTCTTACAAAAATGTATATACACTGCTTAAAAAAAGTAGACGGACACTTCTTTACAATTTTTTCAAACCCCGTCTTTGTTTAATAGGAAATGTCAATTAAAATTCTTTAACATATTTATACTTATAAATCTTCATATTTTTGGCTGACAAATAAAAATATTCAATTATTTATAATTTTAATGTAGGGAACTGCACAAAAGAGAAAAGATATACATTTGCACAATATTTCTTTTTAAAAAAAGTAGACGGACACTGATCAAAAACTGCAATTATGTAACTGGGTGTTTCTTGCGGAATACCAGTTTTGCATGTACATGTACATTTGGCATTTTGCCAATTGCTAACGGGCTTGACAAGATGGTTTTACGTAGTTAAATTTCTTGGAGATGCGCCATGCCACGAGGAAATCCTCTAACTGGTTGACAGAAAGGACAGATTATAGCGCTGAAAAATGTTAATAAAGGCGTCAGAAAAATTAGTAGGCTACTTCTAATAAGCAAAAGTAGCACCAGTGATTTTTTTCGTGCTCGTGAAACCCATGGCGTAAAGAAAAAGAGTGGCCGGCCAAAGAAACTTTCGCTTAGAGACCAAAGAAAAATTTTTACTGAGCTGAAAAAAACTGGAGCATCAATTCACAGAGTTCGAATAAGAACAGGAATTACTAACATAACTTCTCAGACAATTTATAACTACATTAAGCACTAAGAGCTCTTTCAATATAAGAAGAGAAAACATCATCTATACTGAAAGGATCACCACGTGACAGAATGCCTACAGTGAGCTCAAAACCACAAGTCTTGGGCTACAGAATGGATATCTGTAGTTTTTCCAGATGAGAAAAAAATTAATTTTGACGGCCCAGATGGATATCAATATTATTGGCACAGTTTGGAGAAAGAAGACGAAGTGCACTCTACTCGGCAAGTTGGTGGTGGTGGCGTGATGGTGCGGCTAGCTGTTGGCTATGGTGGAAGGATAAATTTAGTGTTCCTAAGTAAGAAGCAGACTCACAAAGATTATATTGAAACACTAAGCAGTGAGCTTTTGCCATTTTCGTGGGATCTTGGAGGAGAAATCTGGATTTTCCAACAAGATGGAGTGCCAATACACACCGCTAACAACGTTAAAATGTGGTTTCATGAGAACAACTTCAATGTTTTACCCTGGCCAGCCAAGAGTCCAGATATAAGTCCTGTAGAAAACATTTGGGCTATACTTGTTCATAAAATTTATGAGGGTGGACGCCAGTATAAAACATTTCACCAGCTCAAAGAAGCTCTTACAAACATTTGGGAAATTTTCTGTCAAAAAAAGATTCAGAATCTCATTGATTCGATGCCTAACAGAGTATACGAACTTATAAAAGCAAATGGGAGACGAACCCCTCACTAAAAACGTTTTATTTTAGAGATACAGGATGTGTCCGTCTACTTTTTTAAAGAAAAATTACAGTGCAAACATACACCATTTTTGTTTCCCGAATTTTTCCACTACATAATTCAAAAGGATTGAATATATATCCAAAAAATAATAATATATGATGTCTCAAGAATATAATTATATTAGAGAAATGAACCTCATATCTCTAATTAAAGAAATAAACGGCTTTAAAGTATTACAAGTAAGTGTCCGTCTACTTTTTTATGCAGTGTAAGTCTGATAAAAGCACAAAATTTAGTTTGTGCTTTTATCAGTGTTTCTCTTATGATACTTAACGATATGTCACTTATGCATAAAAAAGTAAATGTTTATAATTACGATACATCATGAGAAATCTGAATTTATTTTACAATAAACCTTAATTTACTTTTTACAAAAATATTTAAATTTTTCCAACGAAGGATTTATAAGTGATGAAGACGTTGCCGAAGGCTGTGGGGGTCGAAGCCAGATTTTGAGCAATTACTATGTATTTTCGTTTTAAATTTTGTTTATAAAGCAATATAAGATAGATTGATTTATTATTATTATTATTTATTTAAATATAGTGACCAGAGAAGTGGGCAAAACTGCTACTTTATAGATAATTTAACGCTATGTGTAAATGGGTACATTTAAAAATAATGAACTGTAACTTATTTAAAATATTTTATTTGTCTTATACATTAAATTACAATTTCCATTTATAAAATAAAAGTAGACACAGTAGGCTTACTTTATTCACACCATAAACCAAACGTTTTTATTTTGTATACTTACAATCGTTTTACTGATTATAAACAAGTAATCAATTATTATATGCATTTTCTCTTACGACTTGAAGCACATTTTCCGATTTAAGTAACGGTCAATAAAACTTTTTAAATTCGGAGGCAGATTTTAAGGGTAGCAGTTCAGTTTAGGAGTATTTTTACAGTTTTAGTTACATGGAAGCTTTATGTTGTTAAATTTAAATAACAAATTTTATTGGATATTTACTGAGGGATTTTAATAATGGATTTCTGCTATATTATGTGTTATATCCACTAAACAATTTTAATTGAGTATAATAAAATATCTTTACGATATTTATAAATTATTAAGCAAATTAAAGTAAAATTAATTGAATCTTTGAAATGTAAGGTCAAAATTTTCAATTTTAATTTAAAGAGTTATGTTCTATAAATTACTTAGAAAAAAATGTCAACGTATTTAATTTTTAATAAAACATTATAGTACATTAAATCTAAATTAAATTACTTTTACAAAATATTAAATCCATTAATCATAAATTAAACGGTTCCATTTTACTCGTTTCCCTTAATTTTCAACTTTAAGAGACCGATGTGTATTTAAACTTGTTATACAGCCTGCCCACCACTGTTTTACTTTCTTCTAAATTCAATAGAAGAAAGTATTGGATTCGTAAAAATTTTCGACCTCGGGTTTTTGTTGGATTTACACGTTTTGAGAGCTGTAGAACACGATTTGACCATTTTTAGAAAATGTCTGTCTGTCTGTTTGTGTGTGTGTGACAAAATTTTGCGGCAACTGTATCTCAGGAACTACTGCACAGAATTTCATACAAATTTTTACGTAGTTGCACCTTGACATAAATTAGTGCCTATCAACTTTTGGTAAAAATTGTCCTACAGGTTGCGTTGTCGTCCCGCTTTTTCTAAATTTTTAACATGGTGATATAGGACAAAATATTGTATAAATGTGCATAAAGAGAATTATTTTTTAGTAATCATTATGATATTTACAAGAATTATTTATATTAGAGATAGTGAACTGGGAAAAATTTTTTGTATGTGTAAGAGCCTCACCTTATGTGTAAGATGGGTATCTTTCGAAAGGTCTCGTCAATACCTTTCAAACGAATGGTTAAATTATAAATCTGTGATAATTTAAAACAAAGTTATCGATTTTTTTTTTTTTTTTTTTTTTTTTTTTTTTTACGAAATTTAACCAAACTTGGTATCTAGTTGGCCCCTGACATAAACAGGTGTTGATTAGATTTGAGGATCAATCGCTCAACAGGTGGCGCTGTGATCGTATTTTTTCTAAATTTTTAATATGGCAGTATAGGACAAAATTTCGTATAAATGTACATAATGAGAGTTATTCTTAACCTGTGATTGTAAAATTAATATGACTTATTAATAATAGTAGTAGTTAATTAGGAAAAAAAATTGTGCATGTGGGGGCAGCGCTTCCCCCCCTGGAGATGGGTATCTTTCAAAACGTCTCGTCAATACCTTTAAAACGAATGGTTGAACTATAAATATGTGATAATTTAAACAAATTTATCGATTTTTTTTTTTAAATATTGTTACTGAGGGAAATTGTATAGGAAAATATAGAATAAAGTCTTGTGGTGACCACAACATACTAGTTTAAAACTTTTTTTTTTTTTTTTTTTTTTTTTTTAACAGTTTAGATATTATCTGTAAGTAAATTTTAAAACACGTTGTTTAATAAGATATAATTCAATGTGTCACAATGAAAATAAATAAATGGAAACATTTTTTTTTTTTTTTTTTTTTTCAAAAAACCTTAATATTAGTAATAACTTTATTAAACTTTAAGTATTTATTTTTATGACATTTCAAATACTTTGCATAATCATGGAACATTATATATTTAACTCTTGCACAAAATTATGACTGAAAAACAAATATTTTTCTTTGTGAATATACATTATCAAACAAGAAAAATATGAAAACACATATAAATAAAAATACCATGTTTATCATAATAACAAGCATAAAGTATAAATATTTTACATTCAAAAACTATAATAAATTAGCATAAAAATGCATGTTTTTCACGTAATAATATTCAAAAAGTTGGAGCTGATAATAAAAAATGAAAACAAAACTAAGAAGATATTAAATAAGAATTTTTTTTTTTTTTTTTTGAACATTTATTAATTCTACTTGTTTAGTTTAATCCTTATAATAATATTAATTTTATTAACGTAAATAGAAGATTGTGTATTCTATACAACATCTAACATAGGGAAAAAAAGTCTTTTTTTTTTTTTTCTTTTTTTAGAATATTTGTATTTCTTAAGATAAATCCCGAAAATATATATATAACTTTTCATAAAAGATCCTAGGGCAAATATAGTTTCTCTGAATATAATTCTATTACAGAAAAAAATTTCTGTAGATATCCATGTATTTTTATAATAATAAAGATGATACGAAATACCTAACATATTTTTATTTATGTGAATAAATAATTGAGAAATTGTGTATCATAAATATTTTCCCATTGATAAATAAATAAATAAGTAAAGTAAATATGTATATTACACTAGTAACGTGTACTTTTTTAGTTTAAATGACGTTAGACATATTAGATTTACTTTAAAATAACATTTACAAAATCCGTTATTAGATATATTTTGGCATAAAAGGAAATGACAGACTCATTCGTTTAGTTAGTGATATAAATAAATCAGTTCGCGCTCACCAATTTATTATTTGCAATATTTTAAGCGAACGATGCTTTTTCCAACATGTAAATGAATTTAACCCTTTATTTATCGCAGTATAAAACAGATGAAAAAACGTATTTGTAATATATTTTTAGTTACTTAAGAATATTTTTTAAAGATATCTGCGATAAAAATTACGCATATTACCTCATCATAACAACACTGCACAGCAACAACCAAAAAGAAAAAAAAAAAAAAAAAAAAAAAAATCGAACCCTCATACCATTCCTGCTGGTTCTTATGTAAAATGGCCTCCAGAATCCGAATATGATTGCCATTTTGCCCAGTCACCCACCGTTTTTTCGGGACACCAACCCCTCCCAAATTTTTATTACTGTTCGGTAGTTTTATGGCCATGAGTATGATTTGGAGAATGAAAAAGGATCAATTTAACACTTAAAAATAAAATATATATATATAATGTTTAATAAATAACATTAATATTAGATTAAAAAATATAAGAAATTTAATACATAATTTCAGTGGCAAATCCCCCACCCCCTAAATTTTCCCCTTGCCCCAAATGTTGATGTTTTAGAACTTTCCAACTCTGTAGTCCCTCAGGAGATATTTAACAGTTAAAATATATCCCCCCCCCCCCTAAAAATCAAATGTATAGCCATAAAATTATTGAAAAGTGATAAAAATAGGAGACCGTCCCTAAAAAACGGTGGGTGATAGGGCGAAATGGATGTCATATTCGGATGCAGGAGATCATTTTACATAAGGATTTACCAAAATGGTGTTGGGGGCAATCTTCATGCCGAGAAGTGTAATTAATCAGCATTTTGTGAGTTGGTACTTCTACATGTAGCGTCTAGTGGCTTGTGGTGAGATTAGAGTGAAATTTATACGTTTTATTCTTATAAATAACTTTTACATTTATTCTATATATTCGATTTTATACGCTTTTTAATATAAAGTTATTTTAAAGTACAGCCAGCAGATAAAGGGTTAAGATTATTAATAGACGTTCGTTATCGTTTTTGTATTAATTTGTAAGATCTAATTTTATTTATTTGTAAGGTATAGATCTAATTATAACTGAAACAGGTTAAGAAAAAATTATATATAACAGAAAAATTTATTTTTAATATTTTTTTAATTGCTTAACTGGATTAAATAAAAAGCCAAAAATCAATTTTATTAAGAATTAAATATCAAGCATTTTTTATAAAATACTTCTATTAAAATACACAGCATGTATATCTTTTATGATTAAGGTTATTTCTATGGCGGTTTAATAAATTTATTTCTAAATATGACTTTCATACATGTTTTAAGAAACTTAATTCTCCATCAAATGAATGGCTCTGTCGCTTTGTTGAGCATCAAATCGTAATATTAAGTCCCTATAAATACAAGCCTACTCACATCCAAAATGCTGCCCAAACCGAAGCTAAATTCTCCCTCATTTTTTAGAGCCAGTAGAAACGCATTCCATGAATGGTTTGAAGATTTAATAGCTGCACAACCACCCATAATTAAAAAAAAATGTTCGATAAAAATCGCCCAAAAACAAGAGCAGTGGGCAATAAAATCATTTATGAGTCAAAAACCCGGATAAACTACTACGTCAGAAACGCCAAAGCAAAATATTTGAAATGCATACAGCTGTTTCGGTAGCCTTAAGCGTACCGTCTTCAGTGCGAAAAGAATTCGGAATCTGGAGAAGTGCTCGTATATATAGGAGAGGGACCGAATTTAGTTCAACCAATAGGATTACGGGAAAGGTGGAGAGTGTGGCCAATAGGAATTTAGGAATGTTAGCTGTGTAAACAGTAGAAAAATTAAGAAAATGTGGACTGAATGTAAAATTTCCAACAATCAGACAGATAGGGAACAGCGAAATTACAATTTACGAGGTTTTTAAAATTTTTATAAATATGAAAAGCTTCAAAGAAATCGAGTTCATGAATGGATTTAGGTCTGCAAATTATTTTAGCTGAATTAAATTTAAAATTATGATTTTCCTCCCAGCAATGTTTAGAAATATTCGATTTATTGGTTATCATTTATGAGTCAGCTTCATTTTTTAGGATCCTTAGTTATTATTAGAATTCATCTAATATGTAGCACATATATTCTATTACTATGCAAAATACAATGTTAGTTAAATGTTTACTCACTGCAGGTATATTATTCACTGAAATGCAAGTTAATTGAACGTTGTTATCTCTAACTATATATAAACAGTTTTAGAGAAAATTCGGGGTAAGATATCGCATTGGACAACATGACATGCCATGTGATTATCTTATACTCAGACACTGTGCATGAGCGCTTGTCACTTAAATGAGAGGTACTTCAAAAACGGAACGTATGTTACTTACGAATGGAATTTGTTAAATTAGATTGATTCCATAATCCATTTACCTTCATCAGGTGAATGTTAAAAATTTGCCTTTATTTTAGCTGGTTATGCAAAGCATACACGGGGAAAAATAAATTGAATGATTTTTAAAAGTAGTGTCTGGTATTCTCACCAAGCCTAACGGCGACCTTTATAGGTTCCCCCTTTTTTTAAAGACTTTTTTTCAGCTTACTTTCTGTGTCATAAACCTTCTGTAGAATTCGGGTTAAAAAGGTAAAAGTGGAAAATAAATTAGAATATCAGTCCTGACGTTACAAATTTGGTACCAAATAAAAGGGGCGACTTTTCTGAATACAATGGTGCAAACAATTTTTTGACACGACAATTAGATTTTTTAAAAATAACTAAAATATGAAATATAGGTGGCAACAACTTTTGTGTAACACATAAAAAAAAAAAAAAAAAAAAAAAAAAAAAAAAAATAGAAATATCAGTCCTATCATTACAAATTCAGTACCAAGTGAAAGGGGCAATTCGTCTGAATCTAGGGGTGCAAACAGTTTTCGACACGACAATTAGATATTTTTATTTAACTAAAGTATGAAATTTAGGTGGCAACCAAAAATTTACATTTTTATTAGAAATTCCTAACACACGTGACCAACAGACAATGTAAGATTAATTTTTCTTTTTATATTTAGCTTACATTCTCTGTCATGAACTCTGTACCGAATCCTGGTTAAAAAATACTTAGAATATCAGTTCTATCGTTACAAATTCAGTACCAATGAAAGAGGCTCTTTTTCTGAATCCAGGGGTGCAAACAGTTTTTTCACACGACTATTAGATTTTTTTAAAGAAACTAAAGTATAAAATATAGTTGGATACACTTCATTTTACTCTTCTTATATCTTTTAGTGTGAATCAAGCTAATTGAAAATAATAATATTTTATTTTATTTTATTTAATTAATAAGTGGATATGCGACTTGTTTAACGTTTTGAGGTAAGATAACGGAAATGTTTTGGGGTAGGATGCCAGTAGTTTTGCATTGAGGAAATATACCTCTATAACATTTTATTTTTTAAGTTGCAGCTGGGCATTGATTTTAGTAATATGTTAAATAAAATATTAGATAATATTTTGTTTTATTTTTGTCTATGCTAATCATGTGGCATAGACAAAAAATACAAATAAATATATAATGTTTCATAAAATTGTGTATTATCTAACGGAATTTCATAATACATTTTACCCCAAGATTGGTATAATATGCCTAAAGATTTCATAATAATTTTGTACTTAAATATATATTTAATAAGTACCCTAAAATTTAAATTTTCTCACGAATTCAATAAATAACAAATATAACAATCAGTAGGAATGTTTTACAGAAATATACATTATATTTATTTAATATTTTACAGAAATATTAAATAAAAGCAAGGGAGTCCCTCCACTCGTATCTTTGTTATATATATATATCGCTATATATAATCTACTCTATATTCTCTTGCTTGTAACGTCCAAACGAATTTTCGGCCAGCAAATCAATTCTATCATAGATTTTAAATGAGTGTCTTCATAGCAATTTTAAATTTTATGAAAAAAAAACAAAATCCCGCATTGAATGACCTAGGCTATATTATTTCTCTAAAATTTCAGCAAGAAAATGATTTATCATGTTTCTTCATACTTTTAAATAATATGCAAAGACATTTATGCACGCGTTTAATGTTAGGACATATCTATATTGGATTTACCAATTAAAAAAAATAAATAAATAAATAAAGAGTTATTTTAACGATGGCACTCTATAAATATTCATAAAATTGTCAGAAAGTATATATATTTACTTATGAATCTCAATTTAATTTTGATACAAAAATAATTTACGCTATGAATGGTCGACCTTCCAATTATATTTTTAAGAATATGAAACAAAATTTCATTTAAAAACATATCTTTTTTTATTTTTATCAAATTTCATTATCCCATGCCAAATAAAAAAATACATATATTCCGAAACATGTACGTATATGTGTGTAGTAGCAACTCTGTTTCATTGGGTTGAAGATTTGGATTTTTAAATTAATAAACAGACGTTAATAGAATTCAGATCATCATATGTCACCTTTTGAATGCAATCCAAAGTCCAAATAAATTTATTTATTGGAGACAGGGAAAGAGATTTAAAACTATTAAGGTTAAAAAAGTTTCTAACTCACACACGTCACTTTCTTAGTTTGACAGAGAGTGGCTACATCCTACTTCCAGTTTAACGTCAGAGGATCTGTTCTTTAAAAGCGAGTTTGATAGTCTCACATGACGCTTCGAAAAATTTTATGACTTGATTTTTATGTTTCAGTTAATTTGCGAGAAAGAACCGTGAGTTTAGCTATTAGTTGACGTTAATGAAATATTGTTCTAGTTTAAATCTTTTTTTCATTTCACCTACAACTTTGCACAACCAGATATAAAATTAAAATCGGAAAAAAAAAAAAAAAAAAAAAAAAAGATATAATTTGTCTAAAGGTATCTTTAGAAAAACTATCAGTCGTATCAAAGTTATAAAAGTAAAAATAATATTAAAAAAAAAAAAAAAAAAAAAAAAAAAAAATTCAAAATGCAAACTTTTAGGATGATTTGGTGTTAGACTAGCATTAATGGTTTTGTTATTTTGTTTTTCTTACAATTCCACTGATCGACGTAACGACGATTCTAATTTATTTGCTCAGTCGAGTAAAAGATAAACGCAATTCGTTATTAATTGACGCAGAAAAATCTAATATGCGTCATTCAACGGGAAATTAAGTGCACTTTTTGAAAATGATGTAAAATTTTGAATAAAGGGTAATGCACATATTGAAGTGAACGCAACTTTGATTTTTTCAGTAGCAACACCCAATTTCTACTTCATATTTGAATTTCTGAGAGTCAGGTAGTGCAGAAAAATAGACAGTTTGTACACTTTATCTTTAGTATTCATGGAGTTATAACCAAAAATATGTTAGTGGATTATCTGTAAACTTAGTGAAATGAAATTAAGAACGTACAAGAAATATAACAAAATTTTATTGATTCACACAGGAAATGTTTCAAGAAAAAAAGAATTATATAAATAAATGATAATATTTTTACAGCAATTTCCCTATCCTTCTTGGTTTTGGTTTTTTAGACGTTTATATATTTAAATGCTTTATCAGATAATATATGTTAGATCCATTTAAATATATTGCACTTAAGATTGGTCAGACAATGATTTTTAAAAAATGTGCAATATTTTTTCAATATATGTGCGATATATTTATAAATATATTTCAGAAATAAAAATATTTTTCAGAATCAAAAGTGATCATGGAGCATGTTAGAGTTTCTTCACTGATTCTCAAAAAAAAAAAAAAAAAAAAAAAGTTATATCTATCAAGATAAATTTTGTGAAGATATTAATAAAAGTTTGAGATATGAATTTAACATTAGCACCTTCAAATTTTGATCGCTTATAACTCTATAAAGAAATAAGAACAATATACAGCCAATGTACTTTTCCGCATTGTTGCGACCCCAGAAATTCAAATATAAAATAAAAATAGGGTATTACCATTGAAAAAAATCAAAGTTGGTGCACGTTTTAATACGTAGACGACCCCCAATTCAAAATTTCACTTCGTTTTCTAAGAGTATCTTATAATTCCATGTCGAATAATATCTATTACATTTTTGCGCATGCATAGATTAGCAACGTAATTTCATCAAGTGTTGCATTTTATTTTCCCCGACACTACAATACATTTATCAGCAAAACTTCTACTATAAACAATATGCTAACCAAACCAGCCTACAATGCTATTGAAAAAATATGCTTATAATGTTATTTAGTGACTAATGTGTATATGACATCAAACTGAACAGTCAATTAATAAACTGCCAAATTTAGATAGAATGTAGTTAATGTATATAAGTAAATTGCACCCAGTCATATGTACTTTGGATTTTGAGACGTAATTTTGCATTACCTTAAGTTTAATAGAAAAGCTTTTTAGATAGTGGATAAATTAAAGATATTCCATATATATCTTAAAAACACGACATTCGTTGAAAGAAAAAAATTTTGTTAAAAATATGTTTTCGATTTTCCGAAAGTAATTTTTATTTATTTTTTTCTCTTCTTAAAATAAAAAAGCAGAGGATATAAATAAATAATTCTTCTTCTACACACCAGACATGTTAAGATTATGAAAATATAATCCAGTTTATATTTAATATAAATTTATTATTATAATTATTATTAATTATATTATATTATATTATATTATATTATATTTAAAATTCTTTGAACCAGTAAAATGATTTTTTTTTCAAACTAATTAGTTTGGTTTATTTATAAGGTATCCTTTTTATTAAGGCGTTATTTTAATTATGATTCAAATCATTAAATGTATATAGTCTAAAAATTACTACACTCCTTCTCATAATTATAAGGACACCCGTTTTTCTATATTAACTAAACACTGAACACTATTATTTAAACAAATATATTTTTAATTAATTTGAATTTCATTAATAGACTATATTTAAAAAGTTTTATCGTTTTTCTATCTTAAAAAACTTTAAATATGGTAAAAAGATGATTTTTCAGGTGTTCACAATTATAAGGACAGCTCGAATTTTAGTAATTTTTTTCAGTTATTCTTTAAATTAATATTCTATGGGGTCTCTTTTTAGGGTTAAACAGTCAGACATTCTCTCTGGTATATATCTATACATTTTTTTTTTTAATATTCAGTTTCAATACCATTTCATATAGCATATATGGTATTCTTAATACATTTAAACTATTTAAAATTGCTTTCCACTTGCATGCACTTTTCTAATATCATAAGTTAAGGTTTTTTCAACTTTTAGGCCACGGGAAAGGCAATAATACAGAAGTTTCTTTCTTCAAACTATTTCCTATTTCTCTAAAAGTAGAGCAAAAATGTAAGTCTTGTTGAAAAAAATATTATCACCCCCCAAAATCTAACAAAAATCTGATAATTCCACGTTTAAAATTTGCGGATATTCTCTTGATGTTCATAATAATAGAAAAAATTACTAAATTCATTCTGCCTTCAGAAGAAGCAGCTCCCCAGAGCACCATAGATCCACCTTTAAGATGCCCGATTCATATCTGCCTTTAAAAAATCTGCTCTGTCTTTCGCTATCTTCAGATCATGCCAGTAACTGTTAAAACCATTCGGTTAATCAGAAAAAAATGTTTTTCATCCGAAAATGCAACATTTTACCATTTAATATTGTCTTTATTCAACTTTAACACAGACGTTCTTTCCTCCATTAAATGCTGATTGATTATTACAGGTTTTTTATTCATTTTAACATATTATTAATTATTTTAAACATGCATAAATGTAGACCCTAACCTTTCGTTAAAAATTACGAGCAAATTCGGCAGCAATCATTATGAGTAGAACAGTTAGAGGAATTATGAGTCTTCGATCTCTGTAAAACAACTCTGATTTTGAATCAGATCTCTTTCCTATCGAACCAGCAGTTCAATGTTTGATCACATTTCCTTCAGCATTTTTAGACCTTCGAATTTCATTAGAAATTCGGCGGATTGAAATTATCCTTCCACTTAAAAAACACATTTATCATACTTCACTACATGAATGTTTTTTTTTTTCGAGGAATTATCAGTAATGTCCGTCCAAGGAAAATTGAAGGCTTATATATGAATTAATCTAGCCCAGTAGTTAACAAATTCGCATGTCAACTGTAATTTATCCGCTAGTAAGTTAAATAAAACGAAAAAATCTGGATTGTCCCTATAATTATGAACATCTAAAAACGTGGAGAAAAACACATTTTGCATTATTTTTTATTAATTTTGTTTTATATTAAAAAATTATAACAGTTTTGGTTTTTAGAATACTAGATATATTAAGTGCACTTAGTATAATCTTGTTTGCAATTATTTTTACGTTAGTTATTTAAAAATATAAAGTGTCCTTATAAATATGAGAAGGACTGTATAAATTAAGTGCTTTTTTGAAAAAAATAAATATATATAAAAAAAAGTCTTGAGTCAAAAGCAAAAAATTTTTGAAAAAAAAAAAAAAATGATTGATGTTCAATTCTTAATACTTATTTATTATTAAAAGGCTGTAATTCTTCTTCTTTACCTATTGAAATGATTAAGAGATAAAAAGTTAAACAAAAGTCTTCAGCTAAATTAGTGACAGTAAACGTATTTTAGGATTTGCTGACAAATTAACTTCTCCTTAGAAAAGAATATCAGATTTAGCCGCAAGGTGCACAGTAATGTGAATAATTTTTTTTTCAGTACACATATGTTCATACTCTGTGTTAATGTTTCAATCATATGTGTTACATCAATTATTTCGAATATGCATTACACAGCTTTCATTTAATTATAATGCACATATATTTTATATGAAGCAAATGCCTTTAGAACTTTACTTCAGTGTCTTCCCTAATTTATTTAGGAGAGCTTCATTTATAACTTTTACATAATGAATTAACGTTTAAAATAAGAAAATACTATGGAAGGAATCTAATTTTAAAAAGAGTTTTTTCAATGTGTGGTATATATTATATATATATATATAAAGAAATATTAGTTTAAAAATTAAAACACAATCTTTCAAAAACAAATAGATTAATACTTAATGAGCACGAAAAACAGCAAAGTACAAGATATGAAAAAAAAAAAAAAAAAAAAAGAGTGGTAAAAAAAAAAAAAAAAAAAAAAAAAAAAAAATACAGGCAAAAAATTAAAAGATATATGCTATAAAATAAATAATTAATTAATTAAAAATGTGTACCACACCTCAACAACGAAACAAAATCAAATTTTTCCTCAACTGGTATCCATTATTCTTAATTTATGTCTTCCATGTTCGATAAAAGTTGTCTACGTAAATATTTAATGTATACGGTTCATTATCGATTACGATCCATATTAGTCCATTTTTTATGTGGGTTTGTTTTCTTAATTTTTTTTATAAGGACATAAATTTATATAAAGTAATATATTTTACATTATTTATTTATTCATTTATTTATTTTTGTGTGTGTTTAATTTTAATTTTATTATTTATTATTTATTTATTTACATTTATTATTATTTTTTCATTCTTAACTGCAGAGGATTTATCATTTTCTATTAGTATGATGTAGGGGGCTATGTGGCCCACCCCCCATCCCGTTTTTTCTCTTTTACTAACAGAACTTGAGACATTTTACTGTTTCTATTCTACATTAAGGAGCTCTCCTGAAGACGGCCGGAGTGCTTTTTTGGGTTTAATACACAATTTTATTTCATATTCTGCTTGATTTACTTTTTACTTTTTACATTATATTTTTAAAGAGATGGAGAAATATTTAGAAAAATAAATGGATATTTTGGCAGATAGCTAAAGAATTCTATAAGTAGATAGATAAATAAACAGATAAATATATATATACAACTAACATAAATGAATTTATTTCAATTTATATCGATTTCATATAAATGTCATAGAATGCTTTTTCTATCACAATTTTTTCTAGTATTATATATTTAAAAAAAAAAAAAAAAAAAAGAAGAAGAAAACAAAGTTTTATGTAAAATTAAGCATTTAAATAAACACAGGGAAAAAATACTTTCTTAATAATAAAGGCTTATATTTTATCTGGATTAACACACGAAACTGACGTTATAAGTACAAAAATGTATAGAAAGTAAGAAAATAAAATTTTATCCATGGTTTCCATGCGCGCATTTCAAATGGATAAAAAAAAATTAAAAAGGATATTTTAACAAACAGTTACATCAGAATCACAATAATGTATTCAAACAATACTTTCTCTACCTTATGGGTAAGAGAAAGTAAAAAGGAAATACAATTTTATCCCTGATTTGTATGTTTTTAAAGATCCAATAATTGATTCAAATAATAAAATAAAAATACAAAAATCATCGGTCTGTTCACCCAGATTTATTTTTTTTTTAAATCTTTCAGTATTATGACTTTTAAAAAATCTTTCGAAGAAAGAAATCGAAGAAAAAAAAAGTTTGAATAACGGCATAAGAATTTTTTCATTCATAGAACAAAGCATAATTAAAACAAAATAATTTCTATTTTTTGTAAATTTATTTTTGTTAATATGTGCAATTTTAACAAATCAGGAAAAATAAATGTAATAAAATAAATATGTAGAATTCACCTGCGTGTACACTTCACGACAGGTTATTAAGATGACAAGGCCGCGAAAGTCCTTCACTCTCTTTTAGCTTGTAATAGCCGCCTGTCAATAAAAAAAAAAAAATCATATAAATCTATTATTTGTCCGGTCATCACCTATGGGTGCCTTATTTACGAACCAGCTACGTAAACTCAGTTATTCAAAAATTAGTTTTTATATAGGTTTGTTCAAGCTACTCGTTACGTCCGCAATGATGCTACTCACCGGAATCTTCGAATTAAGCCCATCTATGCTGAAATTCGAATACTTACGATGAAATTTCACAGATCCGTTCCCAATGTTAGAAATCTTCAGTTAGACTCCATACACTGCTACAATCATAGAGTCGGCCGTGGTAAGAAGGGACCTTTAATTATTTTAACTAGAAAACGACTTTCTTTCTGTCTCTAAGAAAAGTAGAACTATAACGTCTGGAGTTACATAACAGTGAATTTCCTCCCTGAATAATATTTCTTCCTAGAATGAACGAAATGTTCCACTAGCGTTGGCTAACAATAGTATCAAGCTTATCTACTGTTTTATTTTTGCAGTCGTGATTTCCACCTTCCTACTTGTGAATTTCTCAAAATTTTTAAAGTTTCAAAATTTCGTTCTGCCGGATTTATTTTTTTATTATTTGGCTACTTTTATTAAGTTTTGTCCATTTTTTACATTTTGTTAGTTTAGGACTCTGCTATCTGACGGATGGCCGAACTCGATCTCTGATTGTTTTGTGCTTCGGGCTCTGATTGTTTGTGTCTATTAGGACATAATTCCGTCGTTTTTTGCTCTAACTTTTCAGAGAGGATGGAGAGTATCATGCAGGTTTATGATTGGTCCACGGATCCACCTCAGAACTAGATTCTGCATGGAAACCGAGATTCGGACAAACTCTGTATTTTATTTATTTTTTATTTTTTTATGAAATTTTATTATTTCTTTTTTTTTTTTTTTTTTTTTTTTTTTTTAAGAATTGAAAAAAAAATGATATGCCCTCCCTTTTTCTGTGCCAGTGGCGTGACTCTGAGTAGTTTCCTGTGTTTCCTGGGAAGCCCTGCTCTAACCTTCATTCATCTTCGCCATCCAGATCAGATCGTCAACGCACGCTCTGCTGCACTTAGGATTTTTCAAGGAGAATTTTATTTTATTTTATTTTTTTTTTTCTTGATGCTTCACTCAGAAAAATCTTTGCTAACATGGGGAAATTCTCTCAGACCAAATTCAAAATTAATAACACTTTCGGTTTTCTTTTTCTTATCTGAAAAACTATCTTTATATTTTTGGCTTTTTCGAGGGAGGCTTTTTCTTTGGTTGCTACGTAATGCAGGTACACAGAAGCCCTCCGTTGACGGTTGACGAGAAGTTTTTAATATAAATAAATTAATATATACGTGTTTATAAAAATTAAATTAACTAGTATGCTGTGGCCTCCACATGACTTTCTTTTATACTTTCCTATACAAATTCACTCAGTAAAATTAGTTTATTAAAATTATTATTTAAAAAAAATATCGTCCATGATAATGCTGAATATTTCCATATTAGAGAAGTAGTATAACACTAAATATTTAAAAAAAGTCAATTTTATTCTCAATATTACTTTTTTTTTTCTTCTTTTTGTTAAAAATGAAAAAAAAACAATAACTTTATTTTAAATTATCGCAGATCAATGGTTCAACACCATTCGTTTTAAAGATATTGGCGAGCTCTTTTGAAAGTTACCTATCATGAAAATATACTCCCCTCGAGAGGGGACACCCCCAGGGTGTGATGCAAGGTTCCTACATACACATTTTTTTTTTTTTCTCAGTTGACTATCTCTATTATAAATAATTATTTTAAATTTCATAATGATTATTAAAAAATAATTTTCTTTATTTACATTTATACAAAATTTTGTCCTATACCCCCAAGGTTAAAAATTTAGAAAAAGCGGGATGGCAACGCAAGCTGTTCTACAACTTTTACCAGAAGTTGATAGGCAGTAATTTATGTCAATGTGTAACTGCATACCAAATTGTATGAAATTTTGTGCAGTAGTATCTGAGATACAGTTGTCATAAAATTTTGCCACACACACACAGACAGGCAGACAGACATTTTCTAAAAATGGTCAAATCGTGTTCCACAGTTCTCAAAATGTGTAAATCCATCAAAAACCCGAGGTTGAAAATTTTTACGAATCCAATACTATTGAATATAGAAGAAAACAAAAATTATGTTTTAATGTTTTATTTCTTAGAGCAGTTTTTACTTAAAAACCTATAAATATTATCATACAAATGATGTACAGTGACTGGTTTACAGCCTCAAATTGGTTATGTTCTCACATGATAATCCAGACGTAGTGTAAAAGTGTTAATTGAAGAACATTTTTTAAAAATTAATCTTTCTTTATTTTACATAAAAGGAGGGAGCCACTAAAACGATTAACAGATCTAGGTCCAATTAACTTAAATCACATTACTATTAATTACTAAGAGTACATTTAAATATATCACATCACTTAGAAAATCTTTGTGGCGTTAGACGGGTTTACTTTAGACTCTTTATGAATACGATCCTCCAAAATCATACATAAAAGCACAAGTCTAAGCACATAACTGAAGCATGTATCCAAAAGCAAGAACTTCCTTAATCATTTAATCTGGGGATTAGTGAAACCGGGTAGCCATCTCCTCCTTGGAGGATCAAAATTGTGATGGCATGTCTTCAGAGCATCATTATGGATGTGTCCCAAACCATCGCCAATCACCCTATGCGCAGTACTAGTAGGATTTTAATCCCAACCAACCAACCATCCTGAATCATATAAAGTAAATAGCTACGAGACGTTTCACTTCCTTTTCCATAATATACATATCATAAAATTACCAGTATTCAACATCAACCTTGCGACTTCCCTTAAACTCGTTCTACATCTCAACAAATTACGTTCAAATAATTGGTAATCTTTTGCACAAACCTCCGTTTACCTCAACCCAATACTTTTATGTTCAACTTGACACTTTCACAGAAACCATCGCCATCTAACTCTGACCACCAGACTAGTGTCTTTAAAATATCCAACTGAACACATCTATGCTCAACTTGACACTCTAACCGAGGCCATCTCTGACACTGGATCCGACTAGAGAGGCTACAAGGGTAGAAGCGTCAATAGCGAGTCAGCGTCTAATTCGTTTGAAAAAAGGTTTTGACAAAAAAAAAAAAAAAAAAACATTTAAAAGAGTTTTTCAAGGTTTTAATTCACGTTAATGTCACGTAAACAAGTTTCGACTGTATATATATATATGAAATGTCAGTAACTGGGCTATTTCTGATGACTGATGGTAATTTGTACTGTCGAAACTGCAAAATGAACGTCATAAATTTATGTAAGACTTGAAAATTTGAGAAATACAATGAAAGAGATGAGCTACTGGATATGTATACTGTGCGCCATTTAATACTCTCCGATTCTAGAATTAAAAATTTAATTAAAGAGGAAATATCGAATATAAGAGAAATATAACAGATGTTACCACAAAGTATGGTAATGCCTACTGTGCTCTTTCATAGCATTGAAAATAGTTTTAAAAAATCTGGTGTGAAAATACGACACGACTTCCATTACCCACTATTACACGTATTATATGCATTTTTTGAATATAATGTGATCAGATGACATAATAGTGACATAAAGAAGTAGAAACCTAAAATTTTTCCGGTAAGAGAAACTTTATACACATGTAAATACATATAAAATGAAAGCTACATATGGCGTAGTTAAAAAATAAAATAATAAATAAATAAATAAATAAATGAAAAAAATGGTAAAGTTATTTTTTGAAACACCAATTTCCGGTATCTAAAACTCACCTACCTAATCAGAATGGCTTTTAATTTTTCTCTAATAACTACGTAATACATGAGAAAGGAATGGATTTATATAACAATTTTCAAGAAAATCGTTAGAATCGTTGTTAACACAAACGTTTACCAAAACTCAATTATTGACCGGAAAACAATAACTACACAGAAAAGGATTTTTGAAAGTGAGTTAATTTGGCGAGTTTGAAAAGAATCCGTAGAGCTGTTTATAAAGGAACCCTCTTGCGAGACCAGAAATTGAGCTATTTACACAGGGAGCCTATCAGTTTTCTTGAACTAACCAACTATATCATTCGAAAGGACATCTAATATAGTGTTCATATAGCAAATTTGAAGAAAATCTTTAGAGCCAGTTTTGAGATACCGACTTGCGGTCCCACTTCCGGTTTCTAATGTCCCACTTCCGATTTTTCAATTTTTACCAAAATTTAGAGAATTCATCTGTACATCAGAGCTGTGTCAATTCTGAAGTTTTGTAGTTCTATCTTTATTAGTTGCGGAGAAATGATAGCCAGAAGATTCCATACATACATACACACAGACTGACCAATTGCCAAAAACCACTTATTTGGACTCAGGGGACCTTAAAACGTGCAAATCAGGTGATCGATATCGAATTTTTGGACCGAATACAATAATGGAAGTAAAAACTGGAGGAATAGTAAAGGCGGAAATAATAGCAATAGGAAAAAGAAAAAAAAAATATTAATCATCATCATCATAATAATAGGAATCCTAATAGGAAATGTAAAGGCGTAGGTCGTGATATGCATACAACCCCTACGCTTTTATTACTATAAAAAAACAGATACACTACCATACCATATATAACAGGACACGTTTTTTTCCGTAAGAAAGAGACTAGATGTAATGAGACCAGAAAAAGCTCCAGAAAAGACAATATATTTGATTTCAAGATTTAAAAGGTAACGCTTGAAATTTATTATAGGCGTATTCGTATGGGATTATACGGCTTCTTTTAAGTATCATTACATTAATTTATTTAAATTCTCGAAAATTTACAGTAATTGCAATAGCAATTGCAAAATCGAAGTGTAAAATTTGCTGCATTCAAATGAGACATTCATAATTTTAATAAAAGGAAAAATTAGCATATTTTTATTATGTCAAAAACATGTTATTAAAATGTATTACAATTCAAACGTATTTATAATTAATATAGTTGCCAAATTGAAATTAAGTTATAAAAGTTACGTTATATTTCTATCAAAATACGCAAAGAAAGCAAAGAAAATAGGCATACACGTATATTTGTCCAAAACATTTCTAATGTAATAGTTCTTATGGGAATAATCTCGTTTTATTCTTCTTTCTGTTATATTCCTTAGAAGGAACTAAATATGTCAACTGCAGAGAGTTTTGATAGAGACAAAAGTATTTTTCTTTTCTTTTTAAGCATAGATCTTACCAAATATTATTGTAGTGAAAGATGATATTTGCCTTTAATAATCTTATTTTAATATGTTATTAAAATGTTTGGATTTGCGCAAACATTTGTCTCTATCAAAAAATACTTTTGATAGAGACAAAAGTATTTTTCTTTTCTTTTTAAGCATAGATCTTACCAAATATTATTGTAGTGAAAGATGATATTTGCCTTTAATAATCTTATTTTAATATGTTATTAAAATGTTTGGATTTGCGCATTTTAATACTCAATCCAAGATTTTGTTAATAATGTATGTAATAAAATATTCGCTGGGGACCACTTTATATTCAATGAAATATTATGAAAGAAATGCGTTTTTTTATTCGAGAATATTATAAAACGAGACTTAAAATTACGCAATGTTGATATATTTCATTATTTTTAGTACAACATGATATTTTTTGTTTAAATCCGTTAATAACTCTCAGTAATACCAGGATAAGAAATACAATTTATGTAAACCCCACGCTAAAACAAACAATAAATAATTATTAGCAATATTTTTAGTTTATGAAAATAGTACGTTGAAATACTGATGTTTTCATGTATTATATTTTACCAGGAAACCATTACTGTAATAATAAAATTTAAACAATCATGAATCGAAAGAGCGTATATAAATATGTTTTTTAACGTATAAATCAATAGCCCCCGTCAACTTATTTTCGAATTAAAAATTTTGAAAGTTTGCTAATGATTCTTACAACCACTCCTTAATTGATACAAACCACGCCTTACTGAGTAAATGAATGAAATCCAAACAACCAGTAATCGAAAGAGCATAGATAAATGCGTTGTTTTATGCACAAATCAAATGCCCATTTAAGCTTATTATTGAGATATTATGTTTAAAGATTCGCCAATATAGAATCTAACAATCGATAAAAGTCATGGTTCTGACTAAGAAATTTTAATATTCATATTAAAATAAATCATAAAACATATTTAGATATAGCAATGTAAAAATGAAAGAAGCCTTCTACAGCAAATTATTATTGATAAATATGGTATTGAAAAAAAATGATTAAAGCAGAAAACATAATAGTACGAGGAATATTTCATGAACATAGATCAAATTCATTGGTTACATTGCTGAAAAACTTGCAGAAAACACAACTGCAAGAGAAATTCAAACGTAGATGGCCAAGTTTACTCTAATCCAGACTTGTACCAAGCATATCGAATCTTATCGAAGTATATTGGTGAGCTAAACTAGAAATGAACAAGTGACTGAAGTTTGAAGATATTGTCACGTTGAAACATATCAACTCCTCCTTCCATTAGTGGCTGGTCAGTTTCACATCGTAGAAACTGCTTCCACGATTGGAAGAATCCAACATCCAAGGGTTAAACTTTGCCAGTAGCACCTGCCTGAATTTTCTTTAATATGAATTGCGCAAAAACCAAAATAATTTCGAATTCGATTTTTTAATATTACTTTTTGAACATTTATTGAGCATTTTTTAAAATAAATTTAAATATTTGTTTTAAAGATTGAAAATTTATGTTATAAGTTTACTTAACAAAACAAAATATTTAAAATTATCTTTTAAAGTATAATTGATAAAAGGTTACACGTATAAAATGTATAATTAAAAAAAAAAAATGTGAAAAAATGTATTTTTTAATGGGATGTCCATCAAAACGAAGCAATAAAAATTCCATAGAAGGGCATTCGAAGGAAGAAAATCTTAAACTGGTCGATATAGATCCTTAAGAGCAAAAATCTCAAAATCTGACTTTTTGTCGAAATTTCAATACTTTAAAAGTCCTAAATTTCCTTTCAAAAAAAAAAAAAAAAAAAAAAAATGCAGCAATTGTTTTGTTAAAACTGATAGAAATTCGTAAAATCTACTATTACTAAAAATTCTTTGTATGCTAAATTAATTATTTTAGTGTGATAAGGAAATTTTTCATTTTTTTTTTTCTTTTTTTCTTTTTTAAGGACGGAGGACAATTAGTCTCAATCTACGGATTTTATGATAGTTGGACATTTATCGAAATCAAAAATTTATCGAAAATATAATTGAATAATTTGAAAACGATGTTATAATTTGAAATAAGAAACTAATAGTCCTCCGTACTAAATTAAATTCTGCTTTTGAGAGAATGTCATCAAAATGTTTTTTTTTTTCTTTAGTTTAGGAAAAGAAAATTAATAATAATCAGTATCGAAACGGACAATATCAAAAAAAAGATTTTTATTTATTTTTTTACCCATTATTTACCCATTTTATTTTTTATTTGTTTTATAATCTATTGTATATATATAGCTACAAAATTTTGAATGCAAGATAAAGACATCACCAGATGCTATTTTGTTTTTCAAAGGAGCTAAAATAGATATATACAGTAATATTTAAATGAAAGAATAAATTATCTACAACACTGTAGTTATAATGAGCCAAAAATACCCACAGTTCTCAATAAGAAACAGATTAAAAATATCAAATTGACTACAAAATGTAATGTCAATCTATTCCGAAAACTTTAAAGTCAAAAGAAGCAGTGATAAATTAAAATTGTATTGGGGGGGGGGGCAACAAATGAAGAACAATCTTCTCAAGGACCGTACGTACTTCATAGAGAAAAAAATTAAAATAATTTATATCAATATGCATGCATTTTTGTATATGAATATATATAGGTGTGTGTGTGAAATGGCTAGCAGTCTATATATTTGTATATACTCGAAAAAAATGTTCTAAAGTTTGCAAAAAAAAAATCGGAGTGATTAGTATTGTAATGCCTTAACCCTTTCCTTCCCCGTGATTCCAATTGGAATCATAATATTTCAGATTTTCTTTCTTACCATGTAACACTCTCGCTGATTCAAAATCAACAATATTAAAATCTATATACATTTTCCCACCGAAAAATACCTATTTTGGATGACTTCATTATCTTTGTTGATAATTGAAAGTATATTTTACGCTTTTCTGATAATAATATCGGAATCAGTTTCCTGTTTTGGGCAATTTAAGTAAATTAACTGTTTGAAATATTTTTTATTTTGTTCTTTAACGTTTATAATATATATTTTAATTAATTGCAATATGTATTTCTCCAAAATTTTGATATTTTTATTTATTGAAAAGTTATGATTTTTAATGGCATCAGTGGTTATATTAAACATAAATAAACATCTATCAGTTGCTTTGTTAGCTATATTAATTCGTACTCTGCTATAATACCTATTTAAAAAAAATATTTATATACATTACCTTTGAAATAAATTTATGACTAAATATAAGATTTATTGTTTTATGGAGGGAAAAAATTGGGAATGAAAGGGTTAATAATTAAAAATAAAAAAAAAATTATTTCTATAAATATTAAAAATTATTTTTATTTATCAATATTTCAGAACTTTTTTTTTTTTATTATTATTATTATTTTTTTTTTTTTTTTAACGCAATATATTTAACATTAAGTAAATGATAAATTTTTCTTTAGACTTTATACATTAAAAAATAGATTAATTAAACTTCTGTTTGATAAATTTTAATTAATAATTATCGTTAAAATACGATTTGAAAAAAAATAAAGTTTTTGTTGAAAATATTCAAAAGTAAGAATGCATGCATGGTATAAAAATTAATAAAGTACTTTAACGTTTACAGATCGTCCATTGGTAGAATTAGATTAAAAGCTGTTGCAATTAGCAAGGTGTTTTAAAGAGTTCGATGAACAGACGTTAATCAGAAGTCAAAGCACATAAATTGTAACCTGTAATTTTAAACAGTCAGCTTGCTATTAGTCATTATCAGTGCTTTAACTTGTACTTTTAGATCTTTTTTATTTTAGATCTAATTTATTTATTACTATATGTACATCTATTTTCTTTATTAATATTAACATTAATATATCAAGCTAATACCTGCAATAAAAATTTCCAAAAATATACATTTAACATTTCTTTAAAAAAAAATATTAATAAATAAATAAAAAATCAAAATTTAACAATATAAATACTGTTTTTAAAACTTTGCACAAAGTATAACACATGTAATTCAATGGATTTTCTACCAAATTCTAGAAAAATATTTTTTTATACACTTATCCCGAAAATGAAGACTTTTTTTTTTTAAATATAAAATACGTAAAAAACATTTTGAAATATTTTTATGTAACGTTATTTTCTAAGCGTATAGACGATAGTTCATTGAATTGGCAAATGCATTTTCTCTTACTTTTAGAATGTTTTGCAAAGGTTATTTTCCATAAGTTAAAAGTTTTTATCCTGAGGGTGGTAAAATACTTTGAAATCGAAATTTAGAATGCAGAAAATTATTTTGTTGCACTACACAGATTGATGCATTTTAAATTGAAAATCTATCCTTCTGAAATCAATTTTAACTGTAAAAAAAAAAAAAAAAAAAAAAAACAGAGTTAAAATTTTGCTTTTATAACATTTTCCCTATTTTTATAGATAATATTTTATAGTTTCTAAGTTAATCATTTATAGTTCTATAAAAGAAAAATTATTATTTATTCTGTAAATTAAAAGAATAATTCTTTATATGGATTATTTGTTAGGTGAGCCAAAGGTGGCCATAGTTAAGCTTTGAGATTTTTTTTTTTATAATTTTCTGGTTGGGTGTATGCGGCTGGATAGTATTTTATTTTATTTTATTTTTTAATGAATTTCTTATTTCTTGAAGAAATAAATCACTTATCCCTTACACATGTGAAGTATAATTTTCTTTGTAAAATTTAATTCAAATATTTTTATAATACAATTTCAAAATTGCAGCTCTTGGGTCATCCTTTGCGCATAGTGTTCCAAAGGGGTCTCTTTTATTTAAAGCACATTTAAAATAGACTTAAGACGCTCTTTTTTTGTTATTTTTGGATTTTTCACCTTATTCATCTTAACTTTTGACACAAAAAACATTTTAATCCGAATTTTGTGCTAAGTAGTTCAGGACTTCTATTTTGGGATTCTATAACTTCTTTCGGGAGAATGTGGTATTCTCAATAGTGTGGAAATTATTTTGGGAATAAATAATAATATTTTTTTTCAGATATTTAAGGAGGAATTTTGAAAGTTGCTCTTATTACATTAGCTTGCATATTTATTTGCTAAGTGGCCCAGAAGTCTCAAGGTTGTCCAATACCTGGGCCACCTTGAGAATATGCATATGGTCGCCATTTGCCAGGCATTAAATTTTAATCTGATAAATTTATTAGAAATGAAGTTAATGTAGTTCCAAATAAATAAATAAATTTTCAGAAAATATATCACAGTTCAAAGTCCTGAGAATTTAAACACATGTAAATTAAAATATTACCTGGAAATTAGAACGAACACTCCTCTAAAGTAAAACCACTCCATAAAATGGTGGTCTGTAAAGATAATATTTTCTCATAGCCTGATGACACATGATTTACAATTCAGTAGTACCATTTTGTGATTAACAATTAAATAAAACTCTTTTACGGGGTAGTCTTCTTTAGCAACACTGGCCACTTTTGGCTCATCTACCTTATACCTATGCAATTTTATTTTCGAAATTTCCAAAAATGATATGAAGCTTTACTCAAAATTTTCCACGCTTTCTTTCATGCAGAACCGTTTGCTATATTAATGGCACTGATTTGGATTCGTGAAAATAAAACATCCTACAACCATATTCCAATCTATAGTGATAGCCTCTCGAGACTGCAAGCAATCGCCCGTCACAGGAACAGACTGCCCTTGATTCTGAATATTAAAATCTACTAAATAATCTTAAGGGTTTTACTACTCTTGCACATGTCTCGGGTCATAAGGGAGTAGCAGGAAATGAACTGGCAGATCAGTTAGCGAAACAAGTAACAGAATCATATACTAAAGACTACCAAATACCACTTCCAACCTACTATATAAAAAAAATTCTAAAGCAACACCTCTTAGGGTAGTGACAAGCTGTTTGGGACTCCTCCACAAAGAGTCGATACACGTATGAATTAATACTACCAATAACTGTCAGTTCACGAGACCTTACTCCAGCTATAACTTCATTTTGACGGGCAATGGATCTTTTAAGCAATATCTTTTTAATTATTTAAGGTCCAAGGCAGCCTTATAACTCGTAAATATATTAATAACATTTTATTTCATGTTTCTTTAAATTCAGCCATAGCACATGAGGGAGGGGTCTCTCCCTTCCTCAGTGGCTCTTCTGTGGGAGCTTTCTTGCAACTATTTACTTCTGGTTTTTGAGCTGTGCTTAAAGATGCGGCACCAATTATGGTTAAAGTCTTGCTCTGCATCGTTGCCATTACATGAATTGGAATGAGATGAGATTTCAATAGCTTCGCGATGCGGTGCATAGGTTGGATTATTAAAGTTTGCTAATTTACGAACATCGCCGAAGTTTATTTTATGTTTTATGTAGCGTTAGTTTTAGTTAGTGCGGTGGTTATTTTTCCGAATTTTATATCTGAGATACATTCTTTGATTCTATTTTAATTTTACGTTTGGTCATTCCTATGTAAATAACGGTAGAGTTATTGTCATCTTTTTAGAAGGGGATTTCGTGAATACTTGGGGTTTCAAGTGGATCTGTTTTATCTTACGTAATGTTTATGTATGTAATGTTAATATATGTTTTATCTTATATATGTATTTTATGTATTGGCAACGATCCAGCTCAAGACGTTAACCGTAACTGGTGCCGCCTCTTGAAGCACAGCTCAAGAACAAGAAGTAAACAGTTGCAAGAAATCTCCCACGGAAGAGTCACTGTTGATTGGAGGGGACCGTCTAGCAAGTGCTATGGCTGAATTTAAAGAATCATGAAGTAAGGTTTTATTAACATATTTATGAGTTATATGGCTTCCTTGGATCTTAAATAATAAAGTTAGATGTGTAACCTGGGCTTTTTGGTTTACTTGTGGAGTTAAAAGCAAATGTCAATATAGTTTTGTGGTTGGATTCGTGTCATTACTGATTTCCTTTTCAAATAAATTTTTGTTTATTTATTTCCCGCACATCAATTGTAGATTTTTAAAAATTAAGAGCGAAAAATTATATACTTCTTGAGAAAGGATTTACAAAAAAATCGAAAAAGAACAGCACGTAATTTTTTTATACGTTTGTAAACATTTCAAAATTACCCCCCGTTTTATTAAGGTTAACAACAACACATTATTAAAGTTTAATAAAAAAGCACCACAAAACTGGCGTTGTAAAAAATATTACTTACTAACTTTGAATAATATGGTGTATTTTATGGTGTTTATTCAAAGTTTGTAAGTAATACATTATTAAAGTACTTCGAAAAAGAGGTCCGCGATTTCAAGAACAAAGTCTTAAATAAAGCCACATGGTTGAAAAAAAAGAGCATTTTCAAATTCAAAAACGACCTTTTTGGCACTGATCGAAATATGAAGGATTTCGTTGATGAGAACATCTTTAAAGATGTTTGCACTCAACTGAAGAATAATGGAAATATTTATTTCCACAACTCGGTAGCTTGTTAAGCGCTTATTAAATAAAAATTGAAAAGCAGTTATTCATTTATTCAAAAACAGAAGTAATGAAAATTATGAGCTTACCTTTTCTGTTCTGAGGAGTCTGCTGTCCCATTAGCTTGTAGCGTCTTCTCAATATCTCTATTTTATATTATAATTATTTATTTCTTCTCTGTAAATAATAATATTATTAGTATAACGTGAAGAAAACATTTTGAGACCTTCTTTGGGATTTAAACTTGTATATTTAATGAAAAGGAAAGTAAAAATAAAAATAAAAAAGAAAGCGAGAAGTAATCTCACTTTACATTATAAAACATAAACACTAACTAAATCAGAATCTATTCTGATGGAAACATACAGATGTAGAGTCACATGATAGAGTTCTATTAATAGATCTTCACCCCTTTAACTACGGAAGCAATGAAAAGTTGGGAGAGTGAAAACGGATACATTTCTTTTTGTTCTTATTATAATGTTCGTTTTTCACTGAACACAATTTTGGAATAAAAAGGAGTCTTTTGAGTTTGTAATTTTCTGTCATCCCTCCTCCAACGAGGAATACGATCTTAGTTCCAAATTGTCGCGGTGTTTCAGAAAGATTGGCTTAGGAGTAGGTTTGGTCAACACATCTGCAGTCATTAATTTACTCTGCAGATATTGTAGAGTAATTGTTCCTTTTTCACACAGGTTTTTCACGCAGTGAAAACGAATATCGATGTGCTTGGAGCGTGCTGTGTGTTTGGGCGATTCAATCATTTTGATTGTTGACTGATTGTCGTCGAATAATTTTATGGGCAATTCCTGTGGTAAGTCTTTGTTCTCTAGTACCCTGCTGAGCCATAATATGTCTTGGCCAGCGTTTGCGGCTGAAACGAACTCTGCTTCTGCAGAAGACAGAGCTACACACGTTTGCTTTTTTGGTATCCAGTGGATTGGAGTTTTTCCTACGAAGAATAGGTTTCCTGTCATCGATTATCGATCAGATTTATCACCGGCCCAATCGGCATCGGCGTAGCAGGTTAGGATAGGTTTTTCCGTTCCACCTATAACCAAATTTAATCTTTCAGTCGTTTTTAAATAACGTATAATCTTTTCGCAGCATCCCAGTCTTGCTGCCTGGGCTTCTCGTTGCGTCTACTCAGAATATTGACAGCTGCTGCAATGTCACGTCTAGAGATAGTAGCGATATATAATAGGGATCCGATGGCTTGTCTGTATTTTGTATTGTTGTTTAGTAGATTGTCGTCGGAGGCGTTGTCTAGGTAGCCGGGATTCATTGGTATATTAGTGGGCTTAGCATTTTGAAGACTGAATTTTTCTACAAGTTGTTTAATTTTAGATCTTTGGTTTATGAAGTATTCTCCTTGTTTTGATTTTTGTATGTTAATGCCGAGGTATTAGCTTATTTCTCCGAAATTTTTAAGCTCGTATTTTGCACTGAGTTTCTCGATAGTTACTTCTATTTGTTGGTCAGACCCTGATATTAAAAGGTCGTCCACGTAAATAATTATATGTATGGGGTTTGTTTCATCTTTCCTGAACAGGCAGGCATCTGCTGTGCTTTGTGCAAAACCGAATTCTTTTAGAGTTTCACCAATTTTCAAATGCTATGATCTGGCGGCTTGCTTAAAACCATAAAGGGCTTTCTCTAGTTTCCATACTTTATTTTCGTTTCCAGGTGAATTATAGCCTTTAGGCTGTTCCATGTATACTATTTCATCTAAGTCTCCATGCAAGAAGGCAGTTTTAATATCAATATGGTGATTCTGTCTGTTTCTGTGAGCGGCACTGGCCAAAAAGGCTCTAATTGTACTATGTGATACCACCGGGGCAAAAGTTTCGTGAAAGTCTTCGCCACATTTTTGACTGAAGCCTTTCGCAACCAACCTTGCTTTATATTTGGCTATTTTGCCTGAGGAGTCATATTTGACCGTATAAGTCCATTTGGACCCAGTTACTTTTCTTCCTGGTGGAGGTTCAACCAATGTGAATGTTTGATTTTGTTTTAACGAATTCATTTCTTCCTGCATCGCGCTTAGCCAGTTTTGTTTTTCTTGTGGGTTTGTTATGTTGAGTGTCGTTATAATCTTTGGGTTCATTTGCCTCAAAGTTTTCTGTTAAGTAAATAAGACTTTCGGGAGGTACACCTTTATTGTGTCTATTTGACCTTCTTAAGGTGTCATTTGTGTTGTCGTGTTCACTAGTGATATTTTGATCTGGTGAACTTATGTCAATTCTGACAATTTCGCGCCCTATATGCGATTCTGTGTCGGGGTGTTCATTTGTGTTGTTTTCTGAGAGTAATTTTATTTCTTTGTTTTCTCCTGAATTGTTTATAGTATTTTCAATGAATTTAAGTGTTCTTGCAAGTATTACGCAGCCATTTTTCAGGTAAATTCTATACGCTTTAGCGCTGTTGTCGTAGCCGACAAAAATGCCTTCTTGGGCTTTGTCATCTAATTTACCCCGTTTACTTTTATGAATGTAAGCATAGGCTTTACAGCCAAAAGTTTTTAAGTGACTTACATTTGGTTTGCTACCATGCCATAATTCGTAAGGAGTTTTTGTAGTGGCTTTTGTTGGTAGTCTGTTTTCGAGGTAATTAGCGGTGTTCAAAGCTTCCCCCCACAATTTTTTGTCTAAGTTGGCTTCTGATAAAAATGTACGTGTCATTTGGATTAGTGTACGAGTCTTTTTTTCCGCCACCCCATTTTGGGCTGGGCAATGTTGTACGGTGAGCTGATGGTGAATACCATTTTCTTTAAGAAACTCTTCTACATTTTTGCTCATGTATTCACCACAATTATCTGACCTTATTGTTTCTGGTTTCTTTCCAAATTTGTTTGTGGTAAAGTTGACGTATTCTTTTAATTTCTGGATTTCTTCGCTCTTTTTACTTAGAAAATAAATCATTGTATACCTAGAATAATCGTCAACAAAAGTTAAGAAATAGGATTTACCGCCTATTGTTGGTACTTGAATAGGTCCGCAAACATCGCTATGTAGTAATTCTAGTATTTGTTTTCCCCTATTTTCTGCAGTTTTTGGATACGGGGTGTTAGTCAGTTTGGTTATGATGCAAGTTTCGCATGTTATCTCGTGTTTGCAGTTATTGATTTTTATTCCCTGAACTAATTGATTTTTGTTTAGTTCTTTAATAGAGTTGAAATTTTTATGTCCCATGCGTTTATGCCATAGGGTAATACAGTTAGGATTTTGGCATTCTTCAGTCAGGTATGTGTTATGTTTGTTTATTTGCATGGGCAAGTTTAACTCATATAAGTTGTTATTTTTTGTACCCTCTAAAATGGTTTCATTTTTCATAGATATGTAACACTTTTGTTTAGTGAATGTGACTTTACATCCATTTTGGGTGGCTTTGTGTACAGATATAAGGTTTGCCTTTAATTCTGGAACATATAAGACATTCCTTAGTGTTAGCTCCCTTTTCTGTTTATTTGGATCTAGGTATTCAATTTTTATTTCTCCTGAACCAAGTGAAGTGAGGGTGTTACCGTTTGCTACACATACTTGCGATTTTTGTGACTCATCTAAATTAACGAAAAGGTCTATATTGTTGCTTATGTGCGATGAGGAACCACTGTCTATTATAAAGTTGTTCGTCATTGCGTTTTGAGTCGTGAAAGCCATTTGTTTTGTTTGTGATGCTATTTGCTTCATTTGTTTTGAATGACTTTGTTGTTGTGTATGTGTGTGTGGCAACTCATCATTGTGTGTCCACCAATTCCACACTAACTGTGAGTAATTGGTTGCTCTGAATTTATTTCTAAATTGCTTGTTTTTAGTGTTATCAGCATTTCTATTTTTCAGATGCCAGCACTCCGATTTATTATGATTGGTTTTCCTGCAATAAGTGCAGTATTTATTTTCCTTTTTGAAATTACTATTATACTGTTGTTTTTTATTTATGTGAGAAGCTTTAGAATAATTTGTGTTGTTTTCGGAGGCTTCTTTTCGACGATTGAATTCATCTAGCAATTTGCTGCTAACATAGTTAGGTGTCAGTTCATTTTCAGGGCGAGCTTCAAGGGCTATTATCAGTGTTTCATAACTTTTGAGTATTGTACACAATAACAATGCAGAAATGTGCGCGAATTTGATTTCTTCCCCAATGGATTTCAATTTATCTATAATTTCCAGTATTTTATTTATGTGGGTTTGCATATCGCCACCTTCCTCTAGCTTCGTGCTGTATAATTTTCTCAATAAGTACAATTTACTACTTAGATTTGTTCTTTCTTGGATATCACGCAACTTGTTCCATGTTTCTAGAGCTGTTTGGCATTGTTTAATGTGTATCATTTGGGAATCATCAATGAGCAAGTTTATTATGGCACACGCTTTATTGTCCTTTTTCCGCCATACATCTGTGATAGGATTTGGCGGGTCATCTGTAATAACTTCATATAATTCGTCCTTCATGAGGTACATTTGCATTTTGAATTTCCAAACTGAATAATTTTCGGAATTTAATTTCTCTATAATTGGACTTTCTTTAAAATATGCCATTTTTGATTTCTTTTTGTTTATAGTGAATACTATATCTTTGAGAAGAATTTATTTTTAAAAAGTTTTGTTTTTATGATATTCTTTATTAATTCTTCAATTTTTCAGAAAACGAGTTTTCTTAATTTTCTTGATTCAAAAAAAAAAAAAAAAAAAAAATGTGCGAATGCATTTAATCTTTATTTTGCATTTTCTTAATATATGATTTTAAACACTGAATACTTATGCTTTGTTAAATAATAATATTATTTAATATTCATGTTTTATTTTCATATTAATTTACTTTTACTTTTATATATTTTTCCCTTTATCTTCGGGACAGCCAGACAATTTATAATATAGGTAAGCTTTAATATGTTACTTAAGAACAATGATACATTTTTCATTTTTTTAATATTACATCGGTTTCATAATCTAATGGAAATATTTATTTCCACTACTCGGTAGCTTGTTAAGCGCTTATTAAATAAAAAATTGAAAAGCAGTTATTCATTTATTCAAAAACAGAAGTAATGAAAATTATGAGCTTACCTTTTCTGTTCTGAGGAGTCTGCTGTCTCATTATCTTGTAGCGTCTTCTCAATATTTCTATTTTATATTATAATTATTTATTTATTCGCTGTAAATAATAATATTATGAGTATAACGTGAAGAAAACATTTTGATACCTTCTTTGGGATTTAAACTTGTATATTTAATGAAAAGGAAAGTAAAAATAAAAATAAAAAAGGAAGCGAGAAGTAATCTCACTTTACATTATAAAACATAAACACTAACTAAATCAGAATCTATTCTGGTGGAAACATACAGATGTAGAGTCACATGATAGAGTTCTATTAATAGATCTTCACCCCTTTAACTACAAAGGCAATGAAAAGTTGGGAGGGTGAAAACAGATACATTTCTTTTTCTTCTTATTATAATGTTCGTTTTTCACTGAACACAATTTTGGAATAAAAAGGAGTCTTTTGAGTTTGTAATTTTCTGTCAAAGAATTCATTAAAGAACTCCGCGAAACTGAATTTAACCATAACCACTTTCTAGTAAGTTTCGATGTAGTTAACTTATATCCATCCATCGATCTCCAGGAAATTACCGAAACCATTAACACAAAAATTAGAAACCAAATTGAAAACACAGAAATCGGTCACACCCTAATCGCGGCCAGTAACTTAATTTTTAATGAAAATTATTATAAGTTCAACAATCGTTTTTATAAGCAGCGAAAAGGGGTTTCAATGGGGTCCCCCATATCAGGTGTCGTTGCCGAATTAAAATTAAGGTTATTAGAAGAAAATATCTTTAAAACCCTCAAAAATGAAATAAATTATTAGTTTAGATATGTCGACGATGTTTTCGTGATCGGTAACAATCAATATGATATATCTACAATCTCAAATAAATTAAATAATTTCGATAAAGACATTCAGTTTACATGCGATATCCAAATTAATGGAAAATTAAATTATTTGGATGCAAGTACGTATTTTGAAAACCGAAAACAATTAATTAGAAATTACTGTTTATAGAAAACCAAATAACAGCACGGAAATTGTAGAGTTTGCGCTCCTGCAAACTCCATCTTAACTTAGATACTTAGGTTACTAAGAGAACACGAGACTTTAAATAACAATAACTAAAGTTTATTTGAGCAGATTAATGGGAGGATGGCCTGGTAAATTTATATAGCTCAGTCAGTATGTTACTTAATCAAGTTATATGAATCAACAATTTAATTAGATAATTTCAAATATCTCACCCCAGCAAACAATTGAAGGTGTAGCGATGGTTGCACTCGTACTCCACTGCTTTAACTTCCCTTTCGATCAGAGGATTCCCTACAGGTCGAAAGTCTCTTTTACGAGCGCTAGCAAAAACTCGTACTAACTCTCATCACAACTAACTTTCTACTAACTCTCCAGAATAAGACATTCTCCAATCCACTATAATACTCCAATATCCACTCTATAATATACTCCGACCATCCGCTATAATATCCTCCAACATCCACTATCGATCCTCCAACATCCACTATCGATCCTCCAACATCCACCCATCTACTAAAATCATCTCTATTTTTATACTTCTTCCTACACCCTCCTTTCACTACATTTCAATCCGTACTTTTAAAAATCACTTCTAATTTAACTAATATTCAAAATCTACGTCTTTTAATGCAACACCCTGCCGACACAAAACTATCTCGACCTCAACCGTCACCGAGCCACTGGCGACGGAGTGATTTTAACCGTCCCCTTTTCCTATCTTGCTGGATCCAGCTTAATTGAAACAACTGTGGTGACGTTCTAACGTCTCAACCTCACAGTCCCCCTCCTAGAAAAAAAATTTAGTCGGGAAAATCCCCAACGGGTTTGATCGATTAAATTTAAATAGCTTCATTCCCTCTCTAACTATTTCAAATCTCTGAAGTGTGAGTGCAGCCGTCAGTTAAATTTGAACCGGGTGAGAAAAACTTAAAAATTTGTTAAATCCCTGAGCGAAAACTCGGGGACGCAAAAAAATGAATTTAAACTTTTAAATAAAAGGCGTACGTTTATCCCGAGAACTCCGGGACTGACTGAGCTAAAACCAGGCTTACAGTAGGATTAACAAACGTCTCCCTGTTAGGCCAGGAAGGCAATATTTTAAATTCAACTTGATCTTGGCTTTACAATGTAAGTCGCTTGTGACAAAATGCGACATTTAGAGTTTGTTATAACACAAGAGTAAGTGTCTTAAAAATAAAAAGAGAAAAAAAAAATGATAAAGTCTTTATTTGACTGGCTGACTGGTATCTGGAGCTCTACGTCTGCAAGGTAGCTGAGTAAACCAGGAATAGTCTGAACTTTTTTCGCCCTAGAGCAGACGTCAGAATCCACAGGCTGTCCATATGCAGGAAAAGGAACTTTGACATCAAATTAAGATCTTTCACTTTAGATAAAAAGGGTTTTAACATCAGCTTAAGAGGTCCATCAGAGTGTCTGAAATGGGAAAACTTTTACAGTATGCATAGTAAAAAAAGTGACAATTTATCTCTAGAAGAAACTGAGACACGTTCGTCTCTATTAACATAATATATAGGTTACATACTGAAATATTTCTCCCTCCTTAGCTAAAGCATAAGCGGAAAAAACTGAGTAGTTAGTCTTTTTAATGTTATATAGTTAAACACGACTTTTATGCTTATAGCTAAAAAAAAATTTTACCCCCGCTAAAAGTACATACAGATAAACTGTTAGACAAATATTCAAAAAATTTTACAAATACAAATATGCAGTTTATAAATACATCATTTATAAAAATACAAGAGAAAAAGGGGGGGAAATTTACAAAGGGGCCAAAAAAACAGTTTATATTACCAGCTTTCTGCAGGAGATGGCTACAAGGTAAAAGACTTAATACATACATAAAATAGATATTTAAGAGAGAACAAAAATGTTGACATTGAAGCAGAACATTAATTTTGATTTGAAAGTTCATGGCTAAGTTAAATTTTGTATTTTTAGTTTGGGAAAGTCCATAGCTTTCGTAAGAGTTCTTAAAATATAAAGTCCCAAAAAGGCTTCAAGGTACGTCGAACATTTTGTACAGCTCTGACAGAAATGCACTTGTAATAGAAAAAAAATAAAAAACGGTATCACCTGATGTGAATTTGCAGCTGTAACTTCAGCAAGGTCAGAGGTCTTGGTGGATGTGCTCGTCAGCTAGGCCACAGGGTTGCAGGCTTTCGGACCGGGGTCTAGGGCTATCCCAAAAGGCTTGTACAAAGGCTTGTTCGGCAGGTGATTCCTATGGCTGAGCCTGTTGTCGGAGTCTGGCTTGACGCCGAGTATTAAATCGGTGTTGCGAAGAGAACTCGTCTTTGCTGATCGAGTCAGGAGCTGCTAGGAATTTCTCCATGTGCCGTCCGCTAGCTGATGAAGAGGGTGGAGGTCTTTTTCGAACCCTTGCTTTTCTCTTAGGTCGGAACGAGTCGGTGTGCACTGAATCTGGAACTGCTAGTACCTTCTGTGGGCGATGTGTTCCAGAGGACTTTGAGGAAGGGGCTTGAGGGCGTTTGAAACCCTTGTTCCAACCATGTTTCTTTTTACTCTGCGGTATAAAAGAGCCATTAGTAAAAGAATAGTCGCGTTTGCGACCAGTTTGCCTAGGAAATTTCACATGAGAATGGTTTGATGACCCACTACGAGCTCGTTTTTGTGCGACGGGTCTGCTAACACTAGATTGGTCAGCGGAAGTGCCCTGAACAGATTGTTCGGGTGTTGTAGGAGTAGGTAGTTCATCAGCTGTACAAGAATCAGGAGCACTAGGCTGGGGAGTGAGGTTAGGCGTAAGGACGGACTGTTCGTCAGGTGGGTTTGAACCCGGCACGCTATCACTATCAAGAGTTTCAGTATATGCTAGAGTGCGCTCTTTAAATATTCGGACCTGATCCACATTAATGGTCGTGGGGGTGCCGTTAAAATCGATTGTCAGATTATTATTTTCGACTTTTAAAACAGAGAAAGGTCCAATGAATTTTGGCCCAAATTTTGCTACTTTAGAATCTTTTTTAGAGCTAATAAAATGTGATTCTAGGAGTATTTTATCTCCCACTTTTACTTCTAAAATTCTACGTTTTAGGTTATAATATAGAGCTTGCTGCTCTTGAGCTTTTCTCAAATTTCTCTGAACTTCTGGTAGCAATTCTTCAATATTTTGCGTAATAAATTGAGATGCGTTTTGCTGTACTAATACCAGTTTTTGAAAGGGGGTCAGAATCTTTCTGCCCAAAAACAATTCAGCGGGAGTTTTTCCTGTGGCATCACTTACCGCTGTACCAATCGCATAGCCAAAATGATAGAGAAACTGATCCCAATTTTCATGATTTTGACCAATGAACGTCGCAATCATGTTTATTAGAGTTCTATTAACACGTTCGGCCTGATTAGCTTGCGGCCGATATGGAACCGTGAAGACATGTTTAATTTCGAGTGTATCGCAAAGTGCCTTAAAAACATTACTTATAAATTGAGGACCATGGTCCGTTACAATTTGAAGGGGGGCGCCGTAACGAGAAATATAATTATTAAAGAAGGCAGTGGCCACTGCTTGTGCCGAAGCTTTACGTAAAGGCACAAATTCAACCCATTTACTAAAATAATCCACCATAACTAACACATAACGAAATTTGTTTGGTTTAGAGAGGGGGTAAGGACCGATTAAGTCAAGTCCAAGAATTTGATTTGGAAAATCAACTTTAATAGGAATTAATTTACCGGCCGGCTTTACATTTTTATAATTATATTGCTGGCACAAGCGACAACTCGAAACATATTCATTAACAAACTTCCTCATTTTAGGAAAGTAACAGGCATCTTTGAGTTTTTTATAAGTTTTCCTAATGCCAAAGTGCCCCGAAATTGGAGAGTCATGAAACTCAAATAGGATGGCTTGACGAAGAGATTGGGGAATTACAACTCGTAATTCGCCATAAGATGATAATAATTTTGAATAAAAAAGCAAGCCATCGATTAAAGTAAAAGATTGGGACCAGTTTAAGGCAATGGCTGATTCAATTAATGAAACTGACTCAGGATCTTCTAAATACTTATAGATTAATCCAAATTCGGGATCATTTTTTTGTTCTTGGATTAATTGATCTCTCGAATTTAACACAGATGCTGGCATAAGCGCTAAAGCTACTTTTTCCTGATCAGATACGAAATGATCGGTTAAGGTACTGACTGGATTTGTAGACGCACCTTGGTTTATTTGTTCACTTTCAATTTCCTTTACACGAGTTTCAGTCACGTCTACTAATATTTCGGATTGAACCGGTTCAGCCTTGAAATGCGAATGATGAATATATAAGGCTTTAACAGTAGAATTTAACTGATCATTCTTTTCATTTAAAGTAAGGGATTGATTTGTAAGATTAGATTCAATCTTATTTTCTTGAGTTTGAGTAGTACGTGATAGAACGTCAGCTACGATATTGTCAGAGCCAGGTCGGTGTGTGATGTTTATATTAAAGTTAGTTAATTTTAGAGTCCATCGAATCATGCGAGGGGAGAGATTCTTTCCAGTTGTTAACCGAGTTAATGCCGCATGGTCCGTAACAACTGTTACTGGAAGTTGCGTAAAATATAAACGAAATTTTTGCAGTCCCCAAAGCACTGCTAAACATTCACGTTCAGTTACTGGATAATTTCTTTCTGCAGTGTTAAGCGTACGGGATGCATATGCTATTGGGCGGCCTTCTTGGCTTAAAACGGCACCAATGCCGTACGAAGAAGCATCAGTAGCTACTTGAAATTTAATATTATAATTAGGATGAGCTAGTACAGGAGGAGCGCTAAGTATAGTTTTTAAGTTATCAAATGCTTCTTGTGCCTCATTTGACCAGTGAAATTTAACCCTTTTCCTTTTGAGTTTAAAGAGGGGCTCGCATATGTGAGCAAAATTAGGTATAAATTTCCCATACCAAGCACACATGCCTAGAAATCTCGAAACTTGTTTGGACGTAGTAGGAGGGGGCATGTTTAGAACTGGCTGAACTTTTTCATTATCTACAGAAATACCAGCAGGCGTTATTTTGACGCCTAGGTACTTTATTTCCTGTCGTGCAAAATGGCACTTTGAAGAATTTAAAGTTAATCCTGCATTTTGCAGTAGAGTAAAAACAGTTTTTAAATGATCTAAATGCTCATTGTAAGATGAGGACGTGATTATTATATCATCGAGATAAACATGTACAAATTTATTCAAAACAGGTTTAAGAATAGTTTCCATGGCTTTTTGGAATGTCGCTACAGCCCCTGAACATCCGAAAGGCATTCGTTTAAAACCAAACGTGCCATTTTTAGTTATAAACGCTGTTTTTGATATATCAGCGGGTTTCATTGCAATTTGAAAATAACCCGATGTCAGATCGAGAGTAGACATAAAATTTGTCGTTGTGATATGAGCTAACAAATCATCAATTACAGGCAAGGGATACTGAGGATATTGTGTAATAGAATTTAGCCTACGATAATCGATTGCAAATCTCCATGCCTCAGGGTCAGTAATAGGTTTACCATTTTTCTTACGACATAAAACAACAGGAGATGCATAAGGAGAGGTTACAGGCATAATAATATCATTTTGTAACATTTTATCAATATGCCAATTTATAATATCTTGTTTGGCTTGATCATAACGATAAGGCTTACTAAAGACTGGTTTATTAGTTCCAGTGTCAATTTCATGGCAAACAACATGGGTTAAGCCAGGTGTATCAGAAAATAACTGTTTAAACTGATTAAGAAAATTAACAAAATCAATTTTTTCAATATGAGTGAGGGCACTTTCCTCTAAATTAACAATTAACTCTGTCGGCTCGACAGGTTTAGAATTTGATTTAGAATCATCAATATGTAAAGATTTATTGGCAAAATTAATTTCAACATTATTTGCTTTCATAAAGTCTAACCCTATAATGCAGGGATGCTGAAGATTGTCGATGACGTAAAAAGGCCAATTAACACTTAAATTATGAATTTTAACATTCAGGCTGACTTCGCCTCTATTAACACAGGACTTGCCTTGAGCCGTTGTAATATTTAAATGTGTCCGCTTTAAAGGTTTAAAGTCAAAATACTTTTTATAAGTTTCATACGCTAGAAAGGAGCGTTCAGCACCAGTGTCCCAATAAGTAGGTATGAAAGTATCATGAATTATTGCATTTAAATTAGGAAGGTCCACTGGACTGATACAAATAGTGTCTAAACATATGGAGGAGGCTGAGTCATTCAGTGGCTGTTGACCCTCCTCACAAGAGCCACTTACTCGTTTAACTGACGACTCTGGTTATTACGAGAGTTCAGAAAATTTCTGTTATTTCTATCAGCTCGAGAAAAGTTTTGAGACTGATTTTGATTAGAACGATCGTTCCGAGAATTTTGAAAGTTATTACGCCTTGGCTGCGGCGATTGACGGTCTTGTTGATAGCGATTGAAATTTTGAGGGGGGGTGAAATTTTCACGCCTAGAATTTTGCATATTTCCATTACCCCGTTGGCGATTAAAGGTGTTTTCCTCCCTTGGAGGGTGTCGTTCTTGATATTTAGCTAAGGTTTGAAACAAATTGTCGTAAGAGGTGGCAGGTTTCAGATCAAGGTAATCTTGAATAGGAATAGTCAAAAGCGGGGTTATAATTTCCATTGCAGCGGCAAAAGATAAAACCAATTCCAGCTGCTTTATAATGTCGAATTTACGTAATAAAAATGTGGTAGGTTTGTCATAAAACGACATCTTTGTCGTATAAAGTTCTTGACGGAGTTTGGTTTTATCCACAATAGAAGAGAATGAATTTTTAATTTTGAGCTTCAAATCTTCATACGTAGGATTTTGGCCGAGAGCTCTAGAGGCAATGGTTTCATACCAGATTTTAGCATCTCCTTTTAAGGAGTATTTTAATAAATTAAATTTATCTGCGTCGTCAATTTTACATACATCAAAATACTGCTCAAGATCTTCAAAAAATTTAAGTACATTGTTCGAGCCAGTAAAATAAACCCGAGCGGGGGGGGTGTCGAATTGGTTTGGGCGCCACTGTAGAGTTTGCGCTCCTGCAAACTCCATCTTAACTTAGATACTTAGGTTACTAAGAGAACACGAGACTTTAAATAACAATAACTAAAGTTTATTTGAGCAGATTAATGGGAGGATGGCCTGGTAAATTTATATAGCTCAGTCAGTATGTTACTTAATCAAGTTATATGAATCAACAATTTAATTAGATAATTTCAACTATCTCACCCCAGCAAACAATTGAAGGTGTAGCGATGGTTGCACTCGTACTCCACTGCTTTAACTTCCTTTTCGATCAGAGGATTCCCTACAGGTCGAAAGTCTCTTTTACGAGCGCTAGCAAAAACTCGTACTAACTCTCATCACAACTAACTTTCTACTAACTCTCCAGAATAAGACATTCTCCAATCCACTATAATACTCCAATATCCACTCTATAATATACTCCGACCATCCGCTATAATATCCTCCAACATCCACTATCGATCCTCCAACATCCACTATCGATCCTCCAACATCAACCCATCTACTAAAATCATCTCTATTTTTATACTTCTTCCTACACCCTCCTTTCACTACATTTCAATCCGTACTTTTAAAAATCACTTCTAATTTAACTAATATTCAAAATCTACGTCTTTTAATGCAGCACCCTGCCGACACAAAACTATCTCGACCTCAACCGTCACCGAGCCACTGGCGACGGAGTGAATTTAACCGTCCCCACTTCCTATCTTGCTGGATCCAGCTTAATTGAAACAACTGTGGTGACGTTATAACGTCTCAACCTCACAAAATTATAAATAATAGAAGCAAAACTCGTTATTAATATAAAATAAACAACATCGAATCTTACATCAATCGCGTATTACCGTTTGTTCAAAGAAAAATTTACTCAATAAAGAACTTGATATTATTAAAAAGATAACCACTAATAAAGGATATAAAAAAGATCTCGTCGATAAATTATACAAAAATAGAATAAAAAAATAAATAAATAGATAAATACAATAGAAGCTATCAGAAAACAAAACCGAAATTTAGCCCGCGATTTCTCATGATCCAGGAATATGAAGCAAAATAAAAGACATCGCCAGTAAAATATATATCAAAACTCCAGTAAAAACTAATAAAATTATTTATCGAATTATAAGAAAAGACAATGATAAAACCGATCCACATGAGACCTCAGCTATTTATAAAATCCCTTCCAAAGAAGATAACAACTTTACCGGTGATTACATAGTAATGACCAAACGTAAAATTAATAATAGAAACAAAGACTGTATCTCAGATATAAAATTAGGAAAAATAACCACCGTACTAACTAAAACTAAGGCCACAGAAAACATTCAAATAAACTTCGGGGACGTTCGTAAATTAGCAAACTTTAATAATCCAACCTATGCTCTGCATCGCGAAACTATTTAAATCTTGTCTAATTCCGATTCATGTAACAGCAACGACCAGCGCAAGATCTTAACTGTAACTGTTGCCGTATCTTGAAGTACAACTCAGGAACAAAAAGTAAACAGTTGCAAGAAAGCTCCCACAGAAAAGCCACTGAGGAAGGGACGGGCCCCGCAAGTGCTATGGCTGAATTTTAAAAAGCATGAAGTAAGGTTTTGTTAATTTATTTATGAATATATTTTTAGCTTCCATTGTTTTCGCTCCTCCCAATGTGACTGTGGTGCAGACAGGACACCTTCATATGCATACTAAACCTTCCCACTAACCTCCCCTTGGCACCTGAGACGCCCAGATGAAGTTTCAAACTCAACAAATTAAAACGAATTCCCTTTGGTACATTTCTTCTCATAAACAAAATATATCAGTTCTCCTTGTCCATGTTCCTACATCTGGCAAGACAATCACATTTCGCTGCATCCTGAAAAACAGCAGTTTGAAGCCAACAATATTCTCTGTAAAATCAAGAATCACATTGTTTATTTACTGCACAAAGTGTTCTTTCATTACTGAATTATTTATTTGCTAATTAATTATTATATTTTTTTTAAATCCGCATATGCACCAGTTTTAAAACATATTCTTAAAGAAACTCATTCACAATTTGACATAAAATTAAACATAAAATAATCTCATATACGCCCTCTGCTCGCGAAAAGCTCTGCTCTGGCGTTCCAACATCAGCACAATTAAACGTTTAAAAATTTTAGAAAATGACTTAAATACTCAACAATCACAAACTTTTCAACTTCTGATTTCAATTTATTTTGTCGTTCACTGTTCGCTAAAGAGTCTGACTCTGGCGACCCTACAGATAATGTGCCTCCACCACTTGCTCGCGTGGAAACATGTTTCCGGCGTTTTCTATAAATTTAGTCTCTTACATTTCAGTTTTACTTCTTATGCCACCCTTTGTCACAAGGGTGTTATCACTAGCGGCCAATGTATTTCCTTTTAATAAACCACGGTTTAAGGCTTTAAATCGCTTTAAACTACTGAATAATACTGAGTGGCCTCCTTCTATCTAACAAGGTCTTACAAGTTGAAAACGAACAATTGACTGATAAAATCTGCATTATTTCTGTACTGTTTAAATTAATCTTAAATGCATCAACATAAAATTGTACAATTTCATAAAAACAAGACATGAAAATTTGTTTACATATAATAACTCTTTCTCAATTTAGATTATTTGTACAAAACTCACAAAAAAATTGAAATAATAAAAATGATTATGTTTACACATATATCGAACATACATGTTTGACTTGTAAATAAGTCTGCTTGTAAATATTTGTTTAAACGGGAAAGGTAGAAAAGAATAGGAATACGAAGCCATAAGCTTAAGTTGAAAGTAAGGAGGACGCTTAGTATCAAACCCGGTACCTTGGTTTCTAAGACTGTGCATGTGTGGACTTGTCCATATCCGCTCGTATACCACACAGATTATCATACAGATAGGACAGTGAAGCTAAAATGCGAACCGGAAATACAGTAACACCACTAGTGTCAACAGAGGGGAACTACATGCGTTAAGTCTACACGAATAGCATCTTTGATCGAAAATTGTTTTTCTATTTCGCGAGTAGTTAGTAGCAGGTTAGTATGGGAAGTTTTCATTTTCTTCACTTTCTATTGTTTTTGAATTCACAAAATTATCCTCAAACCATTCACGGCTATTCTTCTAAGAAATAAAAATTATTTTTTATAATGTTGAAAAATATGTTTTGTCAAAGATATTCATATTCAAGTACAAATTAAAATTACAAACTGTAATTCTGAAATAGCAGTATGAAATCATTAAATATTTAACGTTGCTTGGTTTAAATAATACAAAATGCTTTAAAATGAAAAAATGTTTTTATTTTATGTATATTTTAAAAGTTTATTTTTTAATATTTAGCACTTGCTTCTTAAAATAAATTGCTTTTGACAATCACGTTTGTAAACAATAATAAAGTTGCCAAACGAAAACGAATGTGTAGTTTTCTTTCCTTCACTTTTTCTACTACTTTTAAATTCACAAAATCATAACATTCACAGTTATTTTCTAAGATATAAAACTATTTTTTATTATATTTAAAAATAAATTTTGCCAAACCCATTCGTGTTCAAGTGTACAAATTAATATAACAAACTGTAATGCTGAAATAGCAGTATGGTATGAAATCTTAAATATTTAACATTGCTTGGTTTAAATAATACAAAATGCTTTAAAATGAAAAAAATATTTCTGTTTTATGTATATTTTCGAAATTTATTTGCTTAATATTTAGTATTTGCTTCTTAAAATAAATTGCTTTCGACAATCAAGTTGGTAAACAATATCAAATTTGCCAATGCCAAAAGTAAACATCAATACAATGGTTAGTTGGTTGGATGTTGGGTTTAACGTTGCACTAATATTACGATATGAACATAGATACAATAAAAATAAGACGAGCGATTTCTTAAGGTGGAGAGCTCAAGAAACTTACAGCCGTTGACAATAGGGTCGTTGCAGTCAAATTTTGGTTACCGAAGAATATACGGGAGTGTCCTATCTGTATAATAATCTGTGGTCTATCACAGCCGGAAAAAGAAATCAATTCATACAATGCATCTATGCCTCAGTAGGTGGCTCAGTTCTTCTAAAATTTCCCTTTTATTTATCGTAATTCTGTTTAGTCTCATTAAAAATATCCTGAAATTAATAAATGCATTAGATGCGCTTAAGAAAAGAAAACAAAAACTCATTATTACAACAAAAACTTGAGGCAGCATAATTAGCTCAAACGTTTGTTGTAACGTTGCAGGGATACAGTGGAATTATACATAAATTTTAGTTTAATATTACGCGTTGTTTCAGTGGTGATACGGAACTTGGCCCTCAGCATCACGCCCCCGGCATTTAACCCTTAGCATTTCTCTCGCCCCTGGGAAATTTCGCTCCCCGGAAATTGGTTTACAGGATTTCGCCCACAGCATCTCACCGCGGAAATTCAGCCCCTGAGTGTTGTAAAATATAACCATAATGACAGTTAAAAATATACGTACAGTATTTCATGATATATTTTTTCTTCATTCACGCTGCTTTCCCTTTTAATTTCAATACAAAACGTAGGAATTAAAAAAGAATTTTCGATTAAAATTTGTTTGATGACACTTCCATGGAAGCTAATTAAATGGAAGTTTAAGTGTACAGTAATAATATTTATTTATTAAATTTTAAGTGTGCAGTAAATTTAATTTTTATTGATAAATAAGTAAATAAAACTGCAGCAGTAAGATTTTTTTTTTCAATTATCTACCAATATGTTTTAATCCAAATAAATGAAAAATGAATGGATTTTATAAATTTTAAAAAGTAGGCAGGTTTTGGGTTTCCTATGGCTGTTTTGACATTTATACATTTAATTATATATGCATTGTATGGGTGTCCAAAATGATTGTATAAACGTCCAAAGTGTCTTAATTGTTTATATATGTATAATTTCAAAGCTATTTTATTTTCTTGCAAGATCTTTCATTGGTATCAGTGTTTCAGTAAGAAAATGTAAGGTCTTTGTCAATAAAATGGAATAACTTTTTTGGTTGAAAAATCGCAAGCGTAGCTAATTTAGAATTTAAATGTATTGCGCATTGAATAACTAAAAGAAATTTATGCAAATTTTACCTGGATTATTTCTTTGTAATGCAGAATATTACTTAGCAATTTTTTATTGAAATGAAGTGTAAAGAATCAAATTAATAATAATAATAACTAGTATCGCCCAGTTGTCGATACGCGACCACTTTTTTGCAAAGCAACGCAAAGTAAAGTTATTGCTTTGTCCTAAATGGAATTAGATTGCAACATAGCTGCGGCAATTAGTTGTCGATATGCACTTAACTGAATTAGCAAAGTTTTAATTAATGTATTTCTCTACGTTTAGTGCGCGGTAGATGTTGAACCTTTCCTGAAATGAGAGGAAATCGCAAAGTGAAAATATTTGGGCCCAAGGTTCAACCAAATATCAAATGATGTTAAATTAATTCCATTGATTCGTAAAGTAAAGTGTTTGAACTTAAAAAGACAGATATTTTGCAAAAATGGTCAAATTGAGTTCGGGAAATCTCAAAACTTGTATTTTAATCGAAAACCGAAATTCTAATTTTTTTCTAAATCTTATACTTTCTTCTTATATATGCAGAGGAAAGAATAATAAATCCGCTTTTTAAAGAATAAATAGTCAAGTTCAGTTAATTGAAATGCAAGGAAATCTCAAAACATGTAAATTCATCGGAAACCGGGAATCAGAAGTTTCTCCGTATCTTCTACAGTCGGTAACAAAAGTCTCCGAACACTAAGAACAGGATTTGACGAGGATTTATTTAACAAAACTGTATTAAGTGTACTTTTTTTATATAGGAATTTTTGCTAGTGTTCGGATACTTTTGTTACCGACTGTACTTGTTTCTTATACATGCAGTAGCTAGCAATAAATCCATTTTTTTTAAAATAAGGAATACATGCAAATGAAACACTTCCGATTGCAAAACCGTTTGCAAGCGTTCCAAATGTATGACTACAGTCGGCAGCAAAAGTATCCGATCGCTAGCAAAAATTCCTATGCAAAAAAAGCATACTGAACACTGTTTTGTTAAATAAATCCTTGTCGAATCATGTTTTTAGACTGACTAAGACCTCAACTTTTCCTCAATTTAGTTCGATCTTGTCGAACTAATTTGAGGAAAAATTGAGGAAAAAAATTGAGGAAAATTATTTCTCGATTTTAATTCCTATGTTTTGGTATAATTACAAATTAGTTATTGTGCACATGTGTTAGATTAAGTTATTTTGCTATCAAATTGACAAAATTTCAATTTGAAATTTGAAATCTCTAGAAATAAAATGGGCATAGGCCATAGATATAATATTTGTTCGTCTTTGGCGTTTTGTATATTTGGCGATCAAAAACGTATTACGAAAACATACATGTCAGATGTATATTTTTGAAATACATATATATTGTACGAAATATTGTTTCATATTACTGATTATGCTCTCTTAATGTACGTTTTTTAATATAACCATGTTTTTCGAAAGGAATTAAATATTCTCGCCATATAATTTAGCGATCTTTTATTACTTTTTTTTTTTCCGCCAAGGACGACAGATATCAAATCTCTTCCTTTGAAATTAATCTCATTCTTCTGAACTGAAATGTTTATGTTTAAATTCGAAAATGGAAATATGCCATTTTATTTTTCTAGATTATTTAAATTTAAAATTAAATTTTATTAATTTGACAGAAAAAATCTAACACAATCGAACACACACACACAGTAACCTATATAAACTTTATCCAAATATAGGGTTTAAAATCGGGGGATATTTTTTTTTAATGTTTAAAATTAAACCAATTAATGTTTAAAACCAATCCAATTAACAATAACATAGGTAAATTTTGCTTGGCCCCACGGACGGTCAGTAACGTCATCACATCGCTTGCGTATAGTAATAAATTCATTTAAACAAATTATAATAAATAGTCAATTTCAGTTAATTGGAGTGCATTATGTTTTTGCTTAAAAATATGTCTTCAAATTAGAGCTGCGTAATTCACAAAAATAAAAAAAAATAAATAAAGGAAATATATATGAAATTAGACCTTAATAAAATTAGAAAGAAAAAACAGAACTCTCATAAATCAAATTCTTTTATAACTTGCGTTTATTTTAAACAGTTTAAACTTTTTATCTACCACTCATGCACTCAAATTTCTGCCATTTTAATGGCTGTTTTCTCTTAGAATAAAAAATCTGTAGTCGAGAGTATACGCAAGCGACGTATGACGTCTCTGACCGTCAGTGTGGAATGAAAAATTTCTATGTTAACTACACTGTTAAAAAAAAAAAAAAAAAAAATTAAAAAAAAATAAATAAAAATTTCGACGCGTGATACCATTCTTGCTGGTTCTTCTGTAAAATGACCTCCTGAATCCGAACATGACTAACTTGTTGCCCAGTCATCCACCATTTTCACGGGACACCACCCCCTCCCCCAATTGTTTATGACTGTTTGGTAATTTTATGGCCATGATTTTGATTCGGAGAATGAAAAAGAATTAATTTAACACTTAAAAAAAAAAAAAAAAAAGTATAATGTTTAATAAATAACATTAAAATAGATTTAAAAAATATAAGAAATATAATACTTAAATTCAGTGTCAAATCCCCCCCCCCCCTAAATTTTTTCCTTACCGCATATTTTAATGTTTTAGAATTTTTCAACTCTGTAGCCCCTCAGAAGATATTTAACAGTTTAAAAAATCCGCCCCCCTACAAAAAATCAAATTTATAACCATAAAATTACCGAAAAGTGATAAAAAATAAAGGGCCTTCCCTAAAAAACGGTAGGAGATAGATCAAAATGGACATCATATTTAGACTTAGGTGGTCATTTTACTTAAGAATTTGCCAAAATGGAGTTGGGGGCAATTTTCATGCCAAGCAGTGCTATCAATTAGATTTTTTGTAAAAAATTATTAAAAATTAAGGAAAATTATTTCCCGATTTTAATCAACATATTTGGGTATAATTATAAATTAGTTATCGTGCATATGTGTTAGATTAAGTTATGTTGCTGCCAAATTGACAAAACTTTAATTTTAAATTTCAAACCCTCTCGCCTTTGGCGTTTTTTGTATTTGGCGATCAAAAACGTAATACGAAAATATGAATACCAGATGTATATTTTCGTAATATCTGTTGTGTGAAATATTGTTTCACAATATTGATTTCTCTTTTAATATATGTTGTTAAAATAACCATGATTTTTGAAAGGAATTAAATATGTTTGCCAGATAATTTGGCGATCTTTCTTTTTTTTTTCCGCCAAAAACGACAGCTATCAAACCTATTCCGCTGAAAGCTGCAACATATTAGTATCATATATCAGATATTTTATTTAGACATTTGAAAACGAATTTAAATTCAAATTTTGAGAGAATATTTACCATTTTCCTTTTACTTAGTATATTAGTTTGGTATGTTTATGTTTACATTCAAAACTGGAAGTTCGCATTTTTTTTCCCTACAGTTTTGATATTTTAAATTAAAATTTTATCAATTTTACAGCAAAAATAGATCAATCTAACACATGTAGACAGTAACTTATATATAACTATACCCAAATATGGGTATTAAAATTGGGAGATAGTTCCCGTTAAGTTTTAATAATTTTTTTACAAAATTCCAATGGACGATTAACATGGGAAATGTTTTTCGTGGCTCCATGGACGGCCAGTGACGTCATCACTTCTCTTGCGTATAGTTATGCTACATTATACAAATTACTGTGTCTATGGTTTTATTTGAGTTTTATGAAATTGCCAGATTTAACAACTTTCTACTTTTAGGTATTTTTTTATGTAAAGGAATACATGTATGAAAGGGAAAAATGTGAGAAGATGCATAAAAGATAAAAGTATTTTTAAATACCTTCTTGACATCGTAAGAAAATAATTTTTGTATTCTCCTCATCTGGCTAACCATACTTTTCGAAATATATTATTTTCAACCCTCTTCTCACATAATTAATGTGTTAAAAAGGGACTACAAATTTCATGCTTACCTATTAATATATAGATGATAATAATAATAATAAAACAACGTAATTTAGAAAAAAAATATGTTTAATATTTCTAGTATTAATTAAGTATTTTCATCCACAAATTATACTGTCGTCATATTCATTTGAAATGATTGTAGTACATCTAGTAGTAAAATCAATGAAACATGTATTATTATTTTTCTAATTTAAAATTTTTTATTTTATTAAATTTTTAATTTAAATAGTTAAAAATTAAATATACTTAGTATTGTACATTTCAATGCATATGCATGCTTTCATATCTAAAACATATAATTTTAAAGACCCATTTTCTATATCCACCATCCATATATATATATATATGTGACATAATTTATTTATTTAGAATATAATGTAATGCAATTTATTTATTTAGTATGCTTTAAAAAATATTTTAAAAGTAAAACGTAATATAATATTCTATGTGGAAAGGAAACATTTAAGATTAGATCTCGTGAGCATTCTACTATTGATTCAGCACTTAATGTACAGTTACATATTACTATTTTCTAATAAATATGCGCATAAATTTATGAGAAAATTTATAATGCTGGCAAAAGATTTTTGGATCAGATGAAACAGATTGGTTTATTTACATGATTCATTTTTATAGAGAAAATAATACAAATGGAGAATTTTAAACATTTTTATTTATATAAATTTTAAAGAATATTACTTATAATATTTTTTTGAATGCTGTAACATTTAAAACAAATTTAATAAATTATAAACTAATAAATTTAGGCATTATATTTTTCTAAGTATCTACACTGTTAAAGAAAATCCTGTAAGGTTACGTGGAAAGCCCTGCAGCAAAGATTCCAGACAAAATGCGTAATTAAAAAAAAAAAAAAAAAATACTGGCATGTAACATAGTTTAAGGCCATTACATACTTAATTTACGGTCTAAACTGTTTTTAAGGGCTTTTTCGGGAACCGCTGCTGCTGGAATTTCCCCGTAATCTTACGGGATTTTGTTTTACAGTGTATGCATAATTCTTCTATTCAAACATTCTATTTTTATTTTATTTTATTTATTTTACTAAAAGAAAATATATAAAACGATTATTAATACTTCTTATGAGCTACCAAGAAAAAAAAATACTCGGGTCGATTTTCAAAATTTATTTTATTAAGATTTTATTACGTTTTAAAATTGGTTCCAAGCGTTTTGTTTTCTCTTGGTAGCTGTTAATCTCTCTATACTTTCTTCAAAACATTTTTTTTAACTAAAATAAACAAATATATATATAGAGAGAGAGAATCCATAGATACTTAGAAAAATATTTAATTCTCTAGATTTGTTTTTTTTATTTATTAATAAATAAATAAATATCTGCATAAGTTTATTTTATTGATTCTTTGCTTAATGCACTAAAATTCTGTAAGTTACGAGTGTGATTTTTCAACCAACAATTTCACTCCATTTTATTGACAAAGGCTTAACATTTTTATGTAGAAACACTGATGTTAACAACACTAAAAGACCTTTTCAAGAAAATTAATTAGTTTTGAAATTATACATACATAATCAATCAATTCATAGAAGTGTCCAAACAGCTATATATGAAATTAATAACATGCCTAGCTTTTTACTTATTTTTAGTTTATTAAATCCATTTACTTTCTTTTTTTTTTTTTTTTTTTTTTTTTTTTGATTAATATATATCGATAGAGACTTAAAAATTTTTTTTATTAGTGCTGTGATCTTACTTATTTATGAATAAAAAATAAAATTCATAAATAAATAAATTTAAAAAAATATATATAAAATTTTAAATTTACCGTGTGCACATTTAAAATTCAATAAATATGTAAATAATATTACTGTATACTTAAATTTTCATTTAATTATTTCATAAAAATTTCACGGAACAATTTTTCATTCGAAAATCCTCTTTTAATTTATATGTTTCATATTGAAATTAAAATGGGAAAAAGCGTGAATGAATAACAAATATATCAGGAAATACTGTATGAATGCTTATATTTTTATTTCTAATCACGTTTATTTTTTACTTCACTCGGGGACGAAATTTCCAGGAATGAGATACTGGGGGTGAAATTTCCGTAAACCATTGCCGGGGGCGAAATTTACCGGGGGCAAGATGCCGGCAGCGAGATGCTGGGGCGAGATGCTAGGGCGAAACTCCGTAAACCGTTTCACTGTAACGTTTGCGTAACATAGTTTATTAGGTAATAATACAGCAAATGTTTTGTAACATCATACCACATTTCTGTAACATTACAATAAATTTTTGAAGCTATTATGCTGCCTTAAGTTTTTGTTCAATAATACATTTTTTTTTTCCCTTACAGTGTATAATAATGCGTTTATACTTGAAATACAGGTATATTATTGTAATTTTGAAACTTATGAAAAGACTTAAGGCTATTTCAATTCTCACGAAGCTCAAAAAATTATTACGGTATATACATTTAATTAATTCCATGTAGTATTTTTATGACAATTTTCTTCAACATTTTTCGACTATAATACCATAATTTTCAGTGCATAATCCGCAGTCAAGATATGTCATTTCTCTACCAGTAAATTTATTTAACAGAAAAACAGAATATATATAAGGAACAGTTCGTACAAGTATAACTTTAAATGTAAATTAAAATTTCTGTTACGAAACTGACTTGTTTGACCTGCTTTTTACTCGACGAAAATTACTGTATATTTCATTCGTGTATCCTCTGAATCGCTTAAGAGATAAGAAGAAGAAGAAGAAAACAAAAAGAAGTAGGTCAGTCCTCAGGATTTTGTTTTGTGCAGTTCTCTTGCAAAATGATCCGCAGATTAACATTATATATAATGAGACGCTCTAATAGTGTAGAAATTTTCCACTTACTCCTTAATATTAGTAAGTTTCTGGATAAGAACGTTTTAAAAGTACCAGTCTATGGCCAAGTTCAGTAAAAAATAAAATAAATATATATATAAAATCGTAAGAGCATTTTTAAATTTCATGCGAGGCTTCATCCGATGATGCGAACTCTGTATAGGTTACAAGTAGGAAAATTTGTCTTAATTATTATCATTATTAATATAATTATTATTAATCTATATTCCCGTAATTCTAGAGTCATAATATAGAGGATTAAAATGATATATATGAATTCGTAACCATATTTTTAAAGAATTCGCTGTTATTCCAATAGAAAAGTTATCACATCTAAGAAACTTACAATGCATAACTAACTTTTTAAAAAAACTACAAATTATAAAAGAATTATTTTGCCCTGTAATTTTAACTTCACTATCCATCTAAAATAATTTTTTTTTTTTTGATCACGTCTAAAATAAATATTTTAGACTTAAATAATAAAAAAATTATGTTTTTATAATTATTTTTTATTACATTTTTTCAATATTTTTCCTTTTATTACTAGTAAACTTTTTATAAAATATTTCTTGTTTTACAAATTATAGTGATTATATATAATTTTTATTCATTATTGGAGGTGTAACTCAAGTAATAACGTAAGAAATTTCATAAAAATATTTTTTGATAAAATTAGAGGAGACATTGTACAGTCTAAACGAGAGACATAAAGTATGAAAAGTATGAAACCTACTATCATTTTTGTTCCCAATATCAAAAGTTGCAGTTAATCGTATTTTCAAAGTTTTGTCCTTTTCACAGTCAGTTAAAGTGAAATTACCCTTTTAACACTGTACAATATCAGTGCATGATTAATATCGACACGCCATCGCCCAGTTACACCTTCTAAATGTCATTTTGTATCATATATTTTAGAAATTTGCAAACCTCTATGTAATGCATGGTCTACCTGAGAAAACGTTTCCTTGTTCATTGCAACTTATTACACATAATCCACCAACTCTCATGTGTTTTAGGTGTATGATGGATCCATTTTACTTTTCCGCTTCAGTACAATGCAGCTTAAGTTGTACAGATGAAGCCCTTCTTCTTACATCAATTAATATCTACCCTCAATGGATCAAAACTATCAAAAGTTTTCTCGTCAAAACACATGCAATTGTCCGTATGCGAAGCTGTAGATTGCATGGAAGCTCTCTTACGAAGAACCTTTGTTGAAGAAGGCAGGATAAATGCAACACAGGGAATTCTTGAGAAAGTACTCCAGTTTTTGATTTTCTGGTATAAACACAACGCTACCCTTGACCAGTGTAGCCAAATTTAGGGACTTTTTTATTCAATAATCACCAATAATTATGAGGAGTAGTGTTTGGTATAATGATAGATGACTAAAATTCGTTGTGATTAAGTAAAAAGAAAAAATTAAAAATTAGTGGTACATATTGAATAAAAAAGTCCCTATAATTGGCATCACCACCATTCACCAAATCTTTTACAATCTACTTTACGTTTTATTTATTTATTTATTTTTATTTTTTTTTTTAATTAATAAATAAGATTATGGCGTCTTACATTTTTATTATTTAACAATATTTCTACTGTTAGATGTTTAACGTGGACATACTTGTTTATCATTTTCTGTCATTAAATATGAGATAATTTTACATTCCAAAGTAAATAGTATACATCGTAATGAGTACTATCACCCCTTCTTAAATCATGGAAAATCTTTTCCGACTGCCCCATATAAAATTAATATATATATATATATATATATATATAATTATGATGGAAATATGTTTTTAACATATTAAACATTAAAAGAATTTTTAAATTTTGGGAATAAACAGAAAATTCTAGTAGATTTATATTTTCATATTTAATATACATATATGTATTTATATATGAGGAATTTTATTTGAAAATTTATGATCGTCGCATAAATGCGGTACATTCTGTAGTACAGTCGACAGCAAAATTATTGTAGCGCGAGCAATGATTCATATTTAAAAGATGTGCGCCTAATACTGCTTTGTTAAGTAAATAACTGTCGAGTTATGATCTTTGTCTTCATGCTGTTTATAAAAAGTAAGTTGATGATAAAAATTGGAGATCAAACAAAAAAAAAAAAAAAGGGAAAATTGTGGTTGTGTGCTTCAATACTTTTGCTGTCGACAGTACCCAGATTTCAGATGTTCTCTCAAATAAGGCTGTTTATGTATATTTCCATAGCTAATTTATTATACCTGAAGTATACTTTAATATTTTTTTGTAAAAACTTCACAAATGCTGCAATAAATTTCGATGCATTAAAGATAACACAATAGTTGCATGGATAGATATTTGATCATATATTACTAATTTCTATTTCTCCTTAGAACATGCTTTGTAATATAAATATTATAATATTATTTGTCTGTTTTAACGTAGTTATACTATTTTTTATCTTGATCGGATTTACACAGCGTAAAATAAAATACATTTATTTAATGATATAGCATGCCTCATTTTTTATTATTTACTGTTCTGCAACATATTAATAACATACAGTGCAGCAAAATTATTGAAACACACATCCACATTTTATATATATATACATACATATACATACATATATATATATATATATATATATTAGTTTGCTAACATTCATCATCAACTTACTTTTTTATGAACAGCCTAAGACTAAGATCATGACTCGACAAGTACTTACTTAACAAAACACTATTAAGCACACATCGTTTATATAAGAATTATTGCTAGTGCTTCAATAATATTGCTGCTGACTGTATATTTGTAAAATGAGTAATGACTTCATAATAAGTAGCAAGTGATTCTTTTGACTGATTTGATCGTCAATAATACTTCTGCATTGGGAACATATTTGAATGGATATCATTGGACATTATTATGAAATATATTGTTTCTAATGTCCAATGATTAAAAAAAAAAAATCTTTGATCCATACAGACAACAACATATCTCTTTGGTTGTTCTTTACTATGTTCAATAATTGATGTTGTTCAAAACTCACGACAATGATATTGCATAATATGCTATCAGTCATAAATCTGTCCTTTCGCTTGCAGCAAAAATATTGAATATAACAGGGAAGACAAAATAAAACCCTGAATAAAGCTATTTTTACTAATGTATGTTTTACAGTTCAACCTAACTCCGTTTTCACATCGCAACCCACTACACGTTTACCACTCCACATTTGATTCAAATTTCAACGAATCCTCTTCCAGGGACATCTGGGATTAGCAATTCCTCAAATAATAAATATCCTTCTCCAAACGATCTGAGACCTTTTCTAATTGCAGAACTCAGAGAAAAATTCAGATTATTTGAAAAGATTCTCTTTATTGAACTTCCGTAGAATTCAATAAAGTAAATATTGAACTCTGCGGATTGTCTGACATATCAATCTAAAAAAACCTTTAGGAAAAAACAAATAAAAACAAAAATTATTATTATTTTTTTTAATGCTTAAAATGACGAAACAGACTCTTTTTACGAAGAGAAAAAAAACTTCAGTAAACCCAATCGATAACGTTGTGAACTTGTAGGGAAATAATGATAACAATGTCAAGTAACATGTTGTGAGTGAAGATGAGGAAGAACAGGACAATTTGCATCCCTGTGAGTTCCCTTTGAGAAGAACAGTCGGTTCAATGAACCATGTGCAAATACCGGGCACACAAATCATGTGTTGTTACTGTTAAAAAGATATTTTATGTTTGTCTTCGCAGGGATGAAAATGACATGCTAAAGGCAATTTATAATTTAGGGCTTCGTTAAGGAATGTTATATGAAAGATTTCTTTTAGACGATACTGTTTTTTGGTACGTCCGAATTAAATTTAAAATTTAGATTTTTTTTTTTCCATCTAATGGCGCGTCACTTGCGATTAAGCATTGGCCGAGAAATCGCCGATGTGCATATCGGGTGTGTAACAACCTCAAGACTTCCAGCACCCATTACTATGCCCATTATTTACTTTTTTTGAAATAATGTGGCCAATAAGCATAAAATTGATTTAACAAATTGAACATCTAACATTTTTCCTGTTTGAGCAAGCTGATACATACGTGAAGACATATAAAACAAAGTTCATAAAGCCATTAAAAAAAAAAAATATGTTAGACCGTTTTTTGAAGCACTCATTTCCAAGATCTCAAACTGAGATCACTAATCAGTACACCTATCCTGATTAGGTAGTTCCTGTAGCAACCAACTAATACATGCTAAATAATACATAAAAAAGAGTTTATGTAGCAAATTACCTGGAGCAGTCTGATAATAAAAGTAATTAAGCAAAAACGTTTTTAAGCAATAAGTCAATACACATATCTACTATAAATATTTAAAATATACCTACTTAAACATTTAGCAATAATTTGAATTCGAATGATTAAAAAAACTATTTTAAACGAGAAAAACTGTTTTTGTAAAGTACAATTTAATTAGCAAGAAATTAAAACTTCTTCACACACCATAAATTTTAAATCAGCACAACCGGTTTCGAAAGGACGTAGCCTTTCTTCATCAGGTGCAAACACGTGCAACTGCCTTGGAGGCAAGCCGCCTCCAAGGACTCCTCTTTGACTTCGTAACAGCCAACGAACTCGTGGATCTTGTCTGACTCCGTCAGACAAGGAGGATAAGCAACAACAACAACATCAACAACAATAACAACAAATTTTCGTAATTCTCAGCTTGCCGTAAAAACGTACTGTATTAAATTTATTTAGTTATCTATTAAATATTTGTATTAACATACAGGATAAAATTATTTGTAATCTCAAAGTTTTACCTACTCGAAGATTTTTTTTTTTTTTTTTTTTTTCTGTTTAAGATGTTCCCCTCACTGGAAACGCATTTAATAGAATATTAATTATAGAAATAATTTCTTTCCATAAGATTAAATTTATTTTTATGAGTTACGAAATGTTACTCTTATAAACTGTAGCTATTGAAGAAATCTTGAATGTCGTTTACGTGAGCATTCTTGGTATATCAGTAACCAAGAAATTTATAAATATTGTATTTTGAAGCAGAGTTAGGAATATAACCATACTTTTAGTTTTCAGTAAGTCCAAATTAACTTTTATGCCAAACACATTTCCGACTTTCATTTCCTGGAAAATTTAGCTGTCTATCTTAATTGCGACAAAATTGTTTAAGCAAAATCTGATTCCACTTTATTGTCTAAAACATGAAAGATTTTACTCTAATTCAATGAAATAATTTTCTTTATCTTGTAAAATAATAATAATAATAATAATAATAATAATAATAATAATAAATAAATAAATACCGTAATTTAGTGTATATAAGCCGCAGCTTGTTAAAATGTACGAAAAAAAAAAAAAAAAAAAAAAGAACAATACTCTTAGATAAACCACACCGGAATGTAAGCTGCGGCTTATGCAAGCATTGTTACGATTATGTGACAAATAAAGAAAAAAGATATCAGTCTTCTGACATCTACGCAAGTTAATAAAAATAATAATTAATTATTAAATAAAAATAAAAATAATATATATATATTTTTAAATAATTCGGAATAAAGAAAATAAAATCTAACTATGCCAGTATGTAGATAAAATGCAACAAATATGAGAAATAAGGGAACAAGACGGAGGGATGCGGGAATATATACAAAGTCATAAAAATAATTAATTATAAATAAAAGTAATAAATTATTTTAAAAGACACTGCATAAAGAAAAAATAAAACAAAGCCATTATACAAATTCGATGTAAAAAATCAAAAACAAGGGAGCAAAATGGCGAACTCCAGACGTATATGCAAATTAATCAAAATATGAAATTATTAGTTAATAAATAAGAGATTAAAAGCGTGAATCAGTGCTCAAGAAACTCGAATACTAAACTTCCGTTTTCTCGGGATATCGTTTGTTCCAAGAAGTATAGACGACGAAATTTAGCATTACCATTAGATAGCCCGTACTTGTAGATAAGCCGCAGTCCCCAAAAATCAATGTTTTTCTTTTAGATAGCCCGCGGCTTATCTTTACTAAAGTGCGGTAAATAAAATGAAATAATACGAAAAAAAAAAATAATAAAAATAGAAATACAATCAAATAAATAAAAATAATAATAAATAAAATATATTTAAAATAAAAATAAATAAATAATAGTAAGTAAAATGTATTTAAAATAAAAATAAATAAATATATTTTTTAAATCTTTCCTCCCTTTTTTATATTTGTTTCTTTTGTATCCTGTTTATTGTTTTTGATCCCCCTTTTGAATTTGCAGTCAGCTTCCTATTGGTTGCTTGTGTTGCTCCTCTCCTGTTGGGTTTTGCTCTCATGAGCTTTTTGCACCTAAAAAAGAAAGGCCACTTCCTTTCGAAACCAGTAGTACGTACATTAAATTTTATGGTGTGTGAAGAAATTTTTAATTTCAAATATTTATTGTACAGCATTCTTTTAATTTATTAACCCCCCCCCCCCCAAAAAAAAAAAAAAATAAAAATAAATAAATAAATAAAATAAATAAAATGTATGAAAGAAAGAAAGAATATTACGTTTTCACAACATCAGGTTCAAAAACGCATTAAAAAAAACCTTTAGAGACGGGACAGTCTATGAAACATTTGGCATAAGAAGGCACCTTACTCTTCTTTACATAAATCAATTGGGTAACATTTGAGTTCTTTAAATATTTTCCTTCTTTTTCACTTATTTAGGGGATAATGTAATTCATACGGTTCTTTTGAGCTTCTTTGAAAATAGTTGGCCTGCCAATAATAAAGTTTCAGAAATGTCCTATTGGTCTGCATTTGTTCAGGTGTTTTCATCAGTGATAAGGTATTATATCTTTGAAACTGTAATAAGCCTATTTTGAAGTTTATTATATGCATCTATATTTTCCATATATTACATTTTACAGAATGAATTTAAATTTCTAAAAAATGGATAAACATCATTTTTTACTTCTAATATTTAGTGATAACCCAATACTACTCGTAATATATTTAACAGGATTTAACAAGGAGGAGGTGACGTTCACCGCTCTAAGAGTGGTGTCGAGCGCTTCTAGCTATGCTAGGCCCCTACTCCGGAACGTTTATTTAAAAACTAAAAAAAAAAAAAAAAAAAAAAAAAATGAAAGAAAATTACAAGGTTCGCCAGACCAATATTCCCGCGCGACATAGGGCGAAGTATTACAAATATGTATTAAATATTAACAAACTTAAAAATAATAATAATAATAAATTAAAAATAAATACACAAAGGTAAGATTCGCCAGTACAGAGTACTCGCGCGACAGGGGGGCGAAATAAAATAAATCTTGAAAACTCAAAAGCACAATGAGCTAGAATTGAACAGGAAGGAGGGAGAATTATTTACAAATAAATCAGTTCGCCAGAACAAGGTTCCCACGCGGCATAGGGCGAAGTTGGTTGTTTAACGACATTTACAAACACATGAGGAAAGAATAGATATCTTAGGGCTAGTGGGTAATTGAAAAAGATTATTTAACTTATGAGATTATTAAATACTTTTAATTTATTTAACTGTTTAGGAATTAGATAATTTTAAATGACTTAAGAAGAATTTAATTTGTTCTATTTGAAATATCTAAGAGTAATTCAAAAATTCTTTTTAGTTTTATGGCAAGTGAAGGTCTTGTTAAAATATTTGTCAGCCAGTTGGCTGGTCTATTATTCGGATTTCTTAAGTGATAGGTTATTCTAAGATTCTAAGACGGAAGGTGGCCGCTCACCACTATGCAGCGGTTTTGAGCGATTTTAACCTTCTGCTGAAGCCATTTTGTTCTTTAGGCTTTCAGTAATTCCAAACATTAAAATGTTAGTTTGAAATGTGCATCCATCCATAAATATCATTTAAAGTTCACTATTTTTCTTTCTTTTTTTTTTTTTTTTTTTTTTTTTCTTTTTAATAATTTTTAAACACCAGTGCTAAAAAAGAAAAATAAAAAAAAATGTTGAAGTTGGGTTAGTGCTGAAAGAAAAAAATAAATAAATAAATAAAATACAGCTAATAAAATATTATTTAAATATTTAAATTAGTTTTTGTTTTAATTATTAATCGTTTTACAAAAAATATAGTTTTTAAATAAAATAATATCCTACTGATATAACTTAAATTCAGTTAATATTGCTAACCGTTATTAACTGTATTTTTAGCTTTCTGTTCCCTCGTGGTTTTTATTACTAATTCGTTAGAGCTAATACTGTTTTCTAATTGATTATGTAATAAACAATAGTAATCATTTAAATGCAAATAGGCAACTTGTATGTTCGTAAGATTAAAATTTAGGTGAGATATTTATTTATTGTGGGGATGAAAATAAAATTAATATTTTCTTTTTTAAACAAAGCAAAGTTTAAATTTAGCATTATAGTTTGAATTTTTTTTTAATTTTCTGGTATTTGAAGTTGTTTTTCATTTTATAACTTTTAATCTATGTATTATTTCCATTTTTAGTATATGTTTTCAATTATTAATTCTCATTTGGTGTATGGAATTCCTAGGCACTTATATTTGCTTACAGTACACAAAAATATACACCTTTTGTATACATCATACAACATAGGCCTCTGATGAAGTATTGTACTGTTATATGTCTTCAATTAAAAAAAAAAAAAAAAAAAAAAATACATAAATAAATAAAAATCGTTATTTTACCTTTTTTCAAACTATTTATGTTCTTCAGGTGATGTCATTTTATTTTTACAATTTATGAAAAGGTATTCATAATTAAAACATGTGTCTTGTCTAAGAAATGGAAATGGTCGTCTGGGAAATCCTTATAGTATGAGATACTCTTTGCAGAAGTGAACTGACCGATGCACCGGAATCTCGAGTTCTCATGATTTTATCAAAACTTGTGAAACAGTGTTTACGCAACGAGCGCTTATGCTAACGCACGTTTATAAAATATCTATAATGTTAAAATATTAAGACTTCAATTAACTAAATATTGGGCCTCTTCACAAATTTTACCTCTTCGTATGGAATTAAAACATGCTAAATTTTAAATCTACTTTCTTTGTCCGTATCAGTGTTTAATTACTGTGTTTAATTTATACTGCTTTTAAACTAACTTATTTTTTGTCTGTTCAGAAACATTTGATAAACCTAAACCATAATGTAAAACTAGTAGGAAAATAAAATACATCTAAAATAATTCACTAAAGGCAGTGTAAAATCACCATAACTTAATCTTTATAGATTTTTGAATTGCTTCTTTGATATAATATTACTCTGAAACTCTTATTATTATTATTACAATTTTATTACCTATCGTTTTAAAGCTTAAACTTTAAATTTATAAATCACCTGTTTAATATTAATAATTTGTAAATGAGTAATTTAAGAAGTAAAAATTCCAATATAATGAAAGTTTCAACTACGTTGCAATATTTATTGCAATTTGATTTTATTAAACTTTGAAGTGTACACATCATAGCAACAGTTTGAGGAAGGATATGCACTGCATTAAAAATATTACCTTTTATTTCACAACTATTAACACAATCATAAAAAAACTAAATGAAACAATTTTATAATGCAAGGGCTTGTATTACAATTTTCAAATTACAAAATTTTAATTTCGAGGCTTTCTTTTATTTCATTCTTTTAAATTTTGATAGATTTTTGTTCCGCACACATATTTTGAAAGATCTGTACAACGCATTTAATATAAGAAAATAATAATCAATTTTAGAATTATTGAATTCAAATTTACCTCTGAAACAGACGATTCTTTACAATTTCTTTTTAATATTTTTATCTATTTTAGAAATGCATTGATATAAATTAAGTTTTGATATAAAATATTGTTCTATATTGTTAGAAAGTTTCTTTTAAATTCATGAGTTCATTTCGATACACATCAATTTATTGAGAGGGGAAAGATATGTTTTTATAATATAATACATTTTATAAAGTTCCCAGGTTTAATATGCATTTATAGATCATTCAGCAATAAAATTAATTTTTTTAAAGTTGAAAAAAGGAGATGATAAAACATAAATTATTCGAAAAAATTTATTTATGTTATACATTAAATTGCAATTTCCGATTATAAAAATGGAAATGGGTGCCGCTTACGACTTGAACACATTTATCAGATTTAAGTTAAGGTCTTTAAATACTTTTAAATTCGGAGGCAGATTTTACGATCAACAGTTCAGTTTAAGAGTATTTTTACAGTTTTTTGTACACTGAAGCTCTAAGTCGTAAAATTTACATCAGAAAATTTATTCGATATTTACCGATAAATTTTTATTGTGTAATGCTGCTATGTTATGTGTTACACCCAATAAACATTCTTAATTCAGTATAATGATAATTCTTATTTTTCTATTATAAACCAAATTAATGGAAAAAAATTCAATATCGCATTCACATCTAAGTTAAAAAAATTTGTGCTGTAGAAAAATTAGATTAGGGCGACAATATATTTAACCGTCAATAAATTCATTTAGTACCTTAAATTTAAAATAACTTATATTTTACAAAAATTAAATCTTTTAATTACAAAATACAACCAGCAGTGTTATGCTACTTGTTTTCGGAATTTTTTCTAACTCTATAAAACCGACATGTATACATAATAACTTATTATAAGCTCTTTCCGGCATAGTAATTTTTAAATTTTATTACTCCAAAGATTTTAAACTAACTTAAAATTCAGTTTACTCACGTACAACTGGATATGTAGGCATATTTTACCTGAAATGGACGCGTATACTTGAAAAATTTTCTAATTATGTGACTGAATTCGAATAAATATTGACATTTAGTAAAAACGTTATAGAAAGTTTTTTGGAAAATATTGTTAAAAAATACTTTTTAAATGGATTTCATGTTTAAGAAAATATTTTTTAAGTTGAATTAGTACGGACTTTTTGTTTCCAGATGACGCTGAACACTTACATGATATATTATTCCTGTTAATAAATTATTTCAATAAGACATTAAAATGTCTAAAGATAAATAGGTTAAAAAGTTTTTTTTTTTCAATAATTTTTCTGGGACATACTTACAGTTCTTGGAAACTATTTTTCGTTCTTTTCCAAAGTTTGTTGTATGTACTTATACAGAGTGAAGACAGTCGAAATGTTTCCCCTGATTCTTACACCAGTATTTTTCTTTCGGAATTTTTAGTAGTAAGTTTGCACGATTAATTAAGCAAAACATTATTATATAAATATACTGGTGAAAGAATCAGGGGAAAATTTCGACTGTCGACACTCTGTTATACAGCATTTGCATTTAGAGTTTCTTTAATTTAATTAAACATAGCTTTAACTTTTCAGAAATGTATAAAAAGGTAAAAGTTTTTTTTTTTTTTTTTTTTTTTTTTGTGAATTGCATTATATCTCAAATAATAATAATAATAATAATAATAATATAAAGGTTATTAATACAAGTTTATAGAAAATTTAAAAGAAAAGTATTTTTAATAATAAAAGCATAAGTTTTCAGGAGCTAACGCTAAAAACGGCGTCATAGTTACAAAATGTATTGAAATAAAGAAAGTAAAATTTTATCCGTTGTTATAATGCGTTCTTTTCAACCGAATAAAATATTGAACAAGGTTAATTTAATGGAATATCTTGCATCACGACCGCAAAAAAGACTTGATATAAAGAAAATAAAATTTTACCCATGGTTTGCATGGTTTTTAAAGATTCGTTTACTGACTCAAATAATTAAGTAAACCTACAAAATTCAATGGTATATATACAGAGATATGTTAAAAAAAATTATTTCAGTATGTTGTACATTAGTTGTTATCTTCGCATGAAACAAAACTTGATTAATCAGAATTTAACAATCCATAATGAAATTCTTAAATAACGCCAAACAGTTTATATTTTTAAAATAAATTACTTCCGTTGTTATGCAGAATTTTCATGCGTCAGGGGAAAATGATAATAATAAATTAAATATGTAAAACTCGAAAACGCAACGATAAATTAATAGTATTAATAAATACATAGACCCGTGGTTATAAATTTAAATTAAAGGATTACGCTATCATTTTGAATTTCTTTGAGACAACTGGGATTTCAAAACATATAAATATCATAGTAGAAAAGATGAAGATATTTGTTTTAGTCATCACGTAAATTATTGTTTTGTAATTTGAACTGACAAGAAGAAATTTATTTTGAAATGCACGTGTAAAAATTGAGCGATATGATGATGGAAAGAGACTGTAATTTCATGATGGTGTAATTCCAAGGCATAAAATAGGGTCAATCACAACGAAAGATAAAGTTTCCTACCGCTATTACCATACAGAAATCTTTATCTTGCATTTACTACAGTTTTTTGTAATTATATAGCATAGTTGTTATTTTTGGAACACAAATGTGGAAACGGAAATACCTCTGTATGTAACTGACATTATATTTGCATGGAATTACCTAATAAAAAATATCTAAATAAATTACATGCTATTCTGAAAATAATTTTTCAAATTAAAATACAGATATACAATGCACATATGAAACATGTAAAAGTTATTTTGTATTCACTTTTAAAATATGGATATAAGTTTTAAATTTATTACATGTAAGGGAAAGTTCTGTAGTTTTTGAACAAGTGCATTTTTATGCACTTGTCGATTATCAACTGAAACCGGTATAAGCATTTAGGTTAAAGTATGACTGATGATTTACATACATATTTTCGTACTTCAGTCGGTTTTTACAAGCTTGTAGATCTGTCACTATGGGTTAAGAAAAAGTGCACTTAAGACATTCTATGTTGTACGAGTTCCAAAAAGGGAATAACGTGATGGAGGCAACAAAAAACTTGTGTGACATGTTTGGAGAGGACGCAGTAACAGCTCGAACATGCCAAAGATGATTTGCGAAATTTCGTTTAAGTGATTTTTAGATGAAAGATGAACCCAGTTCAGGAAAGCCGTTAGGTGTCAATGACGAAGTGCTACAGTATGATCAGGACAAATCCCACGTTAACTTCAACAGAAGTGGATTTCAAACTTGGAATTCTTCGGACTACTGCTTTGAATCACATTAAAAAGCTTGGTTTTGTGTCCAAACTCTCTGTTTGGGTGCCACACAACGACAAAACTTTCCCTTACACCTAATATATTTTGTAAAACACTGCTGATGAGTTTTTAGAAAAGCTGATTACGCAGCTGCTAAATGTGTTAGTCCGTAAATATTGCGAAATTCTACTACTTTCAAATATATATGTATATGATACTGTTACACAAAATAATATATAATATAAAAACTGATTGTAGATAAAAACATTTTTTCTGGTTAACCGTCAGTAAGGCTCCCCTGTTGAGATTCAAAAAAAAGTTGGGTTCTGTCAGCGTGTCTATGTGTTCCGCGACCACGGTCGCAAAACTTACTCGATTGACTTGCAAATTGGTACGCAAGTTTATGAGTTACACAGAATTATTCTTCGACCACATTTCATGAACCATGGAAACCTGTGCGCAGGTGCTGATTTAACGAATCCAGTGTTAAAATAGCGGTGACAGTCATCTGATTCAGAGAAAATATGCGATAACAGAGCGCAGAATTACTAGATGTTTTCCAAGTCCTAACCTTTTGGTCAAGTTTGCACCCCACCTACTTTTTGGACTCATCTTCACTGACAGTTTTAGGAAACGTGGCTACACTATAGCTGTTTTGTGTTTATTCTGTTTGTATGTCATGTACAATGATACATAAAAATTTTCTTATCACTGCGGCCTATGGACTGAATTTCATTTAAACACGTTTTAATGCGATTACATTGCATTTAACATAATGGAAGTAACATACATTATTAAGATGCTTAAAAGCATATTTTATCAGGAAAAATCAGTGCATAGACTAATAACACTGCTCGGCATGAAAATTGCACCCAACACCATTTTTGCAAATTCTTATGTAAAATGACCTCCTGAATCCGAATATTTCGGCCATTTTGCCCTGTCACCCATCGTTTTTTGGGGGGACAGCCCCCTATTTTTACAACTTTTTGGTAATTTTATGGCAATAAATTTGATTTATACTGGAGAAAAGAAATATTTTATCTGTTAAATATCTTCTGAGGGTCTAAAGAGGTGAAAAATTCTATAACAGGAACATTTGCAACAAGGTGAAAATTATTATTATTATTATTATCATTTTCCGATAGGGTATTTCCCACTGAAATTATACGTTACATTTATTATATTTTATTAATAAATTATTATTATCATTTACTATAAATTATATATATATATATTTTTTTTTAAGAGTTAAAATAATTATTTTCTATTCTCCAAATTAAAGTCATGGCCATAAAATTACCGAAGAGTGATAAAAATTGGGATAGGAGGTGACGTCCGGAAAAGACGGTGGGTGATATGGCAAAATGGGGGTTATGTTCAGATTTAGGAGGTCATTTTACATAAGAGTCAGCAGGAATAGTATCAGGTCTTGTTTTTTTTTTTTTTTTTTTTTTTTTTTTGCAGAGTAGTGTAACTATATATAAGATCGCACAAAAGGAATCCGATAACGTTTTACAATAATCTAAATGAAGTAAAATTTGGTAAAAATGAAATAAAGTTTTCAAAAAATAGATATTTATGGGTTATATGGAATTAGCTATGCAGCTTTTACTTGTGTATATAATGCTTGTGGATCGTGTATTGGGAAACACAGTCTTGTACTATATGGTTTTAGATGGAATTTCTTTTTAATGCTTTCTAATATGGTTACATTTGATTTAGAGTAACAAAATTAATATAGGTTAGTAGAATATTTAAAAGCATGTTTTCTGTAGAAAAGGTATACGCAGAAATAATAGCTCGTTTACAGAACTACACAAAAGATTTCCGATATGTTATACAATCTTTTGGTATCGAAGATAGTATACGTATCCATGAGGTACAAGCAATTAACACAAGCTTATGAGTTAGATAGAAAAATCTTCAAGGATAGATAGCTATATAGATTGATAGCTGTATAGACAAGTAAATACTATAGAGAGATAAGGAGGTGGCTGTCTGCTTCAGAATTTTATCTGCTTTCGTAGCGAGTTATATATATATATATATATATATATATATAAATTTCAGGAATGAGTAATGCAAAAGAAACGTCCAAACTTCTGATCTACAGGTCAATTAAGTTTAATGTAACATAATGCTATAAAATATATGTTACATTAATTTTGTACTATAATAGAAGTTATTCAGCTTCTCAGGCAAAATTGAAAATTATTTACATTCTACATATTTAAACATGAGAATAGTTTTTAATAAATCGTGAAAAGTGATTTTTTTTCACCCTGCAATACGCTTTAAGAAAACAAAATTAAAGCAATTTAAAACAATTTTCAAATATTTCACTTTATAAATTTACTAGTTTCGTCCAGATTGTCTATTTTTTTGCCTGCAAATAAGGGAAAGTATTTGGTATTTTATGAGTGTTACCTGATTTTTATAAATTCATGTTTCCGTACATGTGCTTCTGTGAAACCTGTTTATACTCTGGATTGTGTGAGTGCGTATCGAGTATCCGTAAGTGCAGGATTGGGCGTTTATGCAAGCCTGTAGGCATGTCTCTATGTTTTGACGGTACGTGTGCATATGTGTCTGTGCGTGCGTTCGAGTATCTATGCATATGTCTGCACGAATATGAATGTTTGTGTTTGCGTGTGTTTCTGTAAGTACATGTATGCGTATGTCTGTGCAACTGAAAATATAACTGGTAATATTGGAAATTTTACATTCTGGAAACAACACATCATCTTACGTCATTTCGCTCTTGTGGTTGACATCGTTTACTTTGATATGTAATTTAAATGGCATGTAATAAAAGAGAATAAGTTATTCAAACTTTTCCAAATTAAATAATAACTTTAAAATTATATATTTGTAATATCCATTAAACGGCGCTGTATTTGAAGTAAAATGTAGTAATGGATTGTAAGCTATCCAGCTATCTATATATTGCCTATGTTTTTTGTATATATCTTGTAAATGTGTGAATAGAACGTGGAATAAAAAAGTAAAAGGTATCCTCTGCGTATTTTGTGTTTTATATCAAATCATATATCAAAATTATGTAAAAATATTGCAGTAAAAATTGTAATCAATTTTACTTAAACAGAAAAGTGTTCCGAAATAAAAGATTTTTAAATATATATGAAATGTACGGTTAATAACTTACAATAATGATAGAAGAGAAGTTGGCAAATGGCGTATCAGTATGCAGCAGTTCCCTGTTGTTCACCCAAGATGACTGCAGTGATAGTAGTGCTGTGACAGTAGCCATATTGAATCTGCTAAAACTTTAGGCTAGTGCTATGTTATTTAATGGTTTCTGCGATTACGGTTTAATCTTCATGTTTTTCTGGACATATCAACTCTCCTTACATCATTTCCCTAAGGTTAATAAGGCTTAATTACAATTATTTAAGTTTTAATAATTTAGGAAATAATGCAATTGTTGAGACATTATGTAAAAATTAAATAAAAATGCCTTTTCAGAATTTTGTAACTCATCAAATAAATTTCGTATGTCTACAAATGAAATAATTCAATACGTTAACTTTTACAAATATTTAATGCGTAATGGTTTAATTCGCTTTTATTTCTTTATTTTATTTTTATTTTATTTATTAATTAATTTTATTTTATTTTATTTTATTTACTTTTTTATTTATTTATTTGAAAACTATCTGATTTATTTCTGTTTTTAATTATCCAATATTAAGTTACCAGTAGTAATCTCATTATACCAGCAATAGCCACATTTAAATTTAAATTCTAAAATTTAGCCTTTTACATAGTATGAAATCTAGCTTTATATTCAAGTTTTGTATTTCAAACCTCTATTTTTAACGTCCTGATCTAACAAAGTTTCCACCAATCACATATATAATCACAGAAAACACAAATATAGAATAAGATAGATTTTATTCAAATAGGGTGACATTTTTGACATTTTGTTGCTATTTACTGTTATTTTAAATTAGGTAAGCTCCGATTTTACGCACCCACTCCTTATTGAAGACAAATATAATTACGAAGATTTATTTTTGGTTCGAAAATTTGTTTCTGTAATAAATTTTTTATAGATATACACTACTAATACCTCAATATTTTATTATTTCAAATAGTGGACAGCCTTTTCGACCACAGGACCATTTGATTTTGTAGAGAAGTACAGTGGTGGACACTGGACCATATTTTCACATATTCTGAATGCGTATTTGAGTATTAACACATTCCCTTAAAAGTAAGATTTAAATACATCAATATATTTGTAATCCCCCCCCCCCCTTTTTTTTCGGTATTTTAAACGATATGTCCATTTTTGAGAAATGATAGAAGAATTCAAGAAAATGCCTGGAAAAATAAATAAATAAATAAATAAATAAATAAAGATTTTTAGTTTTGTATTTATAAGATTATCACACAAGGTAGAGACTAAAAAAATATTTATGCAATAAGATTCACGTTAAATAAAACAGTATGTTATATCCGTTACATTTTCCGATTGTTTGTTTCCTACTTATTGTAAACATTTATAAATTTTTTCGTTATTTTTACGAATTAACGAAAGAGAAAATATAGCATTTATTAATTAAGTACATATTTCCATTCTATTCACATTTTATTTCACCTTTTCTGTAAAATTTCAAAGGTGTCTACTACGGAAATAGAACAAGTGTATGTCTGGGATTTTTTGCGTCCATTAATGGCGAATTTTACGCCATCAGAAAAAACGTTAATTTTAATAGTTTTCATTTGAAATATTAATTTTAATTGTTTTAATATATTTCAAACTGCAGCTATATGCTCAAAGGTTTTATTAAGGTAGCAAATAATCATTATAATTATACCGTCTAAATTTACGATTAGTACTTAGCACACGTGTGCGCAAAAAAAAATAATATAAATAAATAAATAAATAATGATAATATTAAAAACAGGAGTTGTCCTTAGGATGATCTCAAGTACTATAGTTACTGTAGTACAAAAATTAATTTGCATTTTTAGTATTTTATGGTGCTTATTTTTACATGGCGCACCTAGATATTTTTAAAGATTTTCTTTATTAAAAAATACATAGTTATATAGCAGAAATATAAATAAATAAAATTATATTTTTATTAAAAAAGACGTAAATTGATAAATAAAAACATTTAACTTTATTTTTTATTATTTTTATTTTTTAGAAATCTTTATAACCTCAGAGAATATATTCTTGACTAATAAACAAAGTTATAAAATAAACATAAATAATTTTATTTGCAAATATATACTATTGAACAAGACAAATATGTAAATAGATATAAATAAAAATATTATGTTTTACTAGAATAATATACATAAAATACAAATATTTTACGATGTAAAAATCTTATCAAATCATGTTCTAATAATACATGTTTTACACACAATGGTTATTTGAAGCAGGTAATAAAATATGTGAATAAAAATTATTCATAAAAAAATAGAAGTTTTTCCATACTTGTTAATCCTATATTTTTCTTTAATCCTTGTAATAATATTTATTTTATGCATTTAAAAAGAAAAGTGTATAATATGCTACTTCAAATAGCATAGAAAAAATGATAAAATGTATTTTTTCTAGAATATTTGTATATCTTAAGGAGATTACCGAAAATTAAGAAAACTTTCTATTAAAGATCCTAAGGCATCTACTTTTTGTACACATAACTACATTACATAAATGTACTAGAAAGTACCAAAATATTTTTATAATATTAACAATATTAATAATATACAGAATCTTAAGTTATGTTTGTTTCCCTAACTAAATATCGAGGAAAGTATATATCGAAGTTATTTGTCTATTCATAAATAGATTTATATATGTATACGTGTGTGTATATACTCGTGTTATGCATATTCTAGACTAAATGAGATAAGAAAAATTCATTTTATTTTACAATATTATTTATAAAATTAATGATTATATATATATATATATATGAAATTATAATATATGTTTTCAGTCATATAAAAGTTGAAAATATGTAACAAAAATAACTAAAGAAAAACTTACGAGAAAATTAATAAATGTGAAACAATTCATAAGTAAAACTTACTGCAAAAACGTAAAATAAATGATTTAAACTGTCAAAAAATGCCCCGTATGACTTGATATATATGTATGGTTATTATATATATGTATATATGTTTGTGTGTGCTTTAAATAAATAAAATGAAGTGATATTTTGTTAGTTAGTGATGCATATAAGTTAATACGTGCTCATCTAATTTTAATATTAAAATATTTAAAATAAGGGAAATTTTTTTTTCTCAGTTTATAAACGAATTCAAAATAATTATGTTTTTAAGAAGACTTTTATATTATTTTTTCGCCAGGGAAAAAGAAAAAAAAAAAAAAAAAAAAAAAAAAAAAGATCGCTAAGTATTGAACAATCAAGTTATTTTGTCAAAATGTTTTACTCTAATACTCAGATATCCATAATGGTTTCATTTAAAGTTATTTCAATAGCGGTATTGGATCTAAATTGTATCTATTGAATTATATAAAGATAAAGCATAAAAAGTTTTACTGTCCACGATAGGGATGCGTCCATCGCTTTGGTGGACGATCGACAATTCGTGCAAGAATTCAAGCACTTAACTGGGTAAAAAACCTTAGCGAAAACCTGACAGCAGTCACACTAGTCTCTTTTGGGAGTAGGCAAAAGAGCACCGAACACAAAACCCTCTTAAACAGTTGCTGTTCCCAGTGCAGCTTCTCATTACATAGCTATAAATATCCAATATTAGGTTTCGCGAATTGTATTTCAATGCATATTTAGTTTTAAAGCAGTATGGTGTTTGTCATTCTGAACTTACATTTGTATCAATAGACAGCGTGTAGTTTCTTTAAATGTTGCATAAGTACAAAGACATTCAGTTCTGAAATGCTGGTAAAATAACATTAATTCCCTACCTAAATTTTTCTTTATTGAGAAAAAAAATAATAATCCTATACTGTTTTGTTTGAAGTGCCTGATTTGATTCTTAAACTTTAATTTCTAAACTTTGAAAGAGTGTCTGTATAAACTTATGAAATTTGTGCAAACATAATTTCACCTATATTAAACGAATTGACATTCTTTAATATGTATTGCATTAATATTAATATTTGATTATTTAATACGAACTGGCAAATGAAGGACGACATTCTTCCTTTAAATCTTCAATACGAAGGTGAGTCATTACATGTTTTCCCATAGGCTTTAAAAGCCTGTGCAATGACACTTTTTGCACACATTAAAAGTCCTAGAGCGTATATATCTAATAGATTCGTAACATGTAGCGGATCTATCATAACACACATTCATTTCTTAACTTTTATTCCTTAACCTTTCAGCGGGCGCGCTGCTTATACGAACATGAAAGGTCTCGCGTATTTTTCACATACACTACTGTAAAATATGTATTTTAAAGTATCTGAATATTTTAATTATACTATAACCATTTGGAGATTAATAAGAACATTCAATTGGAACTTCCATTCATTTAAAAAAAAAAAAAAAAAAAAAAAAAAAACTGTAAGAATGAAACTGAAAGCACAAAATCAATATAAAGTAATCAAAGAAACATTGGAATTATTTGAAAATAAAATAAAGAATATAGTTGGTGTTTTGTCATTTTTAATAAAAAGTGTAAAGTTAAAAGATAATTGATTTTAAAAATATTTAAAATAATAATGTTTAAAACAAAAACAACAAAGAATCATTTTAAACAGGGAAAAAAAAAAAAAAAAAAAAAAAAAGTCAAATATAACAAAACATTACATGAACGGTCGCGCGTATTTTTTCAAATACAAATAGCAAATATACAGCTTCATATCATTGTCTCGAGGTTCAAAAGATAACTAAAAATAGATCAATATATAATGAGTGAATAACCAAAGATAAGTGTTCCAAATGCTCTCTGACTTTACGATATACAACAAGATTCACCGCTTGTGTATTTCTCATATACGCGCGCCAGATGGAAGGTTAATTAATATACTAAATATTCAATGCATTTATAGCAATAAAAAAAAATAAATATATGCTTACGTACAAGCTGTAAGGATAAACAGTATTCAGATTATTGTGCTGTTAATTAAAATAAAATTGATAACAGATTTTATTCCGCTTACAATAATCTATTTTTACTTTTAATACAAATATAAAAGTTACTGTGATTGTTCGATTTTACAGGTAACTGCCAAACATTCAATTAAAAACACATTTTTTATTTTTATGTTTATTTATTAATTTATTTACTTTTTCATTTTAATCGAATGATTTTGGTCTATCCGTAAAAAAATTAATAAATAAATAAATATAAATTTAAATAAAAATGCTTTCCCAAAATATATATGTAACTAGATTCAACGCTGTTTCATTAAATTTAAGACTTGGATTTTTTCTTTTGTAAACTGATGTCTACAGAACTCATTTAATTGACTATCAACTTTAGAATGTAATCCAAAGTCTTCTTTTTTTTTTTTTTTTTTTTTTTTTTTTGAGCATGCGAACAGAGATATAAAATTTTTCAATAGTATCAAAGTTAAATAAATAATAATAACAGAAATGAAAATGCATATTACGATATGGTATTGGACAAAGATAAATAATTCCCCATGTGCTTCAAATTTAAAGACATTAATTTTAAATTTTTTTATTTTCTCTTCAGCTATCCTTTATCTAATCCTATTGTATTCTTTCTTTTCTTTTTTCGCATTACAATATATTTTATGAAACAAAATTAAGCACAAATAGTTACAATTGTTTAATTTAAAACAAAAAATGGATTATTTACAGTATTCACGAATTTTACGTTCTTTTTAGAGTTGTGTCATGTTCAGATTCATTGCCTCTAATTTGTTTCTGAAATATATTCAAAAGTAAAAGTCTAATTTTTTTTTTTTTTTTTTTTTTGATACTACTAAAACCAGTTCTCAATTTGACAGGGAAATCGTTTATAATGTTGTTTAGAATCTAATGTATACATGACACTAAACTGAGAAATCTACTGACAAACTATCTGATTTTAATAGAGTATAATTTATGTATAATTTTAGCCATGCGTACTTTGAATTTAGAGAAGGAATTACATTATGTTAGGTCCACAAGAAAACATTTAAATGTATTGTATACATAGTAGAAAAATTTTGCATGCACGTTTCCTAAAGACACAATTTTCCTTCAAACAAAATATTTTCGCGGAAAAATTGTTTTCGGATTTCCACAACGAACGTGTGAAAAGAAATAAAATATTTTTCGTTGTGACTCTATAAAAGTCAATAAGTGCTAAATTCACAAAAATCTATACACTTCGTTCGACGATGACCTATAATATGTACATAAATTTTCATCGCAATCGGATACGGATGCAATCGCACTTTAAATAATTTGAGTCTATAAACCACAAAGATAACATTTTTATTTTGTTCCTGTAATATATATATATATATATATATATAAGTGTTAATTTTTTCAAAATTAATATGATAGAATTCGTGCAATGGTATTCTATAATATGTATATAAATTTTCTGTTCATTCGAATAAAGCATTTAAAGGTTATTGCATTTTAAATATGTTGAGCACATAGGCCACAATGATAAAAGAATTATCTTTGTTTGTCTGTAAAAAAACTATACGTGCTAGATTCACCAAATTCATTAAGGTTTGTACTGTGGTGACTTATAACATACGCACGAACTTTCAGTTCATTCGAACAAAGTGTTTATATATTATCGTGTTCACCACACTCATGCACACTCAAACACACACACACACATACATACACTATAGTAAATATAGCAAAAATGATCTCATATGACCTCAAAACGTATAGAAACACCAAAATCTCAAAGTCAAATTTTTGCCATGGTTACAATACTTTCCTTACATATGTATGTTCGGAAAATAAAAATAAATGTGTGAAGTCTAAAAATAAATTTAACTTAAGTAATTTCTAAAGAAGAAAAAAATCATTAAAAGTGAACAAAAGAGAAAACAATCTTTTACAAATTAGTTCATAAAATATGAATTATTATATAGTTATTTAAATATTGTTCAGTAGAAGAGCTAAAAGGTTTTGAAATAAGCAAAAATGATTAAAAATTAATTCAGTTATCAATATATATTAAAAGACTGCAAGTATTCTTCTTTATAAAGTGTAATGATTCAGAGATAACGAGTTAAACAAAAATCTTTAGCTAAATTAGTGACGGTAAATGTATTTTAGGGTATGCTGAGTAAGTGCTTTCTCTTTAGAAGATAATATCAGATTTAGCCGCAATGTAGATTGTAATGTGAAAATTACATAATTCTTTTCAGAATACAGATGTTCATAGTCAGCGTTAATGGTTCGAAAATGCCTGTTACTTCAATTATATCTAATGTGCACTTATAGGGCATTCATTTAATTAAGATGTACATGCAATTTACATTAAGAAAATGTTATTAGATTTTTATTGTACTTTCTTTACTGACTTTATATAGGACAGAGTTGTGATATATAATACACCAGAGTTCTCTTTTTCTAAATAACAGAGTACTAAAAAAGTTATCTGCTTTCATAATAAGATTTTTTTAAAAATGTTTTAGTGATTTTATAAGTGATTATATATATATATATATACATATATGAAATTATAATATATGTTTTGAGTCATTTAAAAGTTTAAAATATGTAACAAAAATAACTAAAGAAAAACTTATGAGAAAATTAATAAATGTGAAACAATTCATAAGTAAAACTTACTGCAAAAACGTAAAATAAATGATTTAAACTGCCAAAAAATACCCCGTATGACTTGAGACATACAGACAGTTTAAAAAAAAAAGCACATATATGGATAAATTCAATATGGAGAAAACAAAATAAATAAAATAATATGGAGAAAAACATATATGGAATAACAAACAGACAAAAAACTTATATGGAATAGGCAGAAAATTGATCAAACATTTACACAAACAGCAGCAAGTATTTCATAAGATCTCCAGCGAGACAACTAGTCAAAATACAAAACAATCGAAAATACATTACAACGCCATCTATATTAAATTAAAGAAATTAAAACAATAAATAAAGTTATTATAGCTAAATTCAGTCGAAAAATAAGAAATATTTAAAAAGGAAAATTAAAAAATCATTTATATTTCAAGTGTTTTAAATATTTATCTATAATATAACCATGCAAAAATCTATAGGGTAATCATTTTCAATAGCACTATTAAAGAAATCTTGAACATCCTTAATTTTGTCATGATAATTATAAATTAATCTTTTATTACGTTTAAGATAGTTTAAAATGATATTTCTGTAGATAATTTTACTTATGTTAGTTGTGTATATATATATACATATATGCATACATACACATACATATGTATATATATATATATATATACATATATATATATACAGGGTGATTCGTTACTAGACCGACAAACTTGAGGTGTAGGTTTATTAAGACCAATAAAAATTACAACGTTATTACAACGTCCTAGCGTTAAAATGTTGTTTGGTTTTAATAATCCAGCGCCAAGATATATAATTTAATATTTATTTTTATTTTTATTTAATTTAATGATTTAATATTTGCAGTGCACTGGTTACAGAGACGACACGGATCCTAACGAGATAGGGGGATAATTATTATTAAGCTCATAACTCATTTTAAGCTTTTGGACATTAAAAGTCATTTTACGATCACCATGTGTTAGTTTTCATCGTAGCGCTTTTTTGAGTAGCAGCTAACAGTTTTGCTGTGATAGTCCTTAGCTCTTTAACTCTCGTGTACGTAAAATTCACGGGATTTGACTACGCCCCACGTTTCTTGTTTCCTTTATATTTTAGAGAACTAGAAAGCATCAATCAGCATCATACTATTTAAAATGCATTAAAAAAAATCAGGTGAATGAAAATGTCTGTCAATCATATGCTTATTTTAACACAAGTGTTTTGAATTCAATAAAAATTGGAATCATTTGGGTGTATTTTAAAACAATTATAAAGAGACTAAAAAAAAAATCCCCTATCTTGTTAGAATTCCGTTTCTGACCTTACATTCCTATGGGATTGCGAGTTTTCTCTATACCCCCTACACCCAGTGCAAGTTTGTCGATCTGGTAGTGATTCACCCTGTGTAAGGTAAATTGTAAGATGTCACGTGCAGTACCCGTGTAAACAATGCTGCACAATTACTGATGATGTTTTTTTTTTTTTTTTTTTTAATCCTCGGACTCACCAAATGAATAGAAGAAAAGTAAGGAAAAGTTGAATAAGCGAGCTATACAATCTGAAGAGATTTGCTATTGGTTAGGCTTATTTTATTTTTTACAACTGTGCTTCACCAAATACCTCTTATAATAGATTTAAAAGATTTAATTAACGAAATTGAAATTTTCCATACCTAAATTTCTCTTTCTCTAAGATAATTACAGGAAGAACTATATTACTGGAAGATCAAAGATGATAAAAAAAAAAAAAAAAAAAAAAAAACATATCTTGACAGGTAGCACAGCACTGTCCACAGAATATTTTAAGTCTTTAAAATTATTTAAAACCACTCAAATGCGTAGCAAGAATCATGAAGGTCATGACACATACAACGCTTGTACAATTATAAAAGACATGTTCACTACATTTATGTCTCTACTCCTGGGGTTGTAGACATTTTACTTTCCCTTACTCATATGGTACAGTGAGTATTGTTTTTGGGTCAAATTTTCGAAAATGCGTTTTTGTTATATTTACACGTTTTGAGGTCCCCTGAATCCGAAATTACGTTTTTAGCGGTTGGTTTGTGGTTCTCTCAGTGCGTGTGTCTGTGTGACTGTGTGTGTGTGTGTGTGTGTGTGTGTGTGTCTGTCTGTCTGTTATCAGCATATCTCAAGAACAAAAAACAGTAGAAAGTCAAAAATCGGTATTCAAACTATGTATCATATAGAGATACTACACGAAACTTTCTTTTATGTGTTTTTTAATTTATTTTTACTTGTGAAATAAATTATAATTAATATTTAAGTATTGACAATTTAAAACAGTAATAAAGTCCTTTTATCAAATTATACTTTACCCAATGGATTAGACAAATTCATATAAATCCTTTATAAATAATTCTTTTATAGCTTTTCGATTTCATTATTCACTAATTTGTTATTCATTAATATTCTGTGTTTACCCAAAAGGATATGATATATGCATTATATTAACCATTAGATTTAAAATTACATTATCATCTCTATTTTTCATTACACATAATATTTTATTTAAGAAAATGTTTTCATTTAGTATATATATATATATGCTATTTATTTTTACTCTTTGAATATGTGTAAGGAAATATGCAAGTATGATGTATTAAGTATATCGGCATACTCTTATTAATATATGTATAAATATTTATTAAAGTATTTAATAATAACAAACGAATGTTTTTATGGAACAAATTGTAGTATTTTATACAAAATTTTAATTACACTTGCATTTGAATTTTTAACGTATTAAAGAGTATAAATTAATAATAATATAAAAAAAAAAATATATCTTCTAAAATGGAAGATCCATTTTCTTAATAATACTGTATTCTAGCGTTTAATTTCCCTCTTTGCATTTCTATAGTAGTAGGTAATTTCTAGATTATGAATATTTATTAGCTTTTTTATATTTTGTATATTACATTATTTTCGTTTAAATTTTTAATGTTTACTTTTTTTTTAGAAATGTATCATTTTACTTACATTACCGGAATTATTATTATTGTTGTTATTTAATTAAAAGCAGTTTACACGAAATCAACAAAAATATTACTTTTCACAGATCAAAATATTTTAATCATAATTCTATATGCATAAATTTCATTAGAAATACAAAAAAAAAGCAAAATAATAATAATAATAATAATAATAATAATAGATTGTCTAAAACAATCTAACTCTTAATAGGCGTAAAAGTTGTGTTAGAAATAATAACTATTAGAAATTCTCTGTTATATTTTATTTAATATTTATTCTATTTAAATGAAAAGAGATAAAACATGTATTACCTTTTTATTGCATATATATTCAAAGATTCAAAGACGGAAGGAGGCCGCTTACCACTATGCAGCAGGTTTGAGCGATTTTAACCTTCAAAGAGGGGCTCTGACAACAAATGTCACATAACAATGTGAAATTTTGAAAGAGCCCGTTTCTAGAGGTTAAGTCTCCCCCGTTGTTTATTGCATAAACACTAAAAAAAAAAAAAAAAATACATTTTACATAATCCCACGCGACAGAGGGCAGCAGTTAATAAAAAACAAAATTCAGGCTTCTAATGAGGAGAATTCGTAGGCAGCTGAAAAAAGTTCAAATTTTTGCGACGGGACTTTGGAAAAGTTAGTAAGATTAGTTTTAGTTTGTTAAATTGGATAGTTCCATTAGGGTCACAAAGATTTTAGTTATTTTACTTTTTAAAAGGGGACGCTCTAAAATGTTAAATAGCCAGTTGTTGGGTCTAATTGGAGGATTGAGTAAATGATATGGGTAGTGTTGCAAAAAACCCACAGTTTTTGAAAGATGGGAATAAACTCGGAACTTTGGAATTTAAAAAGTAAACAAAACCAGTCATTTTCCAAATGGAGCCGGCCTGGTGGCTTGATTGGCAGGGCGTTGTCTTCTCAGTCTCCAGGTTCCGAGTTCGAATCTCGGTGCGGGCATGGATGTTTGTGCTGTCTTATGTTTTCATCAATGTTGTGTGCACGTATTTCTGTGATTTTCTGTAAAAATATGGAGCAATCGAGATGAAAGTCATTGTATCTATAGATCTCAATAAATGTCAATGTCATTGTCCAAATGGAAGTTAGGGCTAATGCATTTAATATACATATACATAATACTTAAAATATAAATGAGTATTGCATAAACTAGTTTTTAATGCAGGAGCAATTTTATTTTCAGGCAATACTGCTTCTGTGCATTGCAACTATTACATAATACTTTTTAATATATTTCCAAAAGAGAAACAAAATGACAAATTTTTAAAATTTAGTCTTTTTTAAAAATTATTTCTAGCAAAGAAAATAAATTTAAATTATGTATGTTCTGTTTTAAACTTAAAAATATAGTTTAAGCAATATTACTTGATCAGAAAGGTCTTTAAAAGATTAAACTAAAATTATCATTTTAACTGCAATAATTTTTAGTTATTCGTTTTTTTTTTTTTTTTTTTTTTTTTTTTTTTTAAGGTTTTTCAATAAATATTCATTTAAAATGTTTAACAAGCACGTACAGTCAACTTTCTTTAATCTGCAATTGAATTTTTAATATATATATATACGTATATATATCTAAAGACAAACTACTATTACATCAGTATTTAACAAAATTAAAATTAAACAATGATGAATTTTCATTTCTGCCCTTAAAAAATATTTTTTATTGTATTTTTAAAATAAATATGTATATTTACATTTTATTGCTGTATATTATTTGAGTATGTTTAAATTATTTACCTTATGAATACATAATTTTATTAACACTGAAGAAATATATTATTCTGAAATTTATTAGAAATAGTCCTTCTATTTTAATGCCTATTTATGAAATAATAATAATAATAACTAATTTTGTATCTGCAAAAGAAAGAGTGGAGTTGCTTTTCACAGTTACAGTTAAAAATACTAAATAGGAAATCATTAAAAATAATAAAAAATGAAGAACATGTGTCCGTGCATCTAATTATTTCAAAACTTGAAATATTGAAAATTCCCAGGAATTTTCAAAATTTCCTTCCCCAAAAAAACCGGTTTATTTTCGGGGAAGAAACGGGTTTTTTCCAGCCTTTGCAACACTAGATATGGGGCTGTGAGGGGACATGCAAAGTAAGCATGTTCAGGAGAGCCTTCCTCTCCGCACTCGCATCGGGTGGTCCTCGAGCAATGAAAACGAGATAAGTAGGTTCTGAAAGGTCCATGACCCGTCAGAAAGGCTGAAATTGCTGGAGACAAATCAAAGTTATAATTTTTTACTGAGTTAATGAGGGCATAGGTGTAGCGTCCTTTGTCTGAAGTATCCCATTCAGCTTGCCATTCTTTCTGGAGATTACGGAAAAGGGACTTTTTGATAAAGGAAGGGGAGAAAGGGAGGAAAAAGCCGATGTCCGGATTTTGAGTGGCTGTTTTAGCCAGTTCATCAGCCTTTTCATTTCCCATGACGCCCCGATGCGCCGAAACGTGAGCTAGACATGTATTTTCTTGCAGGTTAATTAGAAGTAGTTTAATTTCCGTTACGAGAGGGTGTTTAGACCGATGGCGGTGTATTGCCTGTAAGGCTGAGAGACTGTCACTGTAGATTGGAACTGAGTAAAATCTATTTTTTATCTCATTAATCCATAGGAGGGCTTGATAGATGGCAAATAGTTCGGCTTGAAATACGGTGTTGTAATCTCCCAGTCTTGAGGCCCACTGATGCGTCAAGATCCCATCTGAAAGGACACAGAAAGCTGAGCCGACTCCGTGTTCTGTCTTTGTCCCATCAGTATACACCGCCACTGGAGAAAAGGAGAGAAGGCATTAGTTGAGACATTGACTAGGGCATGAGAGGTATCAGCTGTAGGGTGAATATGCCAACTGCATGTTTTACGTTGTATTTCTGAATTGGGGAAGTGTTCATTTTGCAGTGAAGTGTTACTGAGTTGTAGAATGTTAGTTTTAAGATATTCATATTTAACTGTTAGGTAGGAGGAATCCCGGTGATCACCGTCAATGCGTCAGTGGAAATATTTCTATAACCCCTGGAAATTTGCAATAAGAAAATTCTTTGAAGAGAGAAGAGTTTGAGTTTTGCCGTTTTTTGCCCCCCCTAAAATTCCAGCCCCGTAAGTTATGATTTTTTCTACTATTACACGGTACCAGATCTTTAACATGTTTGATTTAATACCCCAATTTTTCCCCGCGAGTTTTATAGAATTATGATACACTTTGAGTAATTTAAGCTTTAAATTGTTGATATGTGCAATCCAGTTGAGGTTCTTATCTATAGTAACCCCTAAGATTCGGATGTTGTCTACATGGGAGACACTAAATCCATTGACCCTGATCACCGGTTTTCGTTTTAGAATCCTGGGAAGAGAAAAGGTAAGAGCCTGTGTCTTAGCTGCTGAAAGTGTGAGATTGAGTGTAGAAAGCAGTTGGCAGAAAGTTGTTAAAGCATTATGGGCCTGAGATTCCAGATCCCTTCTTGTTTTGCCCGAAAGGATTATCGTGAAGTCGTCAGCGAAGGCGAAGACTTCAAATCCTTCAGAGGTCATAGGTTCAAGAATGGTGTTAGCGATTAATGTCCAGAGAACTGGACCAAGACATGAGCCTTGAGGACAACCTTTTTCTTGGATATGATCTGAGGATCCTGAGCCCCAGTTGACCATTATTTTCCTGTTGGAAAGATAAGAGCTGATGACTCCAGCGATATTCCCCGGAATTGAATGGATTGTAGAATATTCAAAATATGGAGGCATTCAATATTATCGAAGGCTCCTTGAATGTCCAACGAGACAAGGGTGGTATAGTTTTCCGAGTTGTAACTAGAGGCGCAGGAAGAGAGGATAGCATTCAATGCCATTTCGCATGATCTGCCCTCTCTGAACCCGAATTGATTTTCATTCAATAGGTTATTAGATTCTAGAAAGTGATTGAGGCGGATTACAATTAATTTTTCTAATAATTTTCCTAAAGTTGGAAGCAGGCAGATCGGGCGGTAAGACTTGGGTTCAGAGGGACACTTCCCTTGCTTTAGAAAGTATACCACCTCTCCTCGACGAAGCACTTGGGGAAAATACTGAAAAAGTAAGCATAAGTTGGACCAGCGTAATAAAATCTGAGGAATGGAGGAATTAACTAATTTTAAAATGATAAAATCTATCCCATCCGGACCTGGAGCTTTTTTATTGTTAAATCCTGAGAGCGCACTTCGGATCTCAGCTTTCGTAAAAGCTTTGTCCGACTGGGCTGTAAAGAGGAAGGGATGAGGTGACGTGGATGGAAGAGAAGAAGGGCCGAAAAGGGTTTCAGTTAAATATTCTAAGTTGTTCTTTTTGGAAGAAAAGATCGGTGGACTCTGTAGTCTTAACTCATGAGGTGTGAAGAATTTGCTGGAGAAAATTTTTTGAGCAGTGCCAAAGTTTACTGTTTGAGAAGAGCAGAAAGACTTCCACGCTGCTTGTTTTGCCTTGTTGAGTTTGTTTTTTATAGGTCGCTGCTAGTTTTTTCTGTTGTATCTGTAGTTGTTGACGTTCTGGTTCTTCTAGATATTTCAGTTTGCGTCTAATTGTCGTTAATTTATTAAGCACTGACCTTAACTGGGGAGACCAGAAGGATGGAGTAGAGCGGCGTCTCACTTTTTTCAATCGAAAGGAGGAATTTGCGGCAGCTTGAATAAAGGAAATTAGGGATTCTGTAAAGATGTTTAAGTGTTCAGTGTTTGAGATTCTGTTAAGTTGTTGTGAAAATGTGGAGCTAAGGTTTTTCATTTTTTGTTTAAATTTTTTGTGATTTCCTCTTTGAGTGGCGAAACGCTTTCGATATAAATTCAGGGGTGTTTTTTTTGGGGGGGGGTGAATGTAATATAGTTGTGATCTAAGTTATTAAATTCATCTGAGACAGACCAGTCATGTATTAGAGGCAAAGTTGCTGGGTTGACCAACGTAAAGTCTGACCAGCCCAAAGCGCCATTCTTCTCAAATGTTGGCGATGAATTTTCTAAGTTAGCTAGACATATGTTGTGTATTATTATATGTTCAATAAGGCTGCTTCCCCTGGTATCCTCGCGTTTTGAGCACCAAAGAGGGGAGTTTGCGTTTAGGTCGCAGCCGCAGATGAAAAGAGCTTAGTACATATTAGTTACACCTCTAAACAAGAAATTAACAAAGCGGCCATGTCTAAGCACTGGTGGAAGAGAAACTATAATTTTAAATTTGCAGGCTCAAATTCACTCACGAACTCGGTTTCTCTGAAGGTTTTACATCTATCAAAACCTTTAAAATATTGTTTATTGTAATTTCTGTGCACCCTATTTGTCTGATTGTTGAGAGTTTTACAAACAATCCACATTTTCTAAATTTCTTCAACATTTTTCACATTTACAGTTTCTCGATTTCCTATTGACCAGCCCCTTCCTATTCCACGTAATTCTATTGGTTGACCAGAATTATATTTCTCCTTGGTTTTAATAATCTAGTGCTAAGACACTATACCTGTTGTGGAGTCTTTTTTTTTCTGATAATAAACGATTTAATGTAAAAAGCTTATTTTTTTGGTAATGTGTCTAAAATCTCCAATATTTTACCTATCACAAAATAAACCTTCTTTAATGATATGTTCTAATATTATGATTGAATTAATGATGATTAAAATAAATGCCAGGATTTTATTTATTTATTTATATTTTTTTAATCGATATTAACGCTTATATGTTTGATTGTAAATACTCTCTGAATTTTTAAAGTAATATGAATAACGCTGAATTAAACAATTTTTAATATATATATATATATATATATATATATATATATATATATTTTTTTTTTTTTTTTAATTTAGTCCATTTCTCTAAAAATAGAATACTGAACTGATGATAAGTAAAGGAAATATTATAAGTAGCGTTAAAATGCATTTTAGAAAAACATACCATATCTGTAGAAAACATTCAAAAAAAAAAAAAAAATACATTCTTGAAATAAAATTTAGTAATATAATTTAACGTTTACAAATCGTTATTATAAAAAATTCCTTGCCGTGCAATAAATACTATTTAAATAATAATGAATAGACCTCTACGTAATCAAATTCCATAAATTTTCATTATAATAGCATTAGATTAAAAGCAGCTGAAATTGATAAAGGGTTTTAGAGTTCGGTGAGCAGACGTTAATCAGAAGTCAAAGCACACAAAGTGAATGCCGTAATTTTAAACAATCAGTTCACTGTTAGCACAATATCAGCTCTTTTAATTAAAAACTTTTGATATTAAATTGGATTAAGTTTGCTGCTTACATCGTTTAATGTAAACGAATGGAAAATGATTTATATAGATGTTTTACAGACAAGTCATTGGATTAAATTTGCTTTATAAGAGTAAATTTGCTGCAAAATACGTTTATCGAAAATGAATAGAAAATGTAAATATATAGGTGACTTGAAGATACGTCAAAATTTTTATTTTGGAAATATATTAATAATATACATTAATTTACATCGAAACTGAGGCATATTACTAAATTTTTCAGTGTAAAAAACCTGAATTGTTTCTATTATAATTTTTGAACATTTAATAATTAAAGATTGTTTATGTGAATTTAAATCAGAAAAGTCGTTAAATAAATACCAGGGTAAATCATTATAGTAGTTGTGTGTCTTCAAGCTGTATGTTATTTAATTGCCTATAATGTATCCCAGACCTTCTATTCCTCTCTGTTAAAGAACTATGTGTAGTAAGCACAGAATAACAAATTCTTAATTATGTTTTATCTTTTAAGTAATTTAAAATTACAAAACAGAAATTTAAATAGTTTAAGGCCATAGACCGCGATGTACAAAAATGTCTAATTTCTATCCAAATAATAATAATAATAATAATAATAAAAGCACCTCTTTTAAATCTGTACTATTCTTGCGATGATAACCGATATCCTGCGTACCATTTTATATCATACTCGAAAGCGGATTTTAAACGCTACCGCATTTCAAATAATTCGAGTCTGCAGTCCGTAATGATATAGAAAATTTTTCTTTGTTCGTGTAAAAGAACTATAAGTTTTCTCATATATCTTATCATTTTTGTAAAATAACTCATCAAAACATATACAAATCATGCGACGATGACCTAAAACATGCCTACAAACTTGAATAAAACGTTTAGAAGCTATCACATTTCAAATAGTATGATTCTATATGCCATAAAAATAAAGGAGTTTTCTTAGTGACTCTCAAAAGAAAAACTATAAATCGTTCAATTATCGAAATCTATATAGTACGTGCGACATCCCCTAGACCCTAATTACCAACTGTCTGCTCAGTCAAACGAAGCGTATGAACATTACTGTGTTTAATCACACGCACACATGCATCACCGTAAAAGTGTATTAAGGAGACTTCAATATACACAGATACATCAAAATCTCACAATGGGGATTTTTCATGACTGCAATACTGCATGTATAAGTTTTGCAAGTAGAATTGACGATCAATGCAAATTTTATAACAAAAAATATAAAGTACGTATTTAAAATATTAAAAATTCTCAATACTTAAATTTTATATAAATAAAACATAAGTTTTAATAATGCTTTTAAATAATATCAGCATTAAAGACCATTTATTGGGTGAGTGCAAAAGTTCTACCCGTTTTATTACCCATAAAGAAGAGCAAATAAACGGAAAAAGAACGGTACCAAATATTGTGCGTAATCCCCATTGCTATCTATGACATCTTGCCACCTTTCTGGTAGGAGATGAATCCAACGGCGGTGAAATTCCGGCGATTTCGAGTCAAAAAAGTCTTGGATGGCAGTTTTCACAGCATCAAGATCATCAAAGATTTTCTGACTGAAGGAATTGTTCAATGCACGAAATAGGTGATGGTCAGTTGGTGCCAAGTCACGAGAATAGGGAGGGTGGAGTAAATCCTCCCAACCAAATTTTAGTAGTTTTTGGCGAGTGATGACCGCAGCATGTGGCGTGGCGTTATCTTGATGAAGGATAACACCGCGACGATTGGTGAGACGTGGCTGCTTTCCTTCCAAATTTGAATGCAGCCTGTCTGACTGTAGACAGTAAAATGCAGCATTCATGGTTTGGTTGGTTGGCAGGACCTCCCAGTTAATTATTCCCTGCACATCCCACCACACACTCAATAACACCTTCTTGGAATATCCAAAAACGGGTAGAACTTTCGCACTCACCCAATAGTTTTACCTGCTGCAATGAATTCCATTTCATTTTTGTAGTCTGTAAGGTAAGGTAATTAATTATTACTAGTATCGCACAAGAGTCAAAACTCGCAATTCAAAATTTCCGTGTAGACAATGTTCTCTAACATTAAAAATAAAATAAAATAAAATAAAATAAATTATAGTTAAATATTTAAAATTCAAAATTTAAAAAAAAAAAAAAAAAATGCACTATCAGCATCTGTATATCTGTAACGATGCATATCCTTCTATATCACCTATGTATTTGCCTCTTAATGCGACCAATCAGATTTCTTCTTCACGGCATTTAAACAACAAAGAACACTATGTTGGTTAAAAATATGTCAGCAATTTCAATTTTGTTATATATATTTGCATATATATATAAGAAGGCTGGCACGTTGCAAGGTAAAATTCCAAATTACATTGGAAAGAAACTGGAAAAAAGTACGTAGCACTTCGCAATCCTGCTTGATACCAAGTCTGTCTATTTTATTTTTTGATAAGTAAGTTAGAAACAATTGAAAAAAAAAATGTAAAGCATTACATATGTATTTACATATGTATATGACACAGAATGTTTGAAGTAAGCAGGTTTTACTTCAGATTCAACTAAGCAGAAAAAGAAAGACTTAAATAGTCAAAATATCACCGACGACATAAAGGCTTTATAAAGAAAATTAAATTACGAGTCCATCTTTATGATCAAAGCTTTACTGTCTAACGTATGTCTGATTTTAACTAAGTAAATTAATTACAGTTTCGCATTCGTACCATAAGTAAGTCACTTTAATCTTTTTGAAGTCTAATATGTCAAGTTGTTGTTTTAAATTAAATTTATTTTGAAATATGCAAAGTTTTCTAAGACTGTATATTCTAATGTAAAGGAATTTAAAGTTAATAAATGTATTAGTAGATAGCTCAAATTTTAATACTTAAGAAAAACATTTTCTAATATTAAAAATCTCAGATAATTGTTTTAGTACTTATTATTTATTTACTTATTTATTTTGTTGTATAATATTTATTTTTTAATATACCTGTCAATGTCTAAATTAATAGTTCATTTTTCTATTTGATTATTGGAATTAACATTTAAAATTTCATACATTTTAGGTATGCTAGCCATGCTTCTTCACTATCTACTGGACACTTGCTTTTAGATTACATTAATTATACTTGCATTTAAAATATGTTTTAAATTTCACTTGAATACATATTGAAGTGTATTTACCCATTCTTGAACGCATCTTTTGTGTTGTATATAGCTGTCCGCCTGTTGTTTTATTCTTGAATGTTACATTATTTTAAAACATGGATTCCTGCCTTCTTTTTATATTACAAATGGATATACATTATATTTATACTCGTTCTAATTAAGGTATTTGTATCTATAATACATCGCCATCAATAAAATAAAATAACAATAAAGGATCAATAAAATGTAAACAGTTAAGTCAAAGTTTTAACATGCAAGTGATTTATTGTGCAAGTGATTATGTGTTACATGCAAGTGTGATATGCAAGTGATATGTGTTACATGCAAGTGATTATTACTTTTCAGTGAGTACTTTTTGTAATCTCCCCTTTACATTTTATTGCCATTTGCAGCCGTTTATGCATGAATCTCTGGCTAATTCTGCGAGATGGCTAAATATGGCTACCTGTAGGATTAGCTGCCTGATCTCTGGCTATATCAATCACAGAGTCCCCATTCTCTCTCAAAATTAGGGCATGGAATTTTTCTTCTATTTTAAGATTTTCCGGACCCATTGTATGCAGTGGGAATACCGATGTATGTTTTCAAACTTTTGACAAGAGAACAAAATATTGGCCGTCGTGAGAAAAGAGTAAAAATCCACGATGCGAACTGAGTGTTGGTAGGATAGCAAAAGGTCTTCTGTGTACGACTAACGCCATTCTTAGCCACATTTTTACGGTGGTAACGAAAAATTACATGTATTTTTTTTTTTTTTTTTTTTTTTTTTTTTCGTTGGCGCACAAGTGTAAAGATTTTTTTTTTTCTTTTTGCCAGCAGAGTATACTGATTAAAAAATACAAATATTGGCAAATATTAATAAATGAAATAGAGATATCACTGCCAATTTTTTAGGCACCGAAATTTTCGAAAATAAATTCTTAAAAGTATTTTGCACAATAAAGTCCAATTAAACCGTATAAATATTTTTAAAAAGTACTATTTAAACATTCCTAAAAATGTGATGAGTAGGAACCCTATTAATATAACATACAAATTACAAAAAATAAATAAATAATGCTGTTAACCTGCTAATGGAACACTTTGCTAATGGAAACATTTTGAAATACAAAAAATTGTCATATATTCACTGCATTATTATTTTTTTTTTTAAATATCCATTATACACAAATAAACATTATGATTATAAACTACCCCATTAAAAAAAAAAAAAAAAAAAAAAAAAAAAAAAAAATTTCATATTACAGTTCGTTTTGAAATATTTTAAGTAAAATATATACACAAAACATTATTTACAAAACAAATAAATTAATTTAAAAAAAAAAAAAAAAAAAAGCTTACTTTTAAATTTAATTCTACCCTGCAACTGGAAAAATGTATTGAATAATGTCAGCTCTGTTATTATTAGTTTCATTACATTTAAATTAATAAATCACGTTAACAGAAAAAAAAATCATTATAACCAAAATTTTATAGTGTAAACATAGTTTTAAAGTGTTTTCAGTACAATTCGATTAATAAAATGGAATTCTATTAATATAAATATTAATCGATCATGAATTCGAATGATTTATATATTTATAAGTTGCATAATTTATAATTTTTAAATAGGTTAAAAATTTATATGTGTTATTAAAAAATCTCCGTTTGTCATATTTTTATATTATAAACAAACTTTTAAAACTTTTGCAAAACGATTCAAATAATTTCTGTTAATTGTTATCGAGTTGGTTTAGTTGGAATATCGATAGATCATAAGCGATTCGATTAATTGATATAGTTCTCCAATTTCATAAGTTTTTCATCTTTTCGGAATGAATTACGCACAAAATGCAATGCATTAAACCTAGAGTCAATTGTATGCTTCAAGTTAAAGAAAAAATGAAAAAAAGAAATAATCACCCAATTAAATGTGCATTAATCACAAATCCAACCGATTAAATAAGGATACATCTAAAAATAATTATCTCACTAAGTGACATACTCATTAACAGAAACTACGGTAATCGAAGAATGTCTGTACTTTATTTTAACAAAATATATTTTTTATCATGTTATTTGTTATTCAAAGAACGAACATGCAAAAGAACTTAAGTGTACAGCAAAAACTGGAAATAATCTGTCTTTTTATCAGTTTCATTAATTTAAAACATTTTATAACACATTTTTAAATATCTCGCTATAACCTTGAATTTTTTGTGTAAACATAGTTTTACATTTTTCGCAATACAATTTTATTAATAGGAATCGTTTCAACTTTTGTAAATTTTAAACAAAATTTAATCATTTCTCAGTTGCATAGATTTTTATTTCCATCATATTAATCGAGAATGTAATTATAAAAAATTTACTCTCTAAATGAAGTCAGAATTAACAGCAACCGTACTAATCGAATGTTAACAGTACTCTAATTTACAAAGACATCTTTTTACTATGTTATTTATGTTTTAAAGAACGTGCATAAGTATTTAATGTTCAATAAAAATTCGAATTAAGGAAATTTCTCGATTCTCTCAATAAGAACTTTTTTTATAACCCTTTACCCTTTCCATTTATTTTCACTACTACACTTTCAAAAAAAGTCCTGTTTGCTGCCAGAAATTTTCTAAATTCAGAAAAATACGTTCTATCAACGGAAAAAACTACGTTGATAGAACGTTTTTTTTTTTTCTGAATTGCAGAAAATTTCTGGCAGCAAACTGCAGCAAACAGGACTTTTTGTTTTGACAGTGTATAATCAGTGTTGCCAAATATAGGGACTTTTCTATTCAATATCCACCACTAAATTTTAACTGTAACGGCTGCTTCATCACTTCGAAGGTTATTCCTCCACATATATCAAATATCACTACTCAAAATTATTGGGGACAGTTGAATAAAATTTGGCAACACTATTTAGAGCGAATTAGAGCGGTAGGGCCGGCACAAAGAGTTAACTAAAATGTAGTAAACTTTATGTTATCAAAGTTCTCTGTTCTCGAAATTGGTTGACTGATTATGCAGATTTAAATCTCAGGTAGAACTCGTCGATTTAACTTATCGTAGTTTTTCGTAGATTTCTCAGAAACTCGCTTGAATATGCGCTAAAAACCTTTAAAAAATCCCCTCCTCCCCCATAGGACACACCACCCAGGCCTAGGACACATGTAGATCCAATTGGACTTAGCTCTAACTCCAACACCCATCAAAGTTCAGATTTGCATATTTTTCTATTTTAACAACAGAATTTTAAACAATTTATTTTAGTTATTGAAATTACTGTTGTAATAATTAAGAGAAATGTGGTATTAATTCTAAATGTTCTATACTAATCACATAAAATAAAAACTACTCATGCGAAATTCCAAAGTAAAACCAATAATGTTAATTTATATTCATTTGCACTTTTCTTTTTACTTAATACCTTACTATAGTTACTGAGATAATAAATGACATAATGTTAATAAAAGTTCTGTAACAGAAATATTTTTTTCACTACGGTATCTGATATTATTGTATAATTAACAAATCATTAAAAAGTAGTGAAAACACAAAGGATTTTTTATTCTAATCAAGCTATATGTAATGCATTCCTTAATTAGAACATCTCATCAGAAAATCCCCTGGTGACTGCTTCGGAAATATTCAATTAGTAAAAAGAAGATAATCTTCACTCCGAAAAGGTCATCGAATAACTTTTTCTTTTTTTTCGTTTCCTTTATTCAGCTTAAGAAAAGAAATTTTGTCGCTGGTATCTAATAATGTATCTTTGTCACATAATCACATACTCAAATCTTCATTTTAAAATAAAAATACTTCTATGTATATCTGATATTTAATGTGTTTTCAACTTGTTTTAACGGATTACATGAGATAATATGAGTATATCACACAGTAAATAGGATTAATAATTATTTATTTTAATGTTAAAATGATCCAAATGGTATACAGTTAAAGAAATTTACACTTTTCAAAAAAAAACCACATAAACTAATTATTATAAAAATTAGGATATCATATAAATTATCCTGATGTTGATTTTAAATTGATTTGTAATAAAAAGAATATTAGATAGCAGATAAATTATTTTGATTTTAATAAAAAATATTATTTTTGCTTTACACGTAACGGTGACGTTTGTCTTATTATCAAGAGTAGATTATGTGTATGGTTAGTATTTGAAGAGAAATAGTATGCAGTGAATGAATAAGGAAAATATAAGATACTGATTAGAGCTTTTTCTTTTAGTATGTTTATTAAATAAAATAAATTATCGATCTTTACCCAATAGAGTTTAAAACATATATTTTTATTATAAAAAACATAGGAAATCTGTGCAATATATGAAACATAAAATAATTAGTATCTATATATAAATAGTGGAAAGTTTGTCTCTGTATCTGTCCGGATTTTTAATTCAATATACAAAGTTACACCATTGGACTTATCGATATTATAGTTGATATCGTTATTATACTTATTAATCATGAGAAAATCTATCTAATGCCGTACTTTTTAGTTTAATCCAATAATTTGTCCAAAATATATTAAATAAACCTTAAAACTATTTAAAAATTAAAATTATTAAAAATAAAAAGCAGATTAATACAAAAAATTGATAGATAAATAAATAAATTACACATTCGTAATTTTATTAAACATAAAAGGAAATATGATTACTAACTTTTTTTTTTCAATTTTGTTATTTACGTGTAAATAAATATAGTTGTTTTTATATCGAAAAATGCGTGCAATTCTTTTTTATTTAAATTAATTGTTTATTTGAGGTTTTATTCGTTTAAGTTCTAATAATGAATTCAAATTGAAATAATTATGATTTTATTGCGATAGTACATGTAGTGATTAATTTTACTGCTTTTTTATATTCCATTAAAACTTTGTGTCAATTTTAATGTTTAAATATTTTTTATATTGAATCTCAACTGCCATGTAAATAACTAACATCTGTTCATTCCGATATTTATGTATGTACGACTTCAAAAAAAAAAAGTTCTATAAATCCTTCAAAGTGCTTTGCCGACCTCCTGGGTTGAGTTTGGAATCCATTTATTTATAAAGACGGATTTTTTTTTTTTTTTTTTTTTTTTTAATTTAATTTTAATTTAATTTTGTACTTTATTTACTTTTTTCTTTAATTCAAAAATTTTATTAGTACTACTTCAACCATAGCAGCGCCTGATAGATTTGCTAGTAACTTAATAAAATAACTTAAAGGATTATTATTATTTTTTTTATCAGATTTTTTGAAATAATAAAAATATATTTGGAAATGAAATTGCAGTCAGACATACAGACGAAGCAAAGTAAATACCGTGAGATTTGGTTGAAAGGCATTAAAAATATTTTTTAAACTATTTTCAAATAATGAAATATATCTTATGTTAAACAGTTAAATTATTTTTTACAATTACTGCATGCATGACAAAGAAAAAAAAATGGAAATTCATAATTATTCAATATATACATACAATTCTTTCAAGAATGGTTATACGGTTGGAAGTGCACGTTACTGATATTTATTAGTTTATTTTTTAAAAAATATAACGGTAGTGTGGGGCATATATCTTCGCAAAACATATCTTATTTAAAAACAAATATAAAATAGACGCTGCAAAAAATTACTTTTATAAAAAGATCCATTCAAAAGAAGCACTTAAATTTTCACATTTGGAGAAAGAAAGCAAACTAAATCAATATTTATGTCAAGACAAATCTAAAGCACTTAAAGGCAGCTGTCTTATATTGTTTAGAATATTTACGTGACACCAATGCATTGTGAACATATTAAAGAAGACAGTCCTTTCAGAAGATTTTTTTTATTGTTTGGGAATAAGTTGTAATACAAAAAAATCTAGAAAGTTTTAAATAAAAGGATTTTGTAACTGTAACTGCATTTTTATGCCCCTCTCTTGAATTTGAAGTACATTATGTTTTCGTTAGAAATACAAATACTCAATTCATTAAAAAAAACAAAAATGTTGAATCGTACTTAATTGATTTAACTATTATACATATAAATTCTTACAAGAAAAATAATGATATATAGATACTTAGAAATGTAGAGAGAGGTAGTAGTGTTGAAGTTAAGGCTAATTGACTACACGTGAGTCCAATGCCTAGATGAGAGGCTTTCTGTGGGAGAGGGCAAAGTTTTTAAATGAGTCCGAGCCTGTATTCACATAAGTCTTGGAGAAATGAATGGAAAATTACGAACAGCATGTGCGACGAGTGCGACCTCAACACGAAATCGGCTCTTCTCGGGAAGCATCCATGATTCATATTACTTCACACTAATTTAATTTAATTTATTAATTTATTTTATTTTAATGAATATGCGATGCGTAAATTTTTGACAGATTTGACAATATTCATCTTCAGTTTAAAAATCTAAAAAAGAAGTGTTCACAGACTAATGCCTTAAAATCTACATATAAAATAATATTTAGTTTTTTTTTTTTTTTAATAAGATAATGAATATTGAATAACGCAATTTCATGTACAAAATGTTATATATATATATATATATATTACATACATGTAATTACTTAATTTATTGATAATTTGTTTTAAAATTTGTATGAATGATCGATTGAATATATAAAAGATATTTGCGTATTTCAAAAGAAGTTTTTTAATTCAATTTTTATTGAAGTAATGATATGACAATTAAACTTGTTTTAAGTTTTAGTTAATATTTAGTAAATATAGATAAATATAGATAAATATTATTCATAGGAAGAATATAATAAATATAGATAAATATGTAATAAATAATAATAATTCTGTGTGTAATAGACTGGACATTTATAACCTATTTTTCGTATTAATTAATCTAGGATTAAATAAAGTACAATACGTTTGTATCTATTTTTGGCTACCTTTATGTATAAAATTTGCTAATTACAAATTTCCTTATCCAAAAATTAAAATAAAATAATTTTATTTATTCAGTTTGGTATACTGAATTAATTTGTACCCACAGTATTTTCTAAAACATTTCTAATCTATTTTATTATAAAAGGAAAAATATATCATTTTTCTCTTTTCTATTTATATAACAAAGCAATGACCATAGGTAAGTTCTTTTTCCTTTAATTTCATTACAACGCAACAAAGTTTGTTCAGATGTCTTATGCGAAATACCAATTCTGAAAATCCTTGGTTTCAGTTCCCTACGAATTTAATTAGTGTTACAGCATTGGGAATTTCCTAGGAAAATACCTGGAATATAAGATACTTTTCTGGAAACAAAATGTAATTAATAATTGCAACAAATGTGTTACTAGGACAAAACACTTATTTTAATCTCAGTTTATTACACTAGTTATTTCATTGTTTTATAAACTAAATGCAATTAAATATTTAATTATACATTATTTTGCATGTATCATAAAGATAAAAATAAAACAAGACTATTACGTTTGGGATGTAGTCCATAAAAATAAACGATTAGAACAAAACGGATTATTTTTTCATATGCATCAATTATGCTTTTGGAATGAGAGTAGTTTTACAGCCAAAATGAAAATAAATGTCATTTTTATTAGTAAGGTTGGTCTTAGAGAAAACTTTCCGACTTACCGACGAATATCCTAACTTGTCGACGAAATTCAGCGAAAATGGTAATTTAGGGTTTCCTAATTTAAGGTTTACCTAAATTCTAGCATAGAATCGTCTCTAAAAGGAATACATTGGAACATGTCTCCTTCTGCGAGTCAGTGTTGTTCAGAGTGCAATTCTGAGCGACTGCATTTCTGAGACTGGGATCCAAGGGTTTGTTATTTGTTCTCTAATCGGCGAAATTCCTGCTATGTGAAGTACCGACGTCGTCGTTTTACTGCTATTTGAACAAGTGACTGTTTTCTTAGGCTGTTTCCAAGATATATAAAGTGAAATGGGAATTTTTTGATACAACACACAGCTTTATTAGACCGCTTTCAGAGTATTAATTTTATTAATAGTACTATTAGATTGTTTCAAGAATACTCCTTGAAATCACAATTGTGTTGCACTGTTTCGAGATGTTACGCTGAATAGGCTTAACTAGAACCTGCTGTTTCTTCGCGAATTACTTTCTTCACCCAAGAAAGTCATCTTATACTGGTAACAATATCTTATAAAAATTTTTAACATTGTCTTTTTGGTTTGTGTTTATGTAAGGGTACGAATTCCAGTTTTAGACGAATTTTATTGACAATTTTATATTTATTAAATGATTTTTTTTTTTTCAGTGAAAATGACGTACAGTTAAAATAAAGTAAATAAAATAAATATAAAATAAAATGAATTTCATAATATATATATATATATATATAAGAAATCTATTTATAATCATTATTTATTTATTTATTTATTTATTTATTTATTTATTTATTTTTATTTTTTTGCTTGAAATCCATTTTTGTAGTTTCTTACAAATTTAATTAATATTACACTAAAGGAAATTTTGTGGTGTAATGCACTTAAAATAAAGTGTTTTTCAGAAAATCAAACGTATTAATAACTGTGGCATTTGCGCTACTTGAGTAAAATGCCTTTCTTTTTCTTGCTCTCTCTCTTTGTTTTTGGCTTTTTTTTTTTTTTTTTTTTTTTTTTGTCTTTATAATATTTATTGCTCTATTATACTATAAGACTATTTCAAACCAATTAAATATAAAAGATACATTATATTCTATGCAGAAAAAATTTTTTTTGTCTTTATAATATTTATTGCTCTATTATACTATAAGACTATTTCAAACCAATTAAATATAAAAGATACATTATATTCTATGCAGAAAAAAAAAAAAAAAAAAAAAAAAAACATAAAAAACACTGGTAGAAGATGCATGTGTGAAACTAATTGTGCAATACAAACTGAATGATCCAGTAAATTGTTATTTAACAGAGTGCATTCGGATTTTGAGAACTTAAATTTGAAATTTTAATGTTAAAAATTTTACTATCTTAAATAAATTTTATTAAAAGTTTAATAAACTTTTTTATTTGCACCGAAGTTATGTGCAGGTAAAACTAAGTGCCAATGTATGAAAATAGACATTCAAAATGTAATGTTTCAATTAAAAATCGTCTTACTTCTTATTTGAAATTCATTATATATTTTGTGTATTTCATATTGTGATATATTTTACATTTGTACAATATCTGACACATTTTTTTGTATATAATATATATAAATCGCTGTATAACAGCGCAACATGTTGAGCTATTGGCATCAAATGTTGATAAACATGAATATATATCCTGATACAACTAAATATAAATGTATATGTAATTCTGAGCAGTAGGTCCTGAGATACAGTTGGAGCAAACTTTTTTTTTTGTTACGGTCATAGAATACGCAAACTAAGGCAGATACATAAAAAACACATAGACAAAAGACATTATCTAAAAATAGTCACATCGTTTTATGTACATCTTAAAACGTAAAAACAATCGAAGGTCAAACGTCGAAAATTTTAACTAATCCAGTACTTTCTTGTATTGAATATAGAAGTTCAGTCATGCATAGTTTCTCTCAATATGCACATAATACTTTTTATACGTGGATCCTAACGATGAAAGACATTTTTAGATTTTAAGTTTATTTAACTCTGTATTTTTGCTTATTTTCTTATTTTTGAAATATATGTATTTTCAATCTGGATTTTTTTTTTTTAAAGAAAGAAAACTGGTATGCTTTGGTCACCTATAAAACTTTCTTCAATGTAATCTTACACAAATTTATGCAGCCCAAATTATTTATTAAATTATTATATATTAAAATTAGTTTCCATGATAAATGCAGATGATTTTTATCTCAAAGAAGACTAGCACTAAATGCCGAAAGAAAGATAATTTTGTGCCAACATCAGAAAAAACGGAATTTTTATTAATATTAAAATTATATATATATATATATATTGTTGCGTACTTGGGGGTTCGTGAGTTGTCTGAGAATGAAAGGCCAAACGTACAAAAATTCAGTAATTTATTCACAGAAAGTTCCAGAAAAATACAGGTCTATAAACCAAGTATCAGCTTCAATTCAAACAGTAAACACAGCTTAAACAACAGCTGTCAATAGCAAATCCACAGTACCAACTGTATAGCAATAACACTTGAAGCAAGTCTCTCTCAAAGAGGCTTAAGAGCAATGCAAGCACTAGCGAAGCTGGCTGAGATCTGAACTGAACTGACTGCCTTGGCGAGAGAGCGCTTCTTATATATTGTTCCATGGAACCCAGATTTTTCGAGAAAACTCTAGAAAGTGGTCAACCAATCAACTTACAGCTTCCATATTTGGCATATCCCATATAAGGATTTTCTCGCCAAGGTCGACAAAAAAATCGCCAAGGTGGGAGAAAGTCGCCACATTTGGCGCCAAATCCATTACCTGCCTTATTGGGGCTTTTTAATGCGTTTTTAAGGGAAAATAAGGTTATTTTAACGCTAAAACGACTAGAAATGCACAAAATTAGCACTTTATCAATTTACTAAACCTCTTTGAAAGAATTTATACAAAAATAAACACAATTATTTACAATTTTGTAACACTGCCCCCCTCCCAAGGACTGCACGTCCCGGGCAGTGCAACCCTTGGTTAAGAGGCGAAACTAAACAAACTTACACAAATCTAAAATACAAGAACTAAGTTGCACATAAAGATAACATAGAAATATAAATTATGTGGGAAATATTTACAAAAGTCACAAATATGTACAAATATTTACAGTGCGCATGCGCAAATTTTATCAGTATTTGCATTTTTAATTTCAATATTACCGGTAATTGTGGTATTTGGCTAGCCTGTTATAGTGCACCACCTTCGGTTTTGATGAACGTGTTTTAGTGATCCGCACCACTACATCATTCAGCCTTTTTAAGACTGTGTACGGTCCGTCCCAGTTGCACTGTAACTTGGGAGAGAGTCCTTTGCGTCGAACAGGATTCCACAACCAGACCTTCTCTCCTTCCTGGAACTCATGTTGTGTAGCCTTTAGATCGTACCGTGTCTTCATTTTCTCCGTTGCCATGTTAATCCGCTCCCGAGCAAAGTTGTGCACGTCCTCAAATCGTGCCTGGAGATCTTGGATGTACTCCTCGGGCGATGAAGGCGCATCGGGTGGACAACCAAACAGGAGATCACAAGGGAGACGAAGTTCACGTCCGAACAGCATCTGGGCTGGAGTATAGCCGGTAGTTTCATGGACAGCACTTCGATAAGCCAGCAGGAACAATGGCAACTTCAAGTCCCAATCTTGCTGGTTCCTTGATACTAGAAGTGAGAGGTTATTCAGGATGGTACGATTGAACCTCTCGACCATGCCGTCCGACTGGGGATGTAAGGGTGTTGTACGGGTTTTGTCTATGCCGAGTAGTTGACACAGTCCTTTGAAAACATCAGAGGTAAAGTTCCTACCTTGGTCGGTATGAAGTTGTAGGGGCGTGCCGTACCTTGACACCCATTGCTGCACTAGGACCTCTGCGACTGTGCATGCCTCTTGATTGGGAATGGGATATGCCTCAGGCCACTTGGTGAAATAGTCCATCACGACGAGGATGTATTTATTTCCACTGGAGGTCCGTGGCAAAGGACCCAAGATGTCGATTGCAATCCGTTCAAATGGTGCTCCCACGTTATACCGTTGCAGTCTTCCTCGACTTCGTTTCTGTGGGCCTTTACGTGCCGCACAAGCATCACAGGATTTACACCATTCCTCCACATCCTCCTTTGCCTTGCACCAGTAGAAGCGTTCCCGAACTTTCTGCAGAGTCTTCATTACCCCAAAATGGCCTCCGGTAGAGCTACTATGCAGTTGTTCTAAAACACCTGGAATTTTTTATCTTGGTAATAAAATCTGCCATCTGAAGCTTTTCCCATCATCAGATTCCCATTTTCTGTATAATACGCCGTTTCTGATATGAATAGAGTCCCAAAGTGCCCAATAACTTTTCGTAATGGGACTAAATCTGGAAATGTCCGGCCAGGTAGGTCTGTTGCTGGTCGTCTCCTTCAGCTGTAATATTGGATTTATGTCAGGATCTTCCAACTGGGCTTTTCTAAGTTCTTCGCCACTCCATGGATCAGGATCTTGTTCCGATGGTGTTGCGACAGTAACTTGGCGAGCAACTGGCTTTATTCTTTTGTGTTTATCCTCAGATTTTGAGCTGTATTTATGATCTTCGGATGGAGGCTTCCGCAAGAAGGCATCTGGTTTTCCCGAAGAGCTCCTTCTGTGTGGCGTACTTCAGAGACATTCTTGGTTGCTTCTCTAGGTGCTCTTACTGGGCAGCTTCGTTTGATATGCCCGTCTTTTCCACAGCCCCAGCATTTAGTTGTTGGAATCTTCCCTTCTTTTTATCTCTCAAGAATGCGTAGTCTTCTATTAATTTCTGCAATCATTTTCTGAATCTCATTAAGATCATCTTGAGAACCTTTCGCTTTGTCTACTGTGCTGTTCTGGCGATGTTTATGGGAGGCTTGTTGGGCTGCCTTGATCTTTAGGGCATACACTAAGGCTGACTCCACATCTTTCACGCCGGAGAGTCTGAGGGCTTTTTGAATTTCTGGATCTCCGACAGCATCAATAAAATATTCTAGGGTCAGATCATTACGTGTTTCAGGATGACAGTCTGAGAAAGCCAAATGTGAAAGCCTCTGGATATTTGATGCCAGCTCTTGTAAGCTTTCCCCTGGTCTCTGACAACGGGACCTTAGCTGGAGTCGACTATATTCTTTGGACCATTTCGCTCCAAAACGTAGCTCTAGTGCTCTGGTTAAAGCTTCGAAGTCATGTCGCTGTTCCTTCGAAAGGGTTTCCAGAATATCTGCGGCGTCGCCCCGCAACGACCCTACCAGATGAGCCGCCTTTCCAACAGAGTCCCAGCCGTTAGCTTCAGCTATGATGGAAAACTGCGTCTTATATACATGCCACGAGGAACTGCCGTCGTAGGTGGATAGCTTAATAAATTCCTGATTCTGGATTCTTCTCTCTTTCTTTTCAGTTTCCTGAGGCATGGATTCTAACTTTTCTTCGAGATTCCAAATCTTGCTCTGCAGTTCATTCCCTATTACTTCTCTGTTCCACTCTTCTTTCATTTTTCTTTCAAGATCTTCCTCCATTCTCTTAAACTTGCTTTCTATCTCTGAAAACCTTCCTTTCAGCTCTTGATCAAAGTTTTCTTTAAATTTCTTCTCAAAATTCTCTTCTATCTTCATAAATCTCTCTTCAAAATTATTTTCTACTTTCGTAACTTTTTCCTCTATCTTCATTGCTTTCTCTTCAAAGCTCTCTTCTATTTTCAAAACTTTCTCTTCAAAATTTTCTTCTATCTTTATAACTTTCTCTTCTATTCCATCCATTCTATTTTCCATCACCGTTAATTTACCCTCTATCGATTCTTTCGCCGTTGAAAGCTCCCTCTTCATCTCATCTTGATTAGATTTAATTTCTTCCTGAACTTCACCCAAACTGCATTTCATTTCCTTCATTTCTTCAGTCAAGCCGTCTTTCAATTCTCTTTGCGATGCTTCCATACTTTCTTTCATCTCTCTTTGTCCTTCCTTCATTCTTTCGATCAATCCTGTTTCCATCTTTTCCTGTCCTGTTTCAATTTTCTCTATCAATCCGGTTTCCATCTTTTCCCGTCCGGCTTTCATTTCATTCATCTCTTGACTCAGGCTAATTTTCATCTCATTCATGTGGGTAGCTAAGCTTTCCAGAATTTTTTTCATCTCTTGCTCCATAGCTCTCGTTATCACCATTCACAGACAAATCCCCGCTTCTGACACCAGAAATGTTGCGTACTTGGGGGTTCGTGAGTTGCTGAGAATGAAAGGCCAAACGTACAAAAATTCAGTAATTTATTCACAGAAAGTTCCAGAAAAATACAGGTCTATAAACCAAGTATCAGCTTCAATTCAAACAGTAAACACAGCTTAAACAACAGCTGTCAATAGCAAATCCACAGTACCAACTGTATAGCAATAACACTTGAAGCAAGTCTCTCTCAAAGAGGCTTAAGAGCAATGCAAGCACTAGCGAAGCTGGCTGAGATCTGAACTGAACTGACTGCCTTGGCGAGAGAGCGCTTCTTATATATTGTTCCATGGAACCCAGATTTTTCGAGAAAACTCTAGAAAGTGGTCAACCAATCAACTTACAGCTTCCATATTTGGTATATCCCATATAAGGATTTTCTCGCCAAGGTCGACAAAAAAATCGCCAAGGTGGGAGAAAGTCGCCAAATTTGGTGCCAAATCCATTACCTGCCTTATTGGGGCTTTTTAATGCGTTTTTAAGGGAAAATAAGGTTATTTTAACGCTAAAACGACTAGAAATGCACAAAATTAGCACTTTATCAATTTACTAAGCCTCTTTGAAAGAATTTATACAAAAATAAACACAATTATTTACAATTTTGTAACAATATATATATATATATATATATATATATATATTTAAAAAAAAAAAAAAAAAAAAACTTTGTTTTAAATTATCACAGTTCAACCATTCGTTTTAAAGATATTGACGAGTTTTTCTTTTTTTTTTTTTTTTTTTTTTTTTTTTTCCCCCAAAAGATACCCATAATGAAAATTTACTACACTCGGGGTACTCCCCCCAGGGTGGAATGCGATGGTCCTAAATGCAAACACTTTTTTTCTTAGTTTACTACTACTATTTAAAAAAATTCCTATAAATTTTGCAATCATGCGTTAAAAATAAGTCCATTATGCACATTTGAAATTTTCTACTATATTGCCATATTAAAAATTTAGAAAAATTGGTATGACAGCACAATCTGTGATGCGATTGGTCACCAGATGTAATCAGCACCAGCTTAGGTCAAGATCTACTAAATAACAAGTTTGGTTAAATTGCGTTCTCTGGTTCGTGAAGCACGGCATACACAAAATTTGTGATATATACACAGACATAGAGTTTTTCTAAAAAGAGTCAAATAATGTTCAGGACCTCTCAAAACCTGTAAATCCGTAGAAAATTAGAGTTCGAAAATTTTCACGAATCCATTGCTTTCTTCTTATACATATAGAACAAAGTAAAAATCTTTATGCATCATAATTATCAAAGCGAGAATGAAAGATATTAAAATTAGATATTTAGTCTGCTGACTTCTTTCATATTAAGGTACAATTAAATGAAAATTATGTCATGGTTTAAAAATATTCAAAAATCAAAAGTTCAAGCTACAGATTTGAAATAAATATTATTCGGAAGTTTATTCTTTTCTGTTTTTGATAATGTAAAATTTAAAATTGTACAATATACAAAAGCAACGATTCTTTGGGTGAAATAATAGCTTCTGAAAAAAAATATATATCGGTTCAATTTTAAATTATTATTTTCATGTTTAATGGAGATTAAGAAATTACATATTTGGCGATTTATGTCTATTTGGCGGAATTCAACAGTTTTCCAGTAAGTAAGATACGAAATCTTGATTTTTTACCACGTTTTCATTAACCTGCTTTCTTGATTGTTCAGTACAAATCTTGCAAAAATTTTTAACTAACTTCCCGACTAACTAGAACTTTGAAACTTTTAGATTTGCTTAGAACACGATGACAATGCATTCTTTTAATACATTTATTCAATAATTAAATGTTTGAAAATTTCCTTTAAAAGCTCTCTTTATTACGCATTTGATCATTTTCTTTCAATTTTGTGGGATAGTCCGTCAAAAAATGTTTTAAAAGGAATTTATTAATACATAGAATTGATTCAACAGAAACTTTAAAAGCGTGGCGTATAATAAGTTATTTTTATCTTGTAATTATTAAAACTAAATTTTATAAAAGTGATTAGCTTAAATAATTATGTATCTGAAAGACTAATATTCAAAGAGTTCTGCAAATTTAGGAATTCTCCAGCTTGTTCTAAAAGATTTTCTTGACAAACAAAATTGAAATTCAAAAACTTCTCAAAACATCAAGTTTTACGCAAATCTGAAAATGCTCCCATTTTCTTAATAATTAACTTAGAAAATTCGTTTTCATCTCAAATTAATGCTCTTACTCATACCAATATTTTTCTTTTTGTTTTATTTTTATGCGATGTTTGGTTCTTCCAGTTTTTAAAATTTTACTCAAAAAAATTGTTTATTTAACGTGGAGAATTTTCTTTCTACATAATAAGCATCTAAAGGTCTTTTTAGGCCATTATGTTATTGGCAAGCTCTATTTTTGTTTTAGTGATTATTTGTTTCTTTTGTTTTTTGAGCTTGGTTTGGCAAAACGACCACTTATGCTTGATCTGCAGAACCTTACATTTTAGAGCTTGCTGTCAAACTGCAGTGTTCCTGCTACTGCAAAATTGAGAGCATAAAAGCATTTTATCCATGAAAAAATTGAAATATATAAAAATAGTTTTTTTATTACTAAAAACTTTAAAAATAGTAAAATATCAAACACAGGAAAAATAAATAACGTATTGAAAGACAAAATAATAAATAAACTTGTTAACCAGCTAGTTTGTTATTTCCTTTGTCATAGAAGACGTTATTTATTTTTCCAGCGGTTATTTTTCTAGCGCCAACTGCCCTGTTAATATATAGAAGACAAAAACCTTTTATACTTTAAAAGAATGCCGTGATGCTTGTAAAGTAACATATTTTGAAAAAGAAAAAATATTTGTAGTAGTATTTTTTAAATGCTCATTCCTTTCTAAAAATATTAGGTAAGCTTTAGGAAAACATTTTAATGTCACATATTATAAATTCAAAAGTAAAAATTAATTAAAAAACAAAAACGAAAAATAACTAAACTTTTAAATATTAAAATCAACTTATGCTAAAGACAAATAGAAAATGAAACAAAGATTTATTTGAATGCCAAGATAACATTCAAACACAGTAGACAGCTGCTATTTACATTTTAAGATACTGGAGTGATACAAATACACGAGAATTGAATTATATAAGACAACTCAAGAGATTGCTTTTAAAATATCGTTTGTCACATATGAATCAAAGTGTCAAATACATTTAACCCTCTCGCTGCGCATCCCGCGATTTCCACGGGCAACGTAGAAGTAGCAAAATTTGCGCAACCCGCGATTATCGCGGGGATGCGTTTTTGCCGTCTATTTAAGTGTGCAACCCGCTCTTTCCCCGTTCATGGTTTCATTTCGGCTTTTCTGTAATGTTTAATTGTTTATTTAGATGTCGACTAACAGATGGCGTTAGTTGTCCACGTTTCTGCGAAATATAAAAAGAATTTTTTTTAGCATTTTGCGCGCGCTTTTCAGAGCTCAAAGATGTCTGGCAGGAAGCGTTTCGCGAGTGATATGACCTATGTTCCTGAAGATATTTCCGACACTGACAGTAGTTCTGACTCTGATTCCGAGTATATTGATAATATTTATAGCGGAACTGATGAAAATTTCTCGGATTCCTCTGTGGATAGTGATGAATCTGAATGATGTGATGAAACTTCATTTCTAATAAATGTTTTGTAAGTATTTTGCATATTTTCATTAGTATATACTTTTTACCTTTGTATTTTATAAAATAAATCATAATTTAACCAAAATTGATTTTCAAAATTTTGCTTTTATATCATTATTCTTCAATTTCAATATTCTGACAACTTTTTTCTATGATCTAATTCTATATTGAAAAAAAACTCTTTTACAAAAAATTTTTGTATATTTTAAGTCTAAAATATATGTAGATTTGAAATATGTAATAAAAAAAATACGCAATTTTTGAACCTATTTTGAAAAAAAAAATACGCAGCGAGAGGGTTAAGTAAGCCATATATTTTATAGACATACTTCTCTCTTTTGCATAATATAATACAATACAAAATAGATAACAACATGCGCATTACCTCTTTTTTCCCTGAGTGTTTAGCTTCTTAAATAAATATTTAAAAAACATAATAATAAATTATACAGTTTTATATTATCTTGCTCTTATGTTTTAATCAATTAACTCGAAATAAAACACTGTCATCATAAAAAGGGTGCCTGAATGACTATTTTGGAGATATCTCACAAGGAAACATTCAAAAGGTGCCATCTTCAAAAAATATTGAAAAAAATATATGTGATTCTACTCTTCATAAGACACCAGAAAGTGAAAAAATTATCGGCTGAAATGAATTACAACGAACACAAAAAATTATCAAAATTAAGCATTTTTGGCGATTTAGCGCTGTTAGGCGATACGTTCGCTGGCACCGAGTTTGCTCCGTGCGAACAGAACCGTGTTCTGCTTCTCCGCCAATACTAAAAAATCAATCACCTAACAGCCAGAAATCGCCAAATATGCTTAATTTTGATAATTTTTTGTGGTCCCTGTAATTAATTTCAGCCGATAATTTTTTCACTTTTTGGTGTTTTTTGAAGAGTACAATCACATATATTTTTTTTAATATTTTTTGAAGACGACACCTTTTGAATGATTCCTTGTCAGGCTTTTCCACAATCAGCATTTCAAGATGATAATGCACCTTGCTACATTACGTCTGTGGTACATTTATTTGATTCAAATTATTAAATTAACTTATCCACTCCCTTGAGCACCTATAATTCTGAAGTAATCATAATTTTTTCCACTTTAAGTTAAATAACACAAAGAAAATCATAGAATTTTTTTTTTTTACAAGACCTAGATATTAGTTCTAATCTCAATCCGCTCTATGATGTTTAGTCTATAAAAAGGGAGAGGGATTCAAAATTTTTAGCCTACAACTTTGCTATAACTTGGAAAAGTTATTTATGATATTTTCACAATGAAATTTTTTAGGTTTATGTTACTAAACTCTATAATACTACGCCATTGTGCATTAAAGCAGTAATTCCTTATAAAAATGGAATTACCTAACTCAGAATACATGTCTTTAATAAATAATTGTTTAGATCTTACAAATAAATAGCTTTATTTCAAATATTAAAATATAACATGTTCATTTCATGAAAAAAACCATAATTGATTATAAAGTATAGCTCTATTATATTACGTTTAAAAAGAAAGTGTTATGTAGATTTCTACTAAATACTCCGTAGAGAGTAATAAAGCGAATTACTAAATCAAAAATATACACAGGTAACATTTTTACCCCTTTCGTATTATGCAAACATTACAGATATTTATCATTATTTTCTTTTTCAGTCATTAGTTTTGAACTCATGTCAAATAAGTATTCTTCGACCACATTCCATGAAACTAGGGAAGTCACTGCGTAATTACGTACTCGACGAGTGCAGTGTTAAAATAGGGGTGACAGTCATCTGATTCTGTGAAAATGAGCGATGACAGAACGCCGAATTACTGGGTGTTTTCCTAATCTCAAGCTGTCGCTCAATTTGGCAACCTTCCAATTTTTTGGACTCGTCCTCACTGCTAGTTTTAGGAAACGTGGCTACTCTATATAAGTCAATTTTACTGCAGTACGGCTTTTTCTTTTGTACCTTAGTGTATATATATACATTTAATGTGGAGTGTTCCTATACTTTTTTTTTTTTTTTTTTTTTTTTTTTTTTTTTTATAATAATGATAAACAAACTTTGACCTATCTTTTGAGGATTCTAAAATTCACTAAATTTTTAAATTAATATTTTACTTCTACCTGCGCTATTATGTTGTATTATTACACTTTTGATGCTATAGAGATGACTCTTGAACGAACATATTTCTTATAAATTCTGCATAAAATCTATTTTATTGGGAATTAAGCGAGTCTTATGGACGAAAATAATCGTAATTTAATAAAAAGATGTTTCTTATTAAACATAAAACATAGATAAAATTCGTTAAAATGTACATTAAATTCCCATTTGATGTCGAATTTCGGCATTAATTTCCTTGACTCCTTTTCTGATTTAATGAGATCTTTTCTGAACTTTTTATCACACACATGCTTAGAAACCTTGTTAATAACTTAACAGAACGCTGTACAACCCGGATGTTGAGAGCTGTTTTTAGAAGTGGCCTTTCGTAACATCCTTTTCTTATTACCAGCAGCAGAAAATTTTCATTTTGATATCTCTAATAATCGGAGATTCAAATTCATACTTATCGCCAAACTGCAAGACCGATGTATTATTTCGAAATAAATTTTATTTTCGGGACATCAAACACATGAGGGAGATTCCCAGAAAGAATCGAGTCCCTTGCTTTTAAGTTCCATCTAGCAGCGAGCTCAGAAACGCATTTTTCAGAATCCGAAACCACCGATAATAAAATATTACACCCTAGTATAACAAACACCTGCTCATTTACGACTAATAATGATGCTATTACGATGATCTGGTAAAGAGAAAATTTGATCGCATTTTGAGAAATTCAAATGAAATGCGGGAGTAGATAGACTCAAAAAAAGAAAAAAAAAAAAAATATATATATATATATTATGATCTGCTACTTTTCTAGCTATTAGTGAAACATTTTGACAAATTTTAAATCATCTAGAAATGATCTAGACAGAAGAAAATTTAATCAGCTTTTGAGTAATTCAAATCAAATGCGAGGGTAGATACAGTCAAAACAAATATAATATTTTTTAGGATCTGCTTTTGTATGATTGCGTCACATTATTGTACATATTACGGAACATTTTGATTTAATCCACCCTAATATATATATATATATATATGTATATATATATAAGCAAAACAACCAAGGATAAATAAAAACATAATCCCAAAACATTTGAGGACCTTCTTCAGGGCGCTCCCCCATGTGCGGAATAAAATAGGAGAAGTTTCTGAAGAAACGTTGACTATATTTAGCCAAAAAACACGTTTCTAGCCCCCAACTTCTCACAGATGAAAGCAAGACCATACAGCAAACGAATTTAATTAATACAAAGCATAAAAAGCAATTAAATTTAGGGATTAATTTTTCATTTATCCTTAGTGTTATTTTGCTTATTTATTATAGTTGTATATTTCCTTTTGCTGCATTTGCGCATAGGTTTATAAATACTCTGTTCTAGTTTTATATTTAAAAATTCCAGTTTTACTCCCTCTATTTTTTTTTATTTATCTTATATATATATATATATATATATATATATATATACTGATGGAAAAAAAAAATCCCAACACCTGGAAGGAGCTGTGCTAGATAAACGAAATTTGGTAGGCGTGTTTATACATCTGAAAGATGACGTCGATTCAAATTTCGAGCTACGCGCATAAGTGTGGCGCTTGTAGTGACACTATGAACATGCAAATGAGGTTTGCTTTAAATAAGCGCTGTAAGGTTCGTGGTCGTTATTTACAGTTGAGATTTGAGGTAGTGGGATAATGTTAGTCAATGATGCCTCTAAGAAGACGAAGAAGCCATTATCAACAGCTCACTGAGTTTGAACGAAGTCGTGTAGTAGGGCTACGAGAAGGTGGGTTTTCTTTCCGTGATATTGCAGAAAGACTTGGCAGGAATGTATCCACTGTGCATGAGTGTTCGCAGCAGTGGTCAAGGGAAGGTACTGCCTCAAGAAGACCGGGTTCCGGGCGGCCACGTGGCACTACTGAGAGGGAAGAACGCCGTGTTCGGCGTATGGCTGTGGCTAATCGTACTGCGTCTGCAGCTGAAATTCGAGCTGCAGTTGGCACCACAGTGACACAACGAACTGTTACAAATCGGTTGCTTCAAGGACAGCTCCGAGCCAGACGCCCTGTAGCGTGCATTCCACTGACTCCAAACCACTGCCGTTTGCGACGTGAGTGGTGTCAAGCTAGAGCTCATTGGAGGACGGAGTGGAGATCTGTTGTGTTTTCTGATGAAAGCCGGTTCTGCCTTGGTCGCAGTGATAGCCGTGTGTTGGTTAGAAGGAGGCCAGGTGAACGCCTGCTAGCGACCTGTCTGCGGCCTAGACACACAGGGCCTACTCCTGGAGTTATGGTTTGGGGAGCAATTTCGTATGACAGCAGGAGCACTCTTGTGGATATCGCACGCACCCTGACTGCAAATTTGTACGTCAGTCTAGTGATACAACCTGTTGTGCTGCCATTTATGAACAGCATTCAAGGGGGTGTTTTCCAACATTATAACGCTCGCCCTCATACCGCTGTTGTAACCCAACATGCTCTACAGAGTGTCGACATGTTGCCTTGGCCTGCTAGATCACCATATCTTTCTCCAATCGAGCACGTATGGGACATCATTGGACGACAACTCCAGCGTCATCCAAAACCAGCATTGACCGTCCCTGCATTGACCGCCCAAGTGCAACAGGCATGAACTCCATCCCACAAACTGATATCCGACACCTGTACGACACAGTGCATGCACGTTTGCATGCTTGCATTCAAAATTCTGGCGGTTACACCGGTTACTAATGTACCAACATTTCACATTTGAAATGGCTTTTCTCGCCAATGGCTCTACCTGTGATCTTGAAACTTTAATCAATTAAATATGTTACTTAGACAAATGTATTGCTGAAATTTCATTACTTTACAATAATTTTTTCTTGGTGTTGGGATTTTTTTTTCCATCAGTGTATATGTATATTAAACTGATCAAATACAAATAATAATAAATTTAACCTCTTACGTACCACATTAGGAACAATTATTTCAAACATATTTGTTAGATTCCTTAAGAGTATATTTTAAAGATATCTGTTATAAAAATATGCCTATCACCGCGTCATAGTAGTTAATGAGAATTTTTTGAGAGGAATCTTTAGTGTACTACTGATACATAGTGGTCGGAAAATGTATTTGTACTTAAAAAATGTGTAAAAAAAGTATTTACATTTTATGTCCCTATTTTTTTTTCTAATATGGATAAGAAATTCATAAGGTATTATAAAATTATATTAAAACATGTAATGAGGTGTTATTTAAAAAATGTAAAAACGCGTTTAATTTTTGCCTTTTTTTTTAAAGATTGATGAGAGAATCTTGATGTAATACAGGAATTCATTTTAACACACATGAAGATTGTGAAAACTGTCAAGCAAAAATAGCAATAGCAGTAGATGCATCTAACATCTACTTCATTGTAATAAGGTTAAAGAGTATATACGTTCTATTTTTACCTTTGAAATTTCTTCTATAAATTTAACTTTATACGTTTTGAAATTAATGGTACTTTAATGTACCTTCGATAAATAAAAGATTGCTGTAAAAAAATTGAAAATAAATTCTATAAACTAAATAATGATTTTGGAAAAAAAAAAAAAAAAAACTTCGGGAAAATTCCTTGCGTGTCACTTCATCAGGTGAAAAATCTAGATACCTGTATTTCGCTTTCTCTGAAAAATCATATGTTAAATTTCGGAGAAATGCTGCCATCTAACGAACAGAGTATAACCAAAACAGTAAAAATCGATTAAAACAAGCGAAATAATATTGAAAAATATTTGTTGAAAAACTGTTCGGTTTCAGTGCGTAACCAATAGCCGTTAAAGAGTTAAATATACGTATGTAGCACTTATATATGGATATAAACAAGTAAATATTTTTTTTCTAGTATATATATACATATACAGTGTGATTATAAAAAAAACTACCCCGATACATGAGACCATAGCTGTCATACCGTTCACAGTAACTGAATAAAACTTTGGTGGAAGGTATTTTGAGGTATGCGTTCAAGAATTACATAAAAATCAACAGTTAAACTCTAACTGTTACGGTTACAGTCACAAAATTTCAAAAATTTCAAATGGCAACACCTACTTTTTTTTTATTGAAATGGAATCTCCATAGCAAAAACCATAAATAGCGTTGGAACGGTACCTTTATCATGAAAATCGGCAGCGCTAGCGGTCTAAGAAAAAAAGAAAAAGAACGACTGTTATGTGACTACCAGAGCACGATTTTCATTTTTTTAATGAAGTCCCATTTCACACTGAGTCTTTGGTTCAGACTAAAGTCTACTGATTTTGCTTCGAAGAGAAAAGACGAGATCAAGGTATCCTTAGTTTCATGTAAGACCACTGAATAAAGGCTTTAATTTCGTTGTAAGTCGTAAGACGCCGTCATGACTGACGTCATCACAGTACGTGAAAAACAAAGCATTGCAAAATGCTAATCAAAATCGATTTTGATGATGATAATGATGTTTCCCAGTAAGCGGCATATTGTTCACAGAGCAAGAAAGCAAGATACATATCACGCATTTCACAATGCCTTATTTTTTCACTTTGTGCGATGACGTCACACATGACGGTGTCTTACAACTTACAACGAAATTAAAACCCTTATTCGGTAGACCTACATGAAATTAAGGATACTGCGGTCTATTCTTCTCGTTTCGAAGCAGAATCAGTAGACTTTAGTGAGAGCCGAAGACTTAGTGTGAAATGTGACGTCATTACGAAAATGTAAATCGTGCTCTGGTAGGCTCATCACAGCTGTTTTCTATTTTTTTTCTTAGTATGCTTAGCGTTGGTGATTTTCATGCTAGAGGTACCGTTCCAACGCTATTTATGGTTTTTTGCTATGAAGATTCCAATTCAATAAAAAAAAAGTGGGTTTTGCCATTTGAATTTTTCGAAATTTTGTCACTGTAACCGCAACTGTTAGAGTTTAACTGTTAGAGTTTTTTAATTCTTGATCGCATACCTCAAAATACCTTTTACCAAATTTTTATTCAGATTCTCCGTACGGTATGGTAGCTATGGTCTCATATATCGGGGAAGATTTTTCTTATCACCCTGTATATGTGGTCTGAACCATGCGAATTACTTATACATCTATTAAACTATACATATGGTTACAGAAATGCTGATATTTTTGTGTGCATTTGTAAAATAACAGGCATATTCTACTCTATGAATGCATTTTATACGAATATATTTCTAGAAACAAACCAATAAAACTAGAACTCGTAGTAAAATGCTACAAAAAAAAAAAAAAAAGAGTTATATACGCCGAAAAAATATTCTGTTGTTCAAATTCACTAATTAAAATCTGAGAGAAAAATATTTCGCTTTCCTCTAGAATGAATAAGTGGCCATTTTCTAAATCCCTTAACTAAATATATAGATTTCCGAGCTATGCGCATGATGCTTGCCAATAAACTGAATAGTCAAAATGGTCGAGAATTTCTAGTCTACACATTTATAGATGGTGAAACAATATTCTGAATATTCAGAATCTTTTGTATTGCGCGAAATTCTCGCTTGATTTTCTAGAATTGTGTGATAAACCAAGATTATAGTTGCTGAAACCTGCCTCTTGTATTCGCATTTATTTGCAGAGATTTTTAAATAACTTTGTCCTCGAGAATATCGGCAAACGCACTAGAATTCTAATAGGGGTTTCTAGAACTCGCTTTCAAAGGGGACTAGAATTTATAAGGATGACTGGGAACTATTTTTTCTAGAGCCACAATTTGGATTTTAGATGTGAGTTACAGAATATTTTCTTAGTGTACATGTGTTGCCAGATTTTGCAACTTTTTTATTCAATTGTCACCAGTACTTTTCAGAAGAAATATTTAATGTGCATATATTGACCAATGACCTAATGACCAATAATCTTTGTAGTCATTAGGCAACCCCTATCTTTAAAATTTAGCAGTGGGTTTTGAATAAAAAAATCGCAAAATCTGGCAACGCTGCTTATCACATTTTTTATCAAATCTTCACGAACTCATCTGTACAGTGAAAACCAATAAGTACATATGAAAAGACAATTAAAAAAAGAAAAGTCAATATGGCAAGTTAAAAAAAAAAAAAAAAAAATCGTTCAGCCGTGTTTCGTGAAACACCCATGCGAGAAGTAACAATTATCTATTTACTCTGGACAATGTTCCTGAGGTAACCAACTAAAACATTCGAAAGGACATCTGAAAGGGGGCTTATAGAGCAACTTATAAATTAGAACGGTTTTCAGATTTCAGTTTTCTCCTTCCGATTTCCCAAATTTTATTAAAATTTGTTAAAATTATCTATACATGAAAACTCTTCTATGAAGTTTTGCCGTTATATATTTTTTTCGCTCTGGAGAGACTAAAATCAGAAGAATATTTACCCCACCTTTCCACATACAATACACATGCATATGCACACTGCTTTTTTTTTTCCTCCAAAGCTACATTTTTGGATTCGGGAGACCTTAAAACATGTAAATCAGTAAAATCTATACATTGAAATTTTTGACCTGGTACAATACTCCTGCTACCCATGATAATCCTAGTGGTGAAGATGTTCTGCGTTTAAAGCTTGTAGGCGGGAACTGCTGGCTTCAATCAAAGGTCACATTCGTTGACATAGCCGTTCGTAGTTTTCTGTGGTTTCCTCCGAAACTCTCGTAAATAGAGGCTCGTACTCCTTGCAAAAACCACATAGGGCACTCCATATCAGTTCTAGGATACTCGTGTAGTCAATCGGTCTAAATCCCAAACACCAACACCTACAATAGACAAGTAATGAAAGTAAAAAAGAAGTTATTGTAATCTTAATTGTATTACTAATGTAGCGCTTGAGTTAAATATGTAACAACAATTTTTTTATAAAGTAGTTTATTTTAAAGTATACGAGATCCCTTTAATTGAATTATAATAAACAATTTCTTAATTTTTATAAAGTAAATACAAGTTTCTGCAAGTATACGTAATATACTTCATAATTCGTAATTTTATAAGTCATTTAAAATGAAAATATTAACACCTGAAACTCATTTTGTAATGGGAACCTTCAAACATATCAAAGAATTTTATATGACTGATTTTTAGATTGTTTAGTTTTTTAGTTTACAAAATTTATAGAACAATCATAATTAGGGCACACAAAATCCTACAGTAGAGAAATATAAAGCTTAATTCGAAAAATATCTACCACGAAATTTCTATTCCAAAAGTCTTTAAAAACATCAGGATGCCTTATTTTCTCTAGAAATGAAGGACATTTCATCTGGTACTATTTTTTTAAAGTCATAAGTGCTCCCTATTGGTAAATTTGAAACACTCAGATATAAAGGATTTTATAATCACATCTATAATAAATGTTCTCAAAATTTACTGCATTTGGAATTTGAAGCACATCTGTTATAGCAATTTATTTTTAAAAGCTATAAATAATACTTTAACCAATTACTAACACCATTTTTTTTTAAATCTTATTATGTATACATATTTAATTTTAGATAACTTAAAATAAGCAACAAAATTTAATAGCCTAAGAAAATTGTTTTTCTTTAAATGATTAGTTAATGTTTAGCTTTTTGAAATGTTAATTTTTAGTGAAAATTTGCAATGAAGTAAAACTTTCATTAATATATTCTATGAAAATTAATTTATTTGGAATATTTATATGTATGTGTGTGCATATATATATATATATTATTTTAAACATTTTGTTTTTATTTCCATAACCACAGTAAAAGAAATAAAGCTAACTCCATGCTATTTCCTAATTATTTTTCTTTATTTTTATACTGATTTCAGAATTTTCAGGAACTCTTATATACAAAAAAAAAACAATTTTCGAAAGCTGAAGAATTTAATGATAAATATTATGCTAAAATATCTGTAAAAATGATTACGACCCTAACAGCACAAAATATTCCAGAAACGTAACAATCATATAACATTGAAACATTATGAAACCTTCCGAAACGTTTAAAACCGTTCAGATTACTTTCCGATTAGTTTCAAAAACGTAGAAATGTCCGTGATCGTAACAAAAAATCAGATACGTAACAGAAACTTTACAATCACTTAACAGATAAAAAATCAAAAAGGGCGAATGTTTCAGAAAGGTATCAGAGAGCATACTAAAACGTGTTACGTTTTTGAGAGATTGTAAGCTATTTGCAACATAACTGAAACATTCTGTGCTGTATGGGGAATGTATTCTAGCTGAGAGAAAGCAGAAATAGATTCAGATTTAAAATATAAACGAAGATTAATGTTCTTTGAAATTCAAATAATATCTCATCTATATGTTTTATTGAAGAATATTATGTCATGATACGTTCTTTTTTATTCGAATTTTACTCGTAAAATAGTGTTTAAATAAGAAATATTTTAAGGAAGACTAATGATATTTGAGCCCGTGCATTACATTTAAATGCAGAAAGTCTTGATTATCCTTATCTAGAAAAAATATCAATAAGTTGTCAAGTGCTTACAAAAGAAATGAGTATATATATAGAAATATTCATCATGTAACTGGATATACTGTCTGTCTTGAAAATTTTATCTCATTCAGACAAAGCAGAAAAAATGCATAAACACCGACGGAGACTCGAGAGTAATTTTTTTTGCATTCATTGTTCGCATGATATCCCGATAAATAATAAATAAATGAACATGTAAACATATTTTATTCCCATCTGAAAGATGCAGACATTAAATTCGGAACAAAATCTGAATAGTAGAATCAGAGATATCGCCTTTAAAGGAGAAATGATTCTACAATTTATCTGCGCCGTTTAGTCACCCAATATATAACTTAAATCAGCATTTATGCGTGTGCATATAAAGGATAATTTTATAGATGTACTAGCAGACCCGGCCACGCGTTGCTGTGACTAAGTTATACGTTGAATTATACGGCTGTAAACTATTTAGTACAGTCAAATTATTATTAACGAACAAAGACGAAAACGTTGTAGCCGATGTAAAAACCCACAGGGTTGAGATTTGAAACTTAGGTCAAAATTTGGAAGCGATTGATAAAAATTTTCGCAGTGTTGATATTAAGCACAAATTAATTTTATTGTAGGGTCCTATAAATTTTAATGGAGAAGTGATATATATTATTTCTAATGCTACTTTGGATAAAAGTGCTAAAATGACTAATATATAAATTAAATTCTATTAAAATTCTATTAAAATAAAAGTATAAAAGAAACAGACGATTTTAAAATCAATTTTTATGGAGAAGTGAAATATAATATATGCTATAATGGATAATTTTACTATAAAATGATCTCATCATTTTAAATATTTTAAAGAGGGCAACAGCTGAAGCTATAAAAAGGAAAACAATAAGGCTAAACCAGAAAAATAAGTAAATTTGATAAATATTTTAAAACTTTAAAATTGGAAATCTTATGAAATATTGGACATTTAAAGTAAATACATGTATCATTTCAATTAGAAAAAGATTTTGGAAAAGCTTAGTGGTATGTTAAAATTTTAATAGTAAATTCAAGTTAATAAAGATGGGAAACATTGAGGATTAAGATAAGAATAATTATAAGATAAAAAAAAAAAAAAAAAAAAAAAAAAAAAAAAAACTTTTTATATACCATGCTTTTAAATTTTAATATACTAATAATATACTAATTAAAAGGAAAATGATAAATATTCTATCATAGTTTGAAGTCAAATTTGTTTTCAAATGTCTAAATAATATATCTGATGTAAGATACTAATATTTTGCAGCGGAATAGATTTCATTTCTGTCATCCTTGACGAAAAAAAAAGAATATCGCCAAATTATCTGGCGAAAATATTTAATTCCTTTCAAAAATCATGGGTATTTTAACAACTTATATTAAAAGAGTAATGAATAATCTGAATCAATATTTCGTACAATACATATTTCATGTCATACATACGTACAATGAATAATACATATTACATTTCGTACAATGCATACATCTGGCATGTATATTTTCGTGTTACGCTTTTGATCGCCAAATAATAATAATAATAATAATAATAGCCAAGGGCGACAGAGTTTTGAAATTTAAAATTAAAATTTTGTCAATTTGACAGCAAAATAATTCAATCTAACACCCGCGATAACTAATACATATCTATACCCAAATATAAGGATAAAAATCGGGAAATAAATTTCCTCGATTTTTAATAATTTCTTACAAAAAATCCAGTGGGCAATTAACATAGGAAATCTTTTTCTTGGCTGCACAGACGGTCAGTGAGTCACACTTCGTTTGCGTATAGAACTCATAGATATTGTATAGCAAATATAGAATAGAGTGATCATTGGGGAGAAAAAAGTTATTCCTTTTCATTTGGGAAAAGACGACGTTTTTACCAAAATATGGCCGTCTTTCCCCGAGTGAATACACACGGGAATACATACTAATATTTTAGCAAATAAAATTTATGAATAATTTATTTGCTAAAGGGGAATGGAAGACTCCAGATACAGTTTCAAATTCATATTTCTTTCTTTCTTTTCTTTCTTTTTTTTTCAATACCACTTAATGGCTGTTTCTAAAGCTTTTATTTATTTTATTTTTTCGGCATCAAAAATCTTTGTACGATAACATGGGGATGAGAGGTCTATATATATTACTATATCTATGATAGAACTACATTAGCACTTTATCAATGTGTATAAAATCTTTAAATTGATTATGACGTCAATTTTCGTGAGATGCATAATTTAACTTTTTATAATTTTTTAACGTTCACGTTTGATTAAATGTATTTATTTTTATGTCGAAAGAAAATGAACTCGTATTTTTTTTTTTTTTTTTTTTTTTTTTTTTTTTTTTTTTGGCAACAATTAAATTAATGGAACTCACAGATATTTTGGAGCAACTTTAATAAAGGTCTATAATTAACAAATAATTGCAATAAAACAATATTGCGACAATAAATTGAGATAAAAACTATCCTATCTCTCAAGTTGGACCAAACTGCACACAGTGTGCAAAATTTCATTAAAATCGGTTCCTTAGTTTAGGAGTTTACCCAGGACAAACATCGTGACACGTAATTTATATATATATATACAGATATAAACTGCGCATTTCTACAGATTAAGAATTAATGCATAAAATTGCAATAATTGCAGCAGTTGTATGTATCCAAATGTCATAGAATCTGATATATAGCCTTCCCGTAAACAAGATTAAATTTTAAAATAGCAGCGATATCTTTCGGTCGATATGCACCAGGTGGATTCAAAAAAGTTTTTCATTGTGATGCTTAAATATATAAAGTTTTTCCGCTTATGTACTATAGAAGCTGAAATATAGTCTATTATATGGATGGAAAATGCAGTATAGAAGCAAAATCGTCTAGTCTATGATCCTAAAACTTAATCAGCAGATTCATAAGTCACGATGTAACCAATCAAAATGTTTGCTGTGGGATTTCACTCTTTGTTTGTATCATATACTGTAAACTGTTCAAAAGTAAATGAATAAATAAAATGTGATTATATTTTCTCCCATCTTAAAGATGTGTTTATTATATTTTAAAACATAACCAAATGATTATTTCTGAAAATATCTCAATTAAATCGAAAAGAAAAAAAAAATTTAATGTAGGAATTATTTTAATGTCTGTATTTTAATGTCGGAAATCTCAATGATAATTTTCTTTTATTCTATACTATATGATGACATTCATAAAGTACAAAGACCAACACTTTCGAAAGTTAAAGTAGACAGTGCATCTAAAAAAAGGAAAAAATGAAGAATCTTTTACCTAAATTTATATTAAGACAACGTAAACTGTACTAATATAACTGAATTGAAATGGGAATTAGGTTGAAAAACATCCTTTTGTTTTCTTTCTCTTTTTCTCTCATTCTCAGACTTTATTTTTTCTTTTTGTTTTTTTCTTCCTTTTTAACTAAGAAATTTAATGTTTTCCTTAACCCTTTTAATTTCCACACTATTTACTTGGAGTTTTTATATAAGCACCTCAATATATTATTCAATTCAATACATTATTCCATTAAGTTATGAAACGCCTTCTCGTTTATAGTTAAAAGTTATTTCCCAAAAATATTTATATTTCATTAAATATTTAATATTTGTATATTCTTATTGGAATATGTTATGCGCAACGTTGTATGTTAAGATTTTGAAAAATCATATTTTATTTATAAAATGACGCTGTTTGAAAAAAAAAAAAAGAAAGAAGAAATCTACCTTTATATATTTTTAATACGCTGCCATGGCTATATAAATGAATATGAATAATTATAATAGGCATCTGTTGATATGTATTGTAGCTTGTAGCATATGCCACTACAGCAACGCATTTTAAGCATTTTTCTTAGTTTGACACCAAAGCATATTTGTTTTCATTAATTTGTCATAATTCTCAATCTTTTTTTCCAGTCTCTCAAATATATGAGATTTAACATATTATTTACATCCCTATTATTCTCTTACATCAGTGTAATTCAACGAGTATTTTTCTTGATGTTTTACAAAAAGACTAAAAATGTAAGTGTCCATTAATTTTGTGTAAAAGTAGTGTAGTTTTATTTTTTTACAAGAATAACTTTAATAAAATTACATTATATTAGAGATAAAAGGTAATAGGTAATTACGATCATGTTAATACTTTAAAAACGTACTAGTATCCCTATATATTTTCTGTTTCATTCATATGTTCGTTTCTTAGTGTTTTCCAAGGAATACTTTTTTTTCAGTTCATTCGTATTTTTCTTTATAAAAGTAAGAGGTCTTTTACAAATATACATATTTTAAGACAGATAACTTTCACAAGGCATTTATTTTCTACAATGAGTGATAACACTGCTAAATCTGCTGATAGCCATGAATTTCAAGATACAAAATACCTAAAAGTACAATATATGTCTTCATGAATGGGAAACATATCCGGCTTTATTTATTACGTAAATGCATATTTTGACTAAAAGCATTCTTCTCATCTTACATTGTGAATTTATCATCTGTAACCTGTATGAATAAAAGAGACTTAGAAAAGATAAATGTTTTGAAAAATTTGCATAATATTCATATGAGTTCGAGTATAAAACTTAAAAGCATTTGTTTATAACATAAATGAAAGCATTTTTACTTAAATATTCAATTATTTTATTTATTCATGAGCAAATTTAGAATTCATATAATGGGATTTAATAGAAATTTAAAGTCAAGCATAAATCCATAGCACCGATTAAAAAAATTAAAATTAAAATTAAAAACTTCGTCTTAACAGGTGGATTTTAAAGTAAAATTAGTGTTTGTTCATTAAAATAGTTTTGTATAATTTCTAAAATGATTACATTTTGAACAAATACTTTTATGTACTTTAACTTTTAAAGAACCTTTATGCAAATAATTCTGCATAATTTTATTATTTCTAAAATGAATTCATGATTTTATCACGATAACAACACGTACTAAAATTTTTAATACAAAATATTTGCTAGAATGTGATAATGATTTATGTGTAAATCGCATAAAATAGTTATAATTTTGTGTAGAAATTCACAAATTTTCTAAAAACTGTACTGATAAAAAGGATGATATACATATATATAGTATGTGTGATTTATTATTTAATATAGCAGTTTTCAAAAATATTAAAAAAACATCTCATTAGAGGATTATTATAGGATATTTTTAATAACTGAAAGGATTTATATTACTTTAAAATTACTAATGTAACTTCTCTGAATTTTCCTAAATTTTATTTATTAGCAATCGTTTAAACTAGTCACAAACTGTAAATATTTCATTAAATAAACAAAAATAAATTTTCTAATATATATTTTTTCCTGCGGGCGAGCCCGGGGAGGGGGGGGGGGGGTATTTTGTCCATGTTTGGAATTTTATACTATAAAACATAATACATCTGAATTCTTCTGTCCGTCTTTGTAAAACAATAAGCACACACATTCCAATAACGACTATTCTGCAGCAATTGTCACTTTTATCTATATTTGTTTTAATAATCTAATGCACTTCATCTGAAATTAGCCCTTGTAGGACGTAATGTGTGTGAAATATAACCAAGCTCTCCGTAACAAAATTATGTGTAAGCATCATATCTCGTAAAAATAACCCTTCATCAGAGCAATAGCAGGTACACAATACTTTTCTGTTTTAAGCAATTAAACATTAGTAAAACAAATAACTACTAATTTGAATCCATTAACAGAAATAGGTAAAAATTCCACTTTGAATTCTATTATATTTGAATATGACCTCCATCAATGAAAGTCTATATAGTTCTTGCGACAAAGATATTTACGTTCGAGGGTAAATGTGAGCAAGACTGGAGTGCATCAAACTATCAATAAATTTAAAATTTAGGGAAAATTTGTGGATATTTAAGAGAAGCTGTCGCCCTAACAAAACGAGTACACGTGATGATCATGTGATAAGAAGGATGGTCGTACGAGATTCAAGAATCTCCTGCAATACGATTAGACATCCTGTGGCTGCAAAAGTCATCAACGTCAATTTGAGTACTATTTCAAGACGTTTGGCCAAAGAATTTGGTTTATCATCCCATAAACCTGCAAGGAAATATCGACTTACTCCAAGTATGAAAAAGATACTACTCTTAAAGTCCATAAATTTCCCCGAAATTTTAAATTTACTAATACCATTATGCATAGCTCTCTTGCTCACATTTATCCTCGAACTTATTTGACGTTCAGAAAATTCAATTTTATTAAGGGTCATTAATTCTGACCTTTTTTAAACAGTAAGTGAAGGTCTTTTAGCCATTACAATAATTACACAACAAGACATTCTACGACAAAATTCAGTAAATAACTGACAATAAACGTGCCGGGAACCTTTATTTATAGCAGTAGAATCCCATTTTCTTGTAAATATTTTACTAAATAACATTTATTAAAGGCCTTTAAATAATGCATTTATTCTTTGCTACAATAATCTGATTAAAGTGTGATAAATCTATTGTATAGTATTTAAATGTTTTAAACGAAGCAAAAATTCCATTAATGTAAATTAAAATAATTCCCAAATGCTATATTTTATGCGATAAGATAGATATTGATTAAAATGTGTTTATAGTAAGTAAATAAGTATTAAGCATTACAGTAATAATGTTTTATGTTATCTTGAGAATGGAAGAAATATACAAAAACGCATATCTTAGGATTTAATACAAAATAAATATTTACGTTTAATGCCTATAATTGATTTTTCAGAAATTAAAATTATGCTTTTGACTTTAGATTTTTTTTTTTTTTACAATCATTGTAATACAACTGGTGTTAAAATGTAAAAAATTGTAATCTATGTGAAGAATTGTCATAAATTATCGAAAATTCGCAGCAATTGTTTCGAATGAAAATGATAGCTTGATACTTCAGCATCCGAAAGTAGTAGACAAGAATGAAACATTAAAACTTTTATAAAAAATTCACTGTAAAACACGTATAAAATGATACATTTAATTAAAATCATTAAAAATACATCGTGTGAAGGCCTTTCGCCCTGAACACCAGGGCATCATCAGGACTGAGCCATTTTAACTAGAATTACAGTAACATTTGATTTATATATACAAAAGAACCACATTACGGTTACAGTTATTATACATGAAATAGATGAAACAGTTGAACACAGATCAATCACAACTGAAACAGTCTGAAAGCGTAGAGTCGAGCTTCACTTCGTTTTCTATGGAGACATTTTTTTGTGGAACACGATGAGGCCATGCATTAATTTGTGTTGAGGAATATGCTGAGTAACTCTGTGGATTCCCCTACGACTGCTAAGACCAGCCTGAATAAGATGCTTGATCTTCCTGACGTTACAGATACAACAATAAATCAGGTGATACCGTTCTCTATTTTTTTTGTTACAAAGTTTCACCAAACTGTTCGACATAGCATGTAGCCGTTTTGGACTTTAATTTTAGGACTTTTTATGAAAGCATGGACTTTCCGCAAGAAGCAGAAAATCAAAATTATGCATCAACTTTCGGACTTCAAAATTCATGTTAAGCTTCTATGTCACCTTTTTTGTTCCGTTCTCTTTTATATTTTCTTAATGTATGTTGAATTCTATTCCTTCAACTGCCGAGTCGGTGAATATAAATTTTCATTTGTCCCTTTGTATAATAATTCCCTCTTTTTGCTTCTATCAATTATACTTTGTATTGTTAAAAAAAAAAAAAAACTTTTGTATAAACTGCATATTTGTCTTTTAAAACTTTTGTAATTGAACTAAAAGTTATGTTTAACTATGTAACATTAAAAAGATTAACTGCTAGGTTTTTTTTCCGCTTATGCTTTAGGTAGGGAGAGAGAATATTTCTGTATATAAACTATGTATTATGTTACTAGAGACAAACTGTCTCGATTGTCTTTCTACAAGGCAAAGTGTAACTTCATTTATATTTTTGATACAGTAAAAAATTTTATATTCTAGAATCATTTTGACGAACTGTTTCTGATGTTCCAAACCTCAACATGAATACCGAATCTTGTTAAATGCTTCTTTCAAGTACTTAAAACTTCCAGTCTCTGAACTACGTAGTCTGTAATCGACATTCCCTTGACGCTAGTTTCCTTCAACAGCATAGATGACGAGACTGAACCTTACTTTTACTATACTGTCGTCACTTCTTCTGGTGTAAACACTTCTCTACTTCAAAGGAACTTGGCTTCAGCTTGTGCTTTTTTAAATGAACTTTCACTCAATTGAACTTTTTTCTAAAGCCTATTATTCTCGCAATTTTAAAAGCGACCCGCCTGTGTTAATCAACTTTTCAAATGAAGATTGCCTTCCTGGCCTAACAGGAAGAATACTGTTCCACGTTTTTGTATTTTACTGGCCAAACTCAATCAGTTTTTTGCCCGGAGCTTCTGTCTGTAAATGTACTCCATTATTTTAAAATTAAAATTATTATTCCTTTTATTTGCAATTGGGCAATTTTTGTCTCAGGGACATAACTAAAATATATATATATTTTTTCTTAAATTACTCTTACACCCAGTTTCAAAATATTAGGTGACGGCTACACTCAATCAAGTTGTCATAGATTAGATTATGATTAGAATTGGTGGAGTACTTAAAAACTACTTACTTTTATCGGGTAAAATCCGTTGAGGATTTCTCCAACGAAATTTTTTTTCTTGGAGGGGGACTGTAAGGTTATGACTATGGTAGGTCACCACAGTTTTTCAGATTGAGCTGGATCCAGCGATGTAATAGATGAGGGAGTTTAATGCTTCAACGCCAGCAGTCAGCGAAATTTTAGGTTAAAATAGTTTTGCGTCAACATAGAGCTTTAACGGAGGAAGTAAGTTGCGGAGTGTAGGCTAATGCAAAGCGGCTTTAAAGTTTTGTTGAAGTGAAGAGATGGGAAGTCGATTGAATGAAGAATAAATAGGAAGGTTGTTTCGTAGATTCTGTGGAGTATATGAGTTAGTTTTGATGCTCGATTAATCTATAGTTTGCGGCGTATTGATGAAATTAATTCATTATAATGAGAGCAAAGTCTTCCGCTTGTGGAATTTGGTGATTTTATGTCTATAGTAAAGCTACAGAGAATGTAAAAAAAGGTTGAATGTAAAATCTACTGGCCGTGGGAATCCATTCAATAAGATTGTGTTCACATCGTTCAGTGGTCAAAAGTGCAGCCGTCATTTTTCTTCTGTTATCTCCTGTGGGTGAGAGTTACTTTATAATTATCTAAATTATTTCTCGTAGTTGTTTTTTTAAGTTATTTAAAGTTTATACTGATTGAGTTTACAGATCCAGATTTGCCTCCCATTTATTCAGTTGAATAAAAGTCTTATTTTATTCTACTTCATTGTCTTGTGCTCAAATTACCTTAGTTACTTAATTAATTAAGATTTAATATAGTGATGGCGACCGCTTTAACCGCACAAAGGAAAAAAAAATAGTTCATAAAAAGACGGCCATTGTAACCTGTAATGTCCGTCTTTTTTTTAAATGAACACAGAAGAGAATACTCATTGATAATTTAGCAAATAAAATTTAAGAATAATTTATGTTGTAAAAGGGAATTTTCAAATTAGTTTTCCTTTCTTTTTCTTTATACATTCTCTTACCATACACATGGTATAGAGAAAGTACTGTTTTTGAGTCAAATTTTCAAAATTTAGCTTTTGTAATATTTACACGTTTTGAGATTCCCTAAATTCAAAAAATCATGCATTTAGCTGTTGATCTCTCTCTCTGTGTGTGTCGGGGTGAGGAGCATATCTCAAGAACAAATAGTAGCAGGTAGTCCAGATTCGGTATTCTAAATCTGCATCATACAGTGATGCTACACTAAACTTTTCATTGAGATCATACAAAGGTTTTGTGTGCAAGGTCATGTAAGAGAATTCAAATACATTACGTCTATGAGCAAAATTTCTCATATATACAGTGTGACCTAGGTTACCCTAAACCAAATGTAATGAATTTATTTTTTATATGCATAAAAGCACGTTTTGTGTGGATTGTGGTATTGCAATCATTCATCATATATTTACAGGGTTACCCTGTGTATTTAGATATATTTCAACTGTACTTGGGATTTGCTGGAAGTATATTACATTTTGTGTTACATGTTTTACTTATAACGCTAAATTTACGTATATAATATCATGTGTATACAGTTCAAAAACAATATAGAAGGCTATCCAAAATTAAGCTAAACTTTTTTTCTGTTAAATGTAATTGGGCGTAAGTGCTTTGTTGTGTATTTTTTATGTCGAAGAGCACTGCTGACACAGAACGGAAAATTAATTCCTCATACCCATTCTGTAAACAAAATTGTTTCGGAGATCGATTTTTTTCTGCATAATATCACGTTAAGAAGCCTTCTGAATACGAAAGTAAAATTTTTAGTCGTTGATTTGTATATATATAAATTATCAGCATAATTTAACAACAAATACCCCAAGGAAATTCAAATTTAGTTCTTTGGATTTCATATCTAGTTGCCACTTGAAAAAATTATCAAAATTTCCAAGTTTCAAGAAAACTAATAACAGTTTTGATTTTTGTTTTAATAAATGTAGGCACTTTAATTAAACGGGGGTTGAGGAGAGCGGTAACCCCCTAACATAGAATTATATATCAAATAAAAATATTCCTAAACATGTTTTAAATTATTTTTAACTAAATTGAACTCTATTATCTTATTTTTTTTTATCATATGCCTTAGTCTGTCATCTTTCTGTAGAGTACTGAAGTGCAGGGTTAGAAAAAGCTGTGCGAACGACTCACAAGATATTTTTTTCTTTTCTTTTCTTTTCTTTTTCTTTTGGATAAATAACGACATTTAAAGAATTTTATTTTTTCCATATACTATTTCTTTTTGGTAAAACTTTATTGCAACTATTTTGTTTGTAAAACTTACCTACGAAGTTGAAAACTGTTAATTACTTCAGTCTGTCTCTCTGTCCGGGCTCTAACTTCGGTAATTTTTCATGGAATCTCTTAAAACTGATATATGTTTAGGATATTCCCTATTGAAAACTGTGCAAATACCGCTATTGGTTTGTATACATGGACACCCAGAAATATTTAAATATTTTAAATATTGAAAAAAAAAAAAAAAACATTAAATATTATAACAGTATTTATACCATAATAATAACAAAGTAACTGATTACAGAAATTATTTTTTTTATAAATTACTCAAATATATCTTCTTGATGAAAACTTATACCATTACCTTTCATGTATTTATTAAAACAATTAAAACCACGCAATATTTTCGGCATTTTAAAAATTCATCAATATTCTATTCTATTACTATTGACGAGTTTCAATACCCGGTAATGGCTGATGTCAATTTTTTTTTCGGCATCAAAAATCTATTGTCGATAACATGGGAATGATAATTCTATACAATATACAATATCTGTGGTTATTACAATACGCCTTAATCTTCATTTAAATTTACTATGCATCATACCTATCATTCTACCATTTTAAGGTTTCCTGTCAAATAAAATTCCATTTATAATGCATATGTAATAGCGTATGGTAAAAGTAATGGCAGTGTTTCACTCTGAATCGAATTGAAAGTGAAACATGAATTTTATTTTGAGACTTTTTTGTGAATGATTTGGCTTAACAATCATAAGCGTTTCATCCCCCCAAAAAAACTAATAATAATTTGGCTTCTGATGAATTAAATTTTAAATTCTGTGGTGAAATTGGTATAAGATTTAATTATAAATTGTAAAGGAAATAAAAAAAGAACGAAAAATCATCCGGTGCGCCTACGTTATCACACTACGGGCAGACAGAAGGACTGAAAAGCATAAAGATAGACTATTTGAATTCATAATCACTCTCAAATAAATGCATAACGATAAAAGAAAATGCAGCACTCAAATTCTAAATGCAGCCCTTCATATATCTGAATGTTTTAGTGTAGCACTATAAATCTAATGGTTAACCTAGTTCTAAAGTTTCTGATACGAAGATTAACATATCATATTTTATACAAAACATTATTTTAGAATATTAACAACAAATGGGAATTTCTTTATGATTTTTACAGTAGAATGTGATTTATAAGAATGTCTGTCCCAAAACGCAATGCATTGGTATTTTGGGGCGTTCCTGAACATAAGCCAGTTGTAGAAGTCCTTTTAATGTCATTTTAAACAGGGAACATTCCGTAGTAAGCCTGAATAACGTATATCATTTTTTTTTTCTGAAGAAATTTGCGGACGCTGAGAGCAGGCAGACGGACAGATTGTCAGATGAACAGGCAGACAGACAAATACGCAAATTGAAATCATTTTCACAGTTAAAAATTGTTAGAAAGTGTTAAAAACGCTTAATGTAAACGGAAATGCAATTCCAGCAAATTTCCAATAATAACCTTAAACGTAACTGAATAATTTTGTGTGCCCGCTAAATCTAATACTAAGCGTACTGTGCACTGTATAAAGCATTCTTTTCTGCAGATGAATAACATATTTCAATTTCATTAAGATTTATGCAATGTGTTAAAATTTGGTTTATAAAAATATCTCACATAGTACTCAATGCTTTGTAATACTATCGAATGTCCCTGTATCCAAACCAGTGGTTGTATCTACTTTATTTTCTATAGAAAATATCCGATAATGAACTTGAATAACATATTTCAATTTTTATTAATATTTGTGCAAATTAAAGTTATTAAAATATGGTTTACAGACATACCTCTCATGGAATACAATGCTTTGAATACTTTCGGGTGTCCCTGTACAGAAGCTAGCAGAGGTATTTACTCTATTTTCAATAAGGGACATCCTATATTGAACGTGAATAGCATATGTTAGTTTCAAGAAATTTCATGGATATTCACGGGAGTTACATCGCGGACTGTCAGACAGAAATACGGATGGACAGACAAACCGAAGTCATTAACACTGTTGAATTTTGTTGGAAGGTGTTAAACAGCCGAAGTCATTAAAACTTTTCAACCTTGTTGAAAGTGTTAAAAAGAAATAAACTACGAAAATTTCTCCCGGTTTTGCTTATCTTTTGATAGTCTTCTTCTCTTAACGTGTTTTAATTTACAGATGACCCTTAAGAAAATCAACTATTACATTTTTTAGCAATACAGAATGATATAAATTTGCATTAAGTTTCTATAACTCTTGACTTTACGTGTTTGAATGATTTTAGCTGCAATTTTAAAATAAATGATAATTTTAATTTTTATCATCTCATAGTTTCATTTTATCATTTTAATTTTTATCATCCCTTAAATTGAGCGTAGAAAAATATATGCCAAAATTGAAAATAAGTGGTATAATTCATCATTTCCAAAGTGCAATAACTCAACAAGATTTTTACTTAGAACGACGATTTTTTTTTCTTCTACTTAGAGAGAGGAGAATATTGTTTCTAAATATAAGTCATATGATAAGAGAGACCGTATGAAAATTAAATTACGTGTTTTTATATGTATACAGACTCTTGTGTAAGAAAAAAAAGTCATATTTGAAATCTACTCGTAATTTTAACCAATTTTGTAATTGGACGTATGTTTATATCTTTGTTAGTTTACAAGGAAATCGCTGTATCATCTATTTTGAATCACCCATTATAAAACATTTTATAAAATCAAATAGAAATAAATAGAAATAAATAAAGAAATATATATAGAGAGAAAAATGCAGAAAAGAAAAGAAAAATACATAAAAATTTGCAGTAAAAAATTGAATTTCTTGATGCTATATATTTATTTTTATTAGTACTATTACTATTATTACTAGTAGCAAACCCGTGCGAAAATTTTGCACTTTATTTATTTATTTTTTCTTATTTACCTTTAAAATTTGAAACTAAATATTATACCAATTTCACCACCTAATTAAAATTTTAATTTAACAAAAGCCAAATTATTATTAGATCCAAATAAATATTGTGCAATCAATGATCGATAGATGGCGATTTTCTAGCTTTTGTTGTTAGTAAATATAATAGCCATGTATATTTATTATTGTTATATTTGTGTTACTGATTAGTATTCGGGCTACAATCTCTCCGCCCTTTCATCACGTAAAATCGATTGCTTTTGGAAAAAATGTTTCAGTTTATTCAAAGTTTGATCGGAAGTAGAGGTTTAACTGAAGCTGAACAAACATTAGTTTCAAATCATCTGATTAATTCTTTACTTCCATTAGCCGAAGCAACTGAAATTTTAAATTTGTCATTTGGAAGTAAATGGAAGCTAAATTCTGGATTTCTTGATCCTTTGGAGTTACACTGTGGCACACAACAGTATGTGTTATCTTTTTTACCGGATTTATTCGTTTTTATTCAATAAATATATGTGAAACTAAACATCGAATATACATCAAGCAATGGCGTCTCAACAAAAGCCGAAAGCTATTCCTGTTAATTGTGATTTCCTCTTAGCCCACCAGAGGGCGAGCATTTCATTACAATCGCGGATAGTGAAACCAGAATCATTCAAAGAAAAGTTTCAAAATAAAATTTATGGTTGACGACTCAGTTTTCATACTTCCGCAGTTTTAGTAAACAACCCCCATGACGCCTTTTAAATTTTTATCGCCAAGAATGTGATGACATTTTATTTATTTTGGCGTAATTTTTTGTTAAAAAAAAAATCCTAATTTGATTACACTTTTTTATGATTGCGTTTTTTAGTCAATTTATGATAATTCATACTAGCAAACATGTGCGAAATTTTCGCGCATTATTTCTTTTGTTATTTACTTTTAAAATTTGAAACTTGTAAATATTATACCAATTTAACAACCTAATTAAAATTTTAATTTACCAGAAGCCAAATTATTATTATAACCAAATAAATATTGCGCAATAGTGAAACCAGAATCATTCAAAGAAAAGTTTCAAAATAAAATTCATGGTTGACGACTCAGTTTTCATACTTCCGCAGGCAGTACAGTTTTAGTAAAGGTCCCTCATGTCGCCTTTTACATATTTATCGCCAAATATGCAATGACATTTTATTTAATTTGGCGTAAATTTTTGTACAGAAAAAAAAAAAAAAAAATCCTATTTTGATTATACTTTTTTATGATTGCGTTTTTTAGTCAATTTATGATAATTATTCATATTTTGTTTATATCTTTAAAATATTGCTAGATTTAAACTGACGCTTGCAAAGATTTTGAAGAAATAACTTATAAAAATATATTTTCCATAAAATAATGTCAGCATACAAATGTCATCATGTTATCGAATTAGATCATTGAGCTGAATCGCGTAGTTAAACATTGTTCATTGTTAAATATTATTTTTTTATCCTCGCATATTTTATTAATTTCAGCACTATCGTATCATTTCGACAAAAATTAATTGAAATTGATCCATGCTAGAGAAATATTATATAGATTCTGTTTATATCTTTAAAATATTGCTAGGTTTAAAATGACGCTTGCAAAGATTCTGAAGAAATAACCTTTAAAAATGCATTTCCCATAAAATGATGTCATCATACAAATGTCGTCATATTTTCTTATTAAATCATTGAGATGAGTCCACGTGATTAAATATTGTTCATTTTTAAATATTATTTTTTATACTCGCGTATTTTATTAATTTTACCACATTCGTTATCGTTTCAACAAAAATTAATTGAAATTGGTCCACGTTAGAGAAATATTATATAGATTGTTGTTCTCGTTTTGAAAATTGACTATTAATTTCAGCAAAATGTTTAATTTTATTTTTCCAAAAGAAATTGTTTTGAGTTATTAATAAAATAATATTCTTATTAATGAATATTTTAATTTCAACAACATTAAATGTGCAAGGTTTAAAAATATATTTTAACTCAGTAATTTTTAAATAAAAGAAAAGGAATATTAAACTTTAACAAAAGAAAAAATATAATCTCTTACAAAATAAACAAAAGTATATACATAAAAGTTAACTATTTTTGTATAATCATTTAAATTTTGTTCGGTACAAAAGCGAAAAGTTCTGAAATAAATAAACATTTAATAAAGAAATAATTCTCTCATCCATATATTAACAGACTGTAAGTATTCTTCTTTACAATGTGCAATGATTGAGACATAACGAGTTAAACAAAAGACTTTAGCTAAATTAGTAACAGTAAATTTCATTTAGGATATGCTGACAAAGTGCCTTCTTCTTAAAGAAGAGCATCAGATTTAGCCACAAAGTAATGGGAAAATTACATAATTCTTTTCAGGATACAGATGTCCATAGTCAGCGTTAATGGTTCGAAGATGTCTGTTGCTTCAATTATATGTAATCTTCATTTACAAAGCATTTATTGAATTAAGATGTACAGGTACTTTACATTAAGCAAATGCTTTTAGAACTTTACTGGACTTTCTTTCCTGATTTTATATAGAAAAGATTTGTTTGTATTATAATACATAAGAAATTTATCTCTTTAAATAACAGGTAACTACGCAATGCATCTACTTTCATTATAAGTTTTTAGTAAATGTTTTAGTAAATATATATCCATAAATAGATAGATGCGATATTAACAGATTTAAAAATATTATAAGTAAAATAAAAATATATTATAAATAAAATGTTATTGAATTTTTACTCGAGCACAATCATTTGAAATATTTACACACACACATATATAATGTGTCTAATTATTGAAAGGAAAATAAAGAAAAACATTAAATGATAGCTACAACAATTAAAATGTTTAATTTAGAAACTTCATATAATCTATATAATATAATATCATGAAAAACGGCAGTTTTTCTAGTGACGCAAGCGCAAAAACAAACGAACGCCACGACACTCAGCGGAAACGGAAAAACGAACGAAACTGCGACACTTATATATACAGGAATTTTAAGATCAAAGTAACCGCTGAAAGCCGACACTTAATATCTCAGGAAATATGGGAGGTTATGTTCTGATATTTTCAAAATAGACTTTCACCTTCTGTCTGATCCTACCCTGAAATCGCTACATTTCTGCGTGATATATATTTCGAGATATGAATTGGCTCATTTAAGCTATAAATGGGCGGCCTAATGTGTAAGAATTTTTTCTCGAATATGGCTCGAGCGAATTTAGTTTAATTGATATATGATATTAATCGCTTTTATCTGATGTGCCTGACATCTCCCTTTTCCCTAGGAAAACTCTTGTTTTTTTTATAACTCAGTTTAAAAATCGAACTATTTTTTACTCCGAAAATACCGTGATGGGGCAGATTCGCGGACGAATTTCTTCTCTTCCATCTGAAATACTGAATATCAAATAATCGTTTTGGCTCCATCTATCGGGGAGCGTCAAAAATAAACACAAAAAATAAAAAAAAAATATTTTTCTTTTTTTAATATATATATATTAAATGAGTTATTTATTTAGGTACTTGTATTTTATATGACATCTGTTTATCAAAAATATTCTTTGTATTTACATTGTTTTCATGCTGATACGTTGTTAACTTTCAAAATTGGTTCTATTTTAAAAGGTGATTGCAACAACAAAAAATTTTTCTTTTATTTTCATAAAAATGACAAATAATATGATAATCATATGCAAATATTTGTAATTTTTTCAAAATTAGGTGATAAATCACTTAAACTACGGATTGAAAAAATTCTTAAAACAGAATTTGAAAATAATTAATTTGCTCATTAAGTTTCTAGTATATATATAATATAAATATTACAAAATGTTAAACTATAATAAAATTTTGAATAGATTAAGATTTTTTTTTTTTTTAATTAAATTCATAACAAGCTATACTACTTAAATATTTACCAGTATAAAATTTTCACTTTTGAAAGATTTTTCTATTATTATTTATTTTTCTCTTTTAAATCAAATCTATACCTAAAAAATTATAATAAGAAATAAATATAAATAAGAAATTTTTGTCATTTTTAAAATGTACTATATTATGCCTTTGTAATGTTGCATGTGTCCATCTTTTTTATCACTTTTTATAAAATTTTGAAATTTTATTTAGTTTGTTATTTTGTTCGAGTATGACCTATAAAACAACACTTTTAATACAGTGTTATAAATCATTACCATGCTCCTTTAATTTTGCGTTTTGATCATTAACCCCTAAAAAGTAATGATATCAATACAAAAAACCCTTAACGGGTTAAAAGTTTGTGACGCAGCACTGTACTTTATGGCTATAAGAATTAGAAATACGGGTCTTAAAAATAATGATATCAAATTTTCAGTGACGCTTTGATATTAATTAAATTATACATAGATTTTCTTATTTCAGTTTGCTTTTTCCTTTTATTTATATTTACAGTGTAAACGTTATTTTCAGCATAAAATAATATATAGCATTTACTCATTGATACCTTTCCATTCACATCTCTTATACTATGAAAGCATGTGTTTTAAAAGAAATTATATGAAATTCCAGTAACGCAGTGGTGTTACATTAAGTGATTTGTTTTTAAATTTCTCTGCAATTATTTTGTTTTGCATATTAAAGTATATGTGCACATTGAAATATTGCTTTTAATTTTCAAATACGCTGTCAAATATATCACTTTCATTAAGCTTATATTATGTACTGAAATATATTTATTTCAATGAATTATTCTATCTTTTGCGTCACGCCATCCAAAACTGTAAGTAAAATATATGGAAATGTTTACTTTGTGTCATTTCATCCAAATAAATTGAAAATGCATGCAAATAGATATCGTGATGCAAAGAAAAAAACTGTGAAATTTTTTTCAGTTTTGGATGGCGTGACGCAAAAGATAGAATAATTCATTGAAATAAATATATTTCAGTACATAATATAAGCTTAATGAAAGTGATATATTTGACAGCGTATTTGAAAATTAAAAGCAATATTTCAATGTGCACATATACTTTAATATGCAAAACAAAATAATTGCAGAGAAATTTAAAAACAAATCACTTAATGTAACACCACTGCGTTACTGGAATTTCATATAATTTCTTTTAAAACACATGCTTTCATAGTATAAGAGATGTGAATGGAAAGGTATCAATGAGTAAATGCTATATATTATTTTATGCTGAAAATAACGTTTACACTGTAAATATAAATAAAAGGAAAAAGCAAACTGAAATAAGAAAATCTATGTATAATTTAATTAATATCAAAGCGTCACTGAAAATTTGATATCATTATTTTTAAGACCCGTATTTCTAATTCTTATAGCCATAAAGTACAGTGCTGCGTCACAAACTTTTAACCCGTTAAGGGTTTTTTGTATTGATAATATATACACACACTCACACACACATATATATATATATATATATATATTTAACTTGGACCAGTTACGATTAAATTTTGTCGAAACTATATCATAATTACATAAGGTATTATCTGATTTATAAACACAAATCAGATTGAACGAAGCATAAATTTAACTGCTAGTAATTATGGCTACAAAATTTTAATCTAATACACTTGAAATGCTAATTTTCTTAATTTGAAAAAAAATATTAATATTTGTGCTGAAATATATGATCAAAATCTCATATTTAAAAGTATACTTGAAAGAATTTAAGCTAATTAACTGAGACCAAATTGTTCAAAGCATAAATTTGGCTGATAGAGATTGACTACAAAAAATAAATCTGATACACTCGTCCGAGCGAGTACACTGCTGGACAAAATTTTGGTTTCACGTGATTCTAAAAAACTAGAAATCATGTATGGATGTGTTTCTACCATGACTCGAAGGGACAATAAGAAACAAATAAACATAAAACGGTTTAATGTCCCAAAATTTAAACATTTTACAGAAAATACATGAAAATGGGTTGCCAAAACTTTCGCTATCACTAAGTAATCACGCATGTGTAGCAAATCCAATGTGACAAAAACGTGACACATTAATTCAATTTGTGACCCGTTAACATCAACGACATTTAGAAAAACTGCAGGAATTGATTTGTATGCATTCATTATAGTTTGCTTATTGAACGTCTTCGCACATCTCTCCACAGACCGTATCAGTTCTTTCCGATCATCATAGTGCTTAGCTCTATACCTAGCATATATTAGGTGCCACACATTCTCGGGCGATCTTCAGATCGGGACTGCGCGTGGTCCAATTTAAGACAGCAATTTTATTAGACATCAGGTACTCACACCTTTTTGTGCAATGTGGATACTAGCATTGTCTTGCTGCCAAATATATTTGTTCTGGCCAAAAATATCCATGATACTACTGGTTGAAGTTAGCTCGTAATTTATAAAGATAATTTAGGCTATTATATTTGCCTTCAAAAAATTTTATCACCAGATTACCAAAACTCGAGATTTCACCTAAAATCATGGCACCATCTTCACCCATTTGACGCTTCACTAGATATGGTGCTATGACGCTATCGCATCTATAGTGAACGTACGAACGGACGTTTACGGGTACTATAAGTTACTGCACGCTTATTGAGCCATCTGGAAGTTATACAACTGGTAATGAAGTATTTATCTTTATATGAAATATTTTTTCTACAGAATTTTTGTTTACGATTGCACATGCATACTTAAATATTTTTGAGTAAAAATGCCCGTATTTCGTCAGATATATATATTTTTTTTCTGGTTGCATACTATTATATATAATGCATTATGCCAAATTTCTTAAAGAAGACATAACCTAGAAAGAAATAGAATAATCTAGAAGTTATAATAAAAAATACTAACATTTTTACTTTCTCTTACTCTTTATATATGGTAGAGAAAGCATTATTTTTGGATCAAATTTTTGAAATTGGGTTTTTTTTTTTTTTAGATTTACGCGTTTTGAAGTTCTCTGAATTCGAAACTCATGTTTTTAGCGATTGGCCTGTATATGTGTCTGTATGTGTGTCCGTGTATCTGCATGTGTGTTTGTCGTTATCTGCATACCTTAAGAACAAATAATAGCAGGAAGTTGTGTACAGAGACATCCAAAAGAATTCAAATGCGTTACGTCTATGAACGAAATTTTGTTAAATACATGGTAAGACTGACCTGAAAAAATTAAAATGCACATTTTTTTTTTCATACATAAAAGTATGTTTTGTGTTAACTATGGTATGGAAATCATTTGTCATTAGATTACAGGGCTACCCAAAGTAGTTTGTTACACCATGGCCATACTTTGAAATTGCTAAAAGTGTAATTCATGTTGTGTTACGCATTTTTCTTATTGGAGTAAATTTATGTACATAATGTGATGTATACATGTTTATAGACAATATACAGGACTACTCAAAATTAAGCTAAACGTTCCTTTCTTTTTAATGTGATTGATGGAAATGCTTTGCCATATTATTTGTATGAACATTGCTGAGGAAAGAAAATTAATTTGTTATACCCATACTGTAAGCAAAGTATTTTTTAAAACTGGATTTTTAGCTTTTTTTTAATCTTTTTCATTTCCTTTCTTTTCTTTTCTTTCTCTCTTTTTTTTTATGTATATAAGATCACGTTTCGATTTCCCTGAATAGGACAGATTAGTTTTTATCGGTTGTTCTGCATGAATTCTTCAACTACATTTCTTGAAACCATGGAAACCTATGCGCAACTGCTGTCTCAACAAGTCCAGTGCTAAAATAGGGGTGATAGACATTTGATTCAGAGAAAAAAAAGAATAAGAATGAGTGGATGTTTTCCAAATCTTAACTTGTCTGTAAATCTGGCATCCCTCCTGGCCTTTGGATTCGTCTTCACTGCTCGTCTTAGGAAACGTGGTTACACTATATGTCTGTTATCAGCGTAAATTAAAAATAAATAAAGGCAAGAAATTGAAATTTGGTATTTCGAAATTTGTATGAGGTTGCCACTTGAAAAATTTGATCAATATTTGTAAGTTTCAAGGCGTATAACTGCTGAATGTTTGAATAATTTGGAATAAAATTTTCAATTCAATAACAGCCCTGAAATTATTTTTTTGCAAATGTAGGTACTAAAATTGAGTGCAGGGTTGACAGGGCGGTACCCCTACGCCTCCCACCCTCACACAGAATTATCTGTCAAATAAAACCGTTCCTGAAACTATTTAAATTATTTTTAAAATAGGTTGCATTTTATTATCTTACTTTATTGATTCTAGGTCTTAATCTGTAACCTGTCTTTATAGTACTGAAATACAGGGTAAGAGAATGTCGAGTGTGAGACACATCAAATTATTTTTTAATTTTTATATCTGCCTCATATTCATATACTTCAGATACAGTACTTTTCAAGTGTCATTTTTTAGTTGAAGATTCCACATTTTCTTCTTATATATATATATATATGTGTGTGTGTGGGTATATTTACTGTTCTCTTTTTTGCCTTTGAGAGAAAATGTTCGCTGAAAAATATGAAGTACATTTTGTTGTTCAAGCTCCTAAGTTTCTAGACAAGCTATTTTTGTTTATTTGACAAAACGTGTGAAATCAGAAGTGACTTGTCATTTTTAGCTTGGCAGTGTATACTGTCCCATGACTGTTAAGAGTTAAGCCCACCACACTTTTGAATACGTGACACTAAATCCTCTCAACCGCATTTTTTATTTATTCCGTCGATGTAAAAAATTAATACAAATATATTGTGTTGTCAACTAAGTTCCCGCTGTTTAAGCCTCACACTTAAAGTGTGAGGCACCCATGTTCCACACTTCTTCCACACTTTCGAGTGAAGATGCTTCTCTACAGTAGTGTGGGAGCAATCCATTGATGGTTCAATCGCTCTTCATCGAACTCAACTGGACGGCCAGAACGAAGTGCGTCTTTGAGATCAAAATTTCCTTTTTTGAACTTTGCATACCAATCACTGGCGGTTCTTTCAGCTATAGCCCCCACTCCATACACAGCACAAATGTTGCGAGCAGCTCCTGCGGCCTTAGAACCTTGATTAAAGGCAAAAAAGAAGGAGGTGTCGAAATTGCTCATTCTTCTCAACTTGACATTCCATGTTAATGATTTGTAAATAACAAGAAAATGTATCTTTGTAACAACGAAACAAATATTTAGGTATAACAATTTATTCTCTTTCGAATGATGTACAACTTCGTGCCAAAAGTATTTAATGTCATACAGATATTTCCAATTTAAAAAAACGGCGGGAACTTAGTTGCCAATCCAATATTTGAGACAAAACTATAATATCATATTATTAAAGCTGTCGATACATTATATCTTATACTATTAATTTTAAATAGCAATTTCCATCATGAAACAAACCTATAAAATTTAAGTTGTTAAATGTGCGTAAACAGTAGTGAAGACTCTGGATATAACACCGGATATGTACTGACTAGGAACCAAAATGTATTAAATAAGATGAGTCTAAAAAAATAATGTTGTCAAATTTTGACTTTATAATTTTAGCTGATGCATATTTTTCTTGGTGTTCTGAAACCGAGAATGAAACCAGTTTTTCTCTATCACGTATAGATTTTTGTCAAAACAGGATGTCTACCGACACAATTTCTTTATTTTCGGTAATTTTTATTACGTTTCCATGAATAATCATAATTAATTATGGATGCATACTACAAAAGTTACCACATAATTCAATCAATGTAAGAGCCATGGAAGAAATTGTGTCGGTAGACATGCTGTATTGCTAAAAACCTTTACCTAATAGAGAAAAACTTGCTTCAGTTTCGGTTTAGGCACATCAGATAATATAAAGTTCAACTAAAATTGTCAAATCAGAATTTTAGTTCTAGACCGCTGTAATAGACGACTGGAACAAGCAGACCTTCCAATGTTTGTGGGAAAACATTCTGCCATGATTGGTTATAATTCCCTATTTGTAGGCTAAATTAGGACTCCTATAGGTTAAATGAAAGAAAATCGTCATCATGTCGTCGAATGGCCTCAGAGAGTTAAGTCGTTCATTAATACTGAGGGGATTTTTATCGCTAAAATTGTTTTTCTTTAATAAAGTACCCATAATTTTAGTAAAAGGAAAGAACAGTTCATTTATAAAATACAGTACCACATACGAAAATACAAGTTAAATACTGGCTTCAGTTTCTGTTTCGGCACATCAGATAATGTAAAATTCAGCTAAAATTGTAAAATCAGAATTTTAGTTGTAGACCGCTGTAATAGACGACTAGAACAAGCCGGAGCTACCAATGTTTATGGGAAAATGTTCTGCTATGATTGGTTATAATTCACTATCTGTAGGCCAAATTAGGACTCCTATAGGTTAAATGAAAGAAATTCGTCATCATGACGTCGAAGTCAAGTCGTCCATTAGTACTGAAGGGAATTTTATCTCAAAAATTATCTTTCTTTTATAAGGCATCCATAATTTTAATTAAAGGAAAAAACAGTTCATTTACAAAATATATTTCATTTAACTATATTACAATAAAACGCATTTCAAAAAATTATATTTCAAAAGCAAAAATAAAGTTTTAAAATTTACCTTTTATATCTATGAAAATACGCATACAAAACTAACAAGTAAGCACAACTGTTAGTGTTTGAAATATTTCTGATACAAGAGATCTTATGGGAATAATCTCATACTGTTTTCGTCTCTGATATCTTGCTTAGAATGTCTTTATACCGTGTCACATCCAGAGGGTTTTCATTGAGACAACAGTATTTTTCTTTCACCTTTCAACGTAATGCCAAGCAAATGTTTTTCTAGTGAAAGAAATTATTCATCTTCAATATTATCATTTTATTATGTTTATAAAATGTTAGAATACGCAACTGAACATTCAAACCTAGATTTTGTATTCAGTGTAATGTATATAAAAAAATATTTGTCTCTCTTATTCAACAATATTATAAAAAAGAAATTTAAAATTATGTAATATTGGTACTTTTAAATTATGTTTAGTATTTAATTATAATTTTATTTAAAGACATTACTAATTCATTATGGAGATAAAGGATTCAAGATCTCTGATCAACACGCTAAAATATACATAAAACAATACATTAGCAACAAATTTAGTTCATAAAAATCACTTTAAAATACTGATATTTTAATTTATTTTTTCTTAGCATTGTAATTATAAAAGTTAAATTACTAAACTTTAAATTTATATTTTAAAATTTAAATTTAATTTCACTCTCAGAAATGGATACTCAAATTTCACGAAAATTTCTTCATTTTTGACGAAAGTGTTTCTAGGAATATGCTCCGAGCGAAAATTTCGTCAAATTGACGAAATTTGTTTCGTTACCTATTTGAGAATACGAATTTCGTCAGAAAAAAAAATATTTTCTCATTCTTATTTCGTCAAATTGAGAAAATTACTTTCGTCACTTGTTTGAACATACGAATTTCGTCAAAAGTAAAGATACATTTTTATCCTAGTTTCGTGATACAAAATAAAATACAAATTATAGAATTATAAAATTACTTCCAAGTTCGTAGATTTAGGTATTAAAAACTAATCATATTTAATGAAAATATAAATAAAACAGAGCAAACAAATAAAAGTCACTTGGACATTTATTTGACAGCTTTGAGACCTATAGTTACAATGACTTTTGTCTCAATTGGTCCATATTTTTACAGAAATTCACAGAAATAAGCGCACACAATATTTTGTAGGCATAGGACATCACAAACATCCATGCGCGCACTGCGATTCGAACATGGGACGTGGGAATCCAGAAGGCAGCGTCCTACCGACCGAACCACCAGGCCGGCAAATAAAACTCGTGGTAACGTAAAGTCGAATTAACACAGGAAAAAAAAAAAAACAATATGGCGGTAATGAAAGCTAGCACATGTTATTGTGAGTAAACAGCTTCGTCAAATATTTGAGAGTTCACATTTCCTCAAAAATCACGTGATCGCTTGACGAAATGGCTATCAAAAACAACGAAGTTAACCCGAGGATGTCTGAATAGTCAAAATTGAGTATATTATTTCTGAGAGTGTTTAAATATAACATGACAGAATAATTTTAATATTCGATAATAGTACTTCACTTTTTCTTATTTAGTTGAAATATTTATGCGCTTTTATTTTATTATGTTTCTCCTCACATACTTTTTTAAATATAATGTATTTTAATATATTTATGTAGTAGAAAGTCTATCCAAAATATACTGATAATCACACTTTGGTGCAAATTAAAAAGAGCTCATTGAAAAATAAATAAATAAATAATAAAATATGTTATTATACAGCCAAAGTGATATTAAATTTAAATTGATTTATATTTTATGAGTTATACATTTTAATTTTGTGTTTTTTCAAATTCACAGATAGCATGATAGCTCAACCTACCGAGCAAATTTTCGTTTTCTTGGACAAAATGTGTAAAAAATAATTCAATGTCTGATACGCAAATACATCTATTTTTCTTCGTAAAAATATTTCCTAAATAATATCGTCAGTTATTTCTTCTAACTGTGATTTTAAATAATTCTTATAGTGAGATAAATTCCAGTAAAAACTATACATTATCAATTTAAATTATAAATAAAATTATTTTATTAAATGTCGCTTTATATAAGGGGTTAGACAAATTCTTTTAAGTGATTTCTAAATAATACCTTTATAGTTTTTGGGTTCTTTATTCATAATTTAATTTATTATTCATTAAGTTTCTGTATTTACCCAAAATAGTATTGTATTTGCAATCTATTATGCATAAAATTGAAATTTATATTTTAATCTCTGCTACACTATTGCATAGAATGTATTATTTAAATTTAATGTTTTCATTTAATGTTTTTTTTTTTTTTCGATATGTGCTAATAAATATGCAAGAATGAAACATAAAATGCATTATGTAAGTATTTTCTTCATATTCTTATTTATAATATGTATATTTTAAAATATTTAAAATTAATAAACTAATATTTTATGGAACATATTGTAATATTTGATGTAAATTATTTAATTAAATGTGCATTTACATTTTTTAAAGCATGAAAATGAATAAAACAGTTTTCTAATGATGTGTGAAAATGAAAGATAAATTTCCTTAATAATATTGTGTGAAGCTGTTTAATTTTTCTATTTCCATTACTGTCATAGCCGATAATTTCTGGGTTATGAATATTTATTGGTTATATTTTATCGTTGTACATTATAGCCTAAATTCTTCTAAAATTTCATTGTTAATTTTTTTACTAATATGTCATATTATTTCGACCATCGAAACTATTTCTTTATTTAATATCTCTCTCTCTCTCTATATATATATATATATATACGGAATCAATAAAAATATTGACTTTTATAGGTAATAATCTTAATAATAATTATATAGACATAATTTTAAAAAATGCATAAGCATAATAATAATGAGGATAATGATAATAACGGAATGTCTAAAACAATCTAAATCTTCGAAGCAAGAGTACAAGCTTTGTGAGAAATGAAAACTACTAGCATTTCACTATTAAATTACAATTAATATTAATTCTATTTAAAAGACTAGAGATAAAATATGTCTTTTTTTTTTTTTTTTTTTTTTTCATAGATAACTAAACATTACGAATTTATATAAATGTTACAACGTTGAAATTCCAACGTGAAAAATACGTTAAAAACAAACTGCACTTTCAATAGTATTAAGCGTACCGTCGCGAGTGCAGAATGACCAATGGCGGATTATCTGGGTATGCTAGGCATATAATTTAAATAGACTTCAAAAATATAGTGTTAAAGTAATAATAATAATAAACAGTTCCTCGCATATTTCCATTATCCATCAATCGGATTTCGAAAATTATACGGAATGAAAAGACCTATTTTATTGCTACATGAGATAATTTCTGGAGAGGATAGTTCTTGTCCTTTCATTGCCCTCTATAGCTTTGTTTAGCAGGCGTTCATCGGATGTTTCGTTACTGACCGATACCCCGTGAATTTTGCTATTTTACTTTGTAAATCATGAGGAATCGAAGGGGTGTGTCCGCTGATCACGTGATTTTTCAGCCGGACGGTCGACGTCTTTAGACTATCATGACCTTAGGCCATGGCTGAAAAAATCACGTGATCAGCGGACACACCCCTTCGAACTTCGTTCGTGCGTTGTTGTGACATAGTAGGGCAATTGAAAAGTTATTTTCAATTCAGCAAGCATCCAGCTAAAGTTCGAGAATGTTGTATGCGAAACGAAGGTAGGTAATAGCTAGGCCAAAGTAAATGGTATGTGGCAACCCTAAAGTATTAAAGGATATTGTTTCAAGGCCGCAGCGGAACAATGTCTCCCGGCATTCCGAGGATAGACTTCAATACGCAGAGCAATGATGTCCGCACGTTTGAAGCGACTCCTGACAGCGTCATACAATCTCAGGAAACAGTATTTGGCGAATTTACTAACTCATGGAGAACTCGTTTACGATACCGTGGTGCTAATAGACCAAATTATGGTACAATTAGAAATATTCAAGAAACAACCTTCACGGACAATGTACCTGCAGCTGAATCGGAATATACAGAAATTGGCCTGTCTGAACTGCAAACAGAAATTGGCATTCCGGGAACTCCTGCAAACGTACTTGAAACGACCATAGGAAGCAGTACAGGATTGTTAGGAACTACGAATGCTGCTGTCGATGTTTCAGTGCCTATAGTGGTTGCTGCGACTGGGGGAGCCATAATTGGTGGAGTTGGGTAGATAAAGAAACTGATAGATAGACCCAGAAGTAAAGGAGCTGTATTACCTGGTTCTGATTATATCGGACCCGGTAATCCAATAAAAATAGACGCTCCTCGCCACAGAGGCGATGTCATCGCCAAACAGCACGATTTTGCGTATGACAAAATAACCAAAACGAGGTATAAAAATAAAGAACAGCGCTTGAAAGCTGTCCAGTCAGCAGACGAGAAAGTGATAGAACAGTTTCGTCACGAGCCTGGTTGGAGATCAAAAGTAGCGGACGTTGGTTTTTCTATTAAAAATCTGTTTAATCTTCAATAGGACAAGCTATTTATCCTAAATATAAAGGTAATTATTACTGTTTTTTGTATTCTCTTTTTTATTTAGTGCCTGCACGAAAGCGTAAACCTAAGCCTCCTAATTCACCTCCTTGGACTAAAATCGAAAAATGGGAAAATATGAACAAAGGACAGAGGCGTTACGCTATCGAGCAATGGAAGTTATTCTTCATTAGACGAGGTATAGATCCACCAGATTTACAAAATGTTCATGGTTTTGCAGGTCCTAGTGAAGAGGTATCTCCTGAAATTAAAGTAGATTCCAGTCATGACGGTTCAACCAACGGCTCCCCATCAATCGGCTCCTTCAGTTCCCCCGGTAAGTGAAATTCCACTTGAAAATGTATGTTATGTTGCTGACTATGATAAATGGGATTCTTGGAAGCCTAATATTACTATAGACGGAAATATAGTTATTAATGGATTTAATTATAAAGGATTTCCAATGAACCATTTATATTATCATAGACATAATCCACTAGTAATGGAATTGTATCATCCTAGTTATAGAAATTGTGATAAACGTCTCTTACATAAGCGTACCGTTTCAAAAGACCTAAGTCTCCATATTGACAGTACCAGTGGAAGTTCAGCCTCCGGCGGAACCAGCGTACAACAACCCCCAAACCCGATGTCAATGTACCCTCAGCTCCAAAACGACCAAGAGTAGAGGAAGGTAGACCTGCGAGTGACTTATACGGTAAAGAGACAGTACCACCTGGTATGCCAGATACTGCTGCTGCTGCTCAACCTATGGACACAAACCCAGCTGATACTTCTAAAATGAAACTCAAGACAATAACACTTGTCTGCCAGGTACTGCTCAACCCACAGAAAATATCGGCGTCGAAAGAGTTGGCAGACCTATTTCAGCTACAATGAGTGGTAAATGCGTGTACACTAAAGTACATCGTTTTTTAAGTTTCTGTAATGCTCCTAAAATATTGCAATACAAGGCTACGAATGTTGGTATAGCTGACCATCGCTATTAACATCTAACTACGTGTTTGATGAACATTCCGTGGGATTACCCTTTTTTTTTTATCTGACTAAAGCAGAATTTTCAAGTTTACCGATAAGTGCTTTTGTTCAATCTGTAAATTGCAAAGTGTTTTTCAGATGTGTTGGACAAGCTTTCGAAGCAAATTCCAGTCAATCCCAATTAGCTGCTTTAAATTTACCTAATGATATTGTGTCAGCAGTGGGATTAAATAAATTGTATGATGGATACAATTGTAAATATAATTGGCAAGCAACGGAACCAATGGAGCCCATGGAGGCAGCGGCTTTGGATAACTCGGATATTAATGCTATACCTAGATTACTGTATGGGTCTTGGCAAACTTTCGCTACTTTCACTCAGGACATTCCTAATCATCAATTAGGAAACAAAATCCCATTAAATATGTATTACACTCTATTATCCAATAATGCCGTAGATCTTGGGTGGATCGATCTAGTGAAAAGTATAAACAGACACGACACTGTGACATCTGTAGGTCAAAAAATCATCGATAAAACTTACAAACCCATGTGTGGGTTTCTAAAAAAGCCGCTGCCTTCATATTCAACTCCATCTCATTTATTCAAAAATGCCACTGATTACAATGATATTGTTCAACCTGTTTCAAGTAGAGTCTTACGTGTAGGTCGAAGAGTAACATCGATAAAAAAAAAAGGATTTGTGTATATCCAATGTAAATCAGGAAAAAGATAAAATTGCAAAACAGTGCGACCAATTGTTTGATTTGAGAGATTTAATTGAAAAATCTCAAATAGTTTTAGATCGAACTGCTTATCCAATCAACGACGCTATTATTCAACCTTGGATACATGTTGGTGTGATGTCTTGTGAGAACATAACTACAAGTAATGTTATTGGAAATACTATCAAGTATGCAAATTTATCTACATTTTGGGAAGTAGAAGCTACAATGACTGTTAATTTGGGCTATCCTACTTATTTTCCATATGCTAAAGATATGCATGTATTACCTCATCAACAGCTCTTATGTGTACCTGATAGTAACATTGATCAATTTAAATCACCTTTCTGTGGTCTGTACAGAAGTTAATTTAAATAAAACATATACAAAGTAATACATTCGGACATCATTATTTATTGGAAGAACACAAACAGGGGGGGTTACATATATAAGGATTAATATTTAATATTATAATATTTTAACAAATCAAACATTGCCAATGTATATGGCTTTTTATCGTAGTCTTTCAAGAATGAAGCTGTATGCCACTGAAAGGTTTTGACTCTTTGCTTAAATGCTGGGTCACCATTAACAAAAGTCCAGCTGTTGCTTGTCAGAATCATGGGTGTTTTAAGTAGAATGGCATCGCCTTGATTTTTTACACTGATATTTATGGGAAGCCCCTCACACATTTTTTTGAACTCTTCCTTCGCTGATTCCTCCATATTGATTTCATTTCCTTTCACCACTCTTTTATTCGCAGTCTCCTGTAGAGAAAAATGTTTAGTTTTATTGTTTACTCTACCGATATCACCTACGTTTAAAGCAAGTGATACAAATGCATCAAAGAAAAACTTTTACCACAGTTTGGTGGCCCTACAATTGATATAGTATTATATTTAATATTTATCGATCCATCCGATTCAACCCACCCTTGTTTATCAAACCAATTACATAAATTTTGAAGAAATTCAACTACTTTTAAATTGATGTAACACTAATCGCAATAAAGATTCAAAACTTTGGTCACGCTCCATATAATACTCAAATGGATTTAAACTATAACTGTTAAATATAGGTAATTTATTGTTATACATATTTTCAAAGTCTATTAATTTCATTTGGTTAATTCTAACATTAAACATTTCTATTGCTAATAAATAATCGTTTCTATAATTATTATTAAAAAATTCAGGAACAAATTCGGTACTATCATATAAAATCAAAAACTTTACATTTTTTGGGGGACATACAAAATACTTATATAAGAGTGCCGCGTTTTTTTTTAACAGTGGGTTAGTTTTGCGCTGCGTTCCTGAGGTTCCTTCGCCAACATTTCTTTCATCAATTGTATCATTCGATGCTAGTCCGATCCTTCCTGAAATGCCACATTGAGCTCTCTGATACGGCCCTTCCACCAATTCGTTTCTTTTCTAATTCCCTTCATCGAGTAGAGCACAACTCGGGCGCACAAGTCGGATGGGGTTACGTCTGTGCCGTAGGTTAACTTTTTGAACCCTTTGTCGAAAGATATGAAATTCGATGAGAAATCTGAGGTCTTTAGTTCCAAGATTTGCGCAATGTCTGTATTTTCGGCTAAGCCTTCGTCTGACAGTCCGGACAATAATGGGAGCATTCCTCCATCTACATCTGCAAGATCTAGTTGAGTATGCGCAATCGTGCATGACATGGCAGTGGTCGCTCTTCCATGAGACGAGGAAGAACTGGCCGTGGTGTAGTGGTCCACTTTGGGCAATCCATCTCCGAAGGTCTTCAAATTCTTCATGGTTTCTCCAGACGAGAACGAAAGCGATATAGTAGCGCCTATTTCGTTTAGTGGCCCTTTGCAGTCTTTCCAGGATTGGTTCCAAATATTCGGATCTGCTTTGCTCAAAACTGCTTCCAGGAACCGGTTCATCCCATCCTTCATAGCCGTCTGGTCTTCCGGACTGTCTTTGGTCACTCGGTCTATTTCCTCCATCAGTATGTGTGTTGTTTGTTCTGTAGGATACGTCGAAAGCACTCTCCATGTTTTGAAAATCAAGAAATTCATTACATTCGGATCCATTATGCATCTGGAAATACAAAAACAATTAATATTAATGGAAAAGTTACTTACAACAATCTTTGTAAACAAAACTTCAACATGTCTTCCGGAAGTATTCCACAGTTCAAACAATCCGTTTCCGGTAGAACATCATCGTCCTCATCACTAGAATCATGTTCTGGACACGTATGAGCTGCTTTACCAAACATAAGTCTACACTGTCTGTAATTCAAACAATAAAATAATGGTGCGCGGCGTCTGCATAGATGACACCAATATTCTATGTTCCCCAAACATCTCAGCACTTCATCATTATCCACAGTAAAACGGTGTTGATATACCTTTCTAATGGTAACAATAACTTCTGTATACTTTTTATGTTTGTATACATCCAGTTTTTAACACACGGAAAACATAAAAGTAATTTAATTAAATGCTCTGTAATAGGACACTCGTATGCATAATATGTATAAACAAAATGAATGAATACTGGCAATATTTTTTAACTCTCTTTCCGGTCCGTCAAACAGATATGTTTGAAAATATTCTTCTGTATTTGAACCTGCCTGAATACGTCTATTTAACTGTAAGTCTTTAAATTCCCAAAACATAATATCTCCTTCATCGTATTCAAGCAATTCAATATAATTTTCAGATGCTAACAACAAATCTCGAAATACTACTTTAGGCAATTTAGTCTGTTATCATATCTACAAATACAACCCATAAGCAAAAATATACGTCTAATACACAATTGAAATAATGAACACGGAAACATTCTTACCGACTGCTTACTCCAACAACACTTCAGCAGATATATCCAATGTTGTAGATGAAGAGCGAATGGTTAGAATCCTTAAATCAACTCTTGTTTATATCAAAAACGCACCTTGCAAACAACACGTGTGAGATCCTTATCCCGTGAGGGAATACCTTTCTGGAAAATCCACACTTAACCTATTGCCTACATCTGACCTGTCCTTGTAACTTGATAGACTTGTTTTTCTGAACATTACTTCCGCATACAACATTCTAGAACTTTCGCTGGATGCTTGCCGAATTGAAAATAACTTTTCAATTGCCCTACTTCGTCACAACAACGCACGCGCGAAGTTCGAAGGGGTGTGTCCGATGATCACGTGATTTTTCAGCCGGACGGTCGACGTCTTTAGACTATCATGACCTTAGGCCATGGCTGAAAAATCCTGTGATGAGCGGACACACCCCTTCGAACTTCGCGCGTGCGTTGTTGTGACGTAGTAGGGCAATTGAAAAGTTATGATTTACAAAGTTATGATTTACAGCTTCTTAAGGGAATATCCCTTATAGCAATGCTTTCATAAATTTCTTCTGGCTTAAAGATAAGGCGGTTTTCGTAATTTAAATCGTCCAAGTCGTGCTATCCTCAGGCAGCATGTCTCTGAGATTTGGGGATTGTTAAAGCATTAGGCATTTTTTTAGCTTCAGAAGAAATTGTTGGATAGTGAGAAGAATGGTTTCTGACTTACGATTTTGATACTTTTAGCTATCGATTTGTTCTTTTGAAGAACCATAGAAAAAGATGAAAACAAAAATCTTTTACAAAATTTTATCATTCCGATAATGAAATTTTATATTACCCATAAAGCATTCAGTTTAGTACAACACTTCATAGGAATCCGCACACTCATTTTTTTAAATACACTTTTTTTTTAATATAGAAAAAACTGTTTTGCTATTGTTTGCAATATTTTTTTATCAATTGATTAAAACAAAAAATGTTTTAGAAAAATAGTGGTTTAGAAAAAAAAAAGTAATTTAAGATGGGAGAAGATACTTTGTTCTGCTTATATAAAGGAAAATGATACAACGTTAAAAAGAACACAAATTAGAGAAATTCTGGAATTAGCAAACCGACGTTATGGATCTTCTAATATTCCATCATAATGGTTTGTAAAAATTAAAAAAAAAATTAAAATCTGAAAAAAATTTGAAAATTAGAAAAATATAAATAAAACTAAAAGAGACGAAAACAGATTGAGGTTAACTATAATTTAATTATTATTATTAATTTTGACCTATATATATATATATATATAGGTCAAAATTAATAATATATAGCTTAATATATAGCTCAATTTTTTTGACTGTGTTGATTTCTTCACCTTGCTTATTTTTAAGGTTAAAAAAAAAACTATTTCTCATGAACCAATGAACGAAATTTAATGTAACTTGGTATTTATTGGACTTTGACCTAAACTGGTGCTGATTATATATAGGGATGAGTCGCTCAAAAGGTGGTGCTGTCATCCTATTTTTCGTATTTTTATAATTTGACACAATTAGACATAATGTCGTATAAAAGTATTTAAGGAAAATTATTTTTAACTCTTCAGTGTGAAATAAAAATAAAAATAATAATAATGACAGTAATAGTTAACAAAGGAAATATTTTGTATATATAACGGTATCCGCGCTTAACTCATAAAATTACATTTTTAGTTTCTGCATTATTCAAAAGAACTATTCAGTACCTATAAAACGAATAGTTCAACCGTAGATCTATGGCGATTTATATATATATTTATTATGTATAAGAACATTTCATGAAATGTATTTTTGATAAATAATAAAAGGTTTACTTTTACATAAGATTTATTACAATTATCTTACACATTGTAATGTATATTTAAACATATAATTTAAACATATATATCTCTTGTAAAGTTAAACTCTAATTGTTTATGAAATGACAGAAAAACGATGTAAAGTTATAAAGCTTATTTTTTGTTTATGTGTTTAAAATATCTAATCTTATACCTATTACAAAATAAACTGCTTTAGGTGATCTGTACTAATTATCAAGAAAATATAAAGTGGAAAATTTTCAAAATTCATTGAAAATGGGTGTTTAAAATTTTTTTTTTCTATAATTGATATTAACATTTATTCTTGATTGTAATACAATAAAACTGAATTTTCAAAGAAATATGACATTCGTTAAATAAATAAATAAATAAATAAATAATAAAAGTAAAATAAAATCCTTTACTAATTTTTTTTTAATTTAGTTTTTACATTTCTAAAAATAGATTACTTAAACTAGTAACAAATAAAGCAAAATAATAATAGGACTTAAGATATGGATTTACAAAAATATACAATGTCTGTAGAAAACCTTCAAAAATAAAAATACATGAGTGTTACTAAACTTAATAAAGATTTAACGATTGCAAATTGTATATTCCTAACCGTTCAATTATCAACATTATTTAAATAATTAATACACCTCTACGAAACTAAATGCCATTAATTTTCATTATAAAAGCATTAGATTAAAAGCGGCTCTCATTGACAAAGTGTTTTAAAGTTCGACGAACAGACATTGATCAGAAGCCAAAGCACACGAAATGTACTCTGTAATTTTAAACAGTCAGTTCGCTATTAGTACACTATCAGTGCTTTTAATTAGAAACTTTGATCTTATATTGGATTAAATTTGCTTTATAATAAAAAATTCGCTGTTTTAATCATTTATTGTAAATAAATGAAAAAGAACTGTAAGATTTTTTACAACCAAAAAATTTACTTCATAAATTTAATCATAATATCTAGTTTGTATTAAAACTGGAGCAAAATAATAAATTTTTCAGTTAACTATGCAAAAAATCTGGAAAGATTCCACTCAACTTTCAGAACATTTAGCAATCAACTGTTGTTTAAATAAATTTAAATCATATAAGCCATCAAATAAATAAAAAGAATCATGATTATAATGTGGTTTCGTATTTCTCCCTAAAATGCATGTCGTTTAATTCATACATAATGTATTCCAAACCTTTTGAGCCTCTCTGTAAAAACATTATGTATAGTAATCTCGGATGATCATATAATTAAATGTTCTTTATGTTTTAATCAATTAAACATGACTAAAAAGAATTTTCAATAGATTAATCCCATAAAATGCAATGTACAAATATTTCTATTTTCTATTCGTGTAAAAATAATGAGATCTACACTCACGTAAATTTTCCCGATTCTTTCGATTGTAACCGATAATGTGAGTGTCAACGTATATCAAAATGAAATGCGAATTTAGACGATAGCACATTTCAAATAATTCGAGGCTACAGTTTGTAATTATAAGGAATTTTTCTTGTGTCCCCGCAAAAGATCTATAAGTCTTATACCCATCAAAATCCATACAAATCGCTCGATGTTGACGTATCGTTACTAAAAACTAAATGGAAAACTGGTGCACAAACGATAAGTAGGCAATAAGACTTCTTCACACACCATAAGTTTTAAGCCAGCACAACCGGTTTCGAAAGGACGTAGCCTTCCTTCATCAGGTGCAAAAAACACGTGCTACTGCCTTGGAGGCAAAAACAAGACATTGCTTTTGCCTCCATCAGTCTTGCTTTTGCCTCCAAGGCAGTAGCACGTGTTTTTTGCACCTGATGAAGGAAGGCTACGTCCTTTCGAAACCGGTTGTGCTGGCTTAAAACTTATGGTGTGTGAAGAAGTCTTATTGTCTACGTATCGTTACTAACTTTTAGCTCACTTGAATAAAGCGTTTAGAAGCTATAGGACTTCAAATAATTTTAGTCCATAGACCGCAATGACAAAGAATTATTTTGGTGTCCCTATCAAAAAGCTACAAATTCTACAATCATCAAAATCTTTACCAGTCGTGCGACAGTGAACAAAAATATACCTATCAACTTTCAGTCGAACAAGAGTATAAACGTTATCGTGTTCACTCACACGCATACATACATCGCCGTAAAATTATCAAAAATTAATTTCAAAATTTATAACTTTGGAACATAATGTACAGATGGGTGACAAAATAATGTGATCACTTTCGCTTTTTACGTTTTGTCAAATATCTTGAAAAGTTCTTTAGGAAACTTCTTGAAACTTTGGTAGTGTAAAAACATATTATACCTCATATTTTTCAGTAAAAGTTGTGTAACGTCTCTCGTAACGTTTTCAATTTACGTGACATTTGTTTGAGGTTTTCGTATAAGTCTCTGAATACTTTTGGCTATTAAAGTATGCAAATGAAATTTTTATAAAGCTTACGCATGCGTAGTTTTTTTTTTTTTTTTTAAGTGTTCGTATCTTGTAAGATATTTAATTTTCTTTCATTCGTATTGCTGTACGCTGTGTCTAATCTAGTATGCCATATTTCCTGAAAATAGCTTTTCACTGGGTCTAATACCCTATGTGTTTTAAATAAAAAAGTGGAAAAAAATTTTTGCAGTTTTTTAAAGAAACTGTTATAACTCCATGAACATATGTGGTAGCCTTATAAAATTTTATACAGATAATGAAAAGTCCTCATAATCACATGCTACAGCCAAAACGCATTTAAAACATTACCTTTTATAGGGTGATCCAAAACATTTTGATTTTTGCTTAATTTTTTACTAGTCCACTTTTCCTTTACATGATACAAATTTACTGAAAAATATGAGGTATAACATGTTGTTTACACTACCAATGTTTCAAGATGATTTTTAAAAAACTTTTCAAGATATTTGACAAAACGTAAAAAAGCGAAAGTGTTCACATTATTATGTCATCCATCTGTAGTTCAAAAAGTAGAATTGAGGATAAATGCAAATTTATAAGCAAATATACATTTAAAATATTTATAAAACTCTAACATTTATTTACGTTCTTCTATATTTAATAAAAGAAAGTGTTGGATTCGTAAAAATTTTCGAGCTCCGGTTTTTCCGATTACATGTTTTGAAAGGAGTAGAACACGATTTGACCATTTTTAGAAAATGCTTGACTGCGTCTGTGTGTAACAAAATTGAAGGGTTTGCTGCAAAAAGAAAGTAGCTCCATTTTGAGGGGGGGGGGGGGATGTTAGCTCCAATAATTAAACTTTATGTTATTTATGTTGTAAGAGAACTATTTTAAAGTGAAAATATTAGTCTAATATGGAAAAACAATTATGAAAATTAATCAAAAATTCATTTATTGTACTTAAGAATATGTAAATGAAAAAACTATTCTTATTCTTTTCTGAAAATTTAAGTATGATTTATCTTCTTATTGTGGCAAAACTCTTCAATTTTGTGGCAACTGAATCTCAGGAACTATGACACAGAATTTCATATAAATTGTTATGTAGTTGCACCTTGACATAAATCAGTTTCTATCAATTTTTAGTGAAAATTGTCCAAACGGTTGTGGTTTTACCCTGATTTTTCTAAATTTTTAACATGGTAGTATAGGACGAAATTTCCTATAAATGTGCGTAAAGAGATTTTATTTATATATATACAAGCCTTAATTCTTATCTTTTCTAGTTTCGGCTATTTGCTAATGCATAACCCTCAAACATAATTTACATCTCTTATCCTGAATTTTCACAACATTTATTTATTTATTTATTTAGTTTGATTTTACTGTTTGATTTTAGCTTATTTTTATTTTATTTTATTTTTTTATTAATGACTTATAACAGTTTTTTTGCTTAATTTCTTTCAATTTATTTTATGTTTGCCTGTATTTACTGGTTTAATGGTTTCTGCAAATTATCTCATCGTTAGGTTTCAGTGTTATATGCGTCATTTCTCTTTTGCGTAAGTTCTTTAGCATGTTTTTACTACTCAGTGTATTTTAATTAAATGATAATCGTGACTATAACTTTATACATAATACATCTCATTTTAAATTTCATTATTGGTGTTTTCATCTTTCTTTCATTTGCTGAGTATTGTAAAGGAATTAAATTATTCATTATATATATATATATATTTATTTATATCTACAACAAATAGGTTTTACATTGGTTATTTGATGCGTGTATTGATTGTAACAATATTTTCAGTACATTTATTACCTCAATACTATATTTTACTTTTATTTTAAAATGTTTTTTTCATTTCTATTTTATTTTTATATGAGTATTACCTGGAATCCTTTTTGTGGTAGAGAGATTTTTATCATGAAATTTTATTTTTCGCTTAATCTTTTCGCAAATCTTTTTGCAAAATCATGTTTCATCACACCTTTATTGTTTTCTTATACATAGTATATAAGAAAATTTAAAACAACACGATACTAAATATAACTCAGCTCTGCTTTATTAACTAATTCATTATGACGATAAGGAACAGCATTTTTTGATAGCTCTAGAATGAACTTATTTTACAATAATGTTTATGCTAAATTTCAGCTTTAACCCTTATTAAATCATGAATGTCTTATTCATTTAACAAAATAATTAGAATTTTAACATTCAACAATTTTTTAGGTAATTGCATCGAAAAAGATCCTGCTTTAAAACCATTGCCTACAAGACTGAAAATCAACTGTATAAGTTAATAATCCGTTCCCATGAGTTTTTTTTTTTTTTTTTTTTTTTTTTTTTTAAGAGGGGAGGAAAAAATTGGTGGCACATATAATCTCATTCATCATTGTCCCACTGAAAGAAGTCAGAAAGAAAAAAAATAATAGACGGTGTTAGTCCGAGCATTCTAATAATTTCGTTTTCGAAGTTCAAAATTTTAGTAGTTGAAACCGATAACTGCCAATGGTTTGAATTTTTTTTTTTGCTGGACATGATTTTAACATCTTATAATTTTCGTTATGATGAATGACCCCCACTGTAAAAGCTGCTTTGGATCTCATAAATCCTGAAGTCGTGACAGATTTAAGGTGAGGTGTTAAATTCTGCTGCATAAAAAATGCAATTATTATTTTATTTTATTTATTTATTTATTGGTAATTCCATTAATTCGAAAGTGAAAAAAAAAAAGCCTTGTAAATATTTCAAATCAAAATTACTATACTTAATTAAATCAGTTACAACACACCATGTGATCTTATCCGAGATGAAACTTTGTTTTAATTAAAATATTTTAAGAAAAAAAATTATTATTTACATAACACATTAATTTCTTTCTTATTACCTATATGAAAAATAATATAATAAAGATTTAGTATGACATTCATACTAAATTTCCCTATCTACATTAATATCTTTGAAACATATTATTACACGTTTAAGATGTAAGATAAAACTTATTGTATTTCAACAGTTCCGGTCTTTGATCTACTAAAAAAAAAAGTTTAAAATAGTTCTAGAAAAAATTTTACTTGGTCATCCCTCAAGCTCTTTATAATATTGCACTTAAATTCCTAAAACCTTTAAGAATTAAATAAATAAATATATATTTCAAATCATTCAGATAATTTTCGCTTACTCACCTCTTTGGAACATTCGATTATTTGAATAGCCTAGTATATTGCCTATAAATTACATGCTCAGTAAATAGTTTTTTTTTTTTTCATTTTTAAGTAAAAGTAAAAAAAAAAAAAAAAAAAAATTACTTTTTTATTTTATGTTAGCAAAAACATAATGATTTGAATGGCATCTTCTAAGCCATGAAAAAGAAAGTGTAGAGCACGCGTTGTAAAATACATTTGAAGATATGACCGAAGTTTAAAGTGTTTTATAAAATTAAGACATTTTCGTTAATAAGCTTTGAGATCGAATATGTATGTTTCAGCATTTTTATTGCCATACTAGCAGGCTTTGCCCGCTTCGCTGGACAATAAACTTAAATAAGTTGTCAAAATCCCATATCTTTATTAATAACCTAAGTTCTCGCTGTGATTGGTAGAGGTTTTCTAGCTCGCAACGTGAGGAGTCTGGGTCCCACGTACACTCTACATGTTTATTGCCCTCCGACTCCGAGAAGGGGAGGGGGATTTCGAATTTCGTGAAATATAGTTACATTAAGTGACGGATGCATACAAACAATTTACGCACCAAATTTCGTGACCACAGAAGTCTTTAAAATAGAAAATATTATAAATAAAAAAATGCAAAAAGCACAGCTTTAGTATGGGAACCCTTTGGTGACTTTAAATATTTTAAGCCATTTTTGCGATGAACTGAATTGGCTATCTCAATTGTGCAGTTAAAGATTTTGAAGAGAAATGTCCGAGCTACTTCGGTGCCGAATTTCAAATTTTGCCAAAGGGATTCGATACTAAAGCTGTTCCATACACAAAATAAATAAGTAAATAAAATAATAAAATAAACTGTTTTCTGATATTTACAAAATAAAAATTAAAAAAATCTTAATAAAATCCAAGTTATAATCCTCTACAATTAAGGGGAGAACATAAAAGAACCTCATAAGGTACATAATAACAACAAAAAATTTTGCTTTACTGCAGGAAAGAAAAGTACTGCTTAATTAGATAAAAATATCAAACTAATGCCAAATATCACTATGAAAATATTTATCCACATACAAATTCCTGATAAAAAAAAATAAATAAATAAAATAAAATAAAATAAAATCATCAACAGGTATTTTTCTCTCTAATTTTTATTATTATTCACGTGAAATTAAAAATATTTCACTTTATTTTTGGAAAATAAAAATATATATAAATGCGTCTACCGAATCTGGGTTGAAAACGGAAAAAGTGTAAAATAAATTAGAAATATCAGACCTATATTTATATATTTGATACCAAATGAAAGGGGAATTTTTTCTGAATCCATGGGTGCAAACAGTTTTTCGATGCGACAATTATATTTTTAAAAAATAACTAAAGTATGAAATTTAAGTGGCAACGGAAAAACGGAAAAAGGGAAAAATAAATTAGAAATATCAGGCCTATCGTTACAAATTCAGTACCAAATGAAAGGGGTGATTTTTCTGAATCTGTAAACAGTTCTTCGATACGACAATTAGATTTTTTAAAAATTAACTAAAGTATGGAATTTTGATAGCAACACTTCATTTCAATCTTTTCATAATTTGTAGTGCAAATCACGCGAATAAAAAATCTGATGTGGGCACGACATGACATCCTTATACACCTTTAGCAATATATACATAATGTTAAAAAGCATTGTCATTGGACACGAAATAGTTGGCTAAAAATATTTTAAAAATGCATTATCACCGTGTTCTGAGCTTTTCTGAAAGTTTCAAATGTCTAGCTGATAACGCTGCCGAAGGCTGCAGGCACCCGAAGCAGTTGGCTAAAAGTATTTAAAAAATGCATTTTCATCGTGTTCTGAAGTATTCTGAAAGTTTCAAATGTCGGGAAGTTAGTTAAATAAATTTTCTGTTGAATCATATAAACGCTGCTGAAGGCAGCAGGTATACGAAGCAGTTGGCTAAAAGTATTTAAAAATGCATTGTCAACGTGTTCTGAGCTTTTCTGAAAGTTTCAAATGTCTAGGAAGTCAGTTAAAAATCGATTGCAAGATTTGTACTGGCAACGCTGCCGAAGGCAGCAGGGACCCGAAACAGTTCTCTAAAAGTATTTTAAAAATGCATTTTCGCCGTGTTCTGAATTATTCTGAAAGTTTCAAATGTCTAGCTGATCGGAAAGTTTGTTAAATAAATTTTCTGGTGAATCATATAAAGGCTGATGCAGGCAGAAGTATCCGAAACAGTTGGCTAAAAATAATTAAAAAAATGCATTGTGAACTTGTTCTGAGTTTTCCTGAAAGTTTCAAATGTTTAGCTGGTCGGGAAGTCAGTTAATAATCGATTGCGAGATCTGTACTGATAACGCTGCCGAAGGCAGCAGTGACCCAAAGCAATTTGCTAAAAATATTTAAAAAATGCATTGCCGCCATGTTCTGAAAGTTTCAAATGTCTAGCTAGACGGGAAGTTAGTTAAATAATTTTTCTGTTGAATCATATAAACGCTGCTGAAGGCAGCAGGTATCCGAAACAGTTGGCTAAAAATATTTAAAAAATGCATTGTCAACGTGTTCTAAGCTTTTCTGAAAGTTTCAACTGTCTAGCTAGTCGGGAAGTCAGTTAAAAATCGATTGCACGACTTGTCCAAACCGTTTTTGAGTTATTACCGTTTTTTGATACATTATGGCCAAAACCTATGTATTTTTGGTCATTATGAACCTAATTTTCCTAAATATCTCGAAAACGGAAAATCATACAAAGTCCAAAAAGGGAGGTGCACAACTAGATGTTATAACAAACCTATTTACCAATTCGCAACTTTCTACGTCCAACCGTTTCTGAGTGAGTTATGCGACATACGCACACACATACACGCAGACACACATACATACAGACGTCACGAAAAATCGTGTAAAGTCGCTTATATCTCTAAAACGAGAGCTCGTGTTAAGACGACACTTGCAGGTGTACAACTACACATCATGGCAGTCACACGTATAAATTGGCAACATTCAGCGATCATTCGTTTTTGAGCAATTTGAAATAAAAAATCCATTTCGCAAGTCGGGATTACTATACTTCCTTATACTTTGCATAAGGAAGTAAAAAGTCTTTAACTTAAAAATTTATTTTTATATTTTATTTTTCCATTCAAAACGTTTTAGTGAAAAAATATTTATGGCGCATGCGCAGGCGTTTTCTACCCACAATTCAAACACTAATCATAATTTTGAAAATTGCTACAGATGTAATTTTAAGTTGGCTGAAGACTTAAGTTTCTGCCAAGCGCCGTTGAATTCCGTCCAGCCGTTCTCGAGTGATGCCCGGACAAACGTGTTTTAGTCTTTTACCCCCCAGGGGGGAACGGAGGAGAATTTCTGAAAAGTTGATAGATATAATTTTAAGTTGGGTAAAGACCTAAATTCCTGCCAAGCGCCGTTAAATTCCGTTCAGCTGTTCTCAAGTGATGCCCGGACAAAAAAA